>JARJCX010000024.1:0-1200000 GCA_029282285.1 Mycena rebaudengoi
ATTTTTCGAGAATTGCAGGAGAAGACGCAGAAATGCATACGCTGTATTGATATGGATGGTAATTCCGTCCGGGAGAGTTTGTAAATAACTTTGGAATGCTATGTTCGGAGGGAAGGACAGCAAATACAAGGCAGTCGCCGCAGAGGGTCATTGTTTTCATGACAACAGGAAACATTGGTGCATTTTGGCTCACAACCCACTGAAATGATATTGATACGTCAGAAGGTTCATCAGCTTTTGTGAATATTGTTGCCAACCTTGGTGCCCACACCCTCCATTGCAACCTCGAGATGATTCCCCATCATATACGCCTGATGAGACATTCGCAAGAGATCCCCGATGACGGGGGCATAAAGGTTGGAGAGCTCCGAGTTCAGAGCAGTGAGATCGTCAAGTCCCTTCTCCAATTGAGGGGATCCTGAGACCAGCCGCGAGCCGTATTCCGCCAAGGAGCGGGGCTGGAAACAACAATCGTCGACGCAGTAGTAAAACGCCATCAATAATGAGGCGAGGACAGTAGTTTTGTGGCCCCACATATCCAGGAAGGAGCCAGACATAGTGGCCGACGGCGGCACCGATACGCACATGCTTCTCTTGGAAGGGATCGCAAAGATATTTGCGTCT
This sequence comes from Mycena rebaudengoi, assembly GCA_029282285.1. Lineage (NCBI taxonomy): Eukaryota > Fungi > Basidiomycota > Agaricomycetes > Agaricales > Mycenaceae > Mycena > Mycena rebaudengoi. The sequence goes on from JARJCX010000024.1 coordinate 625, forward strand.
ATAGGCTTCTTCGATACATTCGAGTATAAAGGGTTCGAGGGTGGGGGGTCTGTTCTAAAGGACGGAGGGATAAAGGGTCGATGTTTAGCAACGCGCATCATGTCCAGGACAGCCTGCTTTATCTATTCTCAAGGTAAGTAGACAACTGAAGCTTGAAAAATCCAAGCACCTTTGTAACCGTGAGGGAAGTGGACATGTTAAGTGTAAAAAATCAAGTCAGAGAAAGATTAACCGCTGGGTTAGACCCGGAGACCTTGCCTATTTTACGGTTGTCACCCTCTTTATCTCTCTCTTATAAAATTATTCCTGTCCGTCCGAAGCCTTTTCGAACTCCACACGGCAATTAGGCAAATTTTGGGTCACCGGAAGTTAGCTCGAACTACTACTATATCCGATCACGTTTCGTCTCCACCGGATATCGAATCGGATACTTAGGCGGTTCGAACTAACTTCCGGTGGCTAGAAATTTGGTTAATTGCCGTGTGTATGGTCCGATGATTCGGTACAAACGCAGTGATATTTTTGCCTCTTTTCTCGGATGCTGCTTCTGCGGTTTCCACGGACACTTTCATAGACAGATACCCGGTCCACACCGTGAAGCTACATAAGACATGGTTTCGATTCACTCCGGCTCGTGTAGGCATGATTATTTCACTCATTGATAACTTAGCCACCACAATCACCCAATTTATAAATTACGTGTCTGCCCGTCTTCCGACTATTGGTCAACTTATGCCGAATCGCTTCAAATTCGTTATAAAGAGCTCCACAGATTAGCTGAAGCCAAGGCTTTCAAACATGCTTAATATTATCAAGAGCATACTCAGTGCCGAGAGACCCGTCAAGCTGCGTGCGGCTTGAGTTCCCTATTCGGAGGCATGCTGCAATCTGCCGCTCCCACGCAATCAGCTTCCATCACTTCTTCTCTAGATAAACCCACAAAACCTCCTTGGATTGGCTGGCATAGACTGCTCGACCAGGGCACATCTTAAAGAACACCCTGCAGGTGATTTGATACCTGAAACCTTCGGGGAACCGATCATTATTTCACTTCATCCATGTTTAAACGTGGTTGTCGGGCAGCGAAGCGGCCCGTCGGCCGCTTGTATGTTATCTATGTGTGCATTGCCCCGCTGAGAATTGTGGCGCTCAGGATAATCGGTAAAGTGCGGGTATCTCCTATTATATCACCGCAATGCCCGGCCGAAGGTATACGTAGACCTTAAAGATCGAGTACAGGAATCCGAAGAATTTGTTGCTCATATAGGCCGAAGATTTCGGTAAAAGTGCTATCTTCGGCTCTAGTGGTCTTGATGTCGGAGGTCTTTTAATGCCCAAGGTTTCCGAAAAGATCTCAGCAGATACAGATGTGTGAGGAAGTTTGAAATGGCCCTAGATGGCGGGTTTACTACAGAGTTAATTATTCTCGCACTCGAAATAGGGCTTCAAATCATCCCAGAAATTTACAGGATGACGGGCGGTAAAACGGTTACGCACTCGTGCCGTTGGTCAAATTTTCGCTGAATATTACACTCGTTTTAAGACGGGTTTTTACGGGTTGAGTTCAGCGCCTCACTGGACCGCTCTGGCATACTCCATCTTGGTAAGATAATGAATTTCAAGCTTGGAGAATATGCTTCCAGTGGCCAAAATGTCCCAGGGGAAACGGACGGGTACGGGTCAAAATCACCACGCGTCCTAATTTCGTTTGCGGTTACGGGATCCGCCGTTGGCGTGCTATGGCGGTTTTTGGACAGTTTGATGCTCTAATTTGAGAGCTCGATTCAGACAGAACCGGCGAACAGGGTAGAACCCGTTTTCTGAGCCGGCGAAAGTTAGGGCGGCTGAGATCAGAGGAGATACTTTCTCCTTGAAACCGCCACATCGGTTCAAGTTGAGAGTGACTGAGTGCGAGCCGCAGATCCGCCGTCCTAGGAACCGCTTTCTAGCTCTCTGGCCCGCAGAATGTGGCACCACATTCTGGGATTAGATAAATAGGGTGACGAGTTTCCAGGGATTTTCCCTGGGAAATAGATGGAGTCAGATATAGGCTAGGGTTACAAGTGGAAGCACTCGGTGCATAAGCGAGTACGAGTACGTGTCAACTCAACGACGCGCGGGGACTCCGAAGAAGGAACCCGTAACCATCATTGAGTTGAGCACGCCGCTGCCGGTGCCTGGGTGGGGGCGCAGGGGTCGGTCGAGGCAATGCAACACAGGAATCAGGTAAATAGGTGTGCATGAAGGAGAAGCTAAGAGAATAGGAATCTGAAAGAGACGCACGCATGGCTGACTAGAGGTATACGAGGAATCAGGTCAAAAAAAAAAAGCGAATAAAATTACAGAGACATACCTGTGGGGCCGATATCCAGCATAGGTAGAAGAATCACGATTTGCGGGGCGGTTGAATCGAAATATGGCGTTGGGATAACCATCGCGGGCCGCGAGTGCTGCGATACGCAGAGATGGTGACGAGGAAGCGCCTTTGAATGCCGTAAAAGAAATGACGCAGATTCGGGGGACAGGGGAATACTCACCTTCTCTGAGACTGAAGGTAAGACGAGACGAATTTTCTGCAAAAAAACTCGAGAAAATGAGGATATATCGGAATAACAGGCGCCTAGACATCGCGGTACGGCCAAACACCATTCCATCATCTCATGAGAACTCATCCCCAGAGGTTCGAACGGAATCGGCGGGATCGAGGGTCATGGGTGGAAGCGGGAGGCATGATTAGTGCGAAAGGAAGCGAAATAAAATTATACGAACGTACCGAGGCAGCCGATATCGCGCGACCATAGGTGTACCACCGTTTTCGAGGTCGCAAAATGCGGATAAGGCGTCGGCGAAGCGATCGGGACGCGCCAGTGTGGCGGTACGCGCAACGACGCGGAGGACGAGGACGAACGAGCCGTTTTGGGGCCAGTAAAAACGTGGCGCCAAACCTTGGGATGGAGAGGCGATGTAGGGCGACTCACCTGAAGCGATTTCAGAGCAAACCGGGTAGAATTGGCGCGGGGCCAGAGCGATTAGTCAGAAAAAATCGTGAAATCGTGAATGTATGTGTATGTTGCGCACCTGGGACCCCCCGGTAGCTCCCAAAACTGCTCTATCCTCTCGCTTACACTCCTCCCTCGCCTTTTAAACAAAACCGACGGCGAATGACGGCGGTGGGAGGATGCGGCTGACGCTGAACTGAGACGCTCCGTTGGTGCGCAAATGGCGGGATGGGAAAGGCAGCTTGGGCTGGATTTCGAGTTGTAATACGTCCAGGGGACATGTCCGAGGGCGTCGCTGGGTGGATATAGGGTATGGCCAAGCCAGGAGCACAGAAAGGGAGCACAATGGCGGGCGAGAGCAAAAAGCGCGCAGAGGGCGGAGTTTTGAGCGTACAGGGGAGAATGAAGAAGGAGAAGGGAGTGGGGATGGTTTAGAGTATATTGGGGGAACTGAAGGACGGTGCCGATCGAATGTGGACGATGAGAGGCGGAAGCGCAGGCAGAGACGGAGTTTGATCCACAGAAGCGGCAGGCTGGTGCAGAGTTTTGAGTAAGTGTAGTCGATAAGGACGAGGATGAGGCAGTAGAGGACGTAAGGAGCCTTGGGGGTGGACGGCAGGGAGCAGCACAGGCGGACGACGTCTCGGCGATGGTGGATGTAGTGGGGAAGAAGCTGATAAACAAACGTACACAGGCGTCCCGGCGTGATGCCAGACAACCAGAGTTTAAACTGCGTAACTGACGCGTCGGGGGTTGCCGGGCCACGCAGGGTTAGGGAGATGGGCTGCGTAGCTGGAGTTGGCGCGCGTGCGTAGCCCTGCGCGGAGGTTCGGCGTGCGGCGGGATCAGACGGGATTGGCACGTGGGATGGCTACCGGGAGTTGCTGCGGTGGCGAGGAATTTGTGCGGAGCTGCGCGAGGATGAGGGGTTGGTGGACCGGAGTGGGGGAGGCGTTCGGCATAGCTGGGCGTCGAATGGGCGTGAATGGCACGTCAGATAGAGACCGGCAGTTGCCGGGCGTCTCAGAATTTGCGCGGGAATGAGGCCCAGTGAAAAGTCCAGCTAGCGATATCGAGCTGTGACGAGACAGATCGAGCAAACGAGGGAAAACGAGTCAGATCGAGCCAGGGATCGAGCACATTTAGCAAACGGCTTGACATCAACCACGTAAATTTTGCATAATCCATCCAAACTTGCACGTAGATTTTGTCTTTGCACATCCTGTACGAAATCGTGTCTTGTACCGACTCGCCACTGTCTGCCCGTGGCCTCTTCAAATACTCCCTCCTCTGGACCTCTGCGCATGCTCTGTGCGCCTACTTGGGTCCTCCACCGCGACCGGGCCGCTGTCATGTCTGGCCAGACATCCAACAGAATTTACCGCTGCGATTGTCCTCGGTATTGCAGACGAGAGAAAACTGTCTCTAGAGCTACATACATGGCGCATGCAAAGTACCGGAACCCCTCTTTGACGACTTTCAGCCAGTATATGGCATCTTCCTCTTCACACACCGCCTTGCTCGGCTCTGGTTCTCGTCCTGCTGCGGAACAGGGCGGACGAGACAGCGGTTCAGACTCAGATACCTCTTCTCCCACTGCTAAAAGACGGCGGCTGGCCAGCTCATCATCTGAGGCTGGAGACCAAAGAGCCTCGCATTATGCTGCCATGCACTCGTCCGATGATATTCCAGAAAATTCAGATTTATTTCAGGTTAGTACAGTTTCAGCCGCACTTTTATTTCAGCTCATTAGAATATTCTAGGAAGAGGACTCTGAGCAACATCCGGAACCTGCGGATCCGGGCAGTCTGGATAACCCGTTAGACGATGACGACGAAGACGGTTCACTAGCAGATCAGATGATCCAGCCGCAACCACGCTCCCTCACTCCCCCCTCCCCAATCGCCACCAGGATCGCCGCCATTCGACCCCACTCTACAGCCCCAAGAGGAACCACCAGCCCTAATCCCTCCCATATCACAAAACCTCTCCATTATTCCAGATATCCGTAACATTCAGCAATTCATCCGCGCGCTCGAAGGAGCTACGTTAGATGATAGTGGTCTGGACTTGGAAACAATAGATCGTTTACGCAATCCTATTCAATCCTGTGTCGATATCCGAGATGACAAGGACTTTCGTCTGTCTCTCAAAATTTTTTTAGCTGATACATATGCCTCCGAAAAAACATATGAAGCCACCCGCGCCGCCATTCACGAACACTCCCCTGAAGTCGGCATGCTCTCCCACTATCAGATCAAAAAGCAGATTGCCGACATGACAGGCATCCATCCGATCTCCAGCGACATGTGCCCAAACTCTTGCATGGGCTACACTGGTCACTTGGAGGAGCTCGAGGCGTGCATCACCTGTGGAGAGTCGCGCTACGATCCTGTTATACTGGAGCGTAGTGGGGGATTGACGAAAGTCGCACGGCAACAGTTTGAAACCATCCCTGTCGGTCCTCTTCTCCAAGCCTTCTGGCGTTCCAAGGAGGGTGCTCGATTGATGAGTCATAGAAAGATGCGCACCGCCGAGATCATGGCCCAACGTACAGAAGACGGGAAGATTCGCATCGACACCTACGACGATGTATATCATGGCCAGGAATATCTCGAGGCAGTCGCAGACGGGCGCATCCAGGACGACGACTCTGTCCTTCTCTTCTCCATCGACGGCGCCCAGCTGTATGCCATGAAGCAGTCGGATTGCTGGATTGTTATCTGGGTCTTTCTCGATCTCAGTGCCAACGGTCGGTACAAGAAGAAATATGTGTTCCCGTGGGCGATATACCCTGGACCGAACAAGCTCAAGATGGTCGAGTCTTTCCTCTTCCCAGGTCTCTACCACCTCGCTGCGCTCATGAAGGAGGGGCTCAAACTCTGGGATGCGCTCACCGGTCGAGTCTTTGTTGACCATCCCTTCCTCCTCCTAGTGACTGCGGACGGGCCTGGATTGGCAATGGTTGACGGACTTGTGGGCCATACCGGGGCACAAGGCTGCCGGATATTCTGTCCTCTAAAGTGCCGCCATAAAGCAGGAGCCTCAACATATTATCCAGCGCTCCTAAAGCCCGACAATTTCCATGTCGTCGGCAGTGACCACGGCGATGTTTCGGGCCGAAATCTTCAGCCTGGTTCTCCGGACGAATACCGCCGCGCCCTCCACGTCGTTATTGAGTCTAAAAATGCGGCGCAACATGCTCAACGTCGGCTTGCAACCGGGATCACAAAGCCTACACTGTTCAGCGGCCTCTCTCGCATGTTGCCTGCTCCGCGATGCCTCAGCGGAGATCTCATGCATTTGGTCATCAATCTCTTCGAACTGTTCATTGGGCTTTGGAGAGCTACTCTCGACCGTGACGATACTGATCCCGTCGAAACGTGGACTTGGGCTGTGTTTAGAGACATCAAACTGTGGGCAGAGCATGGAAAGAAGGTTGCTGCAGCTACGCCGTATCTTCCCAGCAGTTTTGATCGCCCACCGCGTAATATTGCAGACAAGGTTTCAAGTGGGTACAAGGCACAAGAGATGTTAACCTATCTTTTCGTGCTCGGTCCAGGGCTTCTCCACGGTGTTCTGCCCGATAACTATTGGAGGAGTTACTGCAAGCTAGTACGCGGGTTTCGCATCGTCTACCAGCGCAGCATTACTCGTGACGAGCTCGTTGTAGCGCATACAATGCTCTGCGAAGCGGCTGAGGAGTTTGAGCTGCTTTATTACCAGCGCAACCCAAACCGCTTACATTTCGTTCGCCAGAGCGTCCACCAGCTCTTCCACCGCGCCTTCGAGGTGATTCGCCAAGGACCTGGCGGGTACTATACTCAGTGGACCATGGAGCGTACAATTGGCAACCTTGGGGAGGAGATCAAGCAACACTCCAATCCCTATGCTAATCTATCCCAGCGCGCTTGTCGGCGGACGCAAATGAACGCGTTGAAGGTCCTTATTCCTGATCTTGAACCAAGTACAGACACGTTACCTCGAGGCGCCGAAAATCTCCAAAACGGGTATGTTCTGCTTCGAGCACGAGACGAGTATAACCAGGCAATCCACGGCCACGATGGGGATGCGATTCGCGATTACCTGGAGGAGATCACCGGCGAAGTCTCACCTCCCGACTCTGTTCCCACTCTCCAGCGGTGGGCACGGTTACGTCTTCCTAACGGCCAAATTGCGCGTTCTGCATGGAAGGAGAAGAGGCTGGCATTGAGGAATGTTCGAATGGCTCGCAATGTTCGTGTGCGTACTCGTCATTTCTTTTTCAAGGGTGCAAATTTCTAAATTACCTTCAGTATACTGATGACGATGGGGCCGAATCTTACGCCGAAGTTCAATTCTTTTTCCAGGCTGAAGCGGAGCCCGAAGATGTTTCAACCCTGGCGCTTGTTCATCCCTATCCTCCTCCTGACCAGGACTTGCTGAACGACTCATCGCATACTCTCTGGGTCTGCGACGGGGCTGACGAAGATTTGCCTCAGGTCATTGATGTTTCTTCCATTACTTCTGTCGTCGGTATGGTTCCTTTTGATGACAGGCGATTCTTTGCTGCCCACAAGATGGGTTTAGAGGTTGGTAGCATGGCTGGAGTAGAAGACCATGATCCAGAAAACTAGTTGTATCTATTTCTACAATAATGCTGCGATTTTTCAATGTGTAGGCCGGCTGCCAGCCTGCTCTAGTAAAAAATTGCGACTCTTTTCCCATCATGTATTTATCCAATCCCCTTCTTTAATTGCCGTGAAGTGGAAGCCCCCATCTTTGTCAAATTTTCTGCGGGAATCGATGGTAGACACCTAGATCACACTTAAACGGAGGCCGACCGAGCTGAAAATGTTTGAGACAGCTATTATCATGTATAATATTCCACTGTATCCTTGGAGGCTTGTATGAGGAAAATCATCTGTTGGCTTTTTGCAAGGTCGAGAATTGTGCTGGATCATGAATCTGTTACAGTGACGTCACAAGCTCTCAGCCTACCCACCATCTTCGACCTACTACCCACGCGCCTTTGGCCATCTCAACCTATGTCGGACGTCTATTCTTCTCCTGCTAGGTCTTCCTTTGGGTCTCCCACTCGCTCTAGCCTGTCTTTTCCCAAATCTATGCGTAATTTCCCTTCAAGCTCGTTGTCCAACTCGCTGCATTCTTCATCGTTCCCAGCCTTCCTTACTCCTCAGAATCCCTCCCTGCTGTCATCAAAATCTGTTTTCGAAATGTCTGTCTCACCTTCGAAGGCCTCTTCAGCGCGGTATCGCCCACCCCAGTCTCCACGTCATCGCGACACATCATTCGCCTCTAGTGGAAGCAGTTCACGGCCGGGATTCGGCAGTTCGCTAGATGTCGAATGGGTAAAATCTACTCTTCCTACATTCTAAGCATGCCTGACTCCAACGCAAAGCCTCAACATACTCCTTCAGTACGCACATGGAACGCTACCATTGCTGAAGCTAGCCACGATGTACTCATTGAGCACCGAAATCTCGACCATATCGCTCTGTTCCAGGCATACCGAAAGCTTCAAAATGACAATGCCAATGCTGCCGCTGCATACTCTATTCTTCAGGCACGATTTGAAACTCTTCAGTCCGTGTTTTCTTCCTGCATACTGTTTTTACCTGCAGATTGACGTGTTTACAGGTTTGCGTATTCCAACCTTACCTCTGCTGTGTCCGACCGGCTCTCCTCGCTTGCAGTTGCTTCCACTGGAACCTCCGCCATGACTCTTCTCGGTTCATCATCATCAAAGCCGCTCGAAATTCTCGCTCAAGAAGACTATCCCAAAGTGAAGTTTTGGACTGAGCAAAGTTACTTCGACGAAAAAGTGTCTCGGAAGAAAGCAAATGGGAAAGCTAGCATGTCTGATGCCCAGAATCTCCGAGGATCGCGACGCCTGTCAAACAACGAAAACGTGATGTGTTGGTACATTGAAACTGCGCAGGGCGAGCCCGTACCCGGATCGCGAGCGAAGGTTATACGAGACCAAGCTCGGAAGCTCTGGGCCCATCTTCATCAGACAGGAAACGCTCCGCTGCACTGGGAGGATGCGACCAGTCATGCCCGCGATTATTACGCGTGCGAAATGTACCACAAGTATCCGGAGCTCCGCCTATGTGACGACGACTACAAGGTCCATCGCATCGCTACTCAGTGTTACCCAGGATGGGCTGAAAAGTATTTTCCAAAACATGGGTTTCCCGGCGGGAAGACGGTGAAGGACGAGGACGGAACCGAGGCTGACACCCATTCAGGCTTGAAACGAGAGGCGTCCACCGTCCCAGAGAGTGCCGTTCCGCCCGCAAAGAAGCAGAAACGCGAGGAACAGCCTGTCGATGCGCCGCCGCCTGTGGAGCAAAAGGCGAAGGCAACGAAGAAGCCATCACGCCCGAAGGCAGCTCCCTCGAAGCGTTCCCATACCCGCGCCGCAGCTGCGCCTCATTCAGCGCCGGGCCCTACTTCCCCACTGCCAGAGACGACACCCTCAGCACCTGGAGCAGCGCTTTCGACATCAGAGCCGGTTCCTGCGGCTCCTGAACCAGTAATCGCAGCTCCCAAGCCCGCCCCGGAACCCAGCAGACCTCAACCCCGTGCGTGCTCTAAACCTTCCACTTCCTCGACCTCTGCGCCTCCGCGTGTCTCGCCTGCCGTGTCTGGTTTGTCCGATATCAACGTGGAGATGCCGCCGATCCCAATGAACGGCTTGGAACCCGACGCGACTATGACTCCCGCTCTTTCTCTTCCGCAGCTCTCTAAAGTTTTCCCCTCTGTTTCAATGGCTACTGCTTCTACGCTATCGGACCCTTTTGTTACACAGAATATCTTGGGCACTGGAGCACCGCGGGCCGCTTCCGTGGTCCATTCTCTTCCTCCGCAAGTCTCTACCATTGTACCTTCTCCTCCAATTGCTACTGGATCGACGCTGCTTACGCCTACACCTTTGACTACCAAGAACCCCTCGCCGAGTACGACGAGTACGCCTGCACAAGTACCTTTCAATTTTCTCAGTTAACTACGCAAACTTACACGTCATTTAGGTCGATAACCCTCTGTAAGTCATTTTTGTTTTGCATCGGATGTCTCGTCTCATGCGGATGATAGCGCTGCATTTGCTGCAGTCGTGGTATCTACAGAACCGAGTGCGCGTTCACAATTTGTCGACAAGGCTTTGGAAGAAAAGACCAAGAAAGGTATGGTACTTGCGCTATGGATACAACGCCCTCTCACTGATGTATCTGGAGTAGACACCAAGAAAATCAAGTATCTGAAGCCTACCAAATCTTTCACACCTAGGTGAGCAGTACTTCTCTCTCTCGACAGGACGCTGATGACGATCTACATTAGAAACCTCTGCCTAATGGACTACGTTAAGAACAAGGGCCAAGTAACGAAGGAAGTATTTGACGACTACTGGGCCAAGCTACGCCCCGAAGACCGCGCGGTATGTTTGGCTCACGATTGGGGGTGTTGCTGCTGTTAATCCAGACACGCAGGTATTTGAAAAGCGCAGCGCCGCCGCCACCGTTGCGTCCAAGCTAGCGGCAGGGATGTGAATCATATCTGGTGGGTGAGTGCGATGGCTATGAGAGGCTACCGATGTACTAATGGATGTCTCGCAGTGTAGCCGCCCGCGCAGGCGTGGCCCCGTTAACAGTGGTGGATGGATGGCAGTGAATTGGTGGGGGGGGGGATGGGAGGGGCGGGTGGCAAGGGAAGTGGCAGGGGTGTAGCAGAACGGCATAGCTAGTTACAGCTTGATGTGGCTCGACGCGACTTTCAATTCAGCTCGTTCCTCCTTTTTTTCCGCTTGATTTAGTATCCAGCCAGAACGAGCAGAGTCCAAATTGGCGAGCCAGGTCGAGCCAGTGTCAAATTGCTCGATCTGTCTCGTCACAGCTCGATATAGCTAGCTGGACTTTTCACTGGGAATGAGGAGTTGGTCTGCGCAGCTGGAGAGGGGTCCGCAGCACGTGGTATGCGGAGTGGTGAGCGGCGTGCGCAAGGGCGCGTCGATCGGCGGTGTCTTTCGGCACGTCATTGGCATTGCCGGCATGGCTCATGCCGGCTGCGCAAAACTATTCTCGAGATTTCCAGCCCGCCCCTGGATTTCGTGTGCCGTGCCAGAACGGATGGGTGGAATTTGGTGTGTGTGGGCTCATCAGGAAGGGGGGATCGAGAAGATGGGGCTCCTGAATTCGTTGGGAGAAAATGGGTAGATACTCAATGTGTTTAGCAGCGGGAAAGCCAAACGGACGGCGTTTGGCGGCGGCGGATGGAATCGAATGCAGGGGTCAAGGAGGTAGGCCGAAAAATCCGATTTTTTTGTGAGGGTGAGCCCCGATGGTCCCATACAGATCTAGGTGTTCAGAACCGGGGGGACGGACCCCGGCGGTACTGATCGGGCTCTGCGTAGCGGGCCGGTTCGGGGCTGCAAATTTTTTGCACAAGCCAATTCTGCTGCTACTGATGGAGGCCATATCGAGACGAGCTGCTACAGTGGGGGTGGAGTGATGGGGGTCAAAATGACCGTCAGACAGGGGGCTACAATAGTTTCCAAGTGGGGTATATAAAAATATGATGTATAACCTCACTTACGCAGCAACGAATTCAAAGCCGGATTTTTTTCGAGAATAAGCTAGGTATAGTGTGAGTTGAGCCTTTAGATGTAGTGGATGTACCAATTCAGGTTAGCTCGATACATAGTTGGCCATCTGAATGCCTTTGGCGTGATTTGCGATGGATTTGGATATCTTCTGCTGAACAGCAGGATAGAGAAAGTTCAAATGGCCAAAAATATGCTCTATATTGAAGATAAACATTGCCAGAGTAGAACGAGCCCCAGACGTCGTGAATCGAGCAAGAGTTGATGAAGAACGAAGCGATTTGGCTCCGTGGGAGATCAAGAAAACACGTGCTTTACCCATCAAACCGTTCTAAAATCGGACGCAGCACAGCATCAGCTTGACCAAATGTAATCAAATTTTGTTCACAGGGGCGTCTCAACATCCTCTTCAACTTACAACCCACAGCCAGTGAAACATCATATTTGAGGAGCATAGGCCCACTGGCCAACTACCCCGGGTGGCCAACTACCTAGTCCAGTGTTTGCCTTAAGGGTTAAGGGGTTAAGAACCTTAAGGGCTTAAGAACCCTTAACTTAACCCTTAAGTATTATTCAGGATTTTTCCGCCATTCTTAAGCCTTAAGACCTTCGGCCCGCGAGATTTTCCCATGGCTAAAGCCGCTGTAAATCATTGATTCTGCACGCCATCTGGAATCAGCGAGGGATTAGAGATACCAGAGGCACCTCGCGAAAAGTTCACAAATCGACGGTGGCCCTTCTCACCATCTCTCGGTACCGGGATGCTGTTCAAGACAATGAATCTACCGAGAAGGGACCTGCGGTGGTGAAGATGGCATCAGGTTGGAGGAGTGTGATGTCAAAATGGGTTGCTGATGCGCAGGCTGCGGAGGATTCTGAGTTGGACGAGGATGAAAATGACCCCCCGGCGCCGATGCTTCGAGGCTCAAAGTGGAAACAAAAGACACTAGCGGAGCTCTTTGGTGGGGCAAAGAAAGTGCACGTACACCGGATGACGCAGGCGGAGATTGATGCGGAGGCAGAGCTTATGGCGGACCTGGCTACAGCGGAGGCTGAAGCAGAAGCAGAGGAGGATGGGCGACCTGATGATGGTGGGATTGAGATCGGTTTGGATGATGAGTACAAAGGCTAGTTAGTGGCTGTACACCATGTGGCAAATAGGGATAACTGTTTTGGCTGTATCTCCCGAACGTGGCTTTGCACCAAAGTGAAACTTATATATAATGAAAGAGGCAAGGCCAGGCAGCAGCTGGGCGCAAAAAAAAACAACAACAACAACCCTTAAGCCCTTAAGCTCTTAACCCCTTAAGCCTTATTAACCCTTAAGTATTTTCAAAATCGTTCTTAAGGGCTTAAGGGCGAACACTGAGGTCCTAGTCACAACTAGTATTGTTCCGCACCTCTCCGAGTTCCCTGCTTTCTCGGCTTCACTCCAACAGCTCGCAATTGAGCATGGCTGGAAGAATCTATAGCAGCTTTGTTTGAACAATTCCTGTTGAGACAGGAATTGCCGTTTAAACAGCTGTTTAATCTAATCAGGGTAAACAGGGCCATTTAAAGGCCTTTTTGGCCCGTTTACAGCCGTTTTCAAAAGTTTGTACACCTTTTCCAAAAGGGTGCTGCTCCGATCGTGCTTACAATTGTTTGCTCATGTGTCTTCGCGCTCCACAGCGCTCCACCTGCCCGCGTCAATGCATTCACCTTTATCCAACCACCATGGGGACCAATAAGCGTTGAACAAGCGCATTTCCGCTGAGAAATGGAAGGAAGTGATCCATCTGTACCACAACGGCCACCGCAAGCAAGCCGACATCGTGAAAATGACCGGTTGTGGAGTCACAACACCGTATCGCACTGATGACGTAGTGAGTGGAGCAGACGCCGCAGCAAACAATTGTAAGCACGATCGGAGCAGCACCGTTTTGGAAAAGGTGTGCAAACTTTTGAATACTAAGGCCCGCCGGGCATCCCCTGGTACCTCCCAGTACGACCTGGACACCATTAGCAGACGACTGGACAACAGTTCTGTGTACACTTCATTACTAGAGCGACAGGCAATTGGAACTGCATCGTAAAACCTCTTTAGTCGTCACGCTCGGTCCACCCCTTCTTCCCATGCTCACAGGATCGGTTAAGGCACCTGAATCCAGTACGCCAAAGAATCCTTTGTTCCCCCATTCGCCTCAAAGAGGGGTTTATTTCTCTGTGGTCATTTACATTCACACCTCCCCACTTCCAGTGACTGACACCTCGGAGGCCGTGTGTCATGCGCCATCGAGCTGGGCAATAGATTCCGCAGGGTTCGGACTATTCGGCGGTGTTGCGTTCATATGTTACGGCATCCGGAAACGGTGTACGCACGTTCTCTCCGGGGTGCCTCAATCCCTCGACTACTGTCTGCTCGGCGGTGGGGTGAACATTGAAGCATATTAGCTCCCGAGCAGAAAGGGCATTTAGCTGGCCTGTATGCATTCCGGCCAAAAACAACTCGAATATTTCTGTGTTGCTGGAGCTGGTGAACGTGATACTTTTCCCCTTTGAGCAAAATATGAGTAGTTGAAGCAGCGCAGATCAGGCGGAATACCGGGACATGTTGGTGAGTGAATGACGTATATCTCTTCCCGACAATGTCCCATCTTCCCGAACTTGCGACCGAGGAGTCTAGACGGAAACCTAGCACATCCATCATTGTTCACGCCCAATTCAACTCATGCACATGGGAAAGAAGGACATTGAGGTTGGTGGGCACCTCGGGCCGACTTTGCAGTGAGAGCGCCACGAGCGGGACAGAGCCGTTAATCCAGCTCTCGAACTCTAAAGATGGGTCTCAGTAGTCCGTCGGGAATGGGATCAGGTGTTCGATCCAGCATACGGGAATAGCGTGCGCAATATTGTACCGAACGTAGTCCAACATAGCCCATCCCATCGAGACCAGGATGGTAGTGGATGAGGCCGGCAGTTCAGGCAGGAGTAGAGATTCTTGGTTGTCAGACATTGTTGGGCGGCAAGGGGTGGTCCGTTACTTTAAAAATATTGCAACTTCTTTTGACAATTTTGAGCAGAGCGACGACTGCAGCCGCAGCACTGCATCTCTGGAACGGACTTGTGTATGGTTGGCAGGCAGACATTGTCAATTGAAATATAGTCATGTGGATTAGCAAGGAGATCCGCGGTGCAGATGAAATGTATGAAACAACCGCATGAGCCCTATGTCTGTTGCATGTGGATACTCCGAGTGGAAATGCATCAGGAATATGGAATCCACTTCTTGGAAATGAGCGATGCAAATATACCTAGGGCACCCTAAATCTGTGGCATGTGGTTCGAAATCATAATATAGGATGAACTGTATTAGGAATATGGAATTCATTTCTAGGAAAGAAATGTTGCAAATAGAAGCACGTGAGCACGGACATTTCACAGAAGTTGGTATTAGCGGATTACACCGGTTGGAAACAGAAGAGTGCGACCTATTTCCAATTATGGCATGCAAACAGCGGGATACAACTGTTGCATTGTAAGTTGTCGGCATGAGGAGAATACGACCCTCTACCACTCGGAGAGAAGTTATAGACGTCGACACCACTGCAATCGAAGTCATTTATGTCGACGCCTGCATTTTTCCTGGGCTGCAGTGCTTCTTCACCTTCGAAGGAAAAGACTGGTATCCAATCAACGTAGATGAAGGTTCCAGTGAGGATGACACCATTGATGTAGGGGCTTGGACTACTCTCAGCGAGGCACCAGGCTCATGGACAGCGAACGACAAAGATACAGTCGCACCCTCTTCAAGAAAAGTTGTCAGCAACGGCCCTTAGGTCGGCCTAAGTAATCGCAAGATATAATCCCGCCAGGACTAGTATAAACCGTGGCCTTGTGTACGACAGGGTCGTATCCCGCCTAGCCCACAGTAGCGACATAGACCAGTAGCGTTCACCGTTCCAGGTGAAGGAGTAGTGTCAAAGTCGGAATGCGGGGTATGAAATGCGGGATATGAGTCGGAGCAATCCCGCAGCAAGGGAGAATCGAGCTTCAAGCCTATAAAACAGCACTTTAGCTGAAGTAAGACCGGTATAGACAAGATAGAATCTACTGTACATGATTCTATCTACTGGTTTATATACTAAATGTCCTGCGATCGGTTTCTCCACGCCGTTGAACCTGATCGTCCTCCTATTTGTCTGTATCATAGTTTCCCTCCTGTGTGTCTTCTCCGCATTGGTTGCGTTTGACAACTGTTGCCGTGTGCTGGATATATTTTGGAGTGCAGCCAAAATATATCCCGCAATTTGAAAAAGAAATAGGGGTTAGTCATGAGCGCACTCGTTTCATGACAAAAGTGTGGGCCACACACTCTATTTAAGCGCTGAATGGAAACTGATTGTTTTTTCTGTCGGCTTTTTTTCTCAGCAAACATCGACATTTTCCAGTGCTGCATATGCTTTTCGACGCTAACAAGCCGGTCATGTAAGTTTCGGGCAAAGTCTGAGCAGCTACTAACATCTGAGTAGGCCACTCTGCATGCATATATTTTGCTACTACTGTATTCACAGAAATTTGGGCATTCGGAACTGCTGCCCCATGTGCAGAGCGCCTATCTATGAGGCCCCAATCAGAGATAACGCATACGGAATGGAGTTGTCAGATGCAGTTCGCGAAGGGTGTGGAACCATCCGCATCCGACACACCAGAGAAGTTATATGAGTGGGACAGAGTTGTATTTGCGACAGACTAAGTAGACTCATGACCAGTCTGTATAAAAAATACCGAAAATATGTGGCAAGCACTTCGGTTGTATACAGACTGGTACATCTCGGGATCTTGCATTGGGCTGACAGCGGAGTTTAAAATTTGGCTGAGGCCCGTGTCCTCTCTTGCACTTTGAAATTTAAGGAAATTCAAATTGTCATGAACCTTTATATGCTAGAAATAAGTACATTTCCCTCTTCAGATTTTTTTTCATTGCGGATGGAAGAGCAGGAAAGGCCATCGAGTTTGGGGCAGAATTGATCGATTTTGATGGCTCGCTTATCGGCCGATCGCGGCACCTGCCAATTTTTTCAAACTCCGTTGGCAGCTCAATCCCCTTTTCCGAGATGTACCAGTCTGTAAAACACCAAAGTGCTCGCCGCATTTTTTCGGTGTTCATTTTACAGACTGGTTACGAGTCTACAGACTAAGTCCAAACTGATTCTGTGTTGAAATATGCGTAAACTACGGTGTCCATTTTGTGCAGCATTTAATCCCCACCATTGCGGGTCCGGTCCGGACCTGTCAGCAGGTACATAACAGTCGGACCGGACCTGTCAGCGGGTACATCATAAACGGTCCGGCTGATCCGGTAAAAATGCGCATGCAATAGACAAGTTTCAATTCTGATTCTGAGACCTGGTACCTGAGTCGGTACCAGGAAAACGGCTGTAAACAGGCCAAAAAGGCCTTTTACCCCCGGGTTCGAACCTAAAGCTCAGTGAACCGATTACATAAACAGCGCGATGGGGTAACAAGTATCTGACTGAGCCAACAGGAAGTAATGGTCAGAGGCTGCAATGGGCTTTTATTGGGGCCGTAGGGCCGGGTACAAGTGGTAAACTATCCGTTCTGAGTTCAGCCGAGCTCAAGTCGGGATTAAACACGCTTACAAGGGACGGTTTAAACACAACTTGAGGAACAAATCAACAGGAGGTTCAAAACTGATATTTCTTTAGATTGTGAGGCTCGGTTTTATTTTGTCTTGTCCCATTCCTATCATTATTATCGCCGCAATTGCGCCACTCCTCTGCACTCAGACGTCTATTCTGTACCTTGGGTGAGTAGCCCAGCTCTGATTCCATTTTTCTGTGCCACTCTCCCAATACTCTCTGTCATTCTATTCATTAAAGTTACTCATGCAAGGTGTTTCAAGGTAAGAGTTTGTTTGTTGGATTCCTACGAACTCACATTTTTCCAGATCTGCTCACCGACATCACATCTTCAACAAAGTCTTGTCTTCCTCGTCTGCTTGATTTTGAGTGACATTTGAACACCTATTTGGGCATTGTTCGGCCTCTGATGTGCCCGAACACTTTCGTCTTCAAATAGGATTCTATTCAACCCATTCAAACGGGTCCCAACTGGATTAGTTGAAGCCACATAAATGGTTTCATTCTTTTTCGTGTTCAATTTTGGGTTCTGTAACCACTGCGTTCAGAGCCCAGCTAGCCGCAAAGCTAGCCGAGCCATTTCGAGACGCCGCAAGGCGTGACGAGGTGACTAGACAGGTAACTAGCCGGATCTCGCCGGAGCTTGACGGCGATTTTTTTTGCGCCTCGCCAGGCCTACCTGCGTCTAGAAATCGCTTCGGCTACCTGGAGCCTGAATGTAGTGAACACTGTACTGGGTCAGTTTGCTGAGTGGTTTAAACAGTCAAAGGTCTGAATTCTCTTTTGCGGTGACAGTTGACCGGAGGGTTTATGTTCCTCATTTATTTCACCGTTCAATATGTTCATCAGTGGAATCTTAGCGTACCGGCCTGCCGTTTGATTACGGTATATGCATGATTTAACGAGGTTTGATCGGTGTGAGCCGGTTATTGATCAGAGACCGGGAGGTTCAATGGCTCATCGGGTAGTCGGTAAAACTTCTCTGATTGACTTCGAAATCTTGGAACAGTGAGTACAACTCACAATATATATACTGTAGAGTCTAGTCTCGAGCCGCCTTCTTTGGGATGTAAACAGTACTGACTGATTGATTTTTTCTTTCAATTAACTTACACAGCTTCCTGTGATGCGCCTTTGCAGTAATCAAGTGTGCTGACGAGGTGGATTAACCACCGTAATTTGCACCTTGTTGTCATTGGAGTGAGCCACTTGAAATCCTCTAGGTATTCCACCGAAATTGTGCTCCCACCGTTCTTGTCCGAAATTCGAACTATTCCGGATGTTGAGGAGACCGGCATCATCGGATCAGCCTGGCATCGGCATCAATGTCATTCGCTGGCTCTGGTGTCGTTCAGGCCCGATTAGGTGCGCTGGGATCGAACGCGGGCTCGGTGAGCGCTCCGGATTGAGTACTTTAAGTGGTCGGAGACTGTCGGAGAGCTTACTGAGCTTCAAGTTTATTTTAATTTTGGCATGCAAATATGGGCAGCCTCGTTAGGCGCTCCAGTCGGAGAGCTTACCAAACTTCAAGTTATTTTAACATGCTGTGCGCTGGGATCGAACACAGGCTCGGTGAGTGCTCCGGGTTGAGTACTTTAAGTGGTCGGAGACTGTCGGAGAGCTTACTGAGCTTCAACTTTATTTTTATTTTTGGCATGCTGCGCGGTCTGGTGCGGTGGGATCAAACGGATGGGGATAATGAATCAAAAGTGGAGACTGAATGCGCCAAATTTTTGTGGGGTGCGGGCTGACAAGAACGAATCCTAAACAAGTTAGGACTCGTAACCATCACTGTTCTCATCAGCATTTTTTAAATCCACAATTTTTGAACGAGACTTCATTTTTTGGCGTGCAAAAACGGCGTGCGCCCGCGCCAATTGGCTTTTTTGGCGTGGGCGTTTGGTGGGACAAGCCGATTTGCTCACGCCCATTAAAACCTACGCCAATTTGTCGGCTTGGCCCGCCATTACCAATTTCGACCAGAACATGGAATAAAAGCATCTACACAGGACTCTACCTATGTGGGCACTGCTTAAACGTGCATAGGATCCCGCCATTCAAAATTCGTCCTACTAGACTCACTATTTTCGTGGTAAATTGATTTGACCCCAGGCAACTGTCCACCCGACGCACTTGGCCTGAATAGACCAATTCGCGGAGGTCGGGTTGTCGTGATTGCAGAGCATGCACTTCCTCCCAGTTGCACTTCGTTTATTTCCGGACGTTTCCGCCGTGGCCGTCGGATGTTCTATTCTCTATTGTCTACTTCTGTAAGCCAGGTCATGAAAACATTTCGATGTTCGTGATGGTGCGTTCTATTTGTGATGTTCCGGCCGTGCTCGGTTTGTATGCCATCGTCATCTGGTAACCTCTCGTGCTGACTCGTGTGAGTCAACCGAAGTAAGTCCTTGACTGTTGTTCGACTAGGATTGTCCACTATTGAACCGATATCAGTATATTTCTGGACTTCAAAACAGTACATATGAATTTGCATTTGAGAGCGATAGGAATCATTCATCTACACGAATACACGCCGAATATATCGTTTACGTGGAATTGAACTCGCTCTTGGATTTCAGCACTAAAAAATCAATGCCTCCCTCAGCTCAGCGATACCTCAATGCCTTGACAAACTTTGGAAACAAAAGTTGATATCTGTATGAATAAGACAAATTATTCACGCCTGAGTCGAACAAGCTGTGGAGGTTAAAATCCATCCTCCTTCTCCGTCTAAATCAGTTCTGTGACCGTCGACGGATACCATGTGACCATAAATAATTTTGTGCCCGACTCTGTACTGTTCCAATCAGGTCCGGTTTGAAAGCCCGTATTTGGCGGGATCGAGGTCCGGAGGAGGACTCGGACCTTGTAAAAATTCTGCGCCCGGGCTTGAGCCCGAACTTGAATCAAATTCATTTTAACTGAAATTTCTATCTCTGGTCTCTGGACGTCTAAGAAAATCCCCCCTTTTCCGACCACATCGGTTCGTGACTCTCCCCCGCCAAATCAGGAATGGAACCAAAATCTTGCCGTGAATGAGGTAGACTCGCAACAGTCCCTACGTCGAGTAACTAGCATTGTTACTCCGCTTTTTTTTTCTTCCTCAATTTTAAGTCAATGAACTTAATTCATTTTCCATCACACTGGGGTATATATTTTCTCAACGTAGAGACTGGTTCCGAGTCTATGAATGAGGGTTTGAATCAGAGTTCGCAGCTATAGGGTCACAACAATTGACGCCCCCCCGCGCCTCTCCACCAGCGCCTGCCGCGCGCAAAGAATGAACGCCGAGCCGGACACGAGCGTCACCTGCAAGAAAACAAAATTTGGAAATGTGCATATGTACGGGACCAATTTGGGAAAAATCACGCAGGCAAATATCAAGGGATGTGACCAAATGTAGGACGGGGGCAATAGAAGTGCGCCTGCGATAGGGTTCCCACTCAGCAGGGCGAGGCCCATGAATAGACAGGCGATGCCGATTCGGAGTCTAGACATTTGGAAGGGACAAGTCGCCACTCGATGAGATAATGTTATGAAGGAAGCAAGGGAGGATGTGGAACGCACCTCACGTCGCTCATAGTGGGGCTGGTGCTGAAGGCCACGAGTGCGGGGGACGCGAGCGAAAGGAATGCACCAGAAACGAACCCGTAGCAGAGCGCGAAGAGGGTAACTCCCGCGACGCTACTAACCCCGAGGAGAGCCCATACGATAGCGCCTGAGATTATGCCGCAGGGGATAATCCCTATAAACATCTGTGATGAACTATCCCGGGAACAGCAAGATGGAAGACAAATATTGCGGACCATTCAGGGGCCCGTATCGGTCGGCCAAGAAACTCGGCATAACTCGTCCAAAAGTTGCACCAGCATTAAGGATGGGAATCTGCTCAATTATGAATTATCTTTCCTGTAATGTGGAGAGATTATGCGCACAACCCATGTCAAGAAACTCGCATCGACGCCCTGCTGGAATGAAAAGAGCTGAAGGTAAAAGTCTGTGTATTTTTTTAGTTGATTGAACATCGAGGAAAATGATCAATGAGCAACGCACAAGGAACGAATATTGCCAAAATCCGAGGAAGAGACTGCGGAATGGGGTTTTTCATCGAGGACAAAAATGAAGAGTACGGCCTACCCAATGGTCGTTATCCAATACGGACCATCATGCAAGATTTGCTTCATATCGACGGGTTCCGCCGTGCGGTTGAGAGCTACGGAAGTAATTAGCCTTAAGCTTCGCATGACTATAAACGGTTAAACCGACTTACGCCGGGGCTTCATGATGAGGTCGGCCACAACCAAGAGCACGAGGTTGATGAATGCAACGAATCTACCGGCGATAATATTTGAATGCAGGGTCAACAGCGTGCAACGACCAAATGGCCCACCGGACAGCCCATGCACACCCCAAGTTCTCGCGCGCAATAATTTTGTTCAGCAGAATCGAATATACGACGCCGCCGAAGGACCCACCTTTGTCTGCGTGAGCAGCGAATTGAGACGCACTAATGGAAAATACACACTGGAGATCACAATGCCCATGGCTACCGCGCGTCGTCGGCGGAAGTAATGCGGGACGATGCCGAGGGACGGTAGGAACAGCAAGCCGCCGCCCCATCCCAAACCCTTGCGAGAGCAGCACTTGGTACAAGTGGTGCGGCTTTGCCAGCGAGAGCATGAACGATCTAAGACGTGGCTGAAAGGTGAAATTTCAACATGGCGACGAAAATACGTACGAGAACAGTAGAAGCACAGTTCCGGAAATCATGACGACGTGAAAATATCCTTTGTCGAAGAGCCTTCCAGAAGCCACACCGACCATGAACTGGAGGGCGAGCTGAATAGACCCGATCCAGCTGACAGTGGAAGCTGATTCATTCGAAAGAAAATCGCGCTGCCAGAGAACGTGAAGTTGAAATCGGTTGGGATACTGGACGCACGTACCGTGTAAAATTCCTGGAACACTACGGGAGATCTGTATGTTATATGACACGGAAAAAAAACGAAACACACCCCCGAATGACTGCCGCAGACTATCAGCGCCACTACTGCAGGGAAACAGTCAAGCTTACCTGAATGTTTCCGAACGTTGCTATTAAAAACAGAAAGCAGTCGACTGTGTAAACGCCCCGCCACAAGATAGATGTTGTCGACTTGCCCTCCGAGGACAGCAAGCCAGCCACGAAGACCGCCTTCGACAAACTCCGCACTGGTGGTCTTCGGCGCTGCCTTTTCCAATTCCTGGGACGAAGGTGCACTAGGTTCGTCCGGTTTCACTGCTGAAAGAGGGGGCATCTCGTCCCCATCGAATGAACGAGTGGTCAACATGAGCTTGGGGTGTGTGCCAGGTGGGTGGGGTCGTGGAGAGAGGGAGGCTCTGCATGTTTGGTCGCTTGATGCCACTCTGATCATCCGTGTGTCAACTTATGTCAGGCAGAACATTTCTGCTTCTTCTCTATGAAAAGAGGTGAGAGCTATTCTTGGTGGAGAAGCGGGACGCAAAACCATCCTACTGCATTAATTAATATTGTATATGTGGCCGCGATCCAGGGGGATCAAATTTTTTGGTCAGCTCGGTCTGGGACGGACAAAAATCCAGCCAATCGCAAAGCCTGGGCGGATAAAAATCGGCCGAGTTCGGGACCTGAGGCCTGGCCTTCCAACCAACTTCCCACCGGTCCTATACGGGTCCGCCCCGGATTCCGGCAATGATGGCGGAGTATGCTGGGATGTGCGCCTCGTATCGGAGTCGTATGCGTAACTTTACATAAACTACGTAACCAAAGACCAACCGAAAAAATGGAACGAAGGGATTTCTCAAGGGGGTGTCAGAGTTCGAATATCTCATATGGGGTAGGGGGGGAGCGAGGGGGGGTCCAGCCGGGGCCGGAAAAAATTTTCATACCCTGTTTTCAAATGAGCGTGAATCGGTGTTTGCACACTTGAGTTTTTTTTTTCACATTTTTTCCATCCAAATCAGATTGGCTGTGAGCTCATTTCGGGCCCTGCGGGGTCGGAGTTACTATATCTGAAAGGCCGGTGCCCAAAATGGTAGCCGGTTGCTAACTCGGGGAGAAGTTTTTTGCGTAACGCTCCTCGCCTCCATACACGCCGATACAGTACTACCGAACGAGCTCCAAATACGTGAGAAGTTGATAGCTGGCGCCAGATCGTCGACTGAAAAGCGGAAAAAAAACCCCGAACCTCACATGTTTTTCGTACAGCCGAATGCGCGCTAAGTATTTATGGTTCAACTTGACCATAAATACTTGGCGCGCATGAACCTACATTTATATTGCTTCTTGTTATCCCAGAATACTTCTCCCAGTGTGCCTCTACGACCGAACCTTGCTTTGACACCATGACTGTTCTTGTCAACCAAAGTTCGAAGATAGGGGCGGTATGTTCGAATATGCGTTCAGACGCCAGACTTGATGATTCCCTCCATTCCAGAACAATGCTGCTGAGGACGCCAAGCAGCCCAAGATGAAATCGATTATACAGTCTTTCCTCGACATTTCCGAATATACACCTCCACATGAGGTTATGAAGGCCATTACTGACACAGCAGCGCTTGAGGAAGCTGTTGGACTAAAGGTGGCATCCTGGAAGGCCGATGATGGCGAAAACGGCAAACGCTTTGCGTCGGTTTTGAAAAAAGCCATTTCTGTTGTTCAGGTACAAATAGCATGACAATATCTGCGGTTTCGCTGATATCATTTTCTTGCCTACAGTTCTTCTATCCTCACCATTCCTTTGAAGCCAAGCTCGCCGTCTCTCTCTACACGTGGTAGGAAGCGCGAAATATATGACCCGCTCAGACACTGATTTCGCGTGAATTGTACTACAGGTTCTTTTTCTACATCGACGATTGTGCCAGCCCGTCCGCGCTCGCAGCGTTCCACCAGAACATTTTGTTGGGATCTCCGCAAGAAGATGTTCCGCTGCGGCACTTCAACGAAGTCCTTGGCAAGTTATACGGGCAATGGGATCCCATCAGCGCCAACTCTATGGTTGCTGCGGCGCTAGAGTTTGTCAGCGGTAACGCCCTTGAAGTCCGAAAGGACGTCAGCGAGATGCGGATTCGGACCACCGCCAGCAGCTGGCCCAAATATCTACGCGCTAAAACCGGCATGGCTCCTGGATATTCAAACGCACTTTTCCCCAAGAATGCACACCCAGATCTGTCGGCGTACATCCAGATCCTTCCCGACATGGACGAGTGGATGTGCCTCGTTAATGATATTCTTTCGTGTGTCGCTTTTCTCTCGTCACACATTCTGGCTGGCTGATCTGCAAGACTGCAGGCACTACAAGGAAGATATCGCAGGGGAGACGATGGGATATATCCCGCTCCGCGCAGAAATTTCGCGGAAGTACCCGACACAGGTTCTCGTTGAGATGGTGCAGGAGGCTGGTGAACTCCGCACACGGATAATCCAAACACTCGAGAGGGAGCCTGAGGCTCTGGCGGCGTGGATGTCATGGGAGAGGGGCTATATGTGTGTCATACCCAGTCTGGTTCCCTATTTGTCCACTGACTGTCATTCACAGCGCCTTTCACATCTCTAACAAGCGCTACAAGCTAGCGGACCTCGGATTCTCTCCAGTCGTGTGGAGTTAATGGTCAAAGCTGTGCATGCAGTGCCCCATCTAGATCCATATGTAACCCTCAAGTATAAGAGGGCCGAAGTGCCCATTGCACAATGGGAGTGCGTAACAAAGGCTGGTTGGTTGATGAGACTTCATTGAAATAAATTCGGGAAGCAGTCAAAATAATCCCCGTTTTCGCGGCGAGCACGGATCTGATAGGCACCCCCCGGTACAGCCAATTTCTGAAGGGATTGACGCAATTGGACAATAGAATGTATCAAAATTAAGTGTACAGAGGATATGAACTAAATCAAATATTCATCGGTTGGTTGAGATGTGAGCAAGATGGGTGATTAACATATCAAAATTTGATCAATCTCGGTGCTGCAAATATTCCATCGTCCTCAGTAGGTGAAATTAATTTTCGCTTTATTTAAGAACACACTTTACATTAATTCTGTCTTCTTTTAACAATACCTACCAGCTATATATTCAAACGACGAGGAATGAAATTGAAAATGAAAATGAAAATGAAAGTGAAATGGAAAAGAGAAATGAATGCAAATCTGTTGGCAGTAGTCATCATACGAGAAAGTAATGTAGAAAGTGGATAGTCGGCATGAACTGAAATGAAAATGAAAGTCAGAATGAAAATGAAAATGTGAATGCAGAAGAACGAAAATGGAGTGACTGCATGGGGTATCACCATTGCGGAGACAATCAAATTGGAGGTTGAGATGGATAGGAAAGGATGATACAAAGAATAAGTAGCTGGAGACAACAGGAAATAATGACCCTGAAACTCGACAAAAAAGGGGTCGAAAACACGTTAAAACAGCCGAGTAAAATAAAGACAGTAGGTGCGCTATGCAACGAAGAAAATTTGCGACTTTGAAGACTGGAGAGAAGGTTTTTGGCAGCTTGGACTCGAAAATGTGTTAGAACATGCATATCTTGTGAAATGAGTACCTACTCACGACACTTGAAGCATGTGGACTTGCAGCTTGAGAGCTCGTCTTTAGGCTAGCCAGCGCGGCACAGCGAAGAATAATCTCGTTGAAATGCAGATTTAGCACATAGCTCATGGGCGTGGTAATGGAATTTACCAGTGAAAGGCCTGGGAGAACTTGATTTGGCGTGTTGCGAGGGTGGTAGCGTGTTTGTTATCCCTTGGAAAGGAGCGCGATGCGCCGCAGGCACGTTGTGAGTTTGCGCCGGAATGTGAGAGCTCGGAGGCGCCGGGCTATCGGAGGGTGGGCAGCGCATGCAGTGGTGGGGAGGGTCCTTCACGGCGTCAGGCCACCGAGGTTGCCAAAGATATCAGCACAAGAGCCAAGGGTTGCCCCAGACCGTCAGATGAATGTGCGGGAGTGTCAAAAATCTAAAAATAATGTTAAGGCACCAACAGTGTCTGCGCGGCGCAATCCACGCATCCCCACCGTGGGGGCAGAAACCATCAGACACGGGCATGGAGAGTAAGCAGCGCTATGCACCTGGCACGGACGCGCTAAGGCTTGGGATGCGAAAAGCCGCAAGCCCGCAACTTGATGACGGCGCGTTTCAGTGGCGCGCGAAGGTGACGGCGCAGTGGCAGAAGTCAAGCAGAAGTTGACCTGCGAAAGAAGATAATTAGATGAGGATGACCCTGAGTGCTCACTGCTAGTAGTAGCGGGGCAAAGCGCGACGGCTTGCTGCAGACGGTGGTCAAAGAAAGAAAGCGTGTTGACATCAATATTGATCTGCATCAATCTCTTGGCAAGACAATGATGGACCAAACACCCTATCTCTTTCTTTCACCTTGACCATCTCCTCACGCAAACGAACTCTGGACCATCATTCTCATCGACTCCGGGAAGCTCAGCGTCAATCCTTCGGCCTGACTGTGTGTCAGGAGACTTTCACCTCGACGGCCACTTCGCGTGGCGCCCCCTTTGTTCAATCTTCAGTGGCAACATCGGTGGCGGGACGCTAAAAAAAGGGCGAAGAATTCAGGCGGCGCGATGTGCGCTCAGCATGTATATGCAACACATTCTCTCAGTTAACTGCAGGAGAATATGTGGGTGGAATCAAACTTGGGAAACAGTACGCCCCTTGTTCATTGTTTTGTACTCGCAGCTGCTTCTACACATGCTGTGCATATTATGACGTGTTCGCCACGCGCCGCACCGCCGCAGACAAAAATATTCAAGTTCCTCCGCTCCCACCGACGCCTCTCCGCCTCTCGGCGTGCGCACCTGAACGCGCTCCACTGCGCTTTTTTGGTCCTAAGTGCTCAAGGTATGCCATTTTCATTTTCATTTGTTTCCCTGCACTTACAACATATTCCAGATGTTCTGTGACGACCTTGCGACGCCACGGTGCGCCAACGCCCGCCGTTGTATGTGCACTTTGGGAGTCAGGCACTCTTCTTTCATGCATTGGCATGTATCTGTGGCACGTGGCACCCCACGCACTCTGATTCGACTTTTGGGCGTCCCGCAGTCTAGATCGTATCTCCCCGAGTGAGTTTCATGCCGTCCCCTTTTTGAGATGAATCCAGAATTAATCGAAAACTAATAGAAGAATTAATTCTCATTCCAGGCACAGTTCTTGTCCGGATTAATTCTGCTTACAGACAAAATTAATTCTCCTCATTCAGGACGCACTCCCGACGACCTTCTATCCATGCTCCTTTCGCCTTCCAAGTTCAAGAAAAAATTAATTTCCATAAATTAATTCCACTCCGAGTAAGTTTCACTCTGACTAGCTCTCGTTCATTCTCGCTGACTATGTCTTCTATTTCATTCTCCATGGAATTAATATTGGCCTGTTAGTTTACACCATAGTACATGTCTTTTAGATAGAAAGAAAATTAATGTAAAGTTGTTTGAAAAACAAAGACGGAATTAATTCTATCTACTGATATCACTGAATATTCACCGCTTGGCTGAGACGCCGATCCTGCTAGAGAGAGGAGGTACATCAGGGCACATGGTCCCTAATGTCTTTCACGACACTACGATCTAAATTGTTGTGTCCTCACGTCGCAATATTTCTCCTTCACGCTTACTCCATGAGGCCAATGATAATAGTAGTGCCCAGCTCCGGCGATGGCTCGTGAATGAACCCTGGGCCCTGGGTTCGAGAATGAATATTGCTCTCGTCGCTCAGCTTCTGTACAACACACCCCATGCATAGGCGGTCCAAGCGGTAGATCGCAAGCGGAGTTTCAACACGGCTGAGCGGCCCGGAGGTCGGAGCTGTTGGCAAACATGCATACACTTTCTGACAAACTACCACCGCGGCTACTTATCACGACGACCTAGTGTGCCTGTTTCCATTCCAATTCCGCGCCATCCACTGCGCTCTTCTCCCCGATGGACCAGAACACGCCGATACTTGGCTCGATGTAGCAAATCTGCAGCAAATCTGAGTCCTGAAATTCCGAGCGCTGGCGTACTTTCTCCCAGTCCTGTAATGCGGGGTGGCCTTCTGCGCGTGCTGTCGCGGCATATTGGACTCGACATTCCCGAAAACGTGTGTCTCGCCCCGCTGGTTCTCGCTGTTCCGGATTGGAGGAACTGGAGCCGTAAATTTAAATCGTGAGCAGCCTTCTTTTATTCCGAGGCCCACTGCGTTCGTGGCCATGGCACTCTTTCCCCTCGTCCACACTCGCTTCACCCTCCTGCCTCGACGCTGACACTGCTTATCCAGTGGCTTCTCCCACTGGTCCGTACCAGCCGAGACGCTCACACTGGTCGGCACCATGTCCAACCAGCGCCACATCTTCCGCCCGCCACGTCTCCCTGATCAGCCTCTGCAGCTCGTCATCTGCCTCACAGCCCCACACGCTCCATTGGGTCACCGCGAAGCCCAGGGTCCTAGTCCTCAACGTTAGGTATGTCCTTCTCCGCACGTCCCCTTCCCCGCCTCTCTCCACCCCGCACCTCTTCTCTCTCCCTCCATCCCTCATCCCCCCTCGTCCGTCTCTCTTCTCTTCGTCTCGCCCCACCCCCGCCGCCCCGCCGCTCTCAGAACTGGCGCTAACCACCTGCTTTCTTTGTACAGCTCTCTTTTTTCACTTCTCTGTGCTGCCGTGCCGTCCGCCCACCAAGATCGCAAGAAATTACGCGCGGCACCATTGGAGCGCTCGCCCACCCGGTGTGCGCCTTTCGTCTGTGCTCGACGGATGCAACACGCGCAGGGGGCGTGCTCGGGAAGGCGGCGTCATCCGGTACCGATATACTCTGCTCTGTGCGCGCACTGCCGCGCGTCTTCATCCCAGTCGTGTGGACGGCGATATCCTCCACGCGTGGGACGGTGGAATCCTCGCCGCGCGCGACTCGCGCCTTCGCTCACCGACATCGCCCTCCACAAGCGCCCCGCGCGGCTTTTACTTCCTGGCGTATTGCTTCGCACCTTTGCCCGCCGACTCGTTCACCGACGCTCGTCGTCTCTCCGCTACGGCGCCACCAGGGATCTTTGCTTTGCTCCCCGCGGCTGCGTTGGCGCCTTTGCGTTATGTGAGGCTTTCGCACCCCACCCGTTTCTCGAAGACCTGCGCCGGTCTTCTTCCTCTCAGATGGGATCCTCGCCTTGTGCGGCTCGCGGCTCCGCCCACCAAGCCCCGACGAGCGCCGCGCGCGCTGACCGCCTTCGACGGACATGCGCGCGCCCCGCACGCGCCTTTCTTGTGATACGCAGCGCCGGTATCGCGGGCGCGGGCTTGTCGATGCGTGCGTTCGCCAGCGGGGACGACTTCTTTCTACTCGCCTGGGACGGCGGAATCTGCTGCGCTTTTCATTACCACCGGCGCGCGAGACTCGGCACGCGCCTTTTTCTTGTCGCGGCCGCAGGCCTGACAATGCATACATCGGCATGGGCTTCGAGATGCGCGCCGTCACCCGCTCGCGCCTTTCCTGTGCTGCGCGCTGGTATCCCGGGCGCAGGCATGATGATAAGGCGGGCTTTCCGATCGAGACGCAGGGGCTTGCGGATCGCACCGTCGATCCTGCGCTCGGTGTCCGCGGCGTGCGTGAGCGCGTTGTCGGCGTCCTGCCAGCGTGCGGGCGCCGGTATGCGCTTGGGGATACACACCGTCGCTCGCGCGTGTACCTGACGATCCGTACATGCGGTCGCCGGCGTGGGCTCGACGATATGTCCAGCGCGTCTTTCTTTCGCAGCTCGCCGGTCTCGCGGGCGCGGGCATGACGATTCGTACGCGCGGGCGCCGCCGTGGGCGTGGGCTTATCGCGGCTGCGGGCTTGTGGGCGTGCGTTCGCGCGCGCGTGGAGATGCGCGCGACCGGCCTCTTGCGCTTGAGGATCTCGCGTCCGTCGGCGCGCGCTTGAGAAACACGCCGTCACTCACGCGCGTTCTTGTGCTGCGCGACGGCATCGCGGGCGCCGGCTTGACGATCCATACACGCGGTCGCTGGCCCGGGCTTATGGAGGATACGCGCATCCGAGCGGGCGCGCAGGTGCGTGCGGTCGGCGACGTGGGGTTGACGATGTGCGTGGTCGCGCCGCTGGTCGGTGCCGGTGCTCGCGTTGGGGGTACGGTTGTTGGGAGGTGCGGCGAGTGGAGTGCGACCCGAAGATTGTGCGCAGGCGCTACTCGGGGCTGAGCCGCTCGAGAGGGGTGTGGTGCACGATGCGAGCGCGGGGATCTTGATCCTGCGCGCAAGGGGAAGTGGTGGACGCGCGATTTAGTCACATGCACGTATGTGCGTCCTGTACGGCTGGGATGACGCCGGGGCATGACGGGCGAGGCGCGGGAGCGTTGCAGGCTCGCTCGCTATCGGGGCATGACGCGTAGTGTGCGAGGCGCTGGAGGCTCAGTCTCGAGGTGTACTGGGTCCTTGCGTGCGGTCGCCGTCAGGTTGCGTTGTTACATGCCTACGGGGGTCGAGCGGATGTGGATGTGAGCGGGCCGCGCGCGTGTGCAGTCGTCTGTGCCTGGAGACGATGTAGATAGGACGGGCTACCGGTGCCCATCGGAGCGCGCGGCCGGTGGGTGTGGCTTCCGGCGCTGCGGGGGTGGGTGATCTGCGGTTCCGTTGGTAGGCGCGGGTGGCTGCGAGGAGCAGGTACCTGCGTTGGCGCGCGCCGTCTTATTCCCTACTATGCTCTTTCCACTTATTGATATTCACGTTTGTGTGATTCCCAAAGCCTGTGACACTTGTGACTGGGCCGATCAGAGTGAGACTCTAGTCTGGAACCCCCACCAGAACACCCCTACACACGCGCTTCCGCAGCATATTCGGCCACAATCTAATCGTATGCTCGATCTGGATTCTGCGCAACTCCAACAAACTCCCGAAGGATCTTGCCGCACCGCGCGGGGTATGAGGAAATCGTTGAAAGCGCACATCATATATTCCTTGAGTGTCCAAAATTCGCACAGCCGAGATCTGAGAACAACACCACACTTCTGTGCTACACTACAACCCTTTTGGTTGGACCCACCTAATCTGCAATTACCCGCACAAATAAAGAATCAAGTACTGCGCAATTCGATGGATGACAGTGTTGGCCCACGAAACGATCCCAGTATTATCTGGTTGTCATACCTGCGGTGCAGCCACTAGTCACGATCCCTGGCACACAATTGTCATTGACACAATCGAGATTGTCACTTGGGGTTGTGGGCCGTGGTGTTACCCGGCAAAAACTCGCACTTAATATTGTAAGTACTGCACAAGCCAATGTGGATGCACTCAACTGAACATGAGTTGTGGACTGCGCTTACAAGCTAAAGTTTACAATCAGCTGTTTCTCCGGAAATGGTCAATCAATTTTCGGGGGTTTTTTTGAAGAGTTTAGTGTACAGTATTCAATGGCGAAGTAAAACGCTCACCGGCACAGTAATTTTCAGCGGCATGGAGACTTATATTCATCCAAACCTTTTGATAATAGGGACGGTCAGAATAGGATTCTTGACGGGGATTCTGAGGCGATTCTCGTAAATGATTTTGATCAGAATCGTGTGATAATCACCCAGAATCGCCCTGAATTCTGACCGTCCCGTTTTCAAGGCGATTCCCACCACAATTCTGGCCATGGTAAAGTACTAGTTGTGTGTTGATTATTATTTATGATACACTTGGCGCTCTGATCATGCCTCCCGCCAATCAACGTGAAGGGCGGCAGCGTCGCGCAATGATGCGCCGGCGCGCTATGTCCTCTTTTTCCCCAACAGGACCTTCCTCATCCTTGGGACCATCATCCACATTGATGGCCGACTCCTGTTTCGCTTTTTTTTTTTTTTTTTTTTTCATGGCGACATAGGTTTTTCTTCCTCACGAGCTTCGGCAGCAGCAATGGCAGCAGCTTGCTTTGCTATACTGGAGGTAGTAGAAGCCCGGGGAGACATGAGAAGAGATAAGACCGAGCCCAGTGGTGGTGGCGGCAATGGCAATGGCGAGCGAGGATCTGACAATGTAATAAAATAAAATAAAGATGAATTAATTTAGTCTTAAAAAGGAAGGGATCAGCGGACAAGAATTGAGAATCGCCTCAGAATCGTTGTTGAATATCCTCCAGGGAGCTTCTGCAATTCGAAGTGATTCTTATTTACAGAGATTCTCCCACGCTTTTTTAAATCAAGAATCGTCTCAGAATTGCTGATCAGAATCGCCTGAGAATCGCTGTCAGAATCCTATTCTGACTGTCCCTAATGTTTTCTCACTGGCTACATGATCTTAAAAAGTTTGAGTGGATTGGGTGGCTCTGGACACAATGATTTATGTAGAGGCAAAATACTTCACCATCACTGACTTTAATTGAAGCTCAAGAATATATTTTGAGGATTGGAGATGATCATATATGCACAACACCTCAAAAATCCTACGCAATATACGGCCCACAGGGTGCAATTGGTTTGAAAACTGGGCCAAATCATGCTACAAATAAATCTACATTTACTAGGCTTCAGAGGAGCTTTCTCCCGAAAGCTCTTGGTGACTATTATATCAGGGGAATGACGAGATGAGCCGTACATCAAGATGTTACACTACGTATATCAGCTCCAAAAAATCTGTCCAACTCAACGGTGTGCAACCAGTGAAATGTGCTTCCCAGGATTGTTTCGCTTCGCCGTAACAGATTGGACAACAATGATTCCCACCACTCAAAAGTCTTTACTGTCCAAGAATTTGGATGTACAGCGATATGTACAGCAGTTAGAAATTTGTGCGAAACTGATAAGTGTTGGATCTGAAAACAGAGCCGTTGTTACACAAAAATTTCCAAGCTCAACAGTGGGTCAAGTTGGAGTTGCGAATCAGGTATCAGAGGTACCTTAAGCCATGTGCATGCACAATGTTCTCTATAGTAGGGATCCTCAGTTCAGAAAATGGCAAAACTATTTATTGTGAGCCAACAATGGAGGTATTATATATTTCAAGCGTTGCAGGATCTCCCATGATATTAGAAGAAAGTGCTAGCACTTTACCTGAAGCAAATCGACCCAGATATGGCCCCAAACGAGTGTGCTCATTATTTTTCGCTTTAGTGATGGTATCAAAAACGTGATCGGCAGCTCGGTAAAGCTATACTGAGCTGAAAAATGAGCAGACCACTGCAAAACTGGTGGTGCACCACAGAAACTTGCCAATTAATTTAAATCCCGACTCCGACGGGAAATGGTCCAGCGGACAACATGTTATAGGATTCCTTCAAAATCGACCGCGGACAAACAAACTGTGAGCAGAGCCACAATTGAGTCAGTAAAAAATCTAATAAAAATGGGGACAGCCGCTAAATTTCGTTCAACACAGCCACTAAAATCATTAGGTAGGTAGGTAGCAATACACGGCACCCAGGAATTATCCCGGTGTAACGCACTATACACCATCGTCCCTGGACTTCTCTGCACTCCTCTAGCCGAGCTCACGGACGCAGCCTTCCAACTCGCCGTCGTAGAACTAGACAAATACAAAAAAGCAAAAAGAGTCAGCACCTTAACTCGGGTTAGCCATCACTCCATTAAAACACGGGAAGAACGTAAAATCAGTCCTGAATATTAAACAATAAACGGTAACTGTTGAGAAACCCTGCGGTCAGTAAATGGGTGCGGATGTGGAAGCCTCATTGTCTGGGTTTCAACCAAGTTTCAACCATCATAGGAGAATACCGCATTTAGGAATTGAAGTAACCATGGCAGTTTGTTCATCCAGTTTTTACGATGACCATGTAACAAAAAGAGCTTTTTTAATGAGCCAAATTCACCGTGCTGCCATTCTAACAATGACATTCTCGTCGCAGGTGGATCAGATCCCGGCGGCCATGACTTTATCCTTGGCAATATGATCAACAAGATTATTGAGCAAGGCAAGAAGATAGATATCGTTTTTGGACCCAGAAAGTGAGTGAACCACACAGTGGAGAGTGAGCAGCATGCAAAGACTCAGACAGGCTGTTATCCCAATTTTCGTGCAAGGAGGGCAATTATGGAATGGCGATGGAATGGAGCATTTAAACGGATAAAGCCAAATTTGAACTTTAAATATTTGCCTGATGTGCGTGTCCTGAGTCCTCTCTGTCGGATAATATCCACAATTGTGAATTAAGTGGCAGTCCACACGGGCCACGTGCTACTTCACAGCTTCAGTTCCATTGGCTTTAGCCTTGTGGTGGCTTCATTGTGCGGCATCCACAATAGCGGGGTGTGCGTGCTAACATATTCTGTACAGAGAATTGATGACAGCTCAGGGTTGTCTGGATTTGATGTCTGCATGACGAATGTCATATTTGACCCTCAGATGCGCAAGCGCTCGTATCAGACGGGCATCATAAAGTCCGCATCAAATAGTCCGCATCAAAACAACCCGATTAGCCAGTGGCAGTGCGCAAGCGAAGCTGGCAAGGCGGCCGAAGCTAGTGTCGCGTGAAGGAGGCTTCCGAAATTTACATGTGCAAATTAGCCTGGCTAATTAGCCGCTAATTTACCCGGGGGTCGCCGAGGGGTCAAATCGGGGTGTAAATTACAGTATTTTGGGTCAAACAGCGGCGGAATTGAGGCATGGGTGTGACTTTTTTCTGCAGTCCTCTAAGCATTGCCCTGTCATTATTTCCCATAAATTAGAAGTTCACGTCTTGAACTCTCACTGCACGCACTTAACCACGTCTGTCACGGTCAGGGGTTTTTGTGATTGCGTGACGAAAACTTCTCCGACATCTTGCCGGCATTTCATAGCACTATGGAGTACTATGTGGATGTCCACCACCCACTGTGGAGTGCTATGCAATACTACAGTTCCTTTCCACTTCGCAGCACTACAACCAACACTGAATCACTGGTGAGTTGCCCGTGCATCAAGCTTGCGTCGATAGCAGTGAAGTATTTTTTCTCGTAAATGTTCTTTTTGTGAAATAACTGTCCGTGCGCATGAAGGCGTCGACGGCTGTCAATTCGGACAGTTCACCCGATGATGCGGCGGTGGTTCAAACGAGCTTGAAAGCTTCGGCAGACAGTGTCGCGCTGAACACGGATGAATGGGGCAGCTATTTTACTGGGTAAATTAGCATTTTTCAGCTAATTAGCAGCAGTAACTTGGGGTAAAGGGCCGTGGCTCTGCCCGGCATGAACGAGTACTTTTTTTTTTTCAGTTGATTGTCTGTCATGCGCAGAGTTTATAAAGCATACTACCATTGGGATAATAAATTAAAGCAAGCGGATAGTAGGTGCGTTCAATTCCTAGGACGTAGGCTCGTCCTCTGGGTTTATCTGTTTAAAACAAATAGAATCCACAGGACAAAGCACTCAGTTCTTTAAACAAATAAACCCACGGGGTAAGAATTAAGTACCCTTAGTGCGGCGTAGCCAGAACGAGTGCCAGCCATCATGACCTGAGCATTGTGTCGTAGTTAACTCTGAACCATAGTAAATATAAAAAGAGCGGATCCGACACCCAGCCCCATTCTTGAAATAAAGGGTTGACACTGCGATGCAATGACTGATTTTTTGTCCTCAAAGTGGGCCTTTGCTGAATGCCACAGCTGCACAATAAGGATAATTCTAAACCCCATATTGCCGGGGTGTTAACAAAATTACCCGAGCTGCTGCTATCTGGGAACCCTGAGATGGTTTGATGGCGCAGGAGGTGGGGATGTCGCCTGGGGTGCAAAAATAATTCCCAAAATGCCTCAAGAGAAATTGAATAGATATTTTATCGGGCTCCATGTTTTTTTTTTCATGCCTTCACCCACTAGGGGTGTGCGTACTGGACAAAAACTAGACCATGCCTGAAATGGCAAGTCAGAATATTCCTGGTACGTGCTCCGTGCTCCGAGGCGGGAGAGTAATCCGAACCACCTCTATCTCAGACTTCTGATGGAATTGGATTCAATTCCATTAAATCCTGGGCAATTTTATGGCGCGAATCAAGTTCCCAGCAACACAGCTGAGAACCAAGTACTTACATTAATCATTGATCTGCAACGCGAGGCATAATGTTTTCTCGCAGAAGAATCAGTACGAAGTTTTTCACTTAATAAAGCTGGACTAGGGGACGAGAACTCAATTGAGATATATATTGGCACAGCAATCAGATACAGGGTTGTTTCACCAAAGCAGTCAAGGAAGCAAACACCTTATACTCAATTATTCGTTCGGATCATACAATTTGGTATAAATTTATTTAAACCCGTTTTATGCCCTACTGCCAACCAAAGATGCATTTAACCAAAGGGTGCCCAATATCTATCACAAATTGTCTGTGGTTTACGAGCTAGAGCATTGTCTTGAGGTCGGAATTTTGGCAGGGGACCCCTTTTTTTTACTCGGTGGAGACATGCTGTATGGCCCTGTTAGCAATGGAGGGCAATACAGGGTGAGCAACTACACGTGATCTCTGCGGATCAGGATCACCGAACTCTCGTAGATCGAAACAGATAGTCCGACGGAATGAACCGAGGTGTTACAGCCATTGGCAGTACCGAAGGTGCGGTCAGAAAATTTGTGTTTTGGGACATTTTCAAAGAATTCCCTATGGTGCGCAGCACCTAGCTGCCGCTACCAAAAATTAGCGGCCAAATTGGCCAGAGAAAAAAATTGGTCCTATACGCAGCCTCTGAGGGACCGATTTTTAAAATTTCCCCCTCATATGGCCAAAATGGGTCACCAACACATGTCAAGCTCACTCAGTTTTGCTCCAATTGAAAATCCCTCTAGCAGAACTGAGCACACAATCAAAAGGACCACTTTTGCTAGAGGGATAAGAAATATCTCTTTTTTGGACCCGCTAGATTTCAAGCGCGAGGTAGCGGCAGCTAGGTGATGCGCACCATATATCTCAGCCAGTTCTTCACCGATTTACATAAAAACTAGATATATCTACTCAGCTAATTCACGTGCAGTTAGTGATAGAAAGGAATTTGTGAAGATATGATGTATTATGTATTTTCTGGTTTCAGGCTGTTTCCGCACCAAAAGCCGTATAGCATGCTGAGAGCATGTCCCAGTGGCCTAATATTTTAGGATGGACAACACTTATAGCTACATGAATATTCCCCTCACCGGCCCCGGCCAATGAGCCGACCCCGGAGGTAACCGGAGGCACCCCCCCAGAAAGATCTGCAAAAATCATCTGATCTCGGATCTAGCTATATGCGTAGTTCATTTGGGTATCCAAATGGGGCAACATGTGGGTATGAGGATCAGATTTTTCCACTGGATATAGCATACGCAAACATTATTTTCCACAAGATCCAAATTTGGGTTGCCGATATTGCTAGGTGCTCGATGATGGAGCGTGTTCTCGAAGGGCTCATGTTTCTGCAAGAGTCATTGGTTGACAGTGCGGCTGTTTTTCTTAATGTTCTCGAGATCATGCTTTGACTATACTGTTGGTCAGCCACTCTTGGCCTTCGTGTACCGGCGATGTATGGATTCGATCTAAGGGTGCTTGTGCCGATGTCGATTATATTAGCCATCTCAGTTGCACTCGGCCTGGTTCGTTTTCTCCCCCGAGTCTGCCTTGGAAGTAATTCTTTTTTAGTGGACAATTATCAAGTTCGGCGAGCCGGGAATGCTAACTTGACCGGATGTGAGACTGCCCTCCTGCGAGCGACGTGAGTACTTGCTCTAGATCTCCCC
Source organism: Mycena rebaudengoi (assembly GCA_029282285.1). Taxonomy (NCBI): domain Eukaryota; kingdom Fungi; phylum Basidiomycota; class Agaricomycetes; order Agaricales; family Mycenaceae; genus Mycena; species Mycena rebaudengoi. The sequence goes on from JARJCX010000024.1 coordinate 38,537, forward strand.
GTTCCTGAAATAACCAAACGACTTCACAGTGCCTTCCGTGCGTACACTACTTACCCAGTTTCTTATACGAATTGAGCTCTTTATTTGCAGGACAGGCAAGGTCATGGGAAGGACAGTGCGTATCTCCGAATTCCTCTACCAATGCCTGAAGTAATACTGATGTTCTCTATCTTAGGCTTGTCATTGATACTGTCATTTTTGGCTTAACTGCGTATCGCGCATACACGGACCACAATGTAATGAAGCTGGTGGACGGTTCATTAATAAAACGGATGATGAAAGATGGTATGTATTTCGAAATTCCGCTTCGATTACTTGTGTTTTGATTCAATCGACTCCAAGGGGCGATGTATTTTGGGTGGGCTCTTAAGATTTCGCCTGGAGGCTGAGTGTTCAACTTGCACTAGAATAATCGTGCTCGCCAATTTGGCGAACGTATTAATACTTTACGTGTGTGACCCTATTCTTTCTGCCTTTTCGATTTGCTCACCAAAATGTATTTAGTTCGGCGATGTGTGTTCCCCGTTCTTTACCTCAAGGATCAACTGGCCACTGAAAATTATAACTCGAATTATAGATTGTCACCGCAGTAATTCTGGCATGGTGGACTACCTCGTGCGGCTTTCTGCTTCGTCCCCAACTCTCTTCTTACATCTACTTGTATCCGCTGCAGGTTGTCAGTAGCTCTTATCGCACGCCTCGGGCTCAATCTCAAGCGCGCAGGTGCTCCTCCACCCACGTGCACAGAAGACCCGGACTCCACAAAGCTTGACGTAATCCGCTTCAAGGATCCTCGACCGCCCCAGCCATTAGAAGAAGCAACTTTTGATGATGAAGATTTTGAACTGGTTGCGGAAAGAGAGAATGCGAGGGTGGAAGTTAGGATCTCTGGGCAACAAAATTTAGTGCTGCAAAGTTCGGTTCGGTTCAGCAATTTTCTTAACTTTGAACCTGAACTTCGTGTTCAGGTTCACCGGGTCCGAACACTGAACCGAACTTTGTTCGGGGAAATGGATTTCAAACCATGCAGAGGCAAAGAAAATGGAGTAATCTTCATTATAGTGTTGTTACATTTCTTCTGCTCTATCTGGCGATACCAAATTTGTGGCAGTCTAACCTGTTGTGTTCGAGATTCGTGAATACCTTCCCGATTCAGCCGCTGAATTAGTAAACCAGACGAATCGGGAAGGTGATCGAGCTCAAATTCATGCCCTGGATTTTTGGTGGGATATGGCCTTAGCTGCCCCCCGCTTTGCGAGCTCTATGGCTTAGCCAGATCTATACTTTGCAAAAGTTACAGTTGTAGAGTAGCCAGAATAAAATGTCGTACTTGTTTCATCAGAACTATGTAAACGAGGCCGCTTACCATCGGGTGCGCTCAGTGTTCGGGAAACCAACCAATGATCTGCGGGGGTAGGGAACCGCAAAGGGCGTGTTTCTTTTGTGAAACGATGTGTTTACGCGATGGGTGGAAGGTGCCACCATGAACAGATGCACAACTGCCGCAAGGCCTAGGTTTGTCCAATATGACATACCACGGCTCCGCTCCAGCTAAGGCTCCAACCGTTTCGTTTATGTATATGTATGCTCTGGCCTACATAACACAGAAACGAAAACAAATGTTTAAATACGCATGTAACCGTTGTTAAACGGAATTTTGTTCACCTATCAGGGATAATCCTGAAGCCCACCCAGAAGCCCAGTGGGACTTTAAAATGTTTTAATCCCTTCATTTTATATATACCTGGGGAAAAATCCTGGCCAAGAATGCTCTGTGCGACTGGGTTTACGATGGTCAGAGACCTAAATGACAGGCCTGGGATGGGTCGGATGTCGCCCTCATCAGCTGCGCTGCGTCGCGGGATTCACGTCGGCCGGCTTGACGTGCACGGTATACTGTCCGTATCTGCGACTCCGCCGCCGTCTCACAGCCCTAGGGTATTCAATGGTGCGCTGCAGCCATTTCGATAGAATCTGACAAACACTGCATTCCGAGCCCGCGTAGACCTACTTAGTCTAGTCGGGTCTACCGTCGGTCTACGTCGGCCGACCCCGGTAGGCGAAGTTGACTAGGCCAATGTAGGCCAGATTTGGCCTAGGTTGGCTTACCATCGGTCTACGAACGGCCCCCTAACTCGGTGACAAGGCGTTGTGTTGCTGTTGCCATGTTCCTACATTGCTAAAATTACTTTCCCTAGTTACCATATTCCCACGCAACCAATATTTTATTAATTAGTCAACACCTGGGACATACCTTATCAATTACCGTAAGTTAGCCGAGGTTAGCCGTAAGTGAGCCGAAGATTGACAGCCGTGGGTTGTGTCATTAAAATGATCACATTCCCACATTTCAGTGGTCGCAAGAGCGTGTTTCGACACGGCTCGGACCAGAAACAGAGCTCGGGATGGAGTAAAATCATTGATTTATCTGTGGGGTGGGTCTACTTCTGCCTACAAGGGTAGGCAGACCCTGTGCCTACAAACCCACGGAATGCAGTGAAAGTTGTCTTTTTCGACGTCCCCTTTCTTCGTTCCAATTAGCCACTTTACACCATGTCGCTATCCATCGTTCCCGCAATTGAGAATTTATTCGTGATTTTTATCGAAGTTTTTTGAGCTCATCGTCAGAGACGGCGTCGAGGCCATTGATTAATGTGCCCCAAATGCGGATATTGGGATCACGACGACGAGGATAGCGAGCTCAACGTGTGTTACAGGGTTGCACGCTGCCTGACCACAAAAGGTAAGTGTTCTAGCGCAATGCATCATCGTCCTTCTAACGAGAACGAACGATGGATTGCCCTAGCTCTCAGACGAGAGGGGGCGATCCATCGTTCCCCCAGGATCTGGTGAAAGGTATTCGAAGGATTAAAAGTTCTTCAAGATGTACACCATTCAACGTCAGATTATGTACCCCTTCAGCATGCAACAAACTCAGGATAAAACCACACTGATTGTTGCACTCCTTTTGAATGAAAGTATGGACGGCCTGGCGAAGGCATTTGTTCTTAATTTGATAGAACCATCCAGTAATAATGCGAAGTGAGGAGCAGTGGCGTACGTAGCGGCATTAAACCGTTTGGCGTGGTATAAACTTGATCCTGCACCCATCGCGGGGGAAGCACGTCGAGATAATTCTGCAACCCAGTCGTCAGTTGTATTATTGCATGACTGCCAAACACGCACTCGATTTTAGAAGAATCCGGCGTAAGCTCATGCTCCCACTCGAACATCGTCGCCGCTAGTCCGAGCACGATCGCCATATTCATCATCGCGTACTCCAGCCCGATGCACCTGTGCGGACCCGCTCCCCACACCATATAGTTCTTTGGGTTCATGTTCGCCGGACTATCAGGATCCATCCACCTCTCCGGGAGGAACGCAAACGGCATCGGATACACCTCGCGGTCGTGCAGCGAGTTGTAGAATGACGGGATGAGCATGCTCCCGCTAGGGACAATGTAGTCGTCTGATATGCGGAACGCGCGCGTCGCTTTGTACGGCACCATCAGCACAGGCGGCTGGAGGCGCAAGCTCTCCTTCACCACCGCACGCAAATACGGCATCTCGTCCAACATTTCTATCGTCAGCGGTGCATCGTAGTTGCCCTTGCGCACCCTCGCTTGCTCCTCGCGCACCTTCTCCATCACCGCCGGATGGTCGACGAGGTGCTGGAATCCATATATGAGCCCACTACTCATCGCGTCCTGCGACGCAAACAGGAAGGAAAACACAACCAGCGCCATCTCATGGTCACTGAAATCGGTCCGGCCCTTGTACACCGGATCCGCGAGAACCTGCACCCACTGGTCCAACAAACACTTCGGCTCGCCGCCGCCTGCCATTGCGATCTTGCTTCGGTGCGCAGCGAGCGTGAGCCACTTCATCGCGATTTTGCGCGACTGGATCGCATTATACACGTTGGTCCCCGGGAATGCAAACGGGAAATTTACGAGCTGCAATGCTTTCGTGATGTGCCAATACGTCTCGCCGATCTCACGCGTCGCCTCTTCAGGGATGTGGCTGCCACAGAAGACGCGCAGAGACGTGTCCATGTTCAGGTGCCGGGCGGTCCACATGATGGGCTTGGCTGAGCTGCTGAAGTCCTTGGCCCATTGCGCGAAGTGTGTTCGCGTGGTTTCGTCTTGAATGGCGACGTACATTCTGGCCATGTGTTGGACAGACAGGGGTGCATTGGACGTAGTACGCACCCGAACGCCTTGCGAGTGAACAGATTCGTCAAGCCCTTGCGAAACTCGACATGGGTTCTGCCGTTCAAGAATATCCTGAGTCGTGTCAGCATCTTGAAGAAATGATGGAATATATACCCAACGCACCAGTTGTCAGGCAACAAAATCTGTTTCGCCGAATGAACAAGGCACGGCTCGGCATACAACGGCGAGTTCATGATCTTCCGTACATATTCGTTGGATGAAGCCATGACAATAAAGCTGTAGAAGATTCCAGCATGAATAATGACAGATGCATATTTGCGACACACATATTGAAAACGCTAGCAACGCTCAATGGCCCCGAATCCCATCCCTTGCGATAATTCTCCATGGTGGGCCGCATCGAGTCGGCAAAGCGCCCAATGAGCGGAATCGTCCACGCGTCGCCAGGGAGGTGGCACTTCTTCAGGCGATAGACGGTCTGCTCGAGTGCGAGAAGGGTGATGAGGATTGCGAGGGTGGAGGAAAGCCAGGTGAACTTGGACGCGTTGCCATCGAAAGTGAAGGCAGAGAAGGAGAACGAGTGTCGAATAGAGTTATTCATTGCTGCCGAGACTGGTGCTGTCGTGGATTCAAGTGCACATTTATGTGTAGCCAGGCCTCGGACAACTCCGAGCCTCCGCTAATGCGCCGAGCATTGATAGATTGTTTGATGGAGTGAGGTGTGTGAGATTCGAATCGGCGCGGTACCTCTAGTTTTGCTTCGCAGTCAAGACACGTACATGCGTATCGCATCGAGACTGTTGGGTACACAGACAAGCTGCAGTGAGCTCCTATGTACAGGTAGCAAGGAAGAAAATCTCTGAATTTACAGTAATACCAGTCGTGATTAAAATCGTATACTCAACAACACCCGATCAAACACTGATACGGAGTGACTGTGGTGGAGAGGTGGCGGGAGTCTTGTGCTCCGTTTAGGATACTTGAATGAATTGCACTGGGATTGGTAGCTTTAGGCAGATGTTTCCAGGTAAGATAGCCTGCATCGCACGGAGGTCATGGTTGGCTTCGGTTCCGGGATGGACGAAGTCCGGGCGAAACATTTATTTGATGGCCGACATATTCCGTCACATCCACGACACATTCCACGAAAGCCGACATTTTCAGTCCCCGAATGTGCCGGCCTTGGCGAAAAGACGGTACATTCGTCAGCAGCTGCCGATTGATATGTCCGGGTCAGGAGCATCCCAGACTCGAACCAGTCCACGGCGTCGATACTCCAAGATTCCCACTACCTTTAGGTATTCCCGCTACCATTTAGGTAAGGGTTTATATAGAGAGCCCGATTTTGCGCTACTTGTAGTAAACTACATTTTTTTTCAGCATTTTTTTGCGTAAGCACAAGCACAAGTTCATCTCCGGTTGGGAGTGGAGGGACAATGCCTCATTGCTATCGCTACAGGCATTTTGCGGGCATATAGTCGGGCTGATTCAGATGGAATGAAAAAAAAAAGCGGAAAAAAGGAACCAGTGATGAAACGTACTCTACCTACAGCCGCCAATGTTATGCTTGACATTCAACAACCGCGACGCCCAAGTGTAGTTTTTCACCCGAAATCAAAAATCTCATAATCAAATGCGAAATAATATCGCATAATATGTATTTTTATCAGCTCTGTGACAAGAGGATTGACATTCGCATCTCGTTCTGATCCGTCTTACATACTTAGTCGCTCCTCGTGTATCGCACAGTGACAAGAACATTGATGTTGTCATCTTGGTCTGATCCATCTCAGCAGCCATTTTAAGAAAAACTTGTGAAAATTTTTGGCTTGTTTGGGCTTGTCGGGTTATCGACAACCTCACAACCTCGGGAGGTGGCTCTGGAGGTCTCCGGTATTGATTTCCACCCGGTCGAATTTGTGCGACCCGGCCACGCCAAATCGCTCAAGCGTCTGGTGCTACTACTTGACTACAGAGCGGAAGATAATCTCGATTTCCATGACTTGATGGTCAGCGCCGAACTGACGGCCTCCTCAGCGCATCTGAAACACCTAGATGTAAACCTTCTGGATGACGTAGACCTCATCACGAAACACGCCGTTTCAGCCGAAAATTTAACCATACACTGCTATTGTACGTTGAAGATCGTTCTCGCATCGCGCCGCCGCTCACAGTGTAACAGACTTTCCCGAATTCGCACTGCCTGCCAATCCTGCTCTACGTTCTGTGACCATTGACGCTCATCCCCGCATGGGGGTGATCTATACCTTGCATGAGGTGCTTCGCTTCATCGCCCGCCTCCCATCTGCCGCGCCGAAGCTCGAATTCCTGGCTATCTCGATCTTTGGATTCGACAGGGAGACATGGAGATCAGAAACCCTACTTGGGGTAAAGGGCCGTGGCGGTGCCCGGCATGCAACTCGTACTTAATATTTTTTCTTTCTTTTGGAATATATGAAAATGAAGTGGTTCACCAGGGCATGGGATAAAATGATCATGCATTAAGGTCCGGATCGCAAACAAAGTATTTCAGGCTGAGTGATCACAGTGTTTCCGAGGTGTAGCGAATGTAATAAACCATCGGGTTCGCAACTGGAACCAGTCGAGAAATTCCGTCGTGGTACCATATTGCACCGTTAGGCTTGGAGCCGAGAGATAGTTTATAGGAGGGAGCGAAGACAGAAAGGAGCGGTCGCCTGATCGGGATACGCGTAAGCCAATAATAGGAGCACTGTTGACGGCGTAAGGCAAATTAATAGCAAGCCAAGAGCAGCATGGATAGATTCAAAGAGTAGTGAAACCAGATTCAAAGGTCATGCCAGTGGTCAAGTTGGTTATGGAGTCTCTCATCTTTTTGGACAGCACTCAGACGAAGGTATGTTCATTAATGCTCATCAAGGCAATGGAACAGTGACGGAGAGGAGCGAAAGACAGAAAATGCCGAACAGGGGACCTCGGCTGGGTAGAACAAAAAACTTTTTTGTTGGTTTTCACCGAGTAACTCCTATTTTTCCCCGAGTAGGTAAACAAGAGCAATTGTACAGCCGCTAATTTCATTAGAGTTATTTCTAATGGAACGGGTAAATGCATTAGACAAAAATAATTTATCCTAGATTCCATTTGAATTTACTGTTATTTTCTGTTTAAATGACTTGAGAAAGCGTCAGATGGGGGTCGAAATTGACAAGGACAGTACCTAAAAATACAGCAGTCTATGTAGGCTTCTCCGTCATTCGGCGCTACCAAGGCTGTAGTTGTGATTAGAATACTCTGGACCGACACCCACACCTGAATGAATGTTTTATTTATGGATTGCTGGCCCGTTGCGTTCACTGTGTCAATGATGCGCCGGACCTCTGCCTGCGCGCGTGTTCTCCGCCTCGCAATAGTTGCGCGAATATGGCCGAAGTAGGGCTGTGGGCCGTGCCCGTCGCGCCTGTTCAACGGGTTCCGTGCGACGGGTATCCGACCCGTTCCGTCGGTGGTTGGAAAAAATAAACGACGGGACGGATTGGTGAGCTGACGGCTGTCGAAATGACGGCCGTTGACCGTTGTTGACGGGCGACAGGTCTGGCCGTAAAAACCATAGAAATCTTTGCACATATTTGGCGATTTTGGCGTCAAAATGGGCTCCCTGCCTACTAAAGTTCGCACACCGGTTGCTAGACATGAGCTCTCTCATACTGTCCTTTCTTGGGCCTCTCCGTGAGATTGGTGATCAATTACCATATCTGGTTCATCTCACATATGATTTTCAACTCTTGCTTCAACTTGGTAAGTTATATTCAACTTGATTTATATTCTTTCCCGATTGAGGTGGCACTTCAAATACACACAGAGTGTTGATAATGGTCCCATTTTGCTTGCTGGCCTGCTTTCCTGGAGCCAGAAACGTAAATTTCAGCTCTAGTTGACGCAGAATTTCGACTTCCTCAAAGCTTTTGATTCAACTGCAACTTTGAGGTGAATTAAAGCATCTTTCTGCTCTACTTACATCGGTGCATTAACTTTCGCAGAACCGAGCCCGTTCCGTTGGCCGTGACGGCCGTCCCGTCGAGGAATTTTTCAACCACTCGACGGACCGTTGGGTAATGGTTTGGGCCCGTCACTCATCCGTCGAAATGACGGCCGTGCCCGTCACAGGCACGGCGAACAGCCCTAGGCCGAAGCGAGTTTAGTCAGCATAAGGTGGAGATGTGCACGCGAACACACAGCGAGGTAGTGGACAATCATAAAAAATGTGCTGCACAAGTCTTTCTAGACGTCGAGCGGCCGTAAACTCATGCCCGCGTAACGTGATGCAAAAATCTGTCGGATCATTCCGAATGCGATGACAAAATTTTTTTTTACATTGTTTGCGCATGTTGTTATTTTTCACCGAGTAGGGGGTATTTTTCCCCGAGTACGTAAACATGTACAATACTCAGCCACTAAATTCACTAGGTTTTTTTCTAATAAAGCGATAAAAACGACTTCACACAGCCACTAAAAAGTACCTCACAGTTTTTTGTCACTGACCCGAATTAAGGTCCCCCGAGATATGAAAGAGACGATCCTTATTACATAAGTACTCGTAACCTCCGAGCAGCGACACTGATGATGCTCTGATGGAGCTTCCAAATCTCCGCAATATGCGCTTTTCTGTGGGATGCGAAGCTCCCGAATTTGAGGAGGGCCTAAGAGCTGCGCTCCCACGCTCGGTTGCAGCTGGACTTCTTTCGTAACCGCATTCTTTTCCCAGTGACAACCAACGCTCGTGGCCATAACGGTCATGTGCACCACTGGGAGTTGAGAGTAATTTTGGTGTGGGTGGGTTTTTTCAGCACAATGAAGCACAGGAAGAATCGGCCACCTCGTCCTCTTCCCCTCTCCTCTTAATCTATCACACTTCATGTGATCAGCATCTAAATACATACCCATTGGCGCTTTAGCAGTACAAGACAATTCTGATTTTTTCTTGCGATAGCACCAGGGCATCTCCAGTGCGAAAGTATCACCGGAATTCCAAAACAAGTACACTACTGGGAGTATTCCCTCCGACGCCGTCGAATGGGCCACGTCACGGTCGTCGTGAAATGAATTTGAAAATTAAATACAAGAACTGGTGTTTCGTAGTGGCATGGGTTCCCAGGCGAGTCCGAGAGCACACAGAAATGCGGCTTTTATGTGAACCATTTGGAGAGTATTAGCTAAACAGAGTTATTTAGATCTGGGACTACGGACATATGGTAGAGATGAAGCCGTTTGCAGTGTTTCCGTATGAAACCACCGTTTCGAATAGGTGGGGCATTGTGACAGACGAAATGGATGTGATAATTCCCCTCGCATGAGCTCAATTCTCGCTCAATTGTCTTCGTAGGCACCTACAGGATTTGATAAGGTGTTTGGAGCCAATATATCGTGAAGCCTGGACATGATATTTTCTAAGAGATATACTCATATCTCGAATTGTGAAAGGGTATTGTATATCTAGAGAGGAATAATCACTAATTTGAACAAGAAGTTTATATCATGACGGATAAGAAAAATTACGAGTCCTAAGTTTACTTAGGTAATCGTTCTTTACCAATCTTTCCTACCCACTTTTCTTCACGTCATTCAGACAAAAAAGATTGACTCACCGTGGGATTACCGTTACTGTGGTTTTTATGCAGGTGACCTTTCTTTAAAGTTTAGTGTCCTTTATTACGTTGAGGTTGCCAAGACCGGGAACCGACGTAATGACTGTGAGTCAGATTTCTGTCCGTTTACTATTTGTTCATCTTGCTTACGGCGCCGCGTGAATGTTGGATTGTGAGTGATAGAATGGCTAAAGCGAGGGTCATGTTTCAATCCGAAATGCAGGTGGACGAAGCGGGCTCTGGTTGAATGTAGTTACTTTAATGTAATAGCCATGTAGAACGGGAACTTGTACCATACCATGCTTTTATGGGGAGTCGAACCCCGGTCCTTGAAGAATTTTTCATCACCAATTGAAGTAAGGTTCGCACTGTGGTTAGGAAGGTTTACAGAACTTATTGTACTGCTGTGTGGCATAGGTAAAAAAAAATGGCAGAGAACAATTTTGAGCATGCCGTTGTGGGGAATCGAACAATAGCTCCCTTGATACGTACCATCTCAACAATACTCAGTTTTTTTATTATATCTCGTCTAATACAATTTGTAATTCTGTTTCTTCACCTAAATTCAACTTGACAAAATTGTAAATTGGGTTATCGACGGGTCAATGTGTCAATGTACTCGGCCTTTTGTTACCTTTGGACGGTTTTTTTCGCACTGGGTGGGGCCCATTAGGTACTGTGTAAGAGCTTTGGCTGCGAGTGAGTGGTCAGATCTTACCTGTATTTTATTACTTTGTTCCCAAATATACAGCCGTAATGACTGTAGAGTGACTCGGAAAAAAAATTACGGTTATGGCTACACTCAGCCATCAACCTATTAGTTTGCCGCTCCATTCTGACCCTCAGAACGGGTGGCTCTGTCCCAGACATAGCCACTGGTGGCTGCCAAGGCATACACAGCCAGCTGTTCTAAGGTCAGAATGGAGCGGCAAACTACTGTAGTATTTCGTTCAAATCCGAGAAATCGACACTGGGTGTGACGCGTGACCCAAAAAACCCTCTTGACATTTCGACAACTGCTAAAATTTGGCGTGACACCAGCGAAATTTCCGACATCGGAACGAAAATTTGGGCTTTTTCGCGCCCTACAGCCAATTTTGAGCACTGTGTGGCGATCGCGAAATTTGTCTGTCGAACCTGCTGAGTGTGACTCTGCGCCCAAAACGGCTGGAAACACGCAAAAAAAGAGCAAATTTTTGTGGGAAATATCGAAATTTTGGGGGGTGTCACGCAAAATTTCGCCCAGTGTTGAAATGTCGGATAGGTAAAACCGGTCACGCGTCACCGCCCGTCACCCCCCGTGTCGATTTGAATGAAAAAGCCCAGTAGTTGAAAGCTCGACAATCTCTGTGAAATGAAATTGTACCCGTCGAAAACGGGTGACGGATGGGACGACCCGTTTCTACCCGTGAAAGACACGGCCGTTTTTCGAACCAGCCTGTTGACGGGATGAGCGGCTTGGAGCCATAATTTCTTCAAGGTGACTTCGAAGCGAGTTCTGCAGGATTACGTCAGTTCTTTTTCAAATGCCTGAACCAGTGAGCGGTCTGTCTATAATTCCGTCGATTGCCCCATCGGCAGGCTCGAGCCAACCAAATGCCTTCCCCACCACTGGCTGGCTGGAGCCCGATAGACAAGGACGTTCTGTATTCCTGATTAAGACTCTTGGGCTGCCGCACTCCCCGCAACTTCCTGTGTGAAGATACTTGTTATTATAAGAACGGTCTCTGAAGATGATCCTTTCTCCCGACCTCCTTTAGATTGCGATCAACATCAGAGACGCGGTGTTCCGGGTACACTCACAGAAGCACTGCTCTGTCTGTGAGCGCCGCTGGGCACGGACTTAAAATATCCAGGCCAAACCGCTACCAGGAGATACGCGCATTCTGGATTACTTTTGAAAGGGCTCCCATTTGCCGTCATTTTCAGCGATGATGTGAACAAGTTCGGTCACAATATAAATAGATATCACTGGATACCAAGTGCGATCGAGCCAAGGGAACCTCTTCAAAAGAAAGAGTACTGTGAAGGTAGGTAAGGTTGAGATTCGGATTTAATCCCCAGCAGGATCCCATGTCAACTGAACGACAAGGCCCTCCATGGGAATGAGTCTGATTCATTTTTTGTACGAGCGTAAGGCAGGTCCTATGCACGGGTCAACTTTCATAGTCACGCTGACACGATGACACGAGGCGGGCAGTGGGGTTTTTCTCCGCATTTCCAACGGACAGAGACAGTTCTTGATATATAGATAAAAACTCAGCGCCCATCGCTGGCGTGGAGATTGAAATCAAGAGAACCAAAGTCTAATCAACTTGCTCATTGATAAACCTGCTGGCTTATGGAATATCTAGTCCGCTAGTGGCGGGCACAGGCTTCCAGTTAAATTTCCATTCCAGGGATGTCGTGTCTTGAGAACCGAATCCAAGAGGGCTTCTAATTCAACTGGAGGTGGCTACGCTACAAGGATGGCGAGCCAGAGGGTAAAGTCATTGGGACAAAAGGTAGGTCCTAATGTAAACACCAGAGTTGGTGTCGTAGTGGCTCAATTGAACAATACTTATGCACATCCCGGCTAGCACAGCGGGTTTCGAGACCAAATGGATTAAGAAATGCAGCGAAACCACATCATCAAATAACTGCGGAATATCCGTCCCAGTACTGCAGTTACTGGATATAGCCGGTTTTTAGGCGCCGACGGTGACCGAAACATATTATCCGTTCTCTTAACGAAATCTCTCGAATCAGATTGTACATGTTTGTGAAGCATCCCCATATGTCTATCCCCATGCCTATTCCTCCTCTCTGGTGCTTCGTTCGGGACATTTTTGACTCCCACACTCGCACAGCATGCTAACAGCTATGTTGCATTTTTAGCTACGTAACTCGTCACCAGATCGTACCTGCCGACCCTGGCAGCTTTGCAGCAAGCTCCATTATTTGAACACAAGATCTGTGCCATAGTTAAATAGAGTCAGGAGAGCATTTTCCGCAGTGCCACAGCCGGGCGGCGATGCTGCGGACTTGCTGCGACCACCTATTCTTGCGTGGCTTGCTGCGGTATAAAACGACTGGCCCCGTTTATTGCGCTGTCGACTATGTTTTCGGTTGCCGCCAGCCCTGTTGCCGTTCCAGCAGAGGTATTCCTACTAATTAACAAATCTTAGAATATATCTCATCCGCGGAATTCAGGGTACCTATTCCACCAGTAACCTGGGCAGCCTTCCGTAGAAGCCTGAGACCGCGGTCGACAAAGCTCTGGCAACGAAGCTCCTCGATATCCTCGAGAATTACGGACTTACAAATGTAGGGAACAATGTCTTGCATACTAGCCACTCGTATTGATTATCCCCTTCCCAGAACTTCGGTGTAGTTGCTGTCCACAGCCACATGTCCCTCGCGGAGGGAGAAGTCATCTTTCAGCACGGCAATGCCAGCTCTGTAAGCCAAGCAATCGAAATTTACGAGGATGTCAAAGACTCCGGAGTCCCGTATACATATCGAATCACCGATGGAGCACTCCTGCCCTTGGAGCTCAGGGAAAGCAGCCCAGAGGCAGTCGCTGCGCGAGGTGAACTCGCTGCAGCGACGGCTGGCAATTTTCTGAGCGGTATACAGACCGTTCACTGCTTGCCTATGATGATCACTGAATAGAAAAACCTTTCAAAGATTTCTCTACTGCCTCTAGCGGCCATTTGGCTGGAATCGCGTATGTCAGGCCCCTTGATCGCGCTGCACTCGAGAGCAACGGTGTTGTCAAATATCACGTATGTCAACTTACTACATGTGTTCAAAAAAATTCTCACTATATCCTGTCAGTACAACGAGGCTCTGACGGCGGGATTCACTGCCGCAGTAAGTCTTGCGGAGGTGCAGACAGATGACGCGCCATATTTTTTCACACGCGGGATCGGGAATTCGACTGATCGTAGCCGTATTACAACTATTTGCTACCAGCCATAGCCTGTGTATTTTATTCTTCGGATGGGGCCATCCGTTTATTCTCGGGGCTAGGGATAAATATGCAATTTGCAGTGAAAATAGCGGGTCTAATACGTCAAACCTTGAGTGGCAGGATGCTATGGACGTTGAAAGAGTGCCCCAAAGGTTAAAGGCAGGCACATCGTGAACGTATGGCTCTCCCTTTTGTTCCTCGGCGCGTCTGGATGGGAGGCTCATGCATCATCCAGGTATTCGAAGTCTCTGCTTTGAACAAAGAGGTCGGAGCGGCTATTATTGTACCTCCAAATGCAACACGTATCCTGGAAAGACTGGGCTACTCCGAGAAAAATCCGAGAGCCGTAGACTATGAAGGCGTAAGCCAGAGTTCGCAATTCAGGCGCGATGCAAGGCTCAAAGATGGAACTCGCAGATACTTATATACAGCGGAATGAGCGAAGGAGGCACCGGTGCGATCCAAAACGGAAGCAAGTACGATGGTTTCGTGAGTATGTCGACTTCGCCTTTTAATTGTGATAAACATATTTCGTCTAGCAATCGTGTATGTGTCGTCGAACGGACCTCCAAGATGAACTCAAGCGCCTTGCATTGGACGAAGAGGGTTCTGGTACTCGTGTTCACTTGCATCTGTCGACACATATCGTGGATTGTGAGCCAGAGGCCGGAATTTTGACGAGTAAATCGGGAGAGAAGTATGAGGCAGACGACATTATCGCGGCTGATGGAATCAATGTGTGTCCCCGATTCTCAAATTTTCGCCGTGTCCCAACTGAGCTTGTAGTCGACACTTTGAACCATTGTACTGGGCTATCAATTACCTCTTCCGCTGTCTGGATTCTGTGCCTTCCACTGGATCCTCGAAGCATCAAAGCTAGACAGCCCTGAATTTGATTGGGTGCAGAGAGAACGAATTTCCGGGCCGCGACTCATCTCAGGAGTCATAGGGACAGGTTCGACCCACCATATGTTTTTGTATCCCTGCCGTGATGGAACCCTGATCAATGTGGGTATGTTACATGAATACAAAGAGGAGCTGGGTGAAGACCGTGGGCGTGTTTTCCAAATATTTCAACTATGATGTTGATTCATTTCTTCTCCCAGTCATCCGCAGGAAGGCAACTCGTGCCGAAATGCTGGAGGAGTACCGCGATTTTATCCAAAAGTTCAGATCTTTCATGGAGTTGGCCCCGGACACATTTAACATTTGGGACATGCGTGCGCTACCGAAGCTCACGACTAGTGTGTGACACGGGTCACACCGCGGGTGGATCTGATGGGAACCGTACCCGTCACCCGTCACACCGTCACCCGTGACGACGGGTGACGGTTTTACGGTTAAATAACTGCGGTTGTGAATAAAAATAAAATATTGAGTAATAAGCCTTCCAGGCGGTGCCTATGGTAGTATATACTGTTAAAATGTTACCTTACACTTACTACATGTCTTATATAGTGCTCTGGACAACTAGATAGACTGTCACTCATGTCTACCACTACTTATTCAGTGATTCACAGGTAATATTCCAATAACACTACATTATGGTTGTTTCAGGTGTTAGATTGTACATGGAAATATGTTCTACAAGAGTAGAAACCTCCTAGTAACTTATGCTCAATTAAAGAGCCAGAGTAGAGGTCAAATAAGCCGAATCAAACAATGTTTATGGTTGTTTGTTTCCCACCAATACCACTACGCCTGCGTCCCAATATGGGAATTTTCATTCATAACACCTGCATGGCCTCATTTCAATATAGTCTGAGGAAATATGGCCTTATACTATCCAATGGGACAATATAAACTGTCGTCTGCATGATAATCACCCCATTTAAGACCTTCAAAGTGTACTATCAATGACACTGTGATTGATGGATAATGGCTCAATATATAGATGTAGGAGCCTTCCAGTAATCCAGTATCTAACCCTGAATTATATTCATTCTGAATTGAAGGCCTGGGACAGCTGGATATTGTAAATACATTTTAAACAGCTGTTTTTTCTAAAAATATTCAACCCGAGGGTTTTTGCCCAAGGGTCGCGGTTTTTGCGGTTTTTCCCAGGGCGTACACCGTACCCGAACCCTACCCGAACCCGTGGGAAAGCCGCGGGTTTTCCTGAACCCTTGTCACACACTACTCACGACCTGGACCAAGGGACGCGTTTTGCTCCTTGGAGATGCTGCACACGCGACGTTCCCAACGCTCGGGCGGGGAGCGGCGATGGCCGTGGAAGAGGCGGCGACAATTGGATGTCTTCTGCCTTCGGGCGCAACTCGCGAACAAGTCCCCAGCCGGTTGGAGGCGCATCAGATCCTTCGCAAAGAACGCGGCGAATTCGTAGGCCAAGAGTCCGCCGACCAAATTGTGATCCCGGCCAAGCGAGGGCTGTATTTTCGCTGTAAGCGAAGTTCATGCAATAATGTTCTGGGGACTAACTGAGATATTAAGCACCGGACATGCAAGACTATCTCCTAGGTCACGATGCAATCCGAGTGGCGCAGGAATTTTTCGAGAATAATTTGTATCGGCCTGAGTGCCGTTTCGGAAATACGTAGTCCCCCATGCACAGACTCAAATAGCTCTTACATTGGCATACCGCAATGAAATTCGAGAGTAAACTGTGTTCTTTTCAAATCAATATTTCCCACTATTTTCACGTAGCCAGACTCCAGTAGTTCAAAAAAACAGTCGGCGAACCGTCGGCAAATGCAGCGTTCTTGATTGAACAGCAACGTCTCAGACGAGAGAGATCTCTCCTCTCAGACGATAGTGTTTGAACAGAAATCCAGCCCATAGCGTTGGAACAGTGTTTGAACTGGGCTTGTATGGTATAATATAGCTATAGAAAGCACGAGATGAACGGTGCTTTGAAAGATGTTTAAACAGTCTCGGGGTTTGAACCATTAGGTACTACAAAATATATACAATGGCCCATTCACCAGATGGACACCGTTCAAACTGAGAACGGTGGTTAAACAGTGTTCATTGTCATGGTGTTGCAGCAATTTATATGGATATCTTTATTGCTAATCGTACACAAGATGAACCAGTTCAAACACTTTTGAGCAGTGTTTAAACAGTGTTCAATCCTGGTGTTTGAACACTTTTTCGAAGTTAAGGATGTGACTCACGTTATGCCCGTCACACTAGTCAGGGGAATGTTCAAACGGTCGCAGCGTTTGAACAATTTTTTGAACTTCCGGCGTACCTCAGAGACTCGCTTGCTCGACAAGTATGGAGGTCATGGACGTTCCATAGCTACAATGTTTTGACTGTATTGATTTGTTGCAATGGACTGATTTTTTGTTTGAACTCTGTTCAGAAAATGTTCAAGCAGTGTTCGAGCGGTGTTCAAAACTGTTCGAACACTGTTCACAAAGATTGGTTAGGCATACAGCTGAAATTCTTAAATCTACGAGTCATTGTTGTTTGAACATTGTTTGAACATGGGTGTTCAAAAACCGTTCAAACAGTGTTCATAGACACGGAACAATTTTTTAAAGTCTACGAGGATGCTAATGTCATTGGTGTTCGAACAGTGTTTGAACATCGGCGCCTAGCAGCGCATAGGTAAGTATTCGCCCCCATGACACTGTTCGAACACCAATGTTTGAACAGTGTTCGAACGGCCACCCGCACTACCACCGTTCAAACAACATCATCCGAGACGAGGAAACTCTCTCGTTGGAGACGTGATTGTTTGAACACTAACGATGCAGGGGTACGAACCGTATGGAATTTCCTACGAGCCAAAAAAAACGGTTAGCCTTTTATGCCGGCGAAGCTGCCAATGGAGAGAGCTGCCAATGGAGAGGTGCAAATTGGGACACTTCCTTCCGATATTGTCCGCATCCACCTCCAGAATCGGTCATTCCAAGAGTTATTCTGGTCCGAATCGCCTGTCCAGGGTTTCCATTCCCAAGATCGCGGAATTTGCAATCATCTTTTTTTTTTTGGGGGGGATACATTATTGTGGCGGGGTTGCCGGATATGCGAAGGACAACCGCCTTACTCACGAAGGCTTCTATGAATCTTTATTTACACAAATCCCAGCATCGCAGTGAAATAAATGATGAGGGACATTTCGCACTTGAGTTGGAGTTTGGGCCGTGAGGCGGTGTCGGCGAACAGGCAGATCTCCCGGACTTACTAAAATTAGGGAGCCTGTACGTTAGGTCACACGCCAATATATATTTGCACCATCTAACGGTCCAGATGGTTCTTCTTACATTCCACGTGATCACTACACATCTTCGATCTCTTCCGTTCCGTTCCTTTTCCCAGGCACATCCCACACATATAAGTATCGGTTCCCAAAAGCGCCGTCTGCACAAAGAGCCCATCATGGCCGCGCACAGCCACAGCGAATCTCCCATCCAACTCAACCTCGCGCACTCGTGGTTCGAATTCGAATTCGTGGAAAAGGGGGACATGGACGGGCTCGCCTCTATCCTCTCGGACAACCTCACGCACCACCTGCTTCCGGCGTCAACGGAGCTCCCAGCACCGATGGAGAGTCCATTCGACAAAACGAGACACCTCGATGTGTACCGGGGCATGAAAAGGACTATGGATTTTTATAACGTACCTATTCAATGATTATATTTTTATGTTGTCTGACAAACGTCATGGATCCCAGTTTCACCCCCCACAAGAAGTCATCCAGACCGCCGACTCCAACACTATCGTGATTCACGTGAGTCGCCCCGTTGAAATTTGCAGTATTTCTAAAGCTAACGCTTTGTTAAAACAAACAGAGGACAGGCAACGGTGTCACCAAGAAAGGATATGCGTATCACAACGAATATATATTCATCTTCAAGTTCGAAGGCGGGAAGATAGTGAGCATAAAGGAGTTCATTGACGTCAAGGCTTTTGAGGCGGTCGTAGCCGCGGCGAGTAGGCAGTGATTGTCTCGAGATTGGGTATTGTTTGTCCCTGACACTAGAGTTCCGGACGAAATGTTATTGGGGGTGTTCGGCAAACGCAAAACTCCGAACGTCCTAAGCATCGCCCTGACGTGGAAAGACTGGTCAAGACTCAAGATGGGTCAATGTCGCGGGAAGTCTGAAAATAACAAACGGAAGTTTTTGAGATACTGGGGGTCCAGATATCCCGCTACGTGCGGCGACGCGTGAGGTGGGTGGAGGGCGGAGAGCAAATATTTTGGAATGTTATTTCCACGTGGGCGCGACAAACAATGGCCGCTCTCTTTTACGCAATTTTTGCGTCCTACTTACTCCGATGTCGTTTGCATACGCGCTTGCTCTCGTGCTCTCGCTTGTGGTGATCTGTGACTTCTCGACATGATCTCGGCGGATCTCCGTGTTCGCACGCTCCTCGCTGAGAAGCCAGTACCCTGCCAGTGACGAGCTCAAGACTCGAGAGTCAAGATGAGTTTTGATTACTAGGCGTTGATTCTAATGAAATTCACCGCCCTGGTTCATCCTGATGAACATCTATTGCATCCTTCTGGTGAATCTCTCGGAAATCTCATTCCCCTCGGCGCTATGCCTGGTTTTTCTTCCACCCAAAAAAAGTTACAGTTGCACTATGTCATGTCTTGGGAGGGATTCCAACCCCCGCCCTCCATTTCCACAAGGTGGCTTATGGCATGGTGTAAGAACAAGCACCGTGCTCCAGGAAGGCTTCACTCTTGTCGTTGAGTTGGAATCTATACTGTTTTTTTTTCCAGCATCACTTTGAGAATTGAGCTGTCTTCGGAATGAACACCGTGAGGACTGTGAGTTCCCATTCCACGAAGACTTCCCTCTTCTCTTACCTGTATTCGTCCTCATTTTATTGTGACTTGGGGTGAAAGAAATGTACAGGGAAGTGAAACCTTCGAGGGGATCTAACCCGCCATCCTGCTAGCTGTGGAATGTGTGTGCGGACCGGACGAATATGAGGGTCACGAAGGCTTGATTCCCTTCCTATGAACCTGTATTTATCCTTATCCGTTCTCCAGCTGTATGGCAATCCTTTCTAGCTTGAGAGCAATGAACAAATGGATTTCCTCGCAATGCCTTCGAGGGGAATTAAACCCCTCCCCCCTTTCACTCCTTCTTCTGTTACGGTGTGAGGATGACCACCATGGTCTACAAAGGATTAATTCCTTCATGTGAACCTCTATTTATGCTCATCTTTTCTCTCGCTCTGCAGCTCAAAAAAGCCTTACAGCGGACTTCTCCATGCCTTCGGGGGATTCGAACCTCTCACGAACATTCTCACTTACGTGTGAGCATGACCACCGTGTCCTACGAAGGCGGCATGCATTCAATATGAACCTCGACTTACACCCACTCTTCTAGTTTGAGCAAAAAGCAATTACTCAGCATTCTGCCACACTTTCAGAAGGAATCAAACCCCCGCTCGCATTCCTATCGGTAAACGAGCAGCAACTAGAACAATATGCGCACGACGGTCACAAAGGCTTGATTCATTTGCCCCGAACCTCTATTTATGCTGATCCGTCTTCTAGCATCAGGGGAAAAGAAATTCTAGATATGGATCATGCCTTCGGGGCAGTCCGCAATAGTCCCGGAATAATATGCGCACAACCACCACCGGGTCATGAAGGCTTCAGCTTCCTCTCAAAAAGTCTTTATGCTCATTTTCTTTCCGCCTTTGCGGGGCAGGCAAAACGTTGCCAAACGAGCATTTCATGCCTCCAGGGAGAATCGAGCCCCCTCCCTCCTCTCTTACCGCCTCAAGCTCTGTCTATCACGGTGTGTGGATGACCACCCTGGTCCATGAAGGATGAATTTCCTTCATATGAAACTCATTTTTCTTTTCTCTAGCTTCACCGTTCAAAATATAATCGCAGATGTCCCATGCCTTCGGGAGAATTGAACCCTTCGCTCCCCCTTTCACCCCTCCTCCCACGGTGTGAGGATGGCCACCATGGTCTACGAAGGCTTAACTTCCCTTGTATAAAACTCGCTTTATTCCAATCTTTTTTCTAGCTTCACACTTTTACACCCGTTGCAACCCCATTCTTTCTTATTTACCAAAGGATATTGTCTGAGTACGGACATCCGCCCAGGTTACAAAGGCTCTATTCAGTTCTTTACCAGCCTCCGCAGTATGCTGTTTCCTTCGAGCTTCTTTTTTCCCCCGCTTCGCATTGAAAAATATGTCACCGAGCTTTTACATGCCTTCGAGGGGAATCGAACCCCTCCTTCTTCTGTCACAAACCACTCCTATGACTGTGCGAAGAATCGAAGATGACCACCGTGGTTCTTATTTTCGGCCGAAATTGTGCCTTAATCTTATTGTTTCAGGTGGACTTGAATGCAGCCCAAAACTATTGTTTTCAGGCCTTAAATTATTAGTTTCACCCATGCTGAACCTGCAACTGAAATGTATAATTTAAGGTACCAATTCAGTCGCTGAGAAATTGTTACTTAAATTCAAAGATTCAGACCTCCTGAAGTTGTAAGTTATACTTGTAACTTAATCTAGTGTATTCGGCTTCAATTTCAGACATCCTGAAAAAAATACTTAATGTTGTTTCTGAAATTACAAAATTCGGTTACATTTACAGGGCTCTTGAAATCCTGCATTTGGTGGTGTGCTTGACAAGCAAAGTGATTGTGATGGACATGTGTGGTTCAAACTCCGATAAACGCTGTGCCGTGCCGCGGCCAATCCGGATGTGCTGCCGAATTAATATATCAGACGGAACTTTTCAAGTCCGCTAGGTGGGATTTCATACTCCGACCGATGCCGATGAGGCTTGGAGTGGCCGAACAAGAACTGAATCGTATTCATCTTCAGTCGTATTCATATCTTCGCGGCAGCCTCAAGCTCGTATCGTATTTTTGGCCAGCACTAGTCAGGAGGATGGGGAGGCTCCAGCCTCCAGGCGTGTAAATGCCGCAAAAAAGGGAGCTGTCCGTCGCAAATGTCGTAAACACCAAAAGTACAAACAGTCCTGTTGGTGGCAGTGAGGACGGGGAGAGCTCAACCTCCTGGTTTATCCGATATCATCAAGATGCTAGGCGGTATGAGTCAGAGGTTATTACAGTAAACGGTGATGGTATCATGACAAAACCGTGGCGTCAAACAGACCAAGAATATATATAAAACTTGTCGACACTTTGCCACTAGGTGCACGGCGCTGAGAGACGGCTGCTGCAGGTTTCCTGCAGGCAGGAACTTTCGAGGGGGCGGACTCCGGAGCGTCCACACCTTTTTTAGCCGATATACATCTCGCTTGCATCTCGCTGGTTTATAAACCAGGTTCGTAAACACATTTTTGATTCTTTAGGAATTATATACGCCGTATAAATTTCAATTAAATCTTGAATTGTTATCAGACGACATACTGTTTCCGGTGAATCTGAGATGCCTCACAGACGTGGTCTTAGAGAGCATGGCATTATTCCAGTTTTTAAAATACCCTTTGTTGCACACATGGGCCGAGTATGGAAGAACATCAGAATGGTGACTAGGCATATTGATATGGTGGGTTGCCCCCCCTCCAATACACATTTCTCCCACCCAAACCTTTCCCACAGGGGGTCCTTGCTTCAAACCAGGACCAGCAAAAAGGGGCACGAAATGTCCGCTGACTGGATTCTGCACACAACACCAGCCAACTTATGTGGACTTACATGCTATGTTCATAGTCTGTTTTTGCCCATTCAGGCCCATCAAAATATCGATTCTGACAATGTACCAAAATTTCAGGTCCGATATCCATAAGCCACACCCCCTGTGAATAAAATAGTAATGACACCCTGAAAGGCCACATGTCCACTGCATATGATGCTATTACTTTTTATATAATATGGTGAGCTTAATGAAAATTACTTGAGGGCATTCACCCCCCCCCCTAATCTCCCCAATCCATCAAAAGCTACTGATATAATACCATTTTTCCTTCAGAATGGCCGGGGGAATGCCATTGCTCCCGTAAGTAAGTTCATTGATCCCGCTGATCTCCGGCATCTCCGAGATGTCCGAAGTAATTAAGTTCACACCACCAATTGCGCTGAGCCGCCGAGATGCCCGAGGGTAATCCGCCTTGACCCTACTGGTGCCGTATGGTCTGGTCGAGATCCTCGAGAAGGGGTGAATGGCAGATACTGTCTACTGACTAATGCAGCCCGTGTCGTACTGTTATCCTAACAAGAGCAAACACACGCTCTCGTCCTAGCTCGGCAATCCGTCTATGGCAGGACCAGCATAGCTGGTCCATTTCGGCGGGCAGACTGGTGGCTGTACACTTTTGAGTGTAGAAAAAAAAATTCAAAGAAATTAGAAATAATTCTGGGAGGTAGATCTGAAATTTGTGATGAGTACATCCAAATAGGGTGATCTACCTCCCAGAATCTTTTTTCTTTGGATTTTTCTTTCTAGACTCAAAAGTGTACTGCCACCGGTCTGCCCACAGAACTGAGCCCGAGATAAATAGGTAGGCCCGAGTCGAACGAGAGGTTTTTAGATTCGGGTTGGACTCACGCTCAATTATTTCGAATGCACATTGCTCTACCCCCGCCTCTCTGCTCTTATTGTGTACCTCGTTTTATGCGAGCTTGCAAATCCTGAATTTCAACCACCCACTGGATCCGAGCGGAAAATTCGGCAGAACTTGAGGGTTATTTCCGCCCAACACGTCCCTGCTCTCAAGAGTTGGTGCTGCTAAATTCCGTGGCGCTCAACGGCCAAAAAACAAGATATGAAAATGAAACAAATCTGCGAGCGCTTTCAGGAAGAAGTTCGAAGATTTCGTGCATGATTCCCGGGTGCACACCGTGTGCTACCCCGCCTCTCTGCTTCCGTTTTGTACCTTGTTTGCCGTACTGGCCTCGCCACTCCGTCGTGTACCTGGCCCGCTATATTCATCTATACCGGAGCTATGTTCGGAAAGGAAGTGCATTAATACATGGACTGGTGCTTCCTTCAATCCATGGGATTAATGGCAGCGCACATAGCACCTCTAACTAGAAGATTGTCCACCAGGAATCTCTCTCGTCTAATGTTGTTTGGGTCGGGCTTTGTAGGGCTTGGGCTCAACGAGATCTTGAGCCCGACCCAGACGCTAGGGTCGGGCTTGGGTTTGATTGCATATTTTTGCGCAATGAGTAAGGTAAGCTCTCGGGTGATTAAATGTGCTGTGTAAGCCAGTGTTCATCCCCGACGAAGCTCCAGCAATTTTCTTGGTTGTAAATGTCCTCTTGAAGAAATCTAGAAGTCGGTTGGTCTGCATCAAATAAGAAGTCTGAGTGATAATAGAGAGTTTGCGCAACAGCCACTGGAGCCACCTCGTGGCTTTTTTGACGTGCGCAACTCGATGGCTCCACCGCCAAAAATATGACGTCAAGCCATTTAAATGGCTATTTTTGGCCGCAATGGCTATTTTGGCGGGGTTGGAGCCATTCGGCTGCGCACGTCAAAAAAGCCACGAGGTGGCTCCAGTGGCTGTTGCGCAACCAGGTTAATTTCTGCAGGTCCTGAATGAAGTTGAAAGTGGAATGACTGACCTAAAGTTCAGTGCGCCGGATATGCGCACAGATCCAGGCTTAAGCCGGAGTCACGGGTCGTGGAGACATCTGGGCCTGATCCTGAGCCCGGCCCTAAAGTCGGGCTCGGCTCGGGCTTGGGCTTGAGCCCGAGCCCGGTCCCACACTAATCTCGTCGGGTGTCCGCATGCCTTTTAAAGGCGTAATCATGTACAACTGGACCCACAGAACTCCCAGCACTCAGGATGAGATCCTTTACCTTGATTCTGCTCCTTTTTCCAGTTGCACTTGCCTCCAGGATTGCTCGGGATCATCCTAGCCCTACCACAGCAGAGGTTCAGGACGGGCAGACCGGTACTCTCATTATCATACCTCCCCAGGCTACGGAGACTGGTTTAAAGAAGATTCCTGGCAAGTGGACTGTGGGTGTCCGTGGATCCTGCCTCTCTCACACATGTATTCCTAGATTCCGACCACCCTTTCATAGCACCACGTCGCTACGACCAGCGTGGGCGTCAGTTCCTGTCTCTTTTGATATTGGGAATGGTGCACTGACTGCTATGCCTTCAGCATGTCGTTCGTAACCTTCCTACTTTTCCTTGCCACTACATTATGGTGACTATATTAGCTGCCATGAACACACTTGTGAATCATGGATACATCCCTCGAAAGTAGGACCGTTTTAAAGTCGCTATTGCTCTAACCACCCAACCTACAGCGGCATTGCCTCTTTCGAAGAAATAACACTCGGTATGATGGAGGTTCGTGGCCCCCACTTTGGTGTTGCGGCTCTGAACACTCTTTCTGAAGGCTTTCAATCTTGAGCTCAACTTTGGGATCGGTTTGGTCGCCGGCAACATGGTGTGTATCTGCAGAAATTAAAACAGATGCCGCACACCTTCCTCAGGTGATCCTAGTTAACTCGAGGAAACATGTGCTAAACAAGGTCTCCATTGGCGGGGTTTCTCCCCTCGTCCCTCCGCTTCCTTTCGAACTTGATGGTCCTGTGACTGGAGGCCTGTCCAAGTATGGTCGCCTCGAGGGTGAGGAAATTCTTACTCAATTTTCATTCCCTCCTCAATTTTTTGTGCCATCGTTTCAAGAGGGCGCCTCAATGACGCGTGCAGACGCGTTTATCGGAGACAACGTCCACTTCCAAGAGAACCTGTGTGATATGGTATCTATCTCTGCCTGTTCTTCATCTCAAATCATTTAATCAGCTCAACAGGACCTGGAGGTGCTCGAGCAGTTCGGCGACGACGGTCCAGAAGGGAGGAACACCGTCTTCAATCTTGCAACGCTCATTGCAATGAAAAACAAAACATTGCGATGGACCAAGCGGCGAACCCAAGGGTGAGCTGCTCTCGCTGATGCGCTTTCCCCGTCACCACTCATTACTCCCTTTTTATGACTGCAGTTCGATTTCGCTGCACGGCGCGTGAACGCCGCGTTTGGCCAGGCTTCATTCATCCTCAAGTCGGTCCTACACTGTCCCCCAGATATCTAACCTGATTGTGATCTTCGTTCTCCTCAGTGTCTTTGCCAACGGTGCATAATAAGTCTCCCCTCTATTTTATCGCGTTTCACGAACAGCACCCCCCCCCCCACAGGCACCACGAATCAAGCATCCAGGGCCATCATAAACTCCTTTTCCTGCAACCACACCTTCCCACCCAACTGGTTCCGTGCAGCCAAGCTAGTGACGAGCGCCATTAATGGCGCCACGCAGGCTCAGCTCATGGACACTGTCCCTGTCGCACCCGGGAGAAACAATGCGCAGGGCGCAAACCCGGCACCTCCGCCGCCCTGGAATAGCAGCTTTGTGCGTATCGTCCCCGGTGCCCACTTGCCAAGATAGCTTAAAACTACTGGTTTGTCGCCTTTATGCAGGCGTGTGCTGCGTACTTCAATCTACAGGGGAACATCCCAAACACAGTCTGGAATACGACAGGGATATTCAAGCACAACGTGGAGCTGCTGACGGGCATCCAGTTCAAGGCGGCGTCGGCAAATGCTGGGTGCAATCAGCAGGTTCCTCTTTTTAGTCCGACGGGGGTGTGATGATTCAACGATGGACATGTTTTCAGGCTGCCAGATTCCCAGATCTCCCTTTGCAAGATCCCTTGATTTGGGCTTTTTTTTTTTTACTGTCATATTATGCATTTCTGATGGAATTAATATTTCAACTTTGATTTTCTCAACAGCAGGAAGTAGCTTCGAGCAGCTGATGAAAGAGATGCTATATCAGCTCAGTAATTTGTAACGTTTAGTAAAATGCGCACTTTCGGCACTATGGCCCATGCATTGTCAGATGTGCATTCTGAACTTAAGAGAAATGCGTAGGAATCCTCGGTAACTAACTCCGTGTGATCGATGGCAATAGTATGGCCCTCCAGGCAGACCTGGTTCCTCCGGTCGATGGCTGACCCATTTTCTTGTTTGCACATCAGACTTTTGACTAAAACTTGTGACGGCTTGTGAGAGCTTGTTTGGGCTTGCACAAGCCGAACAAGCTCACAAGTCACAAGTAAAGAAGTTTGCCCCGGTTTCCGACAAGCTCAAATTTTGCAAAAAATAAAATAAAACAGGAGGGGTTACCTAGTCTTTTCACCACCGTTAGGTGAACCTTTTTTTTTTTTTTTTCACTTCGGGCTTGTCTAACTTGTCAGCTTGTTGACAAGCTCACATAGGTTGTTCCAGACGTTGCAAAAATCAAAACTGCGTGTGCGCCAACTCTGCGAAGTTTTTTTTTTTCAACCTCATAGATATCTGCCCATAGGGTGTATAAATAGGTAGTAAGTGTCAATTCTGGCTCAAATTGAGGCTTGGATTCCTCTCTAAGACCGGTACGCCTGCCGAGGAATTGATCGCTTTTTTGATGCGATCAAATTCCAGCTGAAGTGGAATTTAAGGTCAACTTGAACTTAAATTTGGAGGAAAAAAACCTTCGCAGAGTTCGCGCATGCGCTGGACACATCCGGGCAGGGCAGAGCGTATCGGCGTGGATCGCGGGCGGCGGACTGCGGTGGTGGAGAACCTCAAAACATGACTAAACCCCTAGACAAAGACAAACACACCTATCTACACCACGACATGCCTGCATCGTCACCCGGCGGCATCCGCTACCACCACAGCACAGTTTTGATTTATGCAACATCTGGAACAAGATACTCACAAGCTCTAACAAGCTCAAACAAGTCACAAGATATTTGTCAGAAACCCGATGCACTCCCCTTATTACTTAGTAGATAGGCCTCGTATTTTTTCATTGATCTGGAAGCCTTGTCTTTAAATATTGACAAAGTCATGCTCTGCTAATCGGCCTCTGGCCAACCTCCACTGGACCAAATTTGCAACCACACCTGCCGTACAGCCATCGCAATTCATTGTTTGTGGAGAGTGGGCTGTATAATACCAGGTGATGAGCCTCCGGCCAGCGGGTTGAAAAGAACCGACTAGTTTCAACCACAGTAACAGACAGACTGTGTAGCAGTTGAGCTGAATGTTTGCGGCAATGGCCAATTCTTTTCTTTCCCAAATCAGAAGATGGGCCTCCGGCCGGACTCTAGAGGTACATTCCCATTCAATGTTAATAGAGGTTTTGCGCTGCAGTCATCAGAGCCATCTGATGGCTTTTTTGCGTTGCGCAAATGGATGGCGGGTGACTGCAAACAAAATTTTCACAGGTAGCCAAGTGCACAGTAAGAACGCCAAGAGGCCCTGGGCACTACGAGAAAAAAAGCGGACCCCGCATATATGCCCCCGGGAGGATTTGATCCTCCGCATCAGATTTAATTGGTTACAGAGGTCGTCGACGGCTAATAGGTGATGGTACCATCCATCCACGAGGGCTTATTTCCTAATTTCGAACTCAAACACGAGTCAATCTCTTGATTTTACTGACGGTATACATTACCTTCACACACGCATTGTGGCCTCAACTAATAGATGATGGGTGATGTGCCAATTCAGCTATGAGGGCTATTTCTCCAGCGTGGGTAAACCATAAAATCATGTCCTCTTTGAAAAGTAAAGAAAGAAAAGTCGCGCGCAAACCCTAATGCCCTCAGCAGGATTTGAACCAAGGGGCGATCTGTCAAGCGCCATCAGAAATGAACCCATTGCAGTATGTTGGTGTTTGTCATCGGCATTGATACCACTGTCAGGGTCACGTGTAAGCGCTCACGCCCTATTCCGCGCGCGATTCTTCGCGTGTATACATTTCTCGGTTGTTCTTTTCGTATCGGAAACATTCATGAGGCGTAAATATTTATTAGCGACGCACCTTGGTTTCGT
This sequence comes from Mycena rebaudengoi, assembly GCA_029282285.1. Classification (NCBI taxonomy): domain Eukaryota; kingdom Fungi; phylum Basidiomycota; class Agaricomycetes; order Agaricales; family Mycenaceae; genus Mycena; species Mycena rebaudengoi. The sequence continues at coordinate 67,056 of JARJCX010000024.1, forward strand.
TTTGCTTGGCAACTCTCTTCTCACACGCCGTACTGTGTGATTCCAACCAGTAGGAGGTTGTACTTACCTGCTGGCCCGACACTGATGACCTCCCCGCACAAACCACAGCTGACCTCGTGGGTCTTCTTCTCGTCGTTGTAATGTGTAGGAATGTCGGAAAAAAGCCATTCAGCTTGCAACGGCATGGTTCAGCATGTGACCTTGGGACGGCTTCGGAGTGCTTCCAAGGCGTGGTGGAGGGACTTGGAACCAGTCTCAAGCTGTCTGAAGGCTTGGTGAGAGTTACAAGCTGTCCTAAGCTGTCCCAAGGTACACATATATTTTTGAGGGTCAGAAAAATATTTTTAGGTCATTTCTCGGTGCCTCAGAGGAGTGATTTGACTTAATACATGCTTGTGCTGGGTTGTATTTTTTCAACCAGCCTTGTTCTCGAAATCTAACAGCTGTGGAGCCCGTGTGAAAAGCCTTAGCAGAGCCCCACCCGGGACGCCGACCAAGGTACATAACTCTGTTGATGACCTCTGAATCTTTTCCTATTCATGTATGTGTGTTGGACACACTCCTTAAGACTACTTTTACACTTTCTAAACATAATAACTTACTACGAGTAATTACTTACTTGTTTACTCACTGACTGAAGAACGAACTACTACAATGACTGTGACTGTAAAGAGCGCCCCTCTTCGTGGAGAAGAACGGGAGCGCACAAATTTTGTGACTTTTCAATTTAAAATTTCGCGCCATCAGCCAATTGAATTACCTGAGCCAACGTTAATTTCGCTCTCGGGGCCATGGTGGGAGGGATGTGGCGTCATGGAGCCACTGAATCGACTTTATCATCCACCTAAATACCTTAATTGACATTCCCGTACTCGTGTTGTTGAGATATTATCCCGCGTTCATTGATTATATTGTACTTACACGTGACCCTGTCAGTCGCATCAATGCCGGTGACAAACACCAACATACTGCAATGGGTTCATTTCTGATGGCGCTTGACAGATCGCCCCTTGATTTGAATGTCCGCCTTTCTTTGAGCTTGCGCACATCTATAAAGGGGATGAGATACGAGTCCATCCACGAGGAGTTTTTCACCAGATTCAAATCGAGATACAACTCAGTCAATTCAGAGAAAAATACGCAACCCAGTCCTCGGTGGGACCAAAAAAAGGGCGCGGCCACAATTCAGGGAATTCAATTTACCTTTCACTATTTCCATAAAAATGTCTGATGTACCGATTCATCCACGAGGGCTATGTATCTTACCTCCAATCACCGATAGCACCTTGTATTCCGCCTAGCTTTCTCCTGTAGATAACATCCAACTCACTTGAAGAACGAGAATCAGTTCATCAGCCCAGGAACGAGTCGAGTCGGGCCTTTCCCATTACTCTACCTCGGGAGGATTCCAACGATGTCCTCGAGCGATGAGTGTACAAGTAACGTGGAGAATGTTCCAATTCGGCCTTTGCTTTCCAGACCTTATAAGAAAAATATACTCCAGGCAGTAGCGAGCCCAAAGGCATTTTGCACCATCTATTTCTGGCAATAAATTGGAAAGGAAAAAGCGGACTTGAACCTACTCACCCCGAGGAATCGTGTCTATTCATGTCTTGCAGTTACAGTAGAGAAACGATTAATATGTTGACTCAGTGTAAATCGGTGATGTCACAAAAAGGTTAGAATTCCCCCTGACAGTTACACGGATGCGGATATTTTATAGTTAAACGACGATGTACGTAACAGCGGCGGCTCCCGAACCTAGATTCAACTCAGCTGGGTTTTTGGCTGGCGGTACAAAATTGGGCTTGTAGTTTGTGCTGAATCTACCCAGATCGGCTCTAGGTAGACCGAATAGGTATTATCGAGTCGCTAGTATTTTCCAGTATAAATTTTTACCCCTTTTGACTATGTGCCTCTGTTGCATTCGGGGGGCGTCGCAAGACACGTGTCATTGCTTCCTCTCTCGTTCTTCCTCCTTTGCGGTGACCCTTCGCTCTATAGCTACTTTTGCCAAGCGGACCCACGGTGCTCAAGATCCTCACAGCCACCGTGACATCTGCGCGCATCCTCTCCACCCTCGTCGCCGCCGTGCGCCACATCGCCCGCAGCACAACCCGTGAGCGAGACCCGCATAGGCAGGCGGGCGCATTCAACACCGTCGGCCTAAGCCTCATCAGGGCTCGTCTCCCGCGGCACGCACAACATCGCGCTCTTCCAGCATGCCCAGCCGTAAGGCCCGTAACAGCGTGGATCATCTGCCAATGAAACATCAGTGCGAGTCGTGCGGCCTCACCGTAGGGATTGGGTTTGTTTTGATTTGGAGAGTGCTAATTCAATTCGGTCAGCTGGACCCAAGTAACGAGAACTTCTGGATTGCAGCCACACAAATTGACTCTGGATCAACAACCGTCAAAGAAAAGGCGGTGGATCTCACTAAATCCACCAGTAGTGGAAGTCAGCAATTCGGGGGTTGTCCCAGTTGCACCGCTGACATTGCATCCCCCTCGCGTGGAGCCATCGGTGGGCGCAACCCCCGAATTGATGCTTCGAGAATTGAAAACCGCTTGACAAGCAGCGGAAGCAAACTGGCTGAGCACACTAATATGTTCTTGGCCAGAGCCCTGTGCGCCGCAAGATGACGACGATATTCTCTGGAATTTTGCACGCCATTTTATGGCCTGGAGAGATGACTAAACGGAGCGCAGGCGACTGGAGACTGCTGGTATGTTCCTTTCTTTTTTTCCTTCTTTCTTGTTCTTCAACTAGCATCGAACCATTCTCATCAGCGAACTTTCTGGCTCGCCAAATCAGCACCGTCATTTCGTTGGAACATTTGCACCACGAATGGCGGGTAGAGTCCCTGGCTGCGTGGCAGAACGATCGCTTTCGTCGGGCGCCTTCTCAGCGGTCCACCAGGAGTACAAATACACTCCAGCCGGCCATTCAAGTCAATGCGACGAGGAGGATGCTCCGGGAAGCGAGAATAATCTCTATCCTGGGGCAGCTGATCGCAGCGTGGAAGACGCACTTGTCGGGTGGGGTGGCGTCGTTGTCTAGCGGGCCGGGCCTGTATTCGGACTTGCGCATATTGCAGGAGTGTCGTCCAATGGCCGACGAAGGCCAGACGATTGAAGATATCCTGGAGGCGTGCAATGCCACCCCAGGTAGCCTTGCAGGTGTGTACATATTTTGTGGCCAGTCACTTCTTATTCATCTTAGTTATGAATCCAGGCGATACCCTCGTTGGCGGGGTATCCTCCGACTTCTCTAGTCTCGCTGGAGAACATCTGGGTGACGCTATGTCTGAGGATGATAGGTCTGAGAAAATAGAAGGGCCACAGAAAAGACGGGAATCTGCACTGTCCTTACCACCGCTTCAGCCATGTCGCAAATTTGATTTTTGCCTTCCAATAAGAAAAAAGAGCTTAAACGACATTTGAAGGGCTTAGCAGGGATCTTTCCACTCAGAAGGTTCTTATAAGCTTAAAAAAATTCTTAGAACCTCTTGGAATTGCCTTGGAAGCTTCTTTTGACTGAAGTATAAGCCGCTTATAAGTCCAAAAGCCGTAAGACGTTTTTCAAAGTTGGGACACAACTCAATCGCCTTTATTTTTCCCTCCCCTAGACACTCTGCGTAACGTTCTCAAACCTCGGTATGTTTGTTCCCTAAAGAACCGTCCTCAATGTCTAACTTCTCACTCAAATGTCTCTTAGTTGCGAGATTATTCAGGACCAGTGGAACAAGATTGCACGCAAAGCTGGTGCAGCCGGAATTGAGTTCGTCAACGAGGTTGACGACAAAGAGGTCCCACCGGGCATTGACATTCTCTTTCCTTACGTCGAGAGGAGTTACCTCTTGTAAGTTTTCTCTTTAGTGCGTTCTAAATCGCAATTCGAATATATACTAACCAACGCCAAGTGACATCGGAATCGCCGAACCGACTGCTTTGACCGGGTGCGAGTGTGATGGCAAGAATGGGTGCAATAACGCCCGGCCTGGGCGATGTCCTTGCGCATCCGCATCATCCACCCTAAAAAACGGGCCGGCGTACACGCAGGTTCGGTCAAACTTGATCTATATACATACATTGCAGGGTATTCACACTTGATTTAACTTCCAGGGTCTCTTCGCTTTCACCACCAAATCCGAAAGAGTCGAATGCAACAGTGTAAACTTCTCTATCCCAAGCAATTCAATATATATATTAACTTCCGATCTGACAGGCCTGTGGCTGTTCGCCCCAGTGTAACAACCGCCTCGCCCAGTTCCCGCGGCAACTCCCAGCTCAGATATTCAAGACCGAAAAGCGTGGATGGGGCGCCAGACTTCCCGTCGACATTGTCCGAGGACATGTGGTTGGGCTTTATATGGGGTAGGCATTCATTCATTTACATGGATCCATGTATCGTTTGAATTAAATGTCCCATCCCTAGACTTCTAATGTCAGTACATATTTTCATTTTTCCCAGTCTGACACAACACAATGCTGAATTGATGTTCGATCTTCCCTTGCAGACGACGAGAAGAGGCGGACAAACTGTCCGGTAGCAGAGCGTCGTACTGTTTTGACTTGGACATCAACGAGGACCCGGACGAGGAGACTCCGGAAAATGCTTATAGTGTGGATGCTTATGGATGTGGTACGACACACCATCATCTTGATATGCCCGCACGAATGAACGACTGATTTTTATTTTTCTCCCAGGCAATTGGACGCGGTTTATCAAGTGCTTCACGAACCTTCTTTACTCACAGGCTTATAACTCACGGTCCTTTTCCAGTCATTCCTGCAGCCCCAACCTCCAGATAATCACCGTTGTTTATGATACGATGCCTGAGGTCAGTCTCCTCCTCCTCATTTACATTACAACAATCCCATTCGCGCCTTGGGTGGGGAGGGTCCAAAAACAAGCACCAGCGAGCACCAGGAGCGAAGAGAGGAAAACTTGCAGAGCAGAGAATCCCTTGAAGTAGCTTGAAATCAGCCCGGTTGAGTAGCCTGACAGGGAAAGAGACTTGACACGCTTGACGCAGAGAGAGAGAGAGTGGGAGATGGAGGGGAAGAGTAAAGAACGACGTGGCAACCAACCAACTAGATCACGCCATAGTTTGATGGATGTTGCCACCATGATCATGGTCGGAGTTTGAAGTGGACTTGTCACTTTTTCGTCTTCTGCGCCGGTCTGCGCCCCCCCCCGGACGCTGCAACTTCTCTGAGCAGCTCTTAACCCGGGATAACATGGCTTTCTGGTTTCAGATCATATGGTGGCCCCATGAGCAAATTCTCCCAATAATACTATATTGAAACTGATAGAAAATCTTTCAAGCCTGCGCCGACGACTTGAAAGACTCATCGGAGTTACAACAATGAAAACAAAGTGGCAAATTGCTCTCAGAAGGTGACTTTTTTTTCTAAGCTATAATAATACTATGGGTAATAGGAAGAACTCCGCCCCAAGACTTAGGATGCCGCATTCAAGACCAAGATGTCCTAAGATGCGGTTCCCAAGACCTAAGATGAAAATTTCAAGATCAAGATACCGAAAGATGTGCTGCCAAGACCTAAGACTCGTAAGACAAACATGCCGTTTTACTGATGCATGCTCATGCAAAATTGATCTGTGACACACCTTTTCTGCACCTCAGCCGACATCGCAGCCTTCTGTCGTGCCTGCTGTGCATGGCAATACTTCGACGCCCACGAGTGCCCGTTGTATCCAAGACTCCTGTTGGCCTCAGCTTTCTTCCATTCTTCCTTGCCCAGATCCATGTGAAGAGCCGAAAGGCGCCAGAGCTCAGCCTGACGGCTCTGCTCTTGTGTGATGCAATGAAGAACCTCGTCGTCGTCCAAATCCAGCGGTTCCAGGTCGAGATCTGAGTCCAAGCCCGAGTCTGAGGATTCCTCAGCACTGGTAAAGTCAGGCTCCAGCTCGGTCTGCGGCTCGAGGTCCGAGGACTCTGTTTCCCAGAAACTCTCAGCATCAGACAGGTAATGATTCACACCACCAGTCCATTCAGTCTCTTCGTCATAGCGTGGGTCCTGGGGGCCGTATTGCACGGTAGCTGATTGCGGATGACGGCTCTGGCATGCGCGCGAAGCAGCTTCGAGTTGCGAACGCTTCTTACGGCCCATAGAGGATTGATAAAGGAGCCGGTCGGCGATTAAAAAAATTTCGCTCGGCCTCGATTTGAGACATCATTGATGGCATCAGCGGCTGTTCAAAGTTGGTGGTGTTTACGCGATGCACACCATACACCGCCAACACATGGCCCCCAGCTGGAGCCAATTGCTGGACACATGTCACGAAAAGCTGGACACAGTTTCCTGAATGCTAGATTCCAGCCGATTACGCAATGGATCCAGGCTGGAGCCAGTTCAGAGTGGTGGCCAGCTGAGCTTCAGGCTGGCCTCCATCGGCTCACACATCTGTATTATATATTATCTCGCATTGTTGGACTGGTACAAAAATCGCATTTGACAGAAAGAAAAAAATGAATTCTGCCGAAGCATATACAGCTAAATCTAGTCATCGTCGCCACCCTCACACCCGAGCCCTCGCCTGCTCCAGAAGCTGCAGCATTTGTGTCGATCACCTCGTCAACTTCCTGCTGGAACCCATCGACAGTTTCATCAAGCTGGAAGCGGACATCACGAGAGATTGTGGCGGACTGGTTGCGGTGGAGCACCGGTGGAACTAGAATCTTGAGAGTAGGCACAAAGAATGAGGGTTCCCGGTGGGAGGTCTTGGCTAGGCCACTTGTGCATCTTGAGTTTTGATTGTCTTGAGTCTTGATTGTGTAGCTAGAATCTTGAGAGTAGGCACGGAGAAAGAGGCGATTCCGGTAGGATGCCTTGCCTTGGTGAATCACCACTTGCACATCTTGAGGTTTGATTTTGTCTTGAGTCTTGATTTTGTAGCGCTGCATGCTCTTGAGTTCTAAGGGCTTGAGTGGAGGTGGAAGATAGCAATGTAACAGAGGAGGGAAGAAACGGCGCAGGCGAGACGAGTCCAAATATTAGTGCATCGGATTGCGTCTGTAGTGGGAGGGAGACAAGACGTCGGGGGCGGCTTGGGCGAGTCGGCTGGCGAGGTGAATCTGCGGGAGGAGGACACAAAGAAGGAGCTGCGCGTAAAGATGTTGGGGACAGCGAGGAACGACGAGACCATGTTGCTGTTGTGGGCGATGCCGCCCTTGCCTGCTGCACGTTTGGCACACATTGGGTGGTTTGGTCTTGGTGCCTTCGCAGAAGATGAGGGCAAAGAACATGCTGATACTGAAGAGGAAGAACGCAGTAATGAGGTGAGTGGTCAACTTGCAGAAGGAAAAAGCAAGAGACCGACCACACATGGACAAACTGGACAAACTTTGCGCACGGACCGTCGATCGCAATCTGATTTACATTTAATGCTGCTACCTATTGGCTACCTATCTACCCTTTTTTCAACCTGTTCGACTTAATACTTATTTTTATGGCCGACGCCGGTAAGTGACTTCGTGTGGATTTGAACTTTGGCCAGTGCCTGTGAATATTCAATTTCTAAACTCAGTAATCACAGGACTGTGTGCGTAATATCATGAGAAAGGAGGACCAGTCCAAGACCAGTCTCAAGAATATGAATAACCATGCATGTAGATTGGACTTGCGCACTTTTTTCATTTTTGAATGCGTGATCGCCAAGCGATCGCACCACTCCGACACCCTCTCAGGCTGATAAACTTCAAAAGTACAATGAAAATAAAGTTTAGCGCACTGCCGGATATTTTCGTACAGATGATTTCAACATGTCCAATAAGGTGGGTACCATATGGATTTATATGGATGCCAGCTGGTGGAAGGCTGGAATTCAGGCTGCAAAGAAAAGCTGGCTACCAGCTGGAGACATTGTGGGACTAAGGATGGACACGGGTCGCAGGTACACCCGCGGGTTTGTACCCGCGGGTGTGGGCGGGTACGGGTACGGGTCGCGATCTCAGACCCGTGCTCAACCCGTGTACCCGACCCGTGTACCCGCGGGTTTTGATATCTGGCTGCTCCGTGCGTAAAAACTGAAGACACCATCAGATGGTGGCCGTCTGCTGCACTTCACTCGCAACCGCATGTCCGCCGCCTCTTTCCGCCGCCTGCTTTGTTTGGGATGTTGGAGACGCCGTGACTTGCTTCGGATAAACAACTTGATACCAGCATGCAACCCCCAAAAGCGCAAGCGCGTTCGGGCCCAGGACAACGCAGATATCTCGGGAAATGGAAGTGTTGAGTAGTCTACATTTTACCGCACTGTATTTGAGAATAAAATATCATTTATGCTGGCAATTCCGCGGGTATACCCGACGGGTTTGGTGACCCGCGGGTGCATTGAGGACCCGCGGGTAACCCGTACGGGTTTTAGACCCGACCCGTACACGGGTACGGTTTTGCGGGTACGGGTACGGGTAGGCCCAAAGGTACCCGCGGGTATACCCGTGTCCATCCTTATGTGGGACCAGCTTTTAAAAAATGTGGACATCAGCTGGGCGGTCCAGCTGGAGGCAGCGTGCCGGCAATTTGGCGGTGTAGAAGCGAGATGTGGCGGAAGGGCGGCGTGGACAGCGGCGAGACGATGGCGGTCAAGCTAAGACTGCAGGCAAACAAAGGCCAAACAGCCCGTGCCGAAATGATGCCGCGGGCTGAGAGATTTCTGTTATTATTCCAGATGAATGCGGAGGAGGCGTGGACATGAGATAGGGCGAGACGGAACGGTCCGATTCTCCCTGAGAATTACGATTAGTGTAGGTACAAATGCATCTATCATGTATGGCTGCACATTGACATCAAGAATTCAGATGTATTTGCGTTGAGGTTTGAGTCACTTCTAGATGCGAGTATTAAACTGTACCAGTATTCAAGGCACCAGTCCTTATTTTCTGGACTGTGAGAGAAGATTGCTCATGATACTCAAATACAACCTGTCACTAGTTGAGCGCAGCTAAGCTAGTGCATGGATTCTGGACACTACTAACGAGCTTTATTAGTACTTGAGGAGATTTGGTTAAATGGCACAAGCCGTCTGAAGTCAAAGGATATCGCGAACTTGAACAGAAAGAGCCATCTACATTCTGCCGACCTGAGCTAATCTCGGGGAGCGAACTTCGCAGGCTATGACAAAGGAAACGCGCAGCGCCTGGTAGACATTAGTACCTTACGGAATCAGGGCACATTAAGCGAAATTAAGTGTCAAGCGATTTCATATCTATACCGGGGGGGGGATTTATTATACTCGCATGGTCCACAACATGAACAATGAGTTTACAGAAGACAAACATGTAGTACTATCAGGGTGTTTATCCATCTAGAAACCTACAAGATGTCAACTGAGCACCACACCATTCCAGGGGGTCGATCACACAAGACGCTGGCTTACTGTGACTGGCTGACCGCTTGTATGGCAGGATATATGGTTAAAACCCGTAGGACCTGACCACGAGCGGAGTACGCAAGTGTACGAGAGGGGTTCTCCCCTCCCAGGTATAAATCCCCGCTATCCACCAGTTTACAGCAGCTGTCGTATGTCTGTCCCTTTTCAGGTGCATGCGACCGCCGAAGCGGTGATAGGCCCAATAAGAACTCGAAAGAGTTATATATGAAAAATGTCCCTCGGAAAGGACAATACTGGTGGAACAGTGGCGGTCGTCCATCAGAAAATTAGGCCGCATCGTAGAATAAAGCGGTAAGAAGGGGGCCTCAAAGATATGAATGGAATACCAGGAAATGAATATACGTAGGTCCAAACATAATATCCAAGGTACGTCAGTGGCCATTAATCGTTAATATCTCAGTCCCAATGCGCTTCCAGACGGCCAACCTCCATCCTGCGAACTCGTCATGTAACTTCCGTTGGGATTACCACCGTTAGAATGGCACCCTCCTACATCGGGGGCATCCCGTCCGTGTTGTTGGGAAATTTTTTGATCAACCTTAGTCCCGATCCCAGTCCCGTGGTTTTCTGTCCCTGATTGTCGCCTCGATCCTGAAAAACGCCACTAGGGTAATCGCCGCGTCCAGGCCTGGTCTACCGAAACAAGTGAGAAGGTACCGTATGGCCCGCCGGCGCCGCGAAATGATACACAGAGGGATGGCCAGGGAAAAAGCTAATGATTCCACAGTACTCGCAGCTTCGGACGAACAGCCACCACGTCCAGTACGACCGGCGCCATCCCAAGTCCTGGTTTGGTCCTGGTCACAGTTCGTGGTCGCCGATTACCGCTTGGATCAGAACACCATTGACGAGATAAAGAGTTACATAAAAGGGGCGTCCAGGAGCCAAGCCGTTCCCCGCTGCGCGCAATGGCAAAATGATCCGCGATAAATATAGATGGCGCCAAGCCATTACCAATGACAAGACATGCCTTCGCTTCGCTCCGGCACATGTGCTGCATACCTATAAAATAAGTAAATGTCATGTAAAATAATGGTTGAACCGAAATTGCGTACTTCTGGCTCCTGGCTTGGAAAGGTACTTTTTTAACTTGAAGTCCTTCGCAGCTTCCAATAAGAGCGCGTCCTCAAGCCGAGTTCTGCGGTGTTACTATACATTTTTGCGCATATATTTGCAATAAATGAGATACAGGTTATTTGCTACTATGGCATTAGTCTAAGGACAGCCTACTACCGGTTGACACTATTCTAGCTCTCTTGTCATTTCACCTGCAATCAATCAGACACCATTCGGGTATAGTGTAGTAAACTTACCTGAAGATGTGGCCTGGGTGATTCATGGACTGAAATGGATAGGTCAGCGTTTACGTGCAAGCCAAAAAATGAGTACATCCCAGCACTGCGGATACTTTCAAGTTGGTGTCACTGCAGAAAGTCTTGATAGAAGCTCCGAAAGGGATATTAGCGGAGCGTACCTGCATACAATGTAGGAAGAGCATCGGAAAACCGGTTCCTACCGTCTTTTGAAACGGTACAAAGGTGATGAAAGTCATTGGTCGGCCTGCGGCACGTCGAGTAATGGGGACTTCGCTTCGCTCCGGCAGCGTAGGCAGATGGTATTGGCAGTATGAAAAAATTATCTACCCCATTTGTACTGCAGAGACATCCATTGTAACTACTGGCGTACAAACCACCCCTCGTGCAGCGGTTGTGGCGTGTCACGGACGATTTTTTGAAACTTGTCATCCTACTGAAATAATATTAGCAAAGGACGTGCACAGCATGGGAGGGTCGTACCGGGCGGTCCAGGTATCATATTTAGACTCGGATAGCGGTTGGGCACGGGATGTGCCTAAGTAGTGTAAGTATTTGGAAGAGTAAAGGATAAGAGAACATACCGGGCGGGTCGACCGCCAGCAAAAGGTCCAGATATCATGTTTAGACTCGGATGCCGGTTGGGCGCGGTGTGTTGCGATGTATCTAAGCAGTGTAAGGAATTGGAAGAGTAAAGATGAGAGTACGCGCCCGCGCGGCTGTGGGACCGTGAATAAAATCATTTAGTTGGAACAGTGGGGATGGCACGGTTGAGGACGGGGACTTATATTGCGTGAGGAATGAGATATAGGTCCTGGATAAGGCACGCACCGAGTTTCGAATCATCGAACGGAAAAATCTGAGGATGAGAAAGTCACAGATGCAGGTTGAGGTCTTGCAGTGTCCCGATCTTGATTCCTCCGAAGCCCTAGAAGCCCTGAGACGTATTAATATTCCAGGCGTTTATTGCCGTGACTAGTGAAGGGGCGGCTTGCGGCCGAGTTGCGGCTGGGCATTGCGCAGTGGTGGTCTTCACGCTCACGGCATCTTGACCGCAGACGGCTTGAATCTTGAAAGTACAGGTGTTAACCATCAGATTGAGGAAGAGCGGCCGGCTGGTGCGACGATAATGGAGGAAGAACGGCCACAGCAAGCTTCCAACAGAATTGCGGTAAATCTTCGATTGAGCATTGCGTAGTTCTCCAAGTCGGTCTTGATCCTAGCTAAGTTTTGCAGCATTGCGGAGGGCTTGACGGTTTGAGGATAGACCGCGTTGAGGGATCAGGACCATGCAATGTCTTCAAGATGTCTTGATGCTTTTCGCATCTTGTGGAGGGTTCGATTCAACGAAGGACGGTCGTTAAGCACCGATGGATGGCGAGGTGATGGAGGGAAGAAGCAAAACGGGCCAACGTCAGACAGCCTGCCTTTTGAACGGGCCTTGAGCGCTTGATAATGGGCCGTGTGACCACTCCAAATGAAGCTTGGTCGGAGTACATGATCAGGTTCCTCAACTGGCACTATTTTAGAATACCGGTGGGAATGAGACACGCCCAATTGAGAGAGCTTGGGCCTTGAGCGAACCTTGGTGCGAAAAAGATCCCAGATAAAGTAAGAATAAACATGCACATAGGGATTTGCTTAAGATACGAGTAATACGTGGCCGCAGCTGGTCCGCAGGTGCAGCATTTGCGGCGCAGCAAGCCTGCGGGGGCTCGATTTTTACACATCATGCGGAATGTCCAAATGGGAAAGACTTTGCACTGCGGCAAAGTAGCCCTCAAGTAGCCCTGCGTCATGAGGCTTGGTCCGGTGCTGTTCTAGGTGCAGGAAGGTGGAATAAATGGAGTTATGGGTTATAGATGGGGCATAGCTGTAGGTCTACTGCGAACTCGTGGGAGTTGATGATGTCGCAAACGAAGGACCAGGGAGGAGGAGTCGGAATGGGGCTACACAAATGGGGATGTTGCCCAAACATGTACAATCTGATTCGATGGATTTCGTTAAGAGAACGAATAATCCGCGCGCGGGCAGTATCGGAAGGGACCCGACTCCCCCGATCACTGAAAAGTGCCAGTGAGGTGACAACGACGAATGAGTGAGGCCCATGAGCGCCTCCGAAACCCGATGGGAGGGACGCCGGGAGTACCATTGGCCATGTGCGAAATCTGGGCCGAGCTCGGAGTCCTGGGAATCGCGACAACGTCCGAAAAAATGCCCATGGACCGGAGGTAAGCGCGGGCCAAGAAGACCGACGCGGAACGATACATGGAAACGGCGAGCACCGCGAGAAGCACGGAAATCAGTCACATCACGAAAAGATATGGTAGGCTGAACGCAGTGAATGATGGGCATGTAACCAAAAAAGAATAATTTAAAACCGACTTGACTTGGATATAGCCCATACCTTGGGTGTCGTAAACAGTATATGACTAGGGCATCGTTGGCTAAATTTCGATCGACAATCTATCACGTCTAAGTCGGTGGCGTCGACTCACCCATTTCCACTTCGGCCAGCACACAAGATTTCGACAGCGGTCAGAAGACGCATCCAGGCTCAGCCCCAACATTTAGAAAATTAATGGAGAGGTTGCGACGAGCCACTGGGAGCCACCCGGTGGCTCTGATGGCATGCTCTGCCGGGCCGGTGGCTCCGGTCAGCATCGGGTTCAGGGGTTTTGCACTCCGTAGGAGGGCGTGGAGGGTCTGTACTCGTCTCTTTCACTCGCCTAGACCGGGTCTACATTGATATGGTTGTTAGATGGATGAAGACGAAAAAACAAGTTGTTCAACATCATATGTTTAGCCATTAGCGGAGCCACCAAAAATGCGGTAGCTACTCCGCCCCGCATGCCGTCAGAGCCACCGGGTGGCTCACCGTAACCTCTTTAATATACCCTAAGACTATTTCTTCGCTTTCTCGATATAAAGTGGGACTCGGCGTACATTAATGGCCATCATCAGGCTACGAAAAACTGCACACGAACCTCACATCTCTATGGAAGCCACATACTCAACCTTTTTCACTCAGGCCGAAGAGCAGGCGGTCCGTCCGCTCATGCTGTATCTACCCAAAACTATGCGGACGTGGCCTTGGCCGGGGGAGGTCAGCCCATATTATCGGACCGGAATTAGTGAAGAGTCAGCAGCGTGGCTTGCTACATTCTCCGAATCCACCAGCCAGTACCCTTGGCACCATCTCCTCGGTAAATTAAATTTTGGTATGTAGTAAATTATATTACTCTACGAGACATGGCTTTTATATCTCGGATCTCCGGCGCTTTAGATTTTCTATGTGCCTCCATGTTCCCTAGGGTATCGAAGCGTACGTGGTCCATTCATTCTACTAGAAAATTCGTAGGAGCACTCACCATATTTTCCTTAACAATTCAGAGGCACATCGCTTTGCATGCGACATGATGGGCTTATTTCTCGCATATGATGAGTATACAGACATCAGCTCTGCCGCACTCGTGAGCGAATTGGAGGACATCATCATTGACGTGGTCCATAACCCTGACAAGCCACGCCCTAAAGGCGAAGTCTTCTTCGGGCAAGCAGCTAAAGAGTGCGTCATTGCTTGCAATCTCCACGTTGTAATATTCATTTAATATCCCTACCAATGGGGGTTGCCAGATTGTTAGAGATGTTAACTGAATTCGCCACTCCGACCTGCGCGGCCCGCTTCCGGAAGGAATTCATCCTGTACGCAAAAGCAGACGCAGTGCAAGCAGAAAACCGCGACAGGGATAACTGGCTCACGGTGGAAACGTATCACCCTCATCGCCGAGAAGGCAGCGGCACCAGGATGACCTGGTCTCTCTGCGAGTTTGATTTACATATTCCCGATGAAGCTATGGATCATCCCGTTATGAAAGAAATCAAAGACCTCGCTGCTGATATACTCATTATCGACAACGTAAGTGTACGCCCTACACACGACCGCCAAAGATACTGACTAGTAGCCACCATCTGGATGATACATAGGACATTTTGTCGTACAACAGAGAACAATCAACGAACAACCTTGGGTGCAACATCGTGGCGATCGTTATGCGGCAATTCAATGTCGACGCCGGTGGAGCGATCTGCTGGGCGTGCGACGATCACTACGAATTGGAGGCTAGGTTCCTCAAGCTATGCAGCATGGTTCCGTCTTTTGGCCCCGAAATCGACAAAACGCTCAAAACATATATCGATAATATAGGCTATGCCGTCTCCGGCAATATCGAGTGGAGTTTCGAAGATGGCCGGTACCTCGGGCCGCGTGGGCGCGAAATCCAGCAGACTAGATTTGTTGAAAAGCTCGCCAGCGTCGGCCGTGGAGGAAACCCTAGTGGTCTTAATTAAATTCAGAGTAATTTTTGTGCATGCTTTTAACGTTCTGCTTGGACAACTATGAGATACGGTGTCATCATCCACCGACACTCCTAGCTGCTGTTTGAGTTTACAAACCGCGAGTGTAATCTCATCTTCGCGAATGTCACTCTCAGCGCTCGCTGGTGAAGTAGATTATTGTGGGACCCTTCCCGGCGACGGAACAAGATTGTACTTGAACGGTTTATTGAGATCAAGGATTCTGGAAACAATTCCAGTGAAAGCTCAACAAGGTGGCTGCCGCGAACGACAGACGCCGTCGGCCGTACAACGCCGAGAGCTTTCGGACCCAATAAACAATCATTCTTGGCTGCCAGGGAATATATATACTCAGGAGGAAATGCCATTGCGCACATGTTGCAACTAATATGGGACTCCAGCCTGAGAAAAATTATCCTATCCCATATCTATCACTCATGGCCTGTATACCCACTAAAACCCCCTCTTGTGTCCAATCCTCTGGTAATGCATCTTCATCCATAAGTAGACCGCTCCATGTACCAGATCCTTTTTCAACGCAAGTGGACCAAATTTAACCTTATTGGTCAAAAGCCGATTACGTTGTAATACACCATTAATAGCTTTCAACCAACGGTTGTGAATTCTGCTATGCCTTGAACTCCGCTCCCTTTGATCACTCGGTCAAGTCGAAGATTCCATATTAGATGCCATGCCACGGATACAAGGATAGCAAATAATCTACCTTTTTCTGTGCTAATGCTTTTGCTTGATTTGAACTTCACCAGGTAGGTTGGGACTGGACACGACAACTTTGGATGATGAGATACAACCAATGGCCTGACCTTAGCTGGGGCCTAATCTCTACTGTACTTTACAATCAATCCGCCAGTGGGAGTTACGCGTTACACGAAAACCAATTCTACAACAGCGAAAATCTTGCGTTACACATACCGAATTTCGTCCATCGAAACCCGATTTTTCCAATCGGTCGCCCAGAAGGGACCTGGGCGACTTTTTGCGTTACAAGCTGAGGAGCCTTTCGGTCAAGGCCCTGGGTTACTCGTCACTATACGCAACCAATTTAATCCATGTCAGTAGGGTGCGTTACGTGTTACTGACGAAATGATTGTAATAGAACAGTATACATGTTCTCTTGCTCTAGACACTTAGAAACGTGCGCCACATGAAATCCTTCAACCGTCAAGCGCAACCCCAGGTCTGGAGGCCTGGAAATTGCTGGCCTGATCCGTTAGAACCGCGCTCCCTCGTTGCCTACCTTCAGCTGAAGTCATTCCCAGCAGAGACAATCATCTTTTTAGCCTCAAATGGGCACTCGATTTTTTGTGAATTTAACCCGGACCACCTGTGCTTCGTATTACTTGATGTGGGGTCGGAGTCCGTCGGCCGCGCCAGTATAATTTATCCTCCTCCTCCTCCTCCTCCTCCTCCTCGATATTTCATTCCGGTTTCCTCGCACTCTTTCCCCATTTCTTATTGATCGCATGCGATTTTGCTTACGGAAACATGTTAAATTGCTCCTACTTAAACACGTGTCTTCTCTCAATCTTTACATGTCAAACGCTTTATGGTTACGGAAACATGTTAAATTGCTCATACTTAAACACGTGTCTTCTCTCAATCTTTACATGTCGAACGCTTTATGGTTGATACATGGCCATTGTAGATAGTCATTCAGTATATAATTTGCCTGTAAATAGCTAATTAAATGTGCCTTAGTTATGTTAGAGAGGTTGCGGCGAGCCACTTGGCTCTGATGGCATGCGGTGCGGAGTGGCTACTGCCGGGCCGGTGGCTCCGGGCGGCGTCGGGTTCAGGTTTTTGCACTCCTCAGAAGGGTGTGGAGGGTCTGCACTCGTCTCTTTCACTCACCTAGACCAGGTCTGCATTGGTATGGTTTTTAGATGGACGAAGACAAAGAAAAAACAAGTCGTTTGACGTTATATGTTTAGCCACCAGCGGAGCCACCAAATGCGGCAGCCACTAGCTACCGGGTGGCTCCCGATGGCTCTGCACCGCAACTTCTCTATTAAATCCGCCTAAAACACGATCGTTACCAGTAACAGGCACCAAATTTGTTCAGTTCACAACCGACCGTAACGTGTAACGTGAACATTTGCTTGAAATAGTACAGTAGTTGAGTCCATGAACAATCCACTTCTCCCACACTTCTTCTCACTGCGTCGATTGCACTCACGCTATCAAGTACATGGCCTACGAGGTCTCGCTGTTCTGCCTCAGCCTTTTCATTCTATTCGCCCCTGGGATGCTTTATGTTCTTCTCAGTCGGCGAAAGAGCACAATCAGGCACATCCCAGGGCCGCCTTCTCCCTCGTGGATCTTCGGTTCGGTTGTCTTCTTGCGGATACGTGCAGCTGAAACCCACTCATGTGCTTGCATGGACAGGTAATATGAAACAAATAATTCTCGCTCACAACCAAGGTGACCACGAATTCAAGTGGCAGAAGACCTACGGTCCAGTATATCGTATCAAAGGCTGTTTCGGGGTAGGCTTGGTCATAACACGATCCAGGTGTCTGCTGATTACTTTTCTTTCTAGCAAGACCACTTGATGGTCGCCGATCCACTGACTTTGCAGTACATTCTCGCCAACAGCTCAATTTTCCCTTTGACGCCAGCTTTGCTCAATGTGGTTGACTTCATCTACGGGAACAGGAGTTTTCTGTCAAGTGGTGTCGACGGTTCGTTATGCCTCTCAATTTGCAGCTTTGCTTCTGAAAGACGAGCAGCGAATACCCACAAAAATCTCCGTACGGCTTTCAATGCTGGTTTCTCCGCAGCTGCTGTACGCACTTACGAACCGGTGATCGAGGGAGCGGCACAGATGGTAAATATACGCCTTCTGCGTCTCCTCGTAGCTTCAAGTAATTAGATTTCTCAATCACAGATTTCACAAAAGCTGGAGGAATTGTCTACCCCGTCCGTAGACATTTGCGGCGTGCTTGGGGTGGCAGTGTTGGATATGATAAGTCAAGGTGAGTCTTCCCTGCAACGTTGCTCAAATTGGAGATTTGATTGGTTCCAGCCGTGCTAGGCTGTACAACGACTCAACTAGGCAGCGAGCTTACTACTTATAATCTAAAAATACTGTGAGACTAGTTTTTTTTTTTAAATCTGGTCTCCTTGATTAAAAACTGTCCCCCCAGGCCTGCTGCAATGCCCCCTTCAACGACCCAGATTCTCTATGAGGGAATCGGTATGTTGATTCCCATGTGGCTCTTCAAGGTGGCCACGACGCATCTCCCAACCAAACTATTCAAAATGGTCCGTCGGGCCAACCAGATCGCATTTCAAATAGGGAGAAATGTCGTTCGAGAAAAAAAGAAGGGAATGGAGATTGGTCTGGACGTCGACACAGACGTTATTGGCACCCTGCGTAAACATGATACTGCTGCTTTTAGTCTGCATTCTGATTCACGGTGGCAACAGTTCAATCCGATAAAACCAAGGAAGCTGTTAGTGAGGATGAAATCGTGGCCCAAATACCTCTCTTACTTAGTGCTGGACAAGATACAACGGTACGTCAGGACACATTTATAATCAAATCCCAAAAAAAAAACGATTTTTATTTTGCTAGACAAACACGCTTGCCTTTGGTCTTCTCCAGCTCGCAAAAAATACGAGGTTGCAGGACGAGCTTCGCGCTGAAATTCACGCTTTTGTTGGACCAGTGCCCCGCAACTACGACAGCCTTCCCTTGCTAAATGCTTTCATCAAAGTTTAAATTTACTGGAACTTTTTTCTTCATCCTCCTAACGGACACTTCCAGGAAAACCTCCGGGTTTACCCACCTGAATGGTTGGGACCCCACGAAGTCACTGAGGCCACCGTTATCCCTCTCAGCCAGAGCATTACAACAATCACTGGCGAAACTATCGCTCAACTACCCGTCCAAAAAGGCCAACATATAAGTATAGCAATCGGCGCCTATCACAGGTACGCTCATAGAAATTCATCGTCCAGTATTTTTCCCTCGTTAATCTTGTTCATTCAGATTGGAGTCGCGATGGGGAGAGGATGCAGACGTGTTTCGGCCATCACGTTGGCTTGATGATACTGTGCACAAGGGAAACGCAATCGGCCCGTATGCAAATCTGTGCGTGAATCCCATTTTCTGAAATTTAGACACTCCATTGAGACTGTTTAAGTTTGACCTTCCTCGGAGGTCCACATACATGCCCTGGGTGAGTATTGTAAACGAAGGACCGAGTACTTTATTTTTCATTTAACTCTTTGGACTCTTTTAGATGGCGTTTTGCGTTAGTTCAAACTCTCCACTACCCCTCACCGATATGATCCTCGTCATTTATGGGCATTTTAGGATTCTTGCGATGCAAGTGTTCTTATATGAAATGGTTGGGAAGTTTTCGTTTTCCCTTCCGAAGGACGACCCTGTCCGAGTGGGCCTTGCGGGTACAATCTTTCCCATGAGGTCAGATGGCAAGAAAGGTGCCCCGATTTGTGTCAAGCGACTTTCCTAAGACACGCCGGCATCCAAGTGTGGTACTGCCTGAAAGAAAGAAGTAGCCCTTGTCAAATTATGGATTTTCAGAAATTACTTTTTCATCCTCCATACTCTATCCGAAGGCACTTGGACGGCTAAAGCTGTTCAATATATCTATTGCTAAATCCAATTCCTTGAACTTGTTCCAATCCTTTCTTGTGTTGACCCTAAAAAAATTAAGGCCAACACAGAGATTGGGATCATCATCAATTAGAGCTTTCATGAATCAGAGATTCGGATGGACGACTAGAATTCAGCAGTTCCAGGCCCAAAGCAAAATTCGAGGGCGAGAACGCTGGTAAATGGGGGAGACAGGACCCGAGTGCATGAAGAATACTAATTGTTGAACGGAACACTACATTTAATTCTCACTTTAAACTGGCAACTTGAAGGTGCTACGACTTGGACATTCCCAGCACGCCGATGCGATAGAGCTAACTGGTAGATCTCCGGATCACATCATGATTGGCTATGCACCCAAGTGCCGAACCTTGCTCAATATCGAGCTTGGATGACTTATACGTTGTTGGGGTTTGCGGAGACTGCCTCAGCTGCCTCGCAACCCAAGCTCAAAGTAACTACAGAAACTGCCAAGGATACATGTTGGCCTATAATGTAGCCGACCCGTTCCGTAGAGCCTTGGAGTAAGAAGTAGACGGGACGGTTTTCCCTAATGACGGCCATCAAAATAACGGCCGTCGACGGCTGGTCGACGGGCGACGGTTCTAGCAGCATCAAGGCTTTGAATGACCGCACTGAGCCCACACTTTGAGCAATTTCAGGGTATGAAAATTTTTCCTGCTTACGTAAACCCTTCTGACATCGGGTTTCAGGTCTTGGGGGCCATTCACAACGCACCCACCTACCAAAGAAAACGCTCACTGCATATTACGGTGTAACATCTCAAACCCAAATGAAATCAGTTGGAAGCTCCAAGAATGCTTTGGGAATGACATCCCATGATTGAATTTACCTTGGAACTATTTTCCACAACAGATGAGGGTAGGTATTAGTTCGACTTTGCGTGTAAATCTCAACTCACAAACCGGGTCCAACTCCCAACTGAATTTTCAATGAATTTGCCTCTTTGTAGCTACAATCTAGGAAGATGTTGAAGCTGACCCCGTCTTGACGGCCGTAACGGCCGTCCTGTCTCCCGACCCGTTGGTAGTGATGTTCTGGCTTTGGCCTCAGGCCAAAAAAGCCATGGCTTTTTGGCTTTGGTACCGAGGCCCAGGCCAAGCCAAAAATCTTGGCCTGGTTCGGCTTTTGGCTTGGCCTCGCTGTCTGTCAAGGCAAAGCTAGGCCAAAAAGCCTAGGCTTTAGGACCCCCTCTATCTAATGCTCAGACGCTCAGGAAAATCCGTCAAAATTCATTTAATTCGACTTTAGAACATGCATTTTACTCTATGTTTGTGTACCTTAGGTCGTGGTTGAGTTGTATGTCACACTTGCATCCACATTTGGTTCAACAAGATTCAAAAATAGTCAGTTATCGCAGAACATAATTTCAATGTTATAGACTCTGTTTGATGTTTAACCGGGTATAGGACACTAAAGGAGCTTTTATAATCTCTCTCTATAACCTCCAGACTCATCAGACCTGTGATTTTGTGAAACTGGAAATTTGATGGTAAAGCCATGGTCCAGGCCAAAGCCGGGCCAAGACGGGCCAGGGCCAAATGTTTTGGCCTGGCCTGCAATTTTACCAGGCCAAAGCCACACAAAGCCAGGCCAAAGCCATGGCTTTCAGGCCAAGCCAAAGCCAGAACATCACTACCCGTTGGAGACGCCCTGAGAGTGTATGGGCCAGAGATGAGCCAGGGGGGCTCGCAGCAGGTGGGTGAAGGCAGGAAAGAACCGATAGTTATGCTGACTAAGCTACAACATCCGAGATATGCACTACCAAACATGGAGAGGCCACCAGCCACTCCACACCATCCTGTCAAGCATTTTCCAAACCACTCGATGGACCGTCAGGCAACGAGCCATTCCCGTTACTCGCCCGTCAAAACAACGGCCGTGCCCATGACAGGCACGGCAAACAGCCCAACCCCTAACATATTACCTATAACAAAAAGCACAGAAGGTTGGAGAACATAACATCCTAGAATCTAGCCAAGTCAAAGGGATGTGATGCCTGAAATCGAGGGGAAAATCATTACCTAAGCAAGTTGCTTAGTCAGAACTTCCATTAGATTTGGGGCACTTTCATTAGATTTGAAATTTAATGGTTCCCTTAGATTGGCTCTATACAGCCACCAAAAGTGTAGAACAATAGATCGGGACTGACTTTTTCAGAGGTCGCAAAAATGTTGGTATGGATTTCCAAATGGATGACTACATGGCTAGCCCGGATGACATAGGAATCCGTGTGGATTGATGGCCCGTTGACATATCAATGTGATTCCGTTCGCGTTTCGGCCATTATCCCATTGGAATTCGCTGGTTTGGCAGCTCGTCGAATTCCGACGGTCTCGCCATCAACTTCAGAACATCCGGCCATCGGGGCCGAAACCTCCCAAGAAGTCTTACTCGAGGGTTTGCACTGTTCCATTAACACATACCGAGTACTGTCTCAATGCGTAAGTTGTGTAAGCAGAGCTCTAATGCAATTATTATGCAGTGGCTAAAGCATTCCTTTAAAGCTTCGCTCCAATTACTGCCCGTTCTGTATAAATAAATAAAATAAAAGCTGCAACTTGGCATGTCTCGAATCGGTCCGGGTCCGGGGGTCTACTCTTGTAGCAGGGACTTGAAAGTGTGCTATTGCAACTATATAAGTGAAAGAGATTATCATTTTACATAAATTGCGTCAAGGTATGCATATGCTGCCGACAAAAAATTGCCCTGTGCCAACCTTGGCGTTATAAATGGTGGGAGTGCCTCATTTGGCTGCCTCGTTGTATTATATCCTCTTCCAAATCGAGCCTCGCTGTCTTCTTGTGGCGAAGTGTTAATCATGTCATTGAAGTCGTTACTTGCGGTCACTCGTTCGAACCTTATTTAGTTCTTTTTCCATTTATTTTGAAACAAAAAGAGAAATGTTGCATAAAAATTTGAATATATGATAAAAATGCATAAGCATAAGTGCCTGCTGGGCTATGCCCTACGCCAAGTTTTTTTTTGGGTGTCACAGTCGGTCTGGTGGATTTAAGAAAACCTGATTTCGGATGCGTGTGTCACACATCACAGCCGGGGAGAATTGAGAGAAACTGTACAGTATAAGAATGATTATTTTCTTCACCTTGATAACCAGCTTAAAGAATCCAACCTGGCCCCAGGTTCTGAAATCAGATACATAGAAGAAAGGGAACACATGTATGATCCAGGTGTCTTGAAATTTTCAGATGGAGTCGTAGGCACTGGACAGCCGTCAACAGCCATCTTGGACAGCTTGTATTCTAGGCAGTCGAGTAGCAATTTTCTCGAGCATTTTTTGGAGCCTTGGGGCGATGCCACGATGGAGAGCGATGAGAGTTGGGAGAGAGAGAGTGGCGGCAGGAGCCGAAGCGGCGATCAGGCGCCAAGCTTGCGTAAACATGTGCGACCTCTTTCTCTGCTACCATGTCCACGGTTCGCGAATGTGTAAACTGACGCCTCGGAATTTTCTCGGGGCTCACAAATTGCATGCCCCCAGACTGGGGACTCTCTTTGCGTAGCGGATTAGGGTGGATTCTCATCGCCCATCCTCTGTTCTCGATCTCCTTTTCATCCTCTGCCGCCGGTGCTGTGTCTAATCCTCGTCTGTTGGCTCAAAGCACTCAATATTTCCGCTTCTCATTCTGGAGAACTCGTTCACTCCTCGCAGAACCACCCTCCCCATTCCCTCCGGCTTCTGTCGCACATCCACCATGTGTGCCATCAGCTGTGTGGGCGTTCTGGCACGTCCTCTCAATCTCTCTGCTCCGTTCCTTGCTCAAGCCAATTAAATGCCTGTCGCAGTGCTGGACCACGAACCTATCGTCCCATAGAAATCGTCGCGTTTAGAGGGAGGACTTGAAATACGAATTCCAGGTGTGTAAAGCCCGGTTTCGCTCCTGGTCACATGCTAATCAGCTCGTAGATACATCCCGTCTCCGCGGAGGTCCCTCGTCGGTCGCATTCCATTCACTGCTGGCACCGCCCTCGCCATCGACGTCCCGGGCGCGCTGGTGTGAGGAGGGTTTGATTAACCAATATTGGCCGTATCGTTTCTTGCTGGTGGCACGATTTGTCGTTGGTACGTCCCGATGCACGTCTTCTATTCCAAATCTCTGACTCTAGCCCCTGGTGCAGCTTTTCGGTCATACGACAGACGCACGATGTGACCACGAGGTTAGTATGATACTCGGGTTTATCAAGCACAGAGCGCGGTTGCTGCGCCGACGCCTGCCCACGACGCCAACCTCACGATTCAGCCATCATCCACCCGACTATCTGCGACGATTCTGCGTGTAATTCGTGCGCCGCCCGCCGCTTCACTGCCGCGCCCAACTCCCAGCATTCTCCGTCCGCGCGCGCTTGCCACTTACCTACCGTTTCCACCAGGCAGATTCTCGTGCGTTCGGTGTTCGCACAGGCGCACGGGAGAGGGTGAGACGATCAGCTGCGCACTATCTGCCGCCGTGTGGATATCCTTTGTCGGCGAGCCCCCCGATCCTGCGTTTCTCCACGAACTTCCACCCACCGACTCAGTGAGCGCTGAGCGTGTGTTGGCAACTCCGCGAGCAGACACATAATAAGCGCTCGCATGCTTGAGGATCCATGCGCAACGCCGACGGCGGACGCGTTGCCGCTTTCCCCTGGTATGTCCTTCGCTCACCGAGTTGCCGCTGCACCCACGACATACTCATCTAGTGGGTCAACTCTAGGAAGCATTCAGCAGCAGGTAACCCCCGCACTCTCCACGTGCGGCGCCCAATAATGCGCGGATACGGCGGATTCCCCTCGGTACATCCTGCGCTTGACCGGTGCCCGTCGCACTGACGATGTGCTCAGGATATCGTGTGCGGGCTCGCGACTCAGCGTACTTACCAAGTGAGCGGCTGTGCACCATTTGCGGGATATCCGCTCTGGGCTGGGCGATGTGGGCGGAGGTGAGCTCCATGCTGCCGACTTGTCTCTTCGACTACTCATCCTTCCCAGTCCTTCCCTTGGAAATATTCAGCAACTGTTATCTGCCGTACGCTCGGCGTGCGCAACGGTGGACGGCGCTGCCGCTTCTCGGTACGTCTGTCGCTCGCCGAGTTTACCATGCGCGCGCTCATTGTGTGGTTCAAGTGACCGTGTTCGGACTCTCGACTCCGCGTCATTGCTCTGTACATAGGTAGGTAAATACTCGAGTATTTAGTCACTCTACACATACTTATTGCCAACGCGAGAGGGAGGTCTACTCCGGTGACAGGTGCTGCGCATTCTTTTCGGTACGTCCTCGCTCGGCCCGCCGCGGTCATGGCGTGCTCGTGGCGCTGCTGAGGATATCGTGTACGCGATCGCAAAAAGTCGCGCTGGGACACCAAGTACCCCGCCCTCTCGTCGTTTGCGGGCCGACAAGATATCCATGGATAATATTTGCGACGCTGGTGAATATATACAGACGGTACGCATAGACTGTTCCGACTCGTGCTATTGAAATAATTAGATATTTGTTCGTTACTTGCTTAATTTCTCCCGCCATTTTATCTATTTTGCTATCCATCCTCCACCTTGCATTCCCCATTGATACACACCTCCGGTTTACCACCCCAATTCAAAGACACAGTCATCCTACTTGATTATGTGACATGTCCTAGACTCAACGACAGACCTGACGAGGAGAAGTTAGACCTCCATGTGTAATAGTCAAGAAGCTGTAATAGTCAAGAAGCTGACTGACGCCGCTAGTGGTACAAGTCAGGCCGGCACAGCAGGGAACGCCTCCCGCCACCGCGCCGCAGAATCCACCTGAGGTTGCACAGCCGCGACAGACCTGACGAGGAGAAGTTAGACTTCTATGTGTAATAGTCAAGAAGATCACTGACGCTGCTAGTGGTACAAGTTAGGCTGGCACAGCAGGGAACGCCTCCCGCCACCGCGGCGCAGAATCCGCCTGAGGTTGCACAGCCGTGACAGACCTGCCGAGGAGAGGTTAGACGTCTATGCGTAATATTCAAGAAGATGACTGACGCTGCTGGTGGCATAAGTTAAGCCAGCACAACAGGGAACGCCTCCTGCCATCGCGCCGCAGAAGCCACCTAAGGTTGAGCACCCTTGCGCCGCGTTGACGAGCGTCAGCAAAGTGGCGAGGGTGACAAGTGAGTTGGAGGTGAAGAACATTGTGAATTTATGAAGGAAGACGGGGATGAGTTTGGATTATGGCGAGGGCGAGCAGGGCCGTTTTTATGCCACTGGCGGCTTCTTTTTGGCCAGTGGTCCGTCGGGCACCTAATTAAATATCGGGAAGGAACTGTTCAATGAGTTTGACTGTCATCGATTCATCGGTTGGAAAGGTGTCCGCCCGGGGGTACACAACATAGCTGGAGGTGAAGAGCTAGCTTGTAATTAGGATTCACTAAAATGCCTCCAATGTATTACAAGCAATACCAATTTCCAAAAACCTGCATCCTCAGATTGTGGCCGCACTGACCAAGTACATCCTCGAGCTGGAACCACGCGCGGGAAAAAAAATAACCCAAAGGTAAGAAAATCCCATTAGGCTGGAAGTCCGTCCATTGTCATGTCTGGTAGACATCTCCGCCAGCGCGAAAAATCGGTCACTTCGAGGGATTTATTTGGCCGCAAATGGCCTCGGAATGCCGAGGCTTTTACGGGCCGGCACGTTCGGTTTTAATCGCTCTAGCGACCAATTTGCCGAGTCAGGGACGATGTTGTATTTACGCTTGCTTGTACACCGGGAGAATTCCTGGAAACCGGCGTTCGTTATTCGGACCGTGCCGTGTAATAATACCTACCTACCTTAGTACCTACCTATCGCGCCATCTTCGTCACTTCGTTACTTCGCTCAAATTCACCAGTTTGATGGCATTCTATGAAAGTTCGTGAGTTCAAGGAAATTTCGGCGAAGGTTCGTCACTTTCCCAGGATCGACGTAACACGTGCTTCACTGCGTTGAGGCCCTATTCAATGGCAACCCCGCCATTCCGAGGGTGATGGCAAATCGGTCGCCAGACTGATTAAATCCGAACCTGCCGCTCGGCAAAACCCTCGGCAACCTGAGGCCATTTCCGGCTAAATCAAACCCTCAGAATGACCGATTTTTCAAAGTTGATGGGTCTTTCCACTCGTCCAAGCTAGATTAAAAAATAAGTGAGGAGGCAAATTGAACCATTTTTAAGGTAAAATCGTTCCTGTGTACTCCAAATTCATTCATATCTCAACTGCAGCCCAGAACAGGACCCTCGCCAAATTTTCAAACTCCGCGGACAGCCCAATGCAACTTCCCGAGTTGTACCAGTCTGTAACCACCGAAAGTGCTTGCCACATTTTTCGGCAATTGGTTACAGACTGGTTACGAGTCTACGCGCCACATAGAGCCAACTTCTTTCTTGATTCTAACCACTGCCCAACGTCTACCCTCCTTCGTCTCACCCGCTTCACGCGTCAATCACGTCTCTAATTATTGAATGTGTACAAGGTCCGACTCTGCATCTGTATGCTGCCATCGGCGCGGAGCTGGCAGTGCTTAACGCAAGCGCGCACGGTTACGCATCGCCGACGCGGCCACTTTCCACGGGCACGTTGCGGGCGCGGGGCGCGAGACATCGCTTTTGAGCTCACAAGGACTGTCTGGTAACTGTCAAACCGTGTGAAGACGTTTTTTTAGCCCCATTCCTTGTGGTTATGGCGCAAGTATCGCTTTTGCGCCAGGACTGTATTTCAGGCTTCAGCCGCCACTTCGCTACTGAGACTCGCCGCGAAATTAATTGTACATCTTATTGGTTTGCTCTCAGCGTCTCAGACGAGTATACAACACACACTGCTGTGATAAATTGACTCCTGGCGTGTCTCCACGCGTCGCCCTTAACCGAAATTTGAACTGCTTGCTATGTAATTAGCGCTGCTTATGCTTGCCAATCTTGCGGCAAATCTGGTGCTGACGGCGCACATCATCGTTCGGGCTACGGATTGGCAACTCGCGTGGAATCATTGACGTTCGGCGTCTGTGCAGCCCAGGAAGCGCGCGGGTCTCTATTTGAGCGTGTGCCCTGAAATACATCGTGGCGCGACTACAGGCTCTTCTGGCACTGTTTTGCCTCGAACTCGCGGTCGTTTTATGCAAGGATCGAAGAACCCATATATAGCGATATGCCGAAATCTCAAAGACTCGCTTTGTATCTAGCCTGGGACAACACAACATTTGAACTGGTGCTATCCGCATCTCATTTGGCAAATTCCGTAGCCCAGGACGCGCTCAGGCCGATTTCAGGTCTCGAAAGGTGCTCTTATCCTTCGACTATTCGATGAACCAAGACTAAAATCCTGCAAACACTGCGACACGACTAGTAAAGGAGTTCTTGCCGAAAATTGAATTGGAAAAATGATTGGTGTTGCGTGGCCGCCGTCAATTACTTATAAATAACACAATGCTGGCGCAATTTATTTAATTGGACCGGTTGTCTTATTTGATTTTATATGGAGCCTTTCCTTTCGTGCGGAGTTAAAAGTAAAAGAAGGGTCGGTACCAGGATTGTCCTACATCTCCTCTCCATGTAGCTTTGACCTTGGGCTTCCATGGATAGAGAAGGTCGCACGTTCGACTCGGCCCCCGATCCGAGCCTCTTGGCGAAAAAATCAGTGGTTTTCTTTACTTTCTCGGAAAAGTAGGCACAACTCCACCGTTCGGGCCTGTGGGCAAATACAAATCATTTTTTTCATTTTTTTGTAAGTAGTACTGCCTCATGGTGTAGGCCATGAAGAAAATACAACAAGCTTTTGGGGAGGGCTGATTCTGCGCTTCCTTGCCACAGCTTGTGAGTCACGGTTATGCGCCTAGATAGGAGGAAGAACCACACACCCGGATTCCCAATTCGGTTCCGAGCCCTGCATGTGCCAGAAAAATTGTTTGAGAGAAAAATTATCTCTCTTTGGAAGTTTAAATGTTTGCTGCAGTCAGCCGGCATGGATTCCCTCGGCCTGAGCACGGTAGAAGAAAGAGAGATGTTGTGCTTGTGTTGTACCATGCTTGCCATTGTTTGTGCGACGCGTTCCTTGCTTCCCGCTAACCAACCGCTTTCCTTCGCAGCCTAACCCGTGCCTCCCGCCTAACCCTCAAGGTCTATCCAGCATAAGCCGTAGCATACTGGCAGGTATGCCTCGTCTGTCTGTCCTCTCACGTCGTCTTAACAATGCATCAACAGTGTGGCAGGCTTCCAACTCCACTTGAATTCCACTTGAAATGTACGCATATTAACTCACGCGCTAGCACGGAACGGCCGTATCTCGACGATAGGCACAAGCTCGTCGTGCCGCGGGACGGGGTTCCGATGCGGGCGTCTGGTCGGGGGCCACCTCTCTCGTTGCATCAACAATGCGCCAGCAGCAACGCCTCTATGGCTACAACTCGTGCAGCTACTAGTACGTATGCGCACGAGCAAGATTAACACCACATTGCATATCTCTTTCCTGGTCTGTCACTCCGCGCGCCAGCAACGCCGCCCTCTTCGGCGCCTCCTCGTCGCTGTCGTCGACGCACACACTCGGCTCGCGCGCATCAAGTTGCGGCTACGCTCCTCGAGTCGTCTCACGCCACGTCCTCCAGTGCCAAGTATACGCTCCACCGCCGCCACCATCCGCACCGACGCCGCAGCGCAACTCCGTAGCCGCAAATCCGCGCCCCTCGCTGCGCAAACAGCTCTACCTCCCACCCGCCCCTCCGCGCGCGAAACTCGCCTTCTGCTGGCCCGCCGCAGATTCGTTTTGCGCACCTCCGCGGAGTGGTCACGCACATGCAGCGCGATTTCGACGGCTGCATACATTTCGTGCGGCGATCCACGCTGCGGTCGTGAGAGACGCGTAGAGCGACGCCCACGCAGCCTGAGGCGCAGATTACGCGGCCTTTCTGCACCAGTGCGCCGCATTTGACGCACGGCGCACCTCGGGAGTACACTAAAGACCAGCGCGCAGCTTCGCATGCCAAACGCCCACAGTGGAGCGTCGAGAAGCCCTGGTAGGAGAACGCCAACCGATGCGCGGAGGCGGTGGAGCTGACGATGTAGGGTAATATTCATTTTGTTGTCGGGTGCGGCCGGTGTTGCCCGCGAGGTGTTCCACGACTGCAGTGGTGAATATCGGCGAGGGGGCGGGCTGGCGCAAGCAGTCTACCCCGCCGTGGTGTCCCGTGCGCGCCCCGTGTCCCATGGCCGGCGGCAGAGAGAACGCGTCGGACCGTTTCCTTCTTATATTTCTGCGTGTTTCTGTGCTGCGCATTACGCGCTTTCATCTTTTGCGTGGACTGGCCGCGCGGTTGGGGCTATTGCTGTGGCACAGAACGTCGGGGCAGTCGTCAGTTCCAGGTGTGCTAAGCGCGGTAGGAGGGACGCGGTGCGCGTGCTTCTTCAAACGTTTTCTTGCGGCTTTTTATGCGGCGTGCGCTTTCTTTTTGGAAGGATTGCGCGCTGTTTAGGTGCGCGCGCGGAGAAGTGTGAGCGTCGCGGCAGTCATAACTTGCCCCGGCGCGCGCACGCCGTACCCATTGATCGTGATCGCGGTGGGGAGGCGTGGCGCTAGCTATAACGCGAGGCGTGTGAGTCTTTCTTCGTTTCTTTCATTTATTGCGCATTGCACGCTATTTCTTTAGGGGGGTGGATTGCGCCTTTTCTTGTGCGCCTGCATGCGGGGAACGTCGCGGGAGGCATAATTTACTCAAAACGCAGTGCATGTGTCCTCCTACCCATACTTTCTTGCGAGTTTTCTTCGCACTTTTTGGGCGGCGAATTGCGTTTTTTTGGGGGTGCGCGCGTACTCTTCTGCGGAGGCAGGCATCACTTGTCCCCACTGGGACATGTGCGCGCCGTGTCCCTTGGGCTGACAGAGAGAGAGAGTGCTGCCCACGGTGGGGAGCCGCGGTGCCTGTGTTTGCTTGCGGGTGTTTTTGGGGTCGACTGGGCTTTCTCTTGGGTGGACTGCGCCCTTTTTTGCGTTGCGCATTGCTTTTGTGGTTCCCTGCGCGGGCGACGTCGCGCCTACCCCGACGCGCGCACGCCGTGTCCCTTGGACGGTGGGTGACGGGAGAGGATGTTGAGCGCGCGTCGCATTACGCTTGCCCCGCCGCGCGCACGCCGTGCCCATCGACTGCGCGTGGGTTCACTTTATGCACCTAGCCGCGCGTAGTTCACGTTATTTTAGCTAACCAATTAAACCAATACACATATGCACAGGCCGGACCTCTGTGCGGGGAGCAAGCAGTGCTGCGGATAGTAGGTGCGTGGTTTCTTCCTTCCTTCCTTCCTTCCTTCCTTCCTTCCTTTCTTCTTGTATTAGTTAATTTCTTTCTTTCTTTCGTTTTTAGGCGTATCATCTGTTCGTCTGGATGTTTGGTTGTTGGGTATCAGCTTGCCCGTGTGCGAGCTATCAACTATTTAACTCTACGCATTTGTTGGCGCGACCGTTGGTTCATTCTTCTACTATTCATTTTCTAATTATTTCTTCGTTAGATCTTCGGTCTAATCTAATTATGTGCTAGTAGTCGGATTTATGATTATTGGCTTGTTAACAGGTACAACATCTGCGTATTCGCGTCGCGTCGGCCCCATCGACCGCGCGTGCTTCGACTTTTGGTAAGTGTAGATGCAAATTGAAAAGAACATAAAAATCACCCCCGCCGCTTTGGCCCTTCATCCCTGCGACCCAAGACATTCCTCCCTCAGCAACGCGAACATGTGCATATCCAACACCTTCCCGTTCTTGAACACCGCATTGCGCCTCCGTCCCTCAAACGTATACCCGGCCTTGCGCAAGACCGCCATGCTGCCCTCGTTACCGTCAAAGATGTTGGCCTCCAGCCTCAGCAGCTCTGGAATCGTCTCAAACGACCACCTGCTGAAGGCAACTACGGCCTCGGTCATGATGCCCGCGCCCCAGTGCGCCTCGCCGATCCAGTACCCGATCTTCATCGTGCGCGACTCGACGTCCGCGAGCGGCTTCAGGCCGATGGCGCCGATGTAGGTGCCGTCGGGGCAGGTGATGGCGAAGTTACGCAGAGGGAGCCCTGTGGTGGCGATGGAGATCCAGGACTCGGCGTCCGAGAGGGTGTAGGGGTCGGGGAAGAGGTTGCGCATCCATTGTGCTATCAGCGGGTTGTTGGCTTCGCGGGAAATGGAAGGCGCGTCAAGGACGTGGTAGGGGCGGATGATAGACCGGGAAAGCGCGAGGATGGGGATGGGGGATTCAGATTGAGCTTGAATCTGAGACTCTGTCTGCTCGGCGGCGCCATTATTTTGTGACATTGGCACCAGCTTGGATATGCAGGCGCCGGGTACTGTGAGAATTTTAGAGGCAGCTCAGTTGAGAGAGGTGTTTAAATGCTGAACCAAGAGACTCTGGCGACTCAAGATAAGAGATCGAGTCACAAGTCAAGCGGTACACGGCAATCTCCGATCAAAACACTAACTGCCATTCCCAAAAAGGAAGAGACGGAGACATCGTGCCGCCGCGGCCCGCCGGTCCTCACCGCGAAGTTCATATCAACAAGTCTTCCTTTATTTTTGCCTCTGAACAGTAGACTGAAAATATCGTAGCTGAAAGATCCGAGCATGGAGTTGAGACTTGATTCGATGTTGAATTGGATCCCGGACGGTACAATATTATTTTTTCGCCACAATTTCTCCCTACTATGCGGACCCGCACTGCGTCTCCGTGGGAGTGCTGCGTTGGATGGTTCAGCTATTTCTTTTGTATTAGTTGCGGCCCAAACTAATGGGTTTTGATTTAGATTACGCCTCGGACGCCGGGTCTGATTCGACTTGGGATTGGGTCCGAGAGCCGTCTCATACCTGGAACAACCCTGACAATGGCAAGTCCTTCCTCGTTCTATTTTTTTAAAAGTTCAAAATTCATCTCACACTACTAATTTTCAGCCCCACAATCCACGGGCAAGTGCAGTCCTTTATCGCCAGCATGCAACAGGTGAGCAGCGGAATGCGTGAGCTTGTTGGTTACCTCAGTCCCGGCAGGAGCGTTTGCGACCTAAATTAATCACTGTGGCGATCAAAAAATATGCCCCCGGGAAAAACGGCCCTGTACCATAAATTTCAATTTCCTGTCTAAATATCACTTAGAATGAAAATGGGGACATAGACAGAATATCACTGGTCAAATTTCTTCCAGAAATAGATATTATTTTAACCAAAGAAACCTACTGGAAGCAGCCCGTCTGTGTCCGGGAAATATTCCGCAAGAGAAAGACAAACTTTTTCCACGACCCAATATCTCCGGTCGCTACCTCAAAGGTGTCTTGCTCGGCACCGTCCTCCTCACCACCGCTTCTCTCGCGCTTTTTATGGATCACTACACGCAAGGTGCTTCTCAGGCCAATCTCAGGTTGTGCGTGCGCGCTAGCCCGCCGAGTCCCGACGAAACCAGATGCTCATGAGGTGAGGGAAACACCGTGCTATTCTACTGCTTTCTATACCCCCTCCTCCCACCGCCGAGATACTTTTAATACCACCGATACCGTCAGACACACCTGGACGTAAAACCTCCTCTCCCTCCTCTAGACCTCTTCCTCACCGCTCACCTCTTCAGGAACCACTCCATACAGCGGCCCTTTTCGATAACGTCAGCGTGGCGCTTGTTTCCATACTGCAAAGGACGGAGGCGTAATCCATCCGGCTGTTTTCCTTCCACAACCAACCAAGTTACTGATCTATGTATATAAACTTTCAGCTTACGACTCAACAAAATTCAAGGTGCACTTGGTCACGCGCGCGGTCTGCAAGCCTCACCCAGGCAACCCCGCCATTCCAAGGGTGATCTCAAATCACTGCCTGAGAATGACTGATTTATCCCTTTCGCTGCTGAGACAGACTAGATCATTCTCTCCAGGAGGGGCGCACTGTTCCCGCACAAGTTCAGAAAGTACCATAGACTTTTGGCAAATATCCAAATGCGAGTTGGAATAGTTGAACAACGTGAAGAAAAAGCCTCGCTCGGGATTATCATTGCGCTGATGAGGGGATTGCACGAGAATTCAAATGATCAGCGAGTCGAAAAGACAGACCAGTATTTTGGCTGGCTAGTTCAAGCGAACTTCGCGAGAAGGCGTGGTCTCGGGTTGGTGATCGTATTTCAACCCGCGTTCCTTCTCGCTATTTGTGCTCCTGGAAAGGCAATTGGAAGGGTATCTTATTAATTCACACCGCCTCATCCAAAGCGTTTCTCAGCCTCAGGGGATAAGCAGTGTTTACTGCAGACAAACCTACGGCCCTCGAATAAATTTTCAACTAAGATAATTACATCTACAACTCCTACCCATCTCATCCCAGAATGTGGTGCCACATTCCAGTGCAATGGGGCACAGGAAATTTTAAACCACGGAGAACGATTTCGCCACTGCTGTGGGGCATTGAGGGTGAAAAACCTTAGACGGGAACTTAGTCGAGGTAGCTGCTGTTATTCCTCTCTGGAAGGATACAGACGCCTTCCGGAACGCATGCCAGATAATTCTGCAAAGGGTGTATCACAGTGGTCGAGAGCGTGTACAGTGATGAGACCCGCTCCGTAATAATAGATCCTCGTGAACCCCAACAAATATTGTGCTGCGGTTGGATTTCACACCACGAAACTTGTGTTCATGAGTGCGCAGTAGATTTTCACTTGAGAGGTCCTGGGAAATCCTGTGTGAGGTAAGCGATCACAGAGAACACTGACTTGATACTCGAAAGTGACTTTGACTTGGGATGGCCGAATTCTGCGGGAGTCAATATTGCACGGGAGGATAGACATACGACTACAAGTATTGGTTGGGGTTCATGTGGAGAACCCGAGGTCAAATGCTGGGGTGATGTGCTCGACTAGGAATAGCAGATTTTCTGCATGCGACCGTCAATACGATACTCGTACAGCGAGTTCGTGAGGCTAGACACAAGGGGAATTATTTAGACGATTGCCCAAAAACACGAGATGGGGACAAGGGCAGACCAAGTATGGAAGTTGGAATTTCAGAAGCCCAAAAAGAGGCTGTAAATTATGGTCTATTTTACCCTACTGTCTTTTTTCATTCAATTCGAACGTCACGCATCACGCACCTAGTGTTCGAATTGGTCCCATGGTTCGCGAAAATGGCTCAGAAAACGCGTCTGAACACCCCACACAATTAGATTCCGAAGCTACGGCACTCGAAAAATAGCAGTGTAAGTAAAAAATTAAGAATAATTTTCCTCCCATTCGTCTTCACGTAGAAGTTGTGCCTCTATGTCGAGAGGAATTTCCATTGAGCCCAAGAGGTCAGGCAGCGGAGAGATCGTAGCAGAGAGAAAAAATATTGACTGACATTATGCATTGATGCCACGACGGTTCATTTTCTCCATATGCAAAATTCCGAGAACGGCATTCACAGACATATCACATTATGCATTGATTTGATACCCGCGACGGGCTCGTTTGCTCCATATACAAAATTCCGAGAACGGCTCGCTAAGGAATCGGTGTTTCGCCCTTGTTCGAACTTTTCGCGCCTGTCACGCTAAAATTAGCCCACATTCGAATGTTCGAACTGGATTTTTGTGTCACGCGTCACCCCCCGTTCGAATTGAATGAAAAAGACAGTAATTGACCCCGATCTTTCCAGCCACTGGAGTCTGGAGTGAAGTATTTGAATGTTCAAATTTCAGGTCATGTCCTTTTGCACTATCCTGAGCTTGTTGACTGATTTTCATAATTTTCGAGGACAAAAATCGAAGCTGCTGAAGTGTTTCGAGTGGTGATGCAGTGATTTGTCAAGAATTTGGACGATTTGGGTGTGATGGCCGTCAAATACCGCCAATGAAGTTCAGAAGGCGATGGTAGAGGAACTTTGAAGGTAATGTGGTCCCAAAGGAAGATGGATGGAGTGACTGGGAGTGGCTATTGACCGGTAAATTAGCATTTTGACCTATTTTACCGCGGTAGAATAGCTATCTCCGCCCCGGACCCCGGTCAAATAGACCGTATTTTACACCTGTAAATTAGGTCAAACAGGTCCCTGCTGGGACCAAAGGTAAATTACTCACGTCAACTAGGTCTCCGATGTATTTCCCGCCACACTAGTTTACATAGTCTCTGCTACGACATCTTCCGATTTTGCCAGCGTGGCAAGCTCGGTTTTTCTCCTCGACCAGCCTCAGCGCACGATGAATAGTTCTACTTTCTGCAACCTGCCTCTTTCTACGGCTTTTGACAAGCTTTCGACCGCGACAGAGAACCATCTGTGCTCTCTCTAGACTGGGTCCTGACCTCCGGCATACACTGTACAATCTATTGCTTCAGGTGTTCTTGCTGTACCCTGTGATGGGGGTGTCTTCCCTGTCTGAATGAACCTTAATATTACCTCGTCTCTGTCTACTGATCCTATCCTTGAATGAGATTGGTTGCAGTACTGTCAGGAATGTGCCCCAGAGGCTTGTTTCTACCTCCATTTCAGCCCCACCCATTGTCTTTTGGGCCCCTTCCAAGTGTTTGTAATAGGCGAGCAGGCAATTTCCCATTTTGCAGAGAAACCTTTGCTGCCAAAGCTTTCGCGGCTGGGTAACATCGAGTAGAGGGACTATGAGAAGTAGCGATATAGTATTTGTTACATTTGCGGCCCAAACATATAATTTAGAGAAAACGCGTCGTTTTTATGAGACATCTTACCTGCAACAGCGGGTAACCGCTGTGTCACAAATGCTACGTCCGATTCAGAGCAGGGCAGTGATATCAGTAGTTAGAATTAATTCTGTCTTTGTTTTTCAAACAACTTAAAATTAATTTCTTTCTAATCCAAATACATGTACTACAGCATAAAGTGACAGGGTAATATTAATTCCACAGAGAATGAAATAGAAGACAGAGTCAGCAAGAATGAACACGAGGGAAAAGAATGAAACTTCACTGCGTTCAGCCTCCAGGTAGCCGAAGCTATTTTTAGGCGCTGCTAGGCGAGGCGAGGCGCCAAAATCCGTCGTCTAGCTTCGGCTAGGCTCGGCTAGTTGTCGGTCACGGTCACCTCGCCACGCCTAGCAGCGCCTAGAAATAGCTCGGCTAGGCTCGGCTACCCTTGCGGCTAGCTGGACTCTGAATGCAGTGCTTACGAAAAGTAAAATTAATTTTGTTTTGGCGGAATGAATCTGGATTGAGAGCAAGTAGAATAGAACTTCGAAATGAATCTGGATTGGAATGGAACTTACAGAAAGTAAAATTAAATTTGCTTCCATGCAGAATGAATCTGGATTGAAGAAGAAACATGGGCAGGGTGGAATTAAAAATTTACTCAGTGGAATTAATTTTGTGTTGGAGGACAGAATGAATCTGGACTGAAGGATGAGTTGATCTCGATGCAGAATGAAACTTGCGCGAAGCAGAATTAAACTCATACAGAGTGGAATTTATGTCTGGAATTAATTTCAGCTTGAATTATAATTATTTAAATGAACAGAGATGCGGCAACATACCTTCCCGCAGCTGCGTGCAGATTGGTGGATAGCAACGACGAAGGCGGCGCAGAAAGCTTCGCAAAAGCGGTGGGGAGGTGGCACAGTCGCATGGAGAACAAAAATCGAGAGTGTGGTGCCCAGAGACCACGAATGTTTGAGTAGAACGCTGGGGAACATCTAAATGTCAAATTTAGGCGTCAATGGCGTCGCTGCGCGCCGCAGACGTCTCGCGAATTAGTTCCATAACATCTGGAGGAAAGTATAAGTCCACTGTAGAGAGAATAAAGAGGTGAGTGATAACCACATATCGTGAGCGGCTCAATCGCGAAAGGCAGCACCTGCAAGCGGCCACTAGGGGAGCAGGACACGAAAGTCACACACCGGGCGCAACTGGAAGCTTGAAGATGGGACGTGTAGACCACAACGATTTGCTGCAGATGGAGGTGGCAGAAGAAGAAAGCGTCGTCAGCTGCCATCAATAATCAATCACAATTGGACTCTTTGGCAAAACAATGAGAAACAATGATGGCCATTGATGCCAAAGAAAAGCACATCCCATCTCTCTTTCACCTCTACCACCATCTCCCAACCACCGATTCCATTCAAGCTCTGGATCCTTGTTCAGATCTCGTCTCCGGCCTGACTGTGTGCCAGGACTCAGAACTTAACCTTGTCAGACAGCCGGTGCTACTTCGCGTGGCAATGGTCTTTGTGGTTCACTGGCAGTGAGTTCGCCATGTGCCTGGTGCCACCACAAAAGATTCCAGCCAACCTACGGAATCACCGGCACCCAATCGAATCTTACGTGAACCCTTGCGCCCTCAATTTCGCGAACGGGGCGCTTTTTTGCGTCTCAAGTACTCCGGCCCGCTTGAGCCTCCGCTTCGATGTCCCAGTGGTGCCAGGTACTCGCCTCCGAGCCCCACGACCACAATACACCCGTGGTGCATCGCACCCCTTTACAAGGGAAAAACAAGCTTGCACTAGATGCCGAATTGAGTCCTCATTTTTTCTTCCTGCTGTGTGGGCTTTTTCACTCGTAAGTTCCATCACCCCCCCCCCCATGAACTAAGTATATGCTAAATCTGTGTTTCAGCCTATATTATTTTGTCTTCCTCCATTGCGTGCCGGCCAACCCACAAGCTTTGGGGTCCACAGACCCGTGTATGTACTTATTTCATGGGAATTGTGTGTTTTAATACATTTTCGAGGCAAAACTGCCAAAGTTTTGTTGTCTCAAGTCCTCGAAGCTGTGAATACTCTCCGCTGCGCAATTCAAGGACTACTGTCTCGATATACGCATTAATTCCATTTCTTAGTCACATTCCTCTCAACTTCCAATTTCATGCTGCTGAGCCAGCTTCTGTTTCGGTTACAGTCTCATATCTTCATTCCCATTTCGTAATGACTGTTGACCCCGTCACCCATCCCTTTTCATTTTATAATTCATGTTGATTTACTTTTGATTCCAAGTCACCCAAGACATACCTATTGTGTGGATTTTCATTTCCATTCTCATTCAGTTCACGCCGACTACTCTTATTCTTCATTTTGTAGCATTTGCATTCATTTCAGTTTCATTTCTTGCTATTTAAATATACAGCAGTGGTTGAACAATTCACTTTTTAGCTGGCAGGTATTGCAACAAGAAGACAGAATTAATATATATTGGTTTATAAAACAAATGGAAAATTAATTTTAACTACTGAGGAGGATGATTCAGCTGAAGTCTCCGGATGCCGACATCTTAGGCTCTTGACATGCCACCATATAGGAAGGAACTCGGCAAAATTAGCGCGCAAAGGCATATAGCTGGGGCGGTCAGAGGAGCGATTCTGTCATGGACAAATCAAGGTGGTTCTCGAGTGATAACAGCATGGGAGAATCGCCGTAAATCGCTTTTAATCATGTAGAAGCTCCTCTGGAGGGACTTTTACAGCGATTCTGAGGCGATTGCAATTCTCAGGAAGTAAATTCGTCCAGAATCGACCGAGAATCCGCATCAGAATCACTTCAAAATCCCTACTCTAACCATCCATAATCTCGCACGCAATGCTAGAATGGGCACGGTTCAAGTCAGCGGTGCGCGGTGACTCTGAAATGGAGACCCATAGCCGCCGTTGACTTGGGCATGTCGCAACTGCGCAATTCGCAAGGATGCATTAGGGGTGCGATGCTCCGGACAGAGAGCTCAGTCTATTGTGGCCGTCTATAAGCTTTGGTGGAATACTTTTTGGTAGGGATTGGGCAGCTGGAAATTGACCAATGCCAAACTGAAAATTTGTGTCTAAAGCTAATATCCTGTCAGGAACATTCATTATAATGTCAGGCAACATTCATTAGATTGTCTTTTGCGCGGTGGAATAGTCCTGAGACTACTTTGATACATTGGAAGAGGGTAGTGCACATGCCAAGGCATGTTGAACTTGTTTTGATCCCATAAACTATGCCGTGCATCCAGCATTGAAAGCGGATTTATATATCACCCATGGCCATATAATTGCCCGCACCCTTTACAGTCCGCTGAAGACGTACTGGAGCAGGGGGAGTCGTCCCTAGGGTGTGCTCAGGCCCAGGGAGGCACGGTACGTGGACGTCGTGGCCAAGAGTGCTGACGTACGCTACGACATCCTATCATAACATCACCATACAGCGTACCTCCGATACCGTCCGAACCCGAGGACCAGCATAGCTGGTCCAGTACTGATGAGTCTTCCTCGCCTGAGGGAGGCGAATATCACCATCTCTGGCTGCATGAAAGAGGACCAATATTTCTCCTTCATCGTGGAGGCCAAACAGCGCTTTCCGCGTGTCCATGACGCGGGTCTTCTGACTTTCACGGACGCGCGCAATTTATGCTGGACTTGGAAACATGCGAGCTTCTGCGAAGAGTGGCAGCGTAAATACGGTTGAAATGGTGAAATTCTCAAATTCCGGCTCATTTTGTTCTAGAAATGAATATCACGTTTTCCTTGTACTTTTATCCACGACAACATGGGCTTTAATAGGTCTCCTCTTCATCATCATTTGCCTCCGCGCCCTGCTGCAACGCCTGCTCCTTCATCGCGTTCAGCACGCTCCATTCCGGCAGCCCAAGCAGGGCGGGTAGCCCGTCCCACAACGTGCGCCGCGCCCCCTCGTACCACTCGTGCATCTCCGCCAGACACACGTCGTACAGGCCCTCTTCCAAATCGGCGCTCGGCGCCCACACGGCGGCGAGATCCGGGATGCAGTCGAGCCCCCCTTCGAGCAGCGCCGCGCCCGCCAGCATGCGCGCGCCCCGGCACGCCTCGGCGCGTGTGCATCCCGCGCACGGCGCCATCCGCCCGCGGAAGCGCGCGAGTACCGCCACCGTGCGGGCGCGGCGCAAGGCCGTCGCAGCGTCGTAGCATCTACGGCTGTCCTCTGTCGAGAGCCCGCACTCCAGGTCGCCGAAGAGCGTGTCTCCGGAGAGCTCCACGCAGAAGCGGTAGAGCGCAACGGGGAGGACCCACGCGACATCGAGGCTCCGCGCGAGGCGCACAAGAGGCGCGATCTGCGCGTCGCGCGCGTACGAGGGGCCGAGGCCGGCGGGGAAGGCGCGCAGCTGCGTGGAGTACGGTGTGGAGAGGTGCGCAAGGGCGGTGCGCTTCAAGGATGAGTGCGCGCTGAGGCGCAGGACGCCCGCGACAAGATAGAAGCTGCCGGGGTCGAAGGCGCTTCTAGCATCGGTAAGTATTCTTCCGCGCAGTGGAAATACATAGATTGCTCACTCGAAGTCGAAGATGGCGCCGAGAAAGTCATTTGTTTCTTGCCCGCGATGCGGTAGCCGCAGGACGGGACAGCCATCGATGTGCCCTGCGGGTGGTTGCTTGCATAGTTCCGCGGGCAGGGTAGACTTTTTAGCCAGCATGCCGACGTAGACGCGGAACGCTAGATTTTCGGCGCCTCTGACGAGGTTTCCGTCGGGGAACCAGAGCGACTCGACTCGTTCGAGTTTGTCAAGGGGGAGCTCTTTGCCTTTTTCCACTGGGAAGAGCCTGCCTGGGGTTAGTCTGGTCGATGATGACTTTTGGGGGTGCAGGTGGAGAAAGGAAGAGGTGCATGAATCTAGTTGCAAATGGTCCTTCATACTTGACACCAGGGAGACAGAGTGATAAACGTGAAAGCAACAAAAGCCAAACAAAGGGCGAAAGAAAGTGAGGTGCAAAGGATCTAAGGCTTCGTTGCCGTGAATATGCTGAATATATAATTGGCCCTTGAAGCTGGGGATGCTTTTTCACTTCAATTTCAACGCCTGAATGTACATTTGTGTGGTCGAGTCGAGCCATATGATCATAACAATCTGACGAAAAACTTGAAGAAAGACGAGGTATCCTACGGGGTTTTCTTTCTCCTTTTCTCAACAAAAATGCATGTGTCTCTTGGCTGCACCCCTATGTTTTTTCCTCTCCGAAAATTGCACCAGCCACAGACTCGAAAAATATCCTTCAATTTTTATTGGCCGATGCAAAATAGGAACTTTAATGAATTCAGCGCTGCACGGTCGCTCATTTTCTTTTTATTCACCCTGCCTATGTAATGGGCTCGCAAATAAATTCACTTGGTTGTATCTTTAAGAAAATTATGTGGCACTCCTTCTTCTGTGCGCTTGTTTCTTTTGACTCAAGAATTGTCCACCTTGGATGGCTTATAGACCACTCCAGTCGGCGAGTCGCCAAACTGGTCACGACCATTACGAGCCCAGATGTATAGAGTATATTATTTAGACGTCATTTCCCCAACTACACTTCGCAACTTGAACCCGGCTTAAGAGAATCCTTATCAGACTTCCAATGGATTTATTCTGGTCGAAGAAGGCAAGCGGTGGAAAACCGAGCGAACCAACCACATTCCAGTCCATTTTACAGTATGATATTGCAAAGCAGGAGATGATTCAGATCTGCACAGCAGATTAGGGTGCGGCGTCCTTGCAGCGTCCTCATCATTGCGTACTATTGCGGTTCGAGTATATCTTGCTTCTGATGGGACGAACTATGTAGTAAATTGTGTAAGATAGAGAGCAACACAGCGGCTAGAGGTCAGAACGACGGAGCCTTATACACGTGGTGAAAAATAGTCCAGGTGTGGTTCGCATTTCCGGGGATGCAGTCCACGACCTGCAACTATACAGCCGTTCCAATATAAGGAGCATCGAGGGTGCTGGCTACACACCTTGGTGTTAGGCACGAGGGCGCCCGAGATGCACTTGTTGGTATTGGCGAGATTGATGGTGGAATCGTTGTTTACTTGCCACTGCTGCGTGAAGGACCTGTGAGTAACCGATGAGCGCGGGGCAGCAAGGGCGCTTGAGGGGTCGTTCTTTACCCGATGCACGGGCGGATGCCCACGTAATCCTCGCTGGTGTCGTTCGCGGTTTGTGTCACCACATCGAGACATGGCGCACCAGTGAGGCCGACAGTTATTGCGCCAGGAGCACCTTTCCCGAAAGACGAGCTTCCTGCTCCGAAGGTGAGGTTCTGCTGGGGCGATTCGGGGAGTCCGGAGGAGAATATGCATTTGGAAAAAGTGACGATGCCTCCAACGACGCCGCCCAATGGGGCAGTGAAGCAAAGCTCGTTGCTGTTATCTGGGACAAGACGTAGGGACATGTAACAAGGGGTCTGAGATTTTAGGATATGATACTCACCGAAGCGGAATATGACCATGTCAGTTGAGCCAGGCCTTTCAAAAGTGGAATAGGAAGGTCAGGTAGTGTAGCGCATAGTTGGAAAGACGCACTCGAAACCAGCTATGCCTTGGCCTGGGGGCTTCGGCACCGGCGTCCATTTCTGGTCGATGTTTCCTATGCATCCCGCTATCAACAAACCGTGCAGATGAAGATGGGACGCGAACCAGCAGCACAGGTTGTCACCTGCACAACGTAAACTAGACGAACGAGGACGAAATGCAGGCACTTGTTCCCGTTCCCCAGCCGAATCGTCCCATCGCCGTCGCGGACCGCCCATTTCTGCGTCACATCGGTACTAGCGCATGGTTTCAGAAGCACGCTGGTTCCATCAGGGACAGTCGCCGTCGTAGCGTTCACGGCTAGGCAAAAGGTGCCATTCCGCGGGCTGTGTTCGGTTGGCACGTATTGGTGTGTGATGGTTCCGAGCGGGGGCGTGGTGGACGCGGCGGAACCGGAGGTGACGGCCCACGCCATGGTTTCAGGCTGGTCTTTGCACCCGTTGACCGTCACGGACAAGTCGTTGAGTGCGAGGAGACAGAAGTCTGGACGGAGATGTCAGTAGACAGATGAAATAGTCGAGACGTGAGGACGTACAGGTACCATTCACGACCGGCTGCG
This sequence comes from Mycena rebaudengoi, assembly GCA_029282285.1. NCBI lineage: Eukaryota > Fungi > Basidiomycota > Agaricomycetes > Agaricales > Mycenaceae > Mycena > Mycena rebaudengoi. The sequence goes on from JARJCX010000024.1 coordinate 110,586, forward strand.
TCCCAAAAATCATCTTCTGCCCGCGGGCGCACGAGCGGTGGTCACGGAAGAAAGAACCGCCGATACAAGAAAAAGAACGTGGGTTTGGGATGGTGCATGGGAAGAAAGGAAAGACGAGAGGGGTCTTGTTCACATTGTGTGTTTTATAGGAAACCGTCTAGATTCGTGTCAATTTTCTGTTGTCGTGATATGCATCAGTTTGCCGGTCGCGAAAGCCAGTGTTGGTCGCCAAAAAGTTGAGGGACAATACGCCGCGGCGCCGATCGCGTTCTAAGCAGAACCGCAAGAACTTGGGTTGTATGTACGTGGAGCCAGCGTCGACTCGGATTCAAGACGACTTGAAGTGAATGACGGAGCGAGAAGGCGCGAGTACCATAAAAGTGTCGAATAGGGAATTATTTATCTTGAGAGTGGCCTATAAACCGCGCGAGACGGACGTTCCTGACGCGCAACGAGATGGCAAGAAAAGAAAGTCGCCCTTGTTTGCGTCTGTTGTTTAGGTGATCCGATTCGGCCCGAATGCCGAAGCTTTCTTCTCACCAACTCGGTTTGAGCTGGGTGCTTGATTAGCGCATGTCTTGAGGGCAATTCTCATCCGCGCTCGGGCTACGGACCCTGTTGCTGGATCAACGTATCGGCATTCGAATACCCGCAAAGGCAATTTTGTTCCCCTCCTCTTAGATGAATATCCGTGTGTCCTTTCCCTTCTGTACCTGCGCTGTGGCTACATTTTCACGGCTCTTCAAGGATCCCCCTTTTTATTTTTCTGGTATGTGCTGCTACCTAGGTAACTGTGGATTTGTAGCCGCTGGTTTAGATGCAGTCAAAATTCTCCCCATGTCTCGTCGGACACTTGCCTGTGTCCGTTTCTGCAATCTGCGTCGTTCCGTCTCTACTACGGGAATCTCTGAGTCACAAGACTGCTAATGAATGAAATCAGCTGCGCAGATTCCTCATTAAAACTGCGCGATCCAGCCAGCGTGCGTTTGCAGTCGCTCTAAAAGTAGATAATGCCTCGGGGCCGGTGTCGACTCCGATGTAGAAAATATTGTCAAAAAGTTCACAATAAATGAGTCCACGACACGAGCCAGAATTGAACAAGCGACTTCTGTAGTAAGAGGTCTAAGCAACGTAATATCTGCAGACGAGTCAGTATCTGCCTCCTCCGATTATGCAACATGTGTGGTTGTTCGATAAAATTCACGAGAGAATGGACATAAAACATGATTATTTACGGCTGAAGAAGTGGTCGGTCGCAGAGGGGATCTTAAAGACCCGCATGATGAAACAACTGAATCCAGAGCAGCGCGAATAGTTATGGAGGCGGATTCACCTCGACGCGCAGAGACTGATTTGACAGGCCTGACTGGAACAACTGAAATGGGGGTTAAATGGAAGGTAAGATGTGGGCCACCCTCCACATTTAGATAGCGCGGAAAGTAGGTCTCTTGACGCGGCCGGAGCCACAACGGCGCGCGAAGTAACGAAGAAGCGAGTTCCGTAGAACAAAATTGGCCGTACATGCTTGCAGGACAGGGAGAGAGATACAAAATGAATACAACACATGGTATTCAGCGCGTGGGCGTCAGCGGGAGGACAGCCAGGGAGGAGAGTCAATATAGAACCGAGAGTAGGGCAGAAAGGCCGCGAGAACGACGCACCGTGCTGACCCCTCCGTGGATAAATGCGCATCTTGAAGCTTGAAGAGTCGGCTTTCCCTCGACGTACGAATCGGAAATAGCCTGCTACTGGGAAGAAAATTGGATATGCAATTTGCAGCAAATCTAGCTGAACTCATGAACTTTGAGGGGATACCATCAACCTCACGAACTTCCACAGCGCTAAGCGAAGCAACTAAGTGACGAGGATGGCGCGGACTCAGTAAGGATGACGTTGCCGGTGCTTGTACAACTCGGATTCCGGGACAAAGGTTCAGCTGTTAGTACTCCAGGAGTGTCTGAATGCACTGCATCCTGCCTCCGCTGCTTAGAAGACGGAGGAGGACGGGAGGAAAGAGGAGGAGAGGTTTGCGAAGATGTCGCCTGACTTTGACAGTTGTCTTTTGGTTGTCTTTTGACATTTCCTGGGAAAAACTGAGTTCGTTTCTTATATAGATGGCAAGAAGAAGGCCAGGATTACGAGGATAACGAAGATTACGATTACGAGGAGGACGGAGAGTGCGAAGAGAGAGACTACTGTACTTTTTCAATCAATTCGACAGTCACGCGTCACACCTGTGACCTCACTTTTTTTTATTGCGGCAATAATTTTTTCTCGATTTAGAGGATTTTTGGGGCCTTCGGAAGTTCGGGGTCCGTGTTAGTCTCCCGCAGTCAGACTCTAAAAAAAAGCTTTGTGATAAAGTCGATAAATCTTTCAATATAGAGTCTGATTTCGTTGGACACACCGGTTACCGGACCTCGGATCGCCGTGATCAAATCGTGACCACACGTGCCTGCTTCCTCTTGGGAAACGAAGCAAAAACATATATCATTCAATTATGCTCCAAAGCATGGTGGAAATTACTTAGGATTCAGTTAGAAACACGAATACGAAGGTTTCTTGAGATTAAAAGGTGTTGTGAATAAAAACTGAGATTATCACCCCTTCCCAATTAGGCACAAAGCACGTGTGATCACGATTTGATCACGGCTTTCTGAGGTCCGGTAACCGACATGCCAACAGATTCAGACTAGGTCCGTGTCGAATTGATTGAAAAAGTACAGTATTGAGATCGCCGCAGTCGCCGATCTGGAGGGGGTATCATGTGGCCGTACAAGCACCTCCGGAAACCTGATTTTTTTCTTTCAGACTTTTGGGAGACCCCCCCCTATTGATTTGGAAGCGTTCATCAATTTCTTACAGAGATTGATAACCATTTGCTAATCATTGCTAATGAATACGGGGTCAAGGTACAAACGGAGTAAATAGTATCTCTTCTGACCAAGCTGATAGTACTAGTGTAATAAATGCTTCATCAGCCTGTGTAGCGCTATAAACGGCATAGATGAAAGTGATGTCCCAGCCGTCTTAGTTCGTAGGCATGTCTACAGCAACAGCGAAGCTCTTTCAACCTGTCAAGCTCGGCGAATTGACGCTGGGCCACCGCGTCGCAATGGCGCCAATGACGCGCACACGCGCGGTGAAGGGTGTTCCTCTGCCCATTGTGCGCGAATATTACACGCAGCGCGCCAGTACACCGGGGACATTCATTATCACCGAAGGTAAGCACAAGTGGGTCGGATTGCCCACTGGAGAGCTAATTTTTTTGGCAGGCACATTGATCTCGCAGAAAGGAGGCGTATATGAAGGCAAACACGGAGCATGCGGGAACAGTGGGCCGCGTAGGCGCCGGCTCTCCTGGAATCTTCACCGACGCGCAGATTTCGAGTTGGCGCCAGGTTTGTGACCCCTATCTCTCCCCGCAACACCAGTGCTCGTCGCTCACGGAAATTGGAGATCACCGAGGCCATTCATGCAAAGGGATGTTTCACCTTCTGCCAGCTTTTTGCCATGGGCAGATCTGCTACAGCTCCTGAGCTCGCAGATCCTAATGTTGATTTTGATCTCATCTCCGCATCGGCGATCCCACTCCCTGGGCAAACCATCACGCCACGCGCGCTCACAGTTCCAGAGATCCATGAATACATTCAAATGTTTGCCACCGCCGCAGAGAATGCCGTCAATAAGGCCGGGTTCGATGGCGTCGAAATCGATGCGTGCGTTGCTTAATTTCTGTTGCAAACGTCCGAATTAATTAGAGTTCAGCGCGAACGGATATTTCTTGGATGCGTTCTTACAAGATACGGCAAACAGACGGACCGACGAATACGGCGGCAGCCAACAGAATCGATGTCGCATCGTCCTCGAAACCGTTGCAGCTACCGCCCACCTCGTGGGCGAGTCCAAAGTCGGTGTTAGAATCAGCCCGTGGAGCTCTTACCAAGGTGCGAAACTGTTAATGAAGTGTAAATATATTGTCATGTTCATCATATTTTCACGTACGGCAGGAATGCTCATGGAAGACCCCATTCCCACATTCTCTTACCTCGTTCAATCATTGCGCGATTCTTTCCCGAATCTCGGATACCTCCACATCGTCGAGCCGCGGACGGAGGGTCCCACGAGCGTGGAATGGGATGAACATAACCGACACCACTCGAACGAGTTTATCCGGACCATTTGGGGTCCAACCAGAACCTTAATTTCCGCGGGCGGGTACAACCGCGAGTCTGCCATCGCACGGGCGGAGAAAACTGGGGAGATTATCGCGTTTGCGAGATCGTTCTTGGCCAATGTGAGTTTTACTCCACTCTCACGTTGAGGATGAGTTCAGATGAATCTGATGTGAATTTAAATAGCCTGACCTACCGGTACGCCTCCAGAAGAATATCCCACTGGCTCGGGGAGATAGGAGCCTGTATTATGTGACTTCGAACGAGCCGGAGGGGTATACATCGTATCCGTTCGCTGAGGTGAATTAACTTTTGGTGGGAGGACAGCACTGGGTTGATTTAAAGAAGACCGACAACGGCAGTAGGGGGGGGGGTCTTCTGAATTTCTATGATGATTTCGGTGCATCCCAGTATAGGCATTTGTCGATTGATCTTAAGAGTCGAACAGCCGCAAGCTAGGATATGCTATTGGATTTCCCTCCTTTATCCTGCTTCCCGCGATCACCGATGTTTGATTTTAGAGCAAGCTGACAGCAGAAAAGGCCAGGAGATTACTCAACACTGATCTCCTTCATCGTTCAAGCCAATTGTACCGTTGTTCACGCGGACCCAGTCGTATGAAATATTGCTGGAAATGCTTCAGAGAGCTTAACCGGAGGACCACGTAGATATTCATCTCCAGCTTCCACAAGATCTAGAACGGCATTGGCTTGCTGGCTCTATTCCGTACTGTCATCCCTAAAGGAGATTTTCTAGACACTTCGGTGGTGCGCAGGGCCGCGCTCGCATTTTTGTATCGAATGAGACCTCCTTATATCTTCCTTTCAGATCTTCATGCAGATCCGAATAATCCCCACACAAGCCTCATCTGGGTGGCGCGCTCGGAATTGTTGTTCACAATTTGAGCTTGGACCCAAAGCCCTTGTGAGCTGTGTACATTCGAACTGTGATGCTAATATTAACTTGGTACTCCAGCTCCCTCGAGGGGTTCGCCCCCGCTTTCGAAGGAGAAAGAAAAACCTAATATTTTCGCGAAAGGGAAACAAATTCTCGCGGTAAAGGAAAAGGCGCCAAAGCAAGACTAAAATAGGGCTTACCTGCTCATATACCTGCAGCCTCGGCGTCTGCACGCCGACACAAGAGGTGGGTGCGTCCCAGAGTCATGGTGGATCTCGTTTGGCTTGCCTGCCGGAGGACGAGCATCGGGAGAAAGAGGTTAGTTATAGATCTTGTGACGGAAGCGAGAGGATCGAGTTCCGGCACAAGGCAGAAAATCGAGAGAACTGGTGTAAGTTGTCAATTAACCGAAGAAACCGTAACTACATGAGATACACTACTTATATACTACGAATAAGAGGCTGTGCATGGGGCATAAGCCATATGGCATAAAACATAATGGGCATAGTGGGGTATAGCGTAAGACAGCGTGGAGTACGGAACAACAAAAATGAATATTTCCATTACAGATCTGTTATTACTACATACAGTGGTTTGTGAGTTGTGTGACGAGAGGAGGAAGTAGAGGAAGTGAAATATAGTAAGCCTCACACATATCCAGAGCAAAAAGAAAGGCCCGAGAAAGGGAGTGAGCACGGTATCAAGTATGAACGGAAAAGGAGGAGGAAGTGGGGAAGCACGAATCGCAGATGGACGAGGCGTCATCCGGAACACATGGGGAAGGATAAACACCACAAAAAATGCGAGAGCGTCTCTCCATACCGAGAGGAAGTATGAAAGTACCCTGGAAATGGAGAGTATTCAAAAATAAATAACCGACTCACAATCCCTCGAAGGTATACACCCGGCCTTGACCATGTGGGTGGATCTTTCCCTATGTTCGTGTGGAGGGGATGTGTTAGCGGGGAGTGAGAAAAAAAAAGTATTCGCACAAGTGGAGCAATAGGGACGAGGAACAGAATGGGAGAGAGGGTAAACGCTGATTTCGCATTAAATGAAAATAAATTGGGCAGGGCAGCGTCACGGAGAGGGTTTTGCACCGCCTTGGGGTTTACCGCGAGAACACCTCCGCCACGTCGCATTCCACACGCACCGACCAACGTTCGCGCCACAAACATCGCCCACAAGAAGAACCATCTTGCGGATAATAAAAGAATGCGCAATAATGAGAGGAGGAAGGAAAATAAAAGGCAGGAAGGAGCAACAAAAAAAAAGGGGAAGAAAGAATAAGCACTCACATCCATCGTTCCGCTGGTCCCTCGTCCAGCTCTTCTCAGTCCGTATGCATAAATACCAAGTCAGTATCCTTATTTGAAAAAAAAATAACCGTTATCAGTGTGTAAACAAGTGCTTGGTAAAAGTGATGAAGGACACACAATAAGAAAACAAGGAAAGGGCAGGAGCTAAGAATACAGGACAAGAATATTCGACGCGACGAAGGGTAAAACCTAACGGTGTTTATCGACAAGAAACCCCAAAAGACAGAATGTTCAATGCTAATTATGGGCGAAAAATGAACCACTCGGACAAAACAATTGAAAAAGGACCTGTACAAAACAGGGGAAGAAGGGAAAGTGTCTGCCCATGGCCCGCCCCCAAGTCGAACGGGGATTCTCCTGCTTGGCCTTCCTTGCCACTCTAAGAAGAGCAAGCGTGCACCGTGCGCTACAGGCCTATAGTTCTATACACTTGCTATGCACTGAAGTGAAATCGAACTCGCGCTGAATAAAAAATAAGAATGAATGAGACTCAGACAAGAAAAAATCAAAGGAAAAAAGCATCCTCAGTCACATGGCCCGCCCCCGACTCGTCCTGCATCAACTCATGATCAACACTAGTATGCTCGACAAGGTACAGCAGGCGCGCACGGTGCGCCACAGGCCGCTATTTCTACTAGCGGGTTTTCGGATAAATGCGTTCGTTTTGGAGAGCGAGTCAGTCCGACTCGCGATAAATAAAACATACCGGCCCCGAGGCAAAACGACAGGAGGCACTGAATTTTGGGCCTGAATAAGGGATTCTACGATTCAATTGGGCGGTTGTTGCAGTGCATTTCGTGCTTGAATAGGATAGATACTCGAACTGAATGGGACTGGCAAAAGCTTTCATCGACTTTTTTTTCTTTTTTACCAAAAAGTCGACTCGAGCTTTATGGCCCGCCCCCGAGTCGAACGCGGGTCTTCCTGCATGATCGGAATTCCCCCCTTAATGAGAGCAGGTGCGCCCTGCGCGCTACAGGCCAGTATTGGCTTGAACTGGCGGTTGGTTAGGTGCGTGAGTATTTGGAGTGAGATCAGGTCGGGGAGAATAAAATGTGTTGGAGTACGCACCAAACCGAGCGAGATCCACTTTCAACTCAACCGCCAACTGGAGCGTCTGAATCATGACCTCGAATAAAAATTGCAGGACATGGTTCATAACCGGCCCCGAGTCGAACAGGGTTGCGCTGCATGAACAGTATTGAAGGACAATGAAGCTTCAACAAGAGCCGGTTATTTCGCATAGTTAGTGGTGCATTAGTTTGAAGCAGGAGTGAGAGTTGCGACAAATAGAAATAGTGGAGTACGCACCGAGGTGAAACTGAACTTACTCCGAAAAAATAGGGCTGAATGAACGAACAGGACTCGAATAAATTCAAAAAAATGAGGACAAGGGCCTTTCTCATGAATCGAACGGGGTCCTCCTGCACCAACTTACAGAACTCGATTATTGAATGACGATCATGCGACCTTTTTGAAGTGAAGTCAGAACGGGGATAAATAAAATATGTTGGAGTACGCACCGACGCTGAGAACAAACTCCAGTGGGTGCGTGAATATCGGCCGTGAATAAAAGAACTGAGAACCGAATAAAGCTGAGAATGAATGAAGGTCCTCCTGCATGAATTTGAACGCAAAATTGGATCATGAGCTAGTGCGCACCATGCGCTACAGGCCGATGGTTCCAATAACTGCATCTTGGGGTAGGTCGCTGTTTCGGAAATAGGTGTCGGCTTCGCGAGATCAAATATTTTCGAGCACATACCAAACTAAGAACTCGCTCCTTCAGCTGAACCAGATGAATCTGCCTAGAGTGAGTGGGAATCGGCAAAATCGAAGGAAGAAGGAAAGAATGGCCCCGTCAGCTTACCCAGTAGATGTTGAATGAATCTGAAAATCCCACGTCGAGCAAATACGACTCGGAGGAGACGGAGTTGCGAGATTAAAATATCCACAGGCACGCACACAACAAATCCGCGTTTGTCTTTGCTTGAGTGGTGTCTCGCTGGGAACAAGAATGAAGGACACAGTACTGCCCTCGGTCCAAAAGAAATTGAAGAAAAATAGACTTGGAGCGATTGGATGGCCCGCCCCCGAGTCGAACGAGGGTCCTCCTGCATCGGCTATTCACAGGACCTAAGAAGCTGGCGCACACCGTGCGCTACAGGCCGTCATTTTGATTCACTCGCGGTCGGTCATGTGCATCCCTCTTTGTCAATTAGCGATGGGGATCGCGAGAAACGCGAAAATGGATTAGGATGAAAAGTGCGTGAGCACGCACCGCAGTGTAGCCGAACCTCTGGAAGAGATCCAGAATGAATGAATGCAACTCAATGCCAAAAATTGAAAAAATAGGCGACTTGGATGATAAATGGCCCGCCCCCGACTTGAACGGGGGTCTTCCTGCATCACCCTCTTTGTACCCCAGAAAGAGGAGCAGGCGCGCACCGTACGCTACAGGCCGATATTTCTGCTAGTGTGTTCTTGGGTACCTACATTCGTTTTTTGGTAAGTACGAGTCAAAGTTGCGATGAACAAAATAGACAGGAGTACGCACCGAACGAGTGGAGACTTTGAGCCGAATGCATGAATAATGACCCTGAAAAAGAAAGAATAGGACGTCCTCGGAATATATATAAAATTAAGGAACTACTTGCAATCTTATGGCCGAATCGAACGGGGGATTTCCTGCACCAAGTCATATCTGCAATTTGCCTGACAAAGAAGAGCAGGCGCGCACCGTGCATACAGGCCGGTTGTTTTCTTCAATTCGAGGTTGGGTGTGTGCGTTCGTTTTTCGAGTGCGGGTTAGAGTGGAGAGAATACGCACCGAGCTCGGAGCGACGAGTAAACACCTCCAGTGGATGCAGTGAATCTCGGCCATGACAGAATGAATGGACGTAGATAAAAAAAAATTGAAGGGCAAAGCAAAAGAAGTTTACTCACTAGCCCGCCCCCGACTAAAACGGGGGTCTTCCTGCATGAGCTGTGTCCACTTCTGTCCAGACCTAATGACGCGCGCCGTACGGTCCGAGCAATCCTCAGTAATTAGACTTTGGGTAAGTGCGTTCTTTGGATGCGATGACAAGCGGGTCGCGAGGACCCGGGAAAGGGAGAGGGCATATGGGAAGACGGGGAGCGGTGGAGGTCGCACCCGCGCCCCTTTCCTTCCCTCCTTTAGGGGGCGGGAATGATAACGTGGCAACGATGGGAAGGAAGAAAAAGCAGATAGAACAGACACGAGGAGGTGAGAATGGGAGTGTATGTGGGATGAGAAGAACGCGGAGGTAGTGTGGCGTGCGAGAGAATGGCCACGAAGAGGATGGAGTGTGGTAGAAGAATCAGATAGGATGGATGGACGGATGATGTAGACAGGAGAAAGACGCCTACCAGCACCGCACTGCTGCTGCTTCCGCTTGAGCGACGCGGAGAACTCGTCCGCTGAGCACTCGGCCTGGAGGCACGAGCCCGAGTCGTGCCGGAACTGCCCGTTCGTGCACACGCACGTCACGTTGGAGTTGGGGCGAATGGTCGGCCAGCAGGAGAAGGACGACGACAGGTTATTACACCCATTCTTGATACAGGCGGGGGCGATGCACCTGAGGATGCACGGGCATGATCCCGTCCTGCGCGGCGACGGAGCCCACGAGCAGAAGCACGGCGCGCCAGTGGGGGGCGATCATCTGCATTTTTCGTTCGCCGTCCCAGGGGCCACAGCGAGAACGGTGGCATGCCAAGCAAGGATCTCTAGAGTATAGGAGTAGAATTGGAGAAGTAGAACAGAGAAGCAGTCGAGAGCAAGTTGATGTTAGAAAAGATAGTTGTGGGCGCATGTTTGCCAATACCATTGATCTCGGGGATCTACGGTCCGGCCACCGCCGAAATACCACGCTTTGACCACCTTCGTAATTTGAAAAAATAAGGTGGAAGATCCAGTGTTTTTCGTTTCTGTACATGAATGAAGTTTGCATAGAACAAAAATCGGGTGCAGAGATCTGCCTCCATCATGCATGAATAGGACTGTTTAGCCTGTCATTCTAAAGTGGCCAGCCTCCTGGGGGTAGCCATCTACAACCTACAACCATGCATCAGATGCGGGAAGTGGAATCCGAATCCGTGGTCAACATCAGGCTTATGTCGCCCGATAAAAGAAGAACGTAGAACGATATTTTGCAGTTTCGGTCGCTTCAAGCATCTCGAATCGACTCCCCAATAACTCAAACTTTCACCACCCCTGACACCTAGGAAGCTGAGGTTCCGCTATTTCCCGTCATTGGCGCCTCTCGTAGCAGCATTTTCCTGGCTACCAAGTCGCTAATTGCGTCGAAGAGAAATATTCGATCATGAGGCACTGAATCTGTGTCCATATTCTAGAGCCGCGGCTTTACCACAAAAAAAGGCCCTGTTAACGTTCCAGAATTCCTTGAGACCATGACTGCCATTCCAGATTCAATGGACATATTCCTTGCAGAAATACCCGCTGGACCGATTGTTTACTTAGCTTTGAAAGTTGCTCCGAGGTGTCTCATGCAACTGACGACTCATCCACGTTGATGCTAAACTTGTGAGAAATTTTCGCCTTCAACTTTACTCGAAGGGATGGGTTCCAGCTTTTTTTAGGACTCTCACGGATGTGCTTAAGCTTCAGAGCGAGCCAGAGAGCAAAAAGTTCCCTTCGTCTACGTATCGCCGACCGAAGCGGTCAAGGTCTTCGAGTGCCAACTTAATGGGAGTCTTGCAGGATTATCTTGTTCATTCCATGATATTTCGAGAACCACATCGCTCGGCTCGAAGAGAACCCCGTTCATTTATCTCATTCGCAGACTCGCAGTGAAACGGTGTGTCGGCCAATATTAATCTAGCTTCCTTCCTGCCAGACTCACACGTGGCGTTCCAGTGTAAACTAAGTACGCGTTGATAACAAATATACCTGCCAATGGGAATCGCCGCATTGCTCGACATGTGAATTTTATTTAATCTCCGCTTCGGTATCGGCGTTTCAATTATAGACCGAGCTGGAAATGAACTTTGCTTCCATCCTTTTCAGGGCGGTTTTCAGTTGTCAATAGTTAGCATACATTGGGGTGTCCTACATCCCAGTACAACCAAGGGGAGCCGTCTCATCCGACATATCAAACAATGCCTTATAATCTCTGCACGTATGTGTCACTTCGTCCCCTCTCATCATTTCCGTTCCATTCGGGAAAATAATATCATGCTCCAGGGTCGGATCCGCATCGCACGTCACCATATTCCGCAGGTATATCAAACAATGGTGAATGTGATAGAATGACCTATCGGCTGGATTCGACCGAACCTTTTCAATCGTCACTGTACTCGCAACGTTGAATTGAATTTCCATAAGACGACGCATGGTTTCAAGACAATGCATGGCGTGAAATGCACTGATGGAAAATTGTATCGTGTCGCTACCGATGCGTTGTGTGAGGAAGCCGTTGTTAAAAGGCATAAAAGAGGCCCATTCGGTATCGGCGGCAGGGCCCGATATAGCTGAGGTGTTGGAGTTTTGAAACGTCAGAGGGACGGATTCTGCGAAAGTCAGTACTCGATATCGAATCCAATGGTGGCACTGACGTTGCATGTAATTTCCAAAGACTTGTTCCTGGTGTTTCATGATGCTACTCGCATTCAAGATATCTGTTCAATTCCGATAAGAGATCACCCAAAGGTGATCAAGTCATAATGCGCGATGAAGCCATAACGCGACATACCCGAAGTTGGATAATCTCCCATACTACAGACAGACTTCAAAGGGCTGAACCAGCTAACGGGAAGAGTCTGGCCATAGGCTGGATGCCGAATTTGAGAAAAGATCCAGAGGAACAGAAAAGGGGTCATTGTTATCGCCGCCTGGAAATAACGACAGCCTCCCTCCTTTTAAGCCTGTCCGATATCTCGAGATTTTCACAACTCGGCCGCTGCACATGGGTCTCGTTTGCTTCCTTGGTTATCAGTCTCACATCCTTCACGGCATATTCCTTCTTTTCCTATTGAATATTTTTAAATTCTACTGTTCTCGGCCGCTGCACATGCGTCTCTTTTGCTTCCTTGGTTTTCGGTCTCACATCCTTCACGGCATAATCCTTCTATGTCTATTGAATATTTGACGAACGCGCCATGGATTTAAGGAAGGATAGGGTGTGTGCATTTGAATTTACTGCGGAAGCGAATATTCGAGGGGGATAAGATTGAACACGAGTTAGATGCGAAGGGTCAGAGCGACGGTGGACATATGGTTTCAATTTCCTCACCTATGAGACCCGTTTTGGGTCAGCTGGGCGTTACGACCCAATGTGCACGGGGCCTTGAGCTGAATGTCAGTAAGCCCATTGGAAAGGAGATAACACACGAACCCGTAATTACGCTGGCACGCGTGGAGAAATTCGCATGGATGAGGATACCGACGCTCGTGCTTCGTCTCGGAGGGCGGGAGAGTCAAATTCTGGCCCTGTGGCGCAACCGTATCACCGGCAACGTCAAGGGCCAGTTGACACGCATTGTGGGGGTAAGTAGTGTGGCGAGATCATAGACGGTGTGTGCAGAACGAAAAGCAATGTCAGTAACAAATTATTCAAGGATGTTGATGCACCGTAGGGTCCGTATTACGGCTACGCCGTAACTATGACGGCGTAATTTTTTACGCACCGGGTAGACCCGTTCGCGAACGGTAGGACTTGAAGGTGCCGTCCGTGCCGTCCGTTTACGCCGTTTTTATGGGTTGGGTCAAGCCTTTGATCAAAGTGTATATTGTCGTGCACAATAGGCCGTTCAGAACCCGGAGTACCTTTGGGGTTTGGCAGATTGCAATTAGAGGTCGTTGTGTGAAGGGGTGCGCCTGAAGCCGAGTCTAAGCAGACCTCGAACTTCAGGTTGATGACAGTAAAGATGCGAGAGCGGGCTCGACGAGAAGTGAGGGTTACGAGTCATAGATGGATGCGGTTCATGGTCGCTACCGTGGTCGTGAGGAGTGGGGTACGTGGGGCAGAGGAGATATAACGTACTGACTCCATCCCATAGAGATGACGCGTAAGGTGTCTGCTGCGCTTTTCTTCAAGCGTGTAAATTCTGACAGGCGGCTGCCACGCACCAAGGCTGTGCAAAACTCTAGTGGATGCGTGAATCTCGGCCGTGAATAAAATAACTGAGAACCGACACAACTGAGAATGAATGAATGGGACCTGACCAAAAAAAATCGAAGAACCACGCTATGATCCTATGGCCTGCCCCTCTAAGTCGAACGAGGTTTTCCCGGCTCAATGAGCAGGTGCGCCTCGTGCGCTACTGGCCGATATTTCCCTCGGCTGGTTCTTGGGTGCGTAGCGCTGCGCTGTAAGTGGCAGTGAGAGGTGCGAGAAAACGTAACATACGCACCGAGAAAAAAGCGGAGAATGAATAATGAATGCAAAGCGAACAAAATAATGGTGGGAAAAAGCGGAATTTTACTCCATCATGGCTGGCTCCCGAGTCGAACGGGGGTCTTCCTGCATCGAATTCTATTATTTGATTGTAGAATAACGAGCAGTTGCGCACCATGCGCTACAGGCCGGTTGATTTGTTCGACTTGCGGTTCGGTGTGTGCGTTCGTTTTTGGAGTGCGAGTCAGTGGAGAGAATACGCACCGAGTTCGGATGAAATGGGGAGCAAAAACCTCCAGTGGATGTGAATCTCGGCCGTGAACAAAATACTCAGAGTGAATGGATGCACGAGCAGGTGGGAATGGGTGTGTGTGGTCGGCCAGTAGGAGAAGAACGACGAGGCGGGGAAGCACAGGTTATCACACCCGTTCTTGATAGTGGCGGGGTGTTGCCGATGGTGCCGATAAGGGCTTGGGAGGCATGCACACGTCGGTGTCATTGAACGGATAGCTCGTTGTGGCGTAGATCGTGAAAGTTTGGGAATTGGGAGAGCCAGCAACAACCACGGCGGCAGGCTTTCGGCATGCAAGTCGGAGTGTCAAATCTGACACCATCATTGCTGACGCGTAAACAGCTGCCAGCGTGTCGCGCTCGTCCCTCTCCCTCCTTCCTCTCCCTCCCCCCAAGCCTACAATGCTCCCTGCGCCATCGCTGCTCGACAATAACCACACGTGCCCACTTTGCCATACACAACTCTCAATCCGTATCTGTCAGAATCCCGGCTAGAACTACAACAAGTGCTATCTCATTGTGCATCAAGGGTGTTCTTGGTGCTCGCCTAGGCTCATTTGTCCCCCAGTGTTTTAAAAGCGAATTCCACCGTACGAGGAAGTCGTGGTTCCACTTCTGGAGCCCTAGCGCAAGCATGAGTTACCCGCTCCATCCTGGCCCCGCTCCCTCTCCTGCTGTTGTGACGCCTCAAGCCCCCTTCCTTGCCCTCCCCCCACCAAAACCTACCTGCTCCCATCCTCGCTGCAAGAACACACGTGTGGCCACAGACTGCAAGTCATCGATGTGCAAGGAGCACTGTATCAGTCGCAACGGAGGCGCATGCCCAGTCGTCAAGCACCACCCGCGCTACATGTCCGCCAGACAACGGCAGAAGGCCATCCCAACAGCCCAGCGTTCTAAAGCAGCACCTCCGTTCTCTTCATCAGACCTTGCAATCCTGTCTCAAATTACTGACACCACAAATGCCATCTGGACTCGGGCCCCTGCTCTACAGCGGGCGGTCGTAGATGCCCCCGGAATTGCTCTTGATGAACAGCTAGGGCGTACCTTTTCCCTCAGCCCCTCCCCCGAGCCTCGGCATCTTCCTCCCCCCTCACGGCCCTCTCCGATCCCACACCTAATGCTTCCGTCCAACCGCCGCTAAAATTGCCATCCTCCTCTTGACGGACAAGAAGAGCTGGAGCTAGAGCGTGCTCTCCAGCTATCGATGTCTCCAGATCTTGAGGTCGTCGGAGCCCTTGCCCCAACGGCGTCTTCTTCTCGGCGCCTTCCACGTATAACGACACAGCTCAATCCCACCTGGATGGCCCAAGCTTCAAAGGCTGTTACTCCATCTTCAGACGACACATTTAACATTCGACAACCCTCCTTGCCCAAACCGGCGATAAACATATCTACTGTACGCCGTTTTACATTGGTGTACTGGGATTATGTACGTCTATTCCTTTTTTCATTGATCCTTGGCAGTTATAAACAATCCTTCAGGACGACAAGCCTGCCGCTATTGTTTCTATTCAGGAATGCCCGTCATGGCCGTACTTCCACCTAGCCGAATCAAGACAAGCAATTGATCTGATAGGCGAAGGAAACGATAACGTGGAGTTCTACGATATACGCTTCAGAACATGGGTCCGCATCACTATCAGCTATACGCACACTCTCACCCAACTCTCACCCCAAATACATATATTCTGCTACGTCGTTGTGGGGTCACAAATGGCCAAGACCAGAACCTTACGATTGACCGCTTCACAAATCTCCCTGGACCTCAGCACATCTGACACAACTTGCCGGGGGAGCGCGCTGCTGTTCGTCACAAGCTCAAAATCCGGAAACGTGCTCATCCTCGCTGCTTCGACTCCGACGATTCCGATATCGAGATTATCCCCAACAAACGAGCCGGGCTGGTGGATGATTCCGACGTAGAAGTTATATCGGATAAGCCAGAGGCGAAAGGCGCGTTGGTAGTGCAGGAATCCAGAGTCGCGGTTTTGCGACGACCCGTCCTCCCACGTATCATAACCCATGGCACCTCTTCGTATCCAATTCACCTCGATTCGCCTCCATCGTCCTCATCAACATCTCCATCAGCCCAGTTCTCCCCCACGCATACGCCAAGCACCCTGTCTACACCCGTTGAGCCATAGGCTGCCTCGCCAATTCCTTGCCGATGGCCGTCGGGATTGTATGCCGTTGACATGGCCAACGGCTTCATGCGCATGGAAGGCCGCGATCTTCAGCACCTGTCCGTCGCTGATCGTTTTCTGGAGGTATTCGAGGCTCCCTACGTTGGCCAAACATACCGTGACCAGCGACGAAGGTGGGCGATTGCACCGGAAAGCTTGCGAACTGCTGTGTGTGATGCCGGAAGGACCCCCTCGGGTCTGTGGAGCGTTTTCCAAAAACAGGTACCCTTAAAATAGTATAGTCTAGAATTACTCGGATAGTTTGTTTCTTAATATCGATTTGTACATTGTAGATGATAATTTGTAGGCGTACACAATTTGCCGTCGTAGAACAATAAAATGCCATAAACTATGCAGTACGAGGAGGTGCACGGCGTGGATCGGCTCCTTCGGCCTTCAGCTGTGCAACAACAATCTCATTCCTCAGGCGTATCATCTCGTCAAGGAAGAAAGTAAACTTCACTGGCAGCATCTCCCTGCACATCGAGTGATAGCCACCCAGCCAGACGTTCGTCTGTTCAGCAACCGATGTATTGAAGAACCATTTGCCATCTGGCGCCATCAGCTCGGGAAAGTCGGCGGGGTGGAAATGCCAAACGTCAACGTACATCCCCATGTCGCTAAACCAGGACCACTCTTCTGGGTGTGCGTTAACCTGTTGCTTCTCGTCGCAGTTGGTGTCATAAACAAAGTGCTCAGGCTTGTGAGCAGCCAGGGGAGTAAAGGCAGCCTGGACAAAGAGCTGCAGAAAGTGAATGAGGATATGGTGGGCTGTACAGAGAAAGGAAAGACATACAAGCACATTGGAGACAGCCTCAGCCCCATACATCGTTGCGTGGGCGTGAAACACACCACATGGCCTGCACAATGTTTGCTGGTAATGAGTCCGCCGTCGCCCAAATTGCGCCTTCAGGTTGCGGTTCCCAGTGTCGGATTTCTTCGCCTCGCATTCCGAATCCTCCGGGGCATCTACATTACCGATAGATCCAGGATGCGGTTCCGTATGTATCTGGACACCTCCCGCATCATCCACCTCGAATAATTCAATGTCGTCTTGCTCGGCATCATCCTCTGCCAGGGTCAGCATATCGCTGTCGTGGGGTTCATGGATGGGCATATCCTTTGGGTGTGCGATACGATGCTTCTGCAGCCGGTCTTTCAAGGTGAAAGCTGCTTTCCCACGTTCGTAGTGGAGCTCCTCCATCTTCGCATGGTCGGGCAGAGTGCATGTCTTCTTGTTCAGTGTGACGGGATTGTCGCACCCGTTAACAGCACACACCCTGTGAAGCCCGAAGTGCTCCGTACAAAACCGGTGTCGGTTGTTGGCCAAAGGGTTTGTACATCGAAAAGATCCACAACAGGGAAAACCCATATTGATACCATCGCCAACAATGACTTGACATTTGCCTATGAATTCAGAAAGGATTAGCACGACCAATATTTGATTGACGGGATGCACGCACGCTTGGTCCCATCGGGTTCCTCCCAGGTCCGCATGCACTTGTTGCAGAAGTGGCCAGCTTCATCTTGTCCATATTCAATGACATATAGATTCCTTTCCTCCATCGCAGCTGTAAACCTATCCTTCTGCTTGCCTGTATTCGGAACCTCGAGTTGCGTGTTGTTCCTTTGATTTAAATCAAGCAGCGTGAGTATCACAAAGGCATCCCAGACATGGTTCGTTGTGAGGAGTGTCCCGAACTGCCATCCACCTGCTTCGATGTCGCTGCTTTGTTTCTCCGACAGGGCCATGTCATATGTTCGCGCACAGTTAGTTGCAGAGACCCTAAACCAAGGGAATTAGCAGCTGTTCATAACTAAAAAGAGGGTGGTCACTGACCAAGCCAGGGGCATCATGCTGACCCACAACGCCACCAGCTTTCGTTCCACATACTGGTGATCCCCCACTTTGATGTAATCGGGAACACCTCCGTAATATGTGCGCACATTCGCCTGGACCGAGAAGTTGTGGTGGTAATTGGTGAGACACTACTCGCAGCTCAGATGAACCTCCCAGGCTGGACGGACACCCTTGTCGACAGTATATATCACAATCTGCCGCTGCTGGGGTTTTTTCGGGAACTCATGGTGCAAGAGAGGTTCGAGCAGTGGGTAGTAGGTGGGTACAGGACTGAAGAGCCTACATTGCAAGTTAGTCTAGCACAATGGGCGCATTTCCCGCAATATTTACAGAGTCCGCCTGCCCAGCCGTACTCGACAAAAATCTGCTCGTCTTCCTGAATTACGGAGTCTGAGGAAGGATAGCCCCATGCATCGTTCTTAAGGACATCCCAGCAGTGGTCTATATTTTGCAGCGGAATTTCGGTGGCGTCGGATAGGAAGCTAGCAACAGAAGGCGGCAGGACATCTGGGGCCTCCTCCACGGAGACACGCGCAGGCTGGCAGAGATTTATATCATTCTTCAGGATGGAGGAAAGTCTTAAGAACTGAAGTATCTGATGGAGATCAAGCCTCTGCAAGATTGGGTCTTCTTGGAGCACCGCAAAGACAGGCATTTCGAAGAGACGATGATGCTTGTTTGGCTCAAGGGGGTAGCGGGATCCGAAGCCAAGACCGCGACCTGGGGGGTAGTACCCATCCTCGTCACGTAGTTACTTCGCTTAGGAATGAGAAAATTTGTGAGTTTGATCTGAAAGCGTGAAAATTCGTCATTTCAACTGATTTCTGGGAAAGCTTGTCACTTCGATTAAATTCTGGCGAAAGCTCGTCACTTTCGGCACAGAATATCTCTTTTGTTTTCTTCGTCATTTTACTCTCAAAACCCTCTTTTAATGTGCACAGATACCGTCCTCCTAGCCAATATTATTGCTATGTTTTTCCCCAAAGATTTTCACATCCACAACGTTCTTTCCAATTACACCTTCCTTCCAGCCCCAGAAAAAAACGAGGGATGTACATGGTACAGAATTGGTCCTAGGGTGCTATCTCAGCTTGCGACACGGCCATACTGTCGAACACCATCAGATTCTGTGGCCTGCTGCATCGCAGTCGCGATGTCCCCTGTCAGTACTCGTGTCGGTGGTTATTCTCCGTATATCTTCCAGTGTGATTGTGCACTATTTCGTGCCTTGTTCATAAATACGCGGTCATACCTCCTTATTTTAATTACATTTACCCTGACTGACCCATTTACTTCTACGAATCTCAATCGGACTGCCGCGAAGCGTTTGGCTTGTCATTCATCGCGCCTCTATTGACCTCATTTTAACTCGCTTCTCAGCATATATATCTGATCACGGGGTGCGCGGGCCGGGTAGGCTTGGCGTGGCTGACGTCAAGCATCGCCACTCTCTTGCCGCCGTGCTCATGGTCCCTGAGGACGCCGGACCTGGCCATACGCCCCTGATCTACGGAGAGCATTTGGGAATTGGGAGAGCCGGCTGTGATCGAGGCACGGCGGTGATCGGTGCCTCACGTAAGGCTCCAATCATTTAGTTTTCGTGTATGGATCTGGGCACACTAAACGGAAACGGTACCTAAACGGTTTAAAACAGTTTAAAACAGTTTACAAACGGTATTTTTGTAGGGTTTGATTTCCACCGCCAAGAACCTGTCCTTGAAGTGGGTTTTCAGTTCGAAATATGCTTGAGGATCTTTGGTGTGATTAACAACTTCTCCGAAGCGTGCAGGAGACGCAGGAGACGGCCAGCAGTGTGGAGGTCGGCAGTAGGAAGCCACCATCACAACATGTGTATACCTCCTAATGGGGAACATTCACCTTTCATCCTGCCACCACCCAGCCAACTGGAGGTCTTGAGTGATTCTACTGGTCTTGATTCCAGGGAGGCTGCATTGGGTACTATTTGACCTCTGAGATTCACTGGTAAGACCCCCAAGGCTGGCCGAATTCTTCCTACCGTTTAAACCATTTACAAACGGTTTGTTTATTGTTTAGGCCCTTGCGTACACTAAACGGAAATAAAAGCGGTTAAAACCGTGTATAAACATTTATACACGGAAATGGTTGGAGCCTTAGCCTCACGGCAGCAATGGCGGCATTGTGTGATGGTCAGCGGAGTGTGAATCATGTAGCCAAACCAAGGGGGTAGCGGGATTCGAAAAAATGACATCAACCCGATATTTTTTTTTCAGCCAAAATCCTGACCCCCCCCCCCCCCTTGCGTGCTATATAGAGTAGTAATTTCCCACGCCGGGGTCGGAGATCAAAAAATTTCCACCGAAACCGAAGTGAATTTTTCCAAATAACCGCCGCAAAATGGGCTTGTAATTCTGTCGAAAATGGCTTATGCTCAATATTCAACGGAGAAAGCTTTTTTTCGGCCCCCCAACGACTGATAACCACTTTTTTGAGTCAGCCTCACTCAGGTGAGTTGAATTCAGCGGCGAAGAATCATAAAAACAAAATACCCATTTGAATTGAATGGTATGGTGGTGGCAGTGGTATTTCCTATGAAAACTACCCACTTTTAACGAGGGCACTGCAGTGAACAGGCGAGAACACGATTATCTTCGCAACGCTTTGGCTATGATGGAATGATTGACAGTTTCACGTGACATTTTATTGCCAAATATGGTCACACAACCGAAAAAAACCAAAATCATGTTACAGAAGCCTTCTGAGGGTCTTTAAGCCTCCATTCCGCACGTTATAAGCCTTATAAAAATCAGATGCATCATTTTTTTTCACCAGGATTCCTAGACCCCCCCCCCCCCAGGTCGGAGTCCACACCATTGTCGTCACTTTGTTACTTCGCTTAAATTCATCAGTTTGATGGCATTCTATGAAAGTTCATGAGTTCAAGGAAATTTCGGCGAAGGTTCGCCACTTCCCAGGATCAACGTAACGCGTGCTTGTCGGCACATCACAGAATCAACGGTGCGCCGAGCTCGGCTGGTTAGGTCTGGTTAGCTGGTTAGGGGTAGAGGTTAGCGGTTAAAGGTTAGCGGTTCGGGTTACTGGTTTTGGTTCGGGTTAGCGGTTAGCCTTAGTGGACCTTAGCATTAGGGTAAGGTATCTATATGAAAAAACACGCCCCGGCCTTGTGCTGATGGAACAATAATGGCCGATGTTCCGGGTTCTTTGAACGTGGCGAGTTCTGCGACGAAGTACTGGAGTGTTGCTGTTCTAGATTGAGATCAAAATGTTGCCGCTAACGTCCCCGCTTCTCAAGATGACAAATCTTGGGATGATATTGTCCAGTATGTCGACGCCGAGTCGGTTCACAGGTACTTACCCTCACGAGTCAGGAGAGTGGGTAGAAACCTGTTAGGGGCGCGCTCCACTCATAGCTTGACTTCCAGCGACACGCATGGAAGCGAGGCAAGGGTCTTCGATAGCTTCTAGCTTTGTGTCGCCGATTTATTTTTTCTATACTTCGTTGTGCCTGACGAACGAGAGTCTTATCGACCTCGTCTGTTCCCATGGAGGTAAGGCAATCAAACCCAGGGCGACTATGATACTTCCCTTATCGTTGTCCCTTTGGTCACTAATTAATAGATATCCCGCTGATGGCCCGGGATTAAATCGCATTCCACCCACTAAACATTAATTTAGCGGGAGGTCGTATGATGCTCAAAAATTAACACTGC
Source organism: Mycena rebaudengoi (assembly GCA_029282285.1). Lineage (NCBI taxonomy): Eukaryota > Fungi > Basidiomycota > Agaricomycetes > Agaricales > Mycenaceae > Mycena > Mycena rebaudengoi. Next base: position 132,401 of record JARJCX010000024.1, read on the forward strand.
GCTGAAACGCTGAAACGCAGGACCCATCATAATAGGTAGGAGAGCTAGGTCCGCTGGCAGACAAAATTTGGGAATTTTCGGTCCCAAACCCAGGTCCGAGACGGACAAAATTTGGGTCTTGAGGGTCAAAATGCCAGGTCTGTGACGGACAAAATTCGCGGTTGGAGGGCCAAATTTTTGACTGGAATCGGCTTGAGAGGGGAATTTTCGACGTGGAACCAGCTGGAACCGGACCATAATTGATTAAATCCCCTCGCTTTATAAATACAGATCGCGCAAAAGAAATTTGGGCGTTTTTGCAGCCGTGGGAGGCGAAAATTACCGTTTTAAGCGGTTTTCCCACGCTTAGCCCAGGTCCCAGACGGACAAAAATTCACCAATTCCTGCAAAAATTTGGACAGAAAAAAATGACCGGACCTGAGGATTTTGGGACCTGGCCTTCCCACCTGTTATCATAGGTTCTTGAAATGCCGGCCCAATTCCGCCGGGAGAAGCCGCCAATCCCACGTCACGGCCAACGCCACCCCTCGCCGCGTTGCAGTGCATTCCAGTGGTGCTTAATCTTTGGTCGGCCGGAGCCTTAAGGCTTAGGCGGGGTTAGGGCCTAAGGGATAATTAAGGGCTTAAGGGATAATTAAGGGCTTAAATCTATTTTAGGAAGTAACCGTATATAGTAAGGTAGGAATCATCCACAAGCCATGGCTTAGGTGCTCACCTCCACCACATCGGCTGTGAAGAGCGCCCTGGTCATGAACATACTCTCTCTCTCTCCCGACGCGGAGCGGTTACCCACATCCGGCTGTTGTCTCGGTTGGGCACCAGACATATCCAAGGCAGGCAGTTCCGCCTGTGGTGCGGATCCTTGGCGGATCCCGTAGCACCAGCAAGCAACTGCCTAAGCATAAATTCGATAAGCCCCATTCTGGTGTCCATTTCGGCGACGTGTTGGGATAGCCTGTCCATCTTCCAGGACACCAGATTAATTTCGGATGACGGCGACGCCGCGAATCCATCTGTTTCCGAGTCCACGCCATCTTCGTCACTTTGTTACTTCGCTTAAACTCATCAGTTTGATGGCATTCTATGAAAGTTCGTGAGTTCAAGGAACTTCAACGAAAGTTCGTCACTTTCCCTGGATCAACGTACAGCATGCCTGTCGGCACATCACAGAATCAGCGGTGTGCCGAGCTCGGCTGGAGGTTTGGGTTAGCTGGTTACGGTTAGAGGTTAGTGGTTAGAGGTTAGCGGTTAGCGTTAGGGGTTTGCGTTAGTGGTTCTGGTTTGGGTTAGCAGTTAGGGTCGGTGGTTGGTGTCGGGGAAAGGCATCTATACGAAAAAACCCGCCCGGCCTTGTGTCGAAGGAACAATGATGGCCGATGTTCCGGTTCTTGAACGTGCCGAGTAAAACGACGAACTTAGACAGAAAATCATCAAAAGTAACGAACTTTCCCTAAATGCGATCAAAGTGGCGAGGTTGCGTGAAAATAGGCGAAGTAATGAAGTGACGAAGATGGCTACTACCCTCTGTTTCCCGCGGGTCATCGGGATCGTCTTCTTCTTCTTCTTCGTCACTCGGTACTGTCAGATGATTGACGTCGACTTCCAGCCTCAAACGAAGGTCAGAGTGCACCCACCTCCGCACCCAATTGGACCTGTCTTCCCGCAATTTAGACATTGAGGCGGGAACTCAAGATCATTTTGAATTGTCGTAGATGTGTCCAAAAATGATCCTAATAGACGCTGCAAAGCGAGCGGCTGTTCAAGCGAATCACTTGAGTATCGTGCGGGGAGTGATTCTTGATAGATATATAGAAGCTTGGAGCACTGCCAGCTCGGAGATTGTCGGCACCCCAGAAGGCATCCAGAATTTTGTAACGACATTGACAGATATGTTAGGTACTCAGCTGACAACGATATTCCCAGCCCCTAACTGTATTATTTCGTGCGCCAAATTTTCCGAGATTTTTCGCGGCAAGTACATGTGCAGCGACGCGACGAGGCAGCAAATGAGGACTATGTGTTATAATGAAGGCAAGCGATGAGACAACTGCGGCGGCTTACGAGCCCAGGGACGGCATCATCCTGGATAGCGCCGAGCGGTTAGAAGACTTGTTAACATGAGCGCGCGCTGGAACTCATACACATGTCGCGCGGACCTTTCGGGGTTGTAGAACTATCCCTTCGAAATATTTGAAGATAACCTGAGCATCCAGTGCAGAGCGATTCCTGGCAGATGGACACTGGGCGCACGGCCGCCACTCCGAAGTGGCCGGAGAAGGCCTGCAGACTTGCAACGACATAGGTGGATCTTTCAGGTACTTCTCGCCGAAGCAGCCGCCATCCAGATTGCCAGCCCCAAACTGCCCGATTTCGTGCCTGTATCTGTAGAACGAACGCAAGGAATACATGCCAACGCATCCCAAGTGTTATGTCAATCTGATGCGGTCTGGATGTCCAATAAGTGGTTCTAAGTTGAGCCAGGCGTGTCCAGAAAGGCGGAAGTACTTATGGGTAGCCTTGAAGGGCAACACCAAGCACAATATACTGCACTAACGGAGCCAGAATGCTGGTAATCCATCGGGCACTCTCTGCGGGTGTGCATGCAGGCGAGGGCGGAGAAGGGTATTGTGCGTGGCTACGATCAGCATGATCACATCTCCGTATTTCTATTGTTTATTCTATTCTTGTGTCTGGAAATGTATTAATATATGGACTGGCGCTTCCTTCTATCCATGGCATTGACGGCAGAACACATAGCACCTCTAACTAGAAGATTGCCGACCAGGCGTCGGTCCCGTCGGGTGCCCGGATGCCCTTTAAAGCGTGATCATGAACAACTGGACCCATATAACTCCCAGCACTCAGGATGAGATCCTCTACCTTGGTTCTGCTCCTTCTGCCAGTTGCACTTGCCTCCAGGATTGCTTGGGATCATCCCAGCCCTACCACAGAAGTTCAGGACGGGCAGACCGGTACTCTCATTGTGATACCTCCCCAGGCTACAGAGACTGGCTTAAAGAAGATTCCGGGCAAGTAGACTTTATGTGTCCGTGGCTCCTGCGTCTCACATACATGTATGTATTCCTAGATGCCGATCACCCCTTCATAGCACCAGGTCGCTACGACCAACGTGGGCGTCAGTTCCTTTCTTTTTTGAAATTGGGAATGGTGCACTGACTGCTATGCCCTCAGCATGTCGTTCGTAGCCTTCCTCTTTTTCCTTGCCACTACATATAGTGATTATATTAGCTGGCATGAACACACTCGCGAATCACGGGTACATCCCTCGAAAGTAGGACTATTTTCAAGTCGTTATTGCTCTAACCACCCAACCTATAGCGGTATTGCCTCTTTCGAGGACATAATACTCGGTATGATGGAGGTTCGTGACACCCTCTTTGGCGCTGTGGCTCTGAACACTGAACACTCCTTCTGAAGGCTTTCAATCTCGACGTCAACTTTGGCATCGGTATGGTCGCCAACAACATGGTGCGTGTGTATCTGCAAAACAGACGCCGGGCACCTTACTCAGGTGACCCTAGTTGACTCGAGGAAACATGTTCGCAAACAAGATCTCCATTGGCGGGGTTTCTCCCCTCGTCCCTCCGCTTCCTTTCAAGCTTGATGGTCCTGAGACTGGAGGGCTGTCCAAGCATGGTCGCTTCGAGGGTGAAGAGCCTCTTGCTCGATTTTCTTTCCCTCCTCAACGTTTGTTTCGTTTCCAGGGGACGCCTCAATGACGCGGGCAGACGCGTTTCTTGGAGACAATGTCCACTTCCAAGAAAACCTGTATGACATGGTATCTATCTCTGCCAGTTCTTCATCTCAAATCATTTAATCAACTCAACAGGACCTGGAGGCGCTCGAGCAGTTGGGCGACGACGGTCAAGAAGGGAGGAACACTGTCTTCAATCTTGCAACGCTCATTGAAATGAAAAAGAAAAATATTGCGATGAACCAAGCGGTGGACTCACATGTGAGCTGCTCTGGCTGATGTGCTTGTCAGTCACCACTCATTACTCCCTTTTTATGACTGCAGTTCGAATTCGCTGCACGGCGCATGAACGCCGCGTATGCCCAGGCTTCATTCATCCTCAAGTCGGTCCTGCACTGTCCCCCAGATATCTAAACTGATCGTGATCTTTATTCTCCTCACAGCGTCTTTGCCAACGGTGCGTAATAAGTCGCCCACTCCATTTCATCACGTTTCACGAGCAGGACCCTCCGCAGGTACCACGAATCAAGCATCCAAGGCCACCATAAACTCCTTTTTTCCGCAACCAAACCTTCCCGCCCAACTGGTTCCGTGCAGCCAAGCTGGTGACGGGCGCCATTAATGGCGCCACGCAGGCTCAGCTCATGGCCGCTGTCGCTGTCGCACCCGGGAGAAACAACGCGCAGGGTGTGTATGTTGCAGATCCTGCACCTCCGCCGCCCTGGAACAGCAGCTTTGTGCGTATCGTCCCTGGCGCCCACCTGCTAAGATGGCTTATTTTTGTCGCCTTTATGCAGGCGTGTATTGCGTACTTCGATTTACAGGGGAATATCCCAAACACAATCTGGAATACGACAGGGATATTCAAGAACAACGTGGAGCTGCTGGCGGGTATCCAGTTCAAGGCGGCGTCGGCAAATGCCGGGTGCAATCAGCAGGTTCTTCCTTTTGGTCCGACGGGGGTGTGATTATTCAATGATTTTGGTGCACCTTGTTCTGGAGTTACTTAATCATGTGTCCGGATCACAGCCTCTGGCGGTGCCATCACTATCAGATAGTTATATGAAAATCAGGTAGCCTCATTTTATTATTTGAAGCTGTGTGAACAGTGCAGCCGGCAGTCCCCAGCTTTGGAGAAGCGGGTTGCATAAAATAGGTACTCCTGCAGCATCCACTGTCAGTGACGAGGTCTCTGGGCCCTTGAACGAGTCGGATATTCCTAACCCCAATGTCGTGTGCCAGAGACTGCAGACAAGGACTATTTTTGTACTTAGGGAGGGTAAGTAATGAGAAAGCGCCTCGTTAACATAGACTATATCGACAAAAGTAATGTCACATGTATTTTTCATCATTCCTCGATGCTTAGTGAACCTTTTGACCCAAACTAAGATGTGAGGCTCTTAAAACAGAGTAGACGGGGGTTTGTACAAAAATGTTGAGATCAAAATATCCTGATCCGCCATCAAAATCGCCCAAAGAAGAAAACAGCCATTTTTCAGCCCGTTGTATGTTTATTTTTAGAAAATTCTGAGTCGGCATGATTGGAGATCTGGATGTACCAATTCATTCCACAAGTTGAATTGTGCCAAAAATATACAGGGGATAAGGAGCTACAGGGCCCGTAAAAGTGCAATTTTGGACTATTTGGGGCAGTTTTCGGTGATTTCAACTGTTTCCCCCCAGTTTGTGTTTCAGTATTGCCTGTATATTTTTGCATAATTTAACTTGTGTAATTTATAGGTACATCCAGACCTCTAATCCTGCCGACTCAGAATGTTCTAAAAAAACATACAAAAGGCTGAAAAATGGCTGTTTTCTTCTTTGGGCAACTTTGATGGCGGATCAGGATATTTTGATCTCAAAATTTGTGTACAACCACCCTTTTTCAAGAGTCTCACATTTTAGTTTGGGTCAAAAGGTTCAAGGAATGATGAAAAATACATGTGACATTACTTTTGTCGATATAGTGTAAATGTGCGCTGCATCTCATACCGAAGTAGCTCGCAGATCTCCTAGCATGATTCCCGGCGTGATATCTCGAATACGGGATGACTTAAGACAATAATCTTGAGACTGGTGGACACTGGGGATTTTTACCTGGGGGGAGGGAACTCTCCCTGTACACCAACATATAATGTTGGTGGTCAGATCCCACGAGGTCCTAACCAGAAGTCCTGCCATACAAGCAGCCGGCCAGTTCCAGTGTTGGGTTGGCTTCCTGTAGTTTCTTGTTTGGATAACCACCTTTACAGAGTACTACTTGTTGGTCTTCCGTAAACTCGTTATTCACTTGTTGGACCACGCAAGTATGATATATCCCCCCTTGAATGATATCGTCGAAAATACGTGGTACTAATGCCCTCATTCCTAGGTGCTGCGGACAACATTCTCAATGAGCGGCGAGTCGTGGAAATAAATAATAGTACGACACGGCGGGGGCTGCGTCAGACATGATGTCAATCGGGTGTGGATGGACGTGGTGGTAGTGGGTGAAAGTCAGTGAAGGGAACGCATGGGGGAATTCAGCCTCCAACGGCGGGCTTTTTATACATTTCCGAAGCCATGTCTGTGGGGTGGGGTTTTTTTCGATGGATGTGGAACAAGACGCCGTCTGAGGATATGAAGAAGAAGAGCAAACGGGAAGCGATGATTCTACTTGTACGCATCGATACATATTCTGGCATGATTTTTTGAATGTTCTCAATCATGTTATCATTCGTTCGCCGCAACGCACTCAACTCGTTAGGAATGCATCCGAATGTCGCAACCCAGCGGATAAATGAGCAAACTAAGCAATCCCTATAGATATGTTCCAGTAAATGCCCCCCCTCCCCCCCCCCATTTATTCGACCCCCTAGTATAGGACGACATTGGCATCTGGATCTCGGAGGTATAGAGGAAGATCGAGCGATTCGTCCTCGCGTAGGCTTTCTGGAATTATAGGGTGTTTCGGGACGTCGGAAGAACGATCCAGCCCCGTCAGGTTGTAGTCGGCAGTTCTTCCATAAAGTGCAGGATCGGCGGCGGGGGATGTGGAGGTGGGGATGTCGGGTCCTGCTGAGGAGACTCCTCATCTTGTATTCCCTTACACTTGGGCCCGTGGCGCTGCAGAGATGTGAAGTGACAAAATTGGCAAATAACGGGACTGACGGTGAATTGCTGGGAGTTCTGCTCAGCAATGTTGCCTCTGGGACACACAAAGCGCCCGGAATCACTGTCCCGGTGAACAATAACCTTTGTGTCATCCGAGAAATGTACAGTCGTCTTTTTGACATGCCATAATTGATTGTGCGTGTCTTTGGACTCATAGGTTCTGCCACATTCGTTGCAGGATGCGGGAGCAGCTGCGTTTTGATTTTCTGCTGCTGTGTTGTGCTCTGCCAATGCGGTAGATTCGGTCTCTGCAATGTCGGACATGCGAAGGAAGAAAAGGGGGACATGAAGGAAGGTGAAGAAAAGTAAAAGAAGGTTGTCACGCACCCCACCTTCGAACACGTACTTTTTTTACGTGGGAATCATTTTTACTCGACTTGACTGTGCATTGCCAGAGTGCAAAAAAAATCTAGGAGAATTGAATTGGGACATCTGAATGCTCTCTTGATACGTGATCTCAGTGAAGGAAAAGAAAAAGGTGATCACTGAGTGGCTCGGGATACTCCGGGTCATGACGGATATATCCGAGTTCGTCTTGTGATAAAGCTGGCATTGGTTATTGCTGATATTCGAACATGCAACTGGTAGAATACTCGAAATATACAGGACAAAAAATTGGAAACAAGTGCTCCCATAAAAAGGCTATACACGGAACTGTAACACTGGAGAGCCTGTACAACTTCTATGACAAAATTTTCGACCTATGTGTGGTAGTTTTTCTCCTGGTCGTTGACTGGATGTGTGAGTGGAGCAACTAAGAAAATACATTCATGTGTGAGAGGAATAGCTTGTACGGTGTGCGAGCCTGGCGGAATGTTCATGCCCATGTGGTGATTGCTTGCTCCTAGTTTCATCTTCGGGGAAACTCCTCCACGGTTTTCCTGGGCGAAAATAAATATATATGCATACTTCATGGCCGATTCGCATTGATGTTAAACTATCCGGATAGGAAATATAATGAATTGAGACTTCCATTCGAAAGTAGAGGTTAACTGATTACTGTTCCTAGATGTCTTGGGGACAGAAAGGCATGTCGGTATTTAAAATGAGTTTGTGCTGTATGCAGGAGGATCCCACCACGATCAGAAGTCGGTGCTTTGCAGTTCTACCCCTGGGGAGGTTTGTTAGCTGTTCACATAATTTATTTTTCTGAGTGGCTTCTAGTTTTTCGGGCACAATACGCTCCACCAGCTGAATATAAGGATTACGCGAGGCTGATTCGGCTACAGCAGGAATGTCGTGGAATATTCCACGATGTTTTCACGCATTCTGTCATGGTTCGGGTTGTTCCCGGATATGCAGGCGCTGCTCAGGACGCCATCGGAATGGATGGCAGACGAGGGGCTGAATTTGGAATTAGAGAAGTAGAACAACGTGCAGGAGAGTTAAGATTAAAGAAATGCGGCGAATGGCCAAGACTGTGAGTGGTGATTTTCGTCGATGTTTAAATCTCAAGTAGGTTGCCTTCGGAGCCTGATATTTACGTTCCGTGGCGGTTGCCACCCACAGCCACCAGTGGCTGGATCAAGAACATGAATATCAGGCTCCGACGACGGGCCAGACTTCCGACGTCATTGCTTTTCAGGCTGATTTCTGTTCTGGACTTCAATCCCCTGAGCATGGAGCTTCAAGGTGGAGATGCATTCATCCCTCCTCCTATCCTTCAAACCGATGCGACACCCCCAAAACCCGACGTGGGCGGCGTCAAGCAGAATATACTTTGAATGGATATGATTACGGCTCCTTCTGTGTAGCAGCGTAATCATTATATTAGACGAATCATCATGATGGTAGCCTATGGTAAAGCATTGGACGCAACAGAATTTCAGTGTTGAACTTGAATTGAACACAAATTGAACACGTGAAATATCCTCGGAAAGGCCGGATCAATGATAGCCAAGCATTCTTCCGACTTCTCCTTTCTTTACTTCACACCACGATGAATGCCTTCAGTGACTCCGAGATGGAGGCTCTCTGCCACCTTGTCAGTATTTTTTCGGGAGGTTTACCTGGCGGGAGCCTGCCACCACCACGGAACAATACCGGACGAGGTCTTCAATATGTGGACGCGAAAATTCGTACTATGTCGACCACGGAGTGCGAACAGCTTGTGGCTGCTGGCGATCCGGAAAGAATGCACGAATTTGCTTTGCGGTGGGTGTTAGACTCGCCTCTTTCCCGCTTTCTTTTGCTAACTCGTGTCGCCTCCAGTGCCGCAGCTGTTATGGATATTGGAACTATTCGCCGGTAATTATTTTCTACGTACATATCGTTGGCCGAAGTTCGCCCGAGAACTTCCCACGGTTCGGATTTGACTCGAACGACCTGATGCCTCGCGCTGAGGCGGATCCGCGTCCCTTATGACTCCTTATGAGTCGTAGTTTTAGAAATATATATAATGTAGTGCCCCAGAACTTGGGGACATCACTCTTGCAATACAACTATCATCTCCGCCATATTCTGCTATGAATTAAACATCCGAAAGGCCCGCGTCTTTGCCGTCTTTCACCTCAAGGTCTCGCGTTCTGCAGCCTTAAGTTCTCATAAAGCCCGCGTCTTGCAGCTTTCAATCAAAGGTACGTGTCTTGCAGCCTTTCAAGTCTCTCACAACTACAGCTATCGAGCACCGCGTCCTGCAGGACTTACTAACTGGCCGTTGAACCACAGGATCCTCTGACGGGGATTTCTGGAACTCTCAAGCTGCTCAAAATTCGAGTAGTAAATTAAATATCATTTTTCTGTAGATCTACTCCAATTCTTAACAGCAGCCGGTGTGGGACTTCCTGGCAGTGCTCCTGACGTCCCGCGTGCAGAGCGCTATTGGACTAGAATTCTAAGCTCTCCCCGTGCGACGAAGCGAAAAATAGCGACTGCCCATGCCCATATAGTTTGGTGTACCGGAGTACTTTTCGGTACTGAAGGACGCAGCATCCACATCCGCGACTGTGTGAAGGCGGGGACTCACGCCGAGCTCGCTGCAGAGATGGGGCTACAGACCGCGCCGATCGTCATTTTACTGGGACGGACTCTTGAACGCTTCCGCACTGGCGAACATGCAGAAGTCATTCGCGAAATGGAAACACTTCTGGGCCGCCTACGACGCACGTGTAGCGGAATTCCAGGCCGAGCAGGACAAGGCGGAAGCCAAGCGATTTGTGCGACCATCTCGTTATAAATGTGCGGCTCCGGGCTGCCCTGTAGAGGCTTCTAAGGGGGAACATGCTTCGTACCTGTATGTGCACTATCTCCCTCTACCAGTGCGAGTGGCTAATTGCCGTTTTCGAGGTGGGGGGAAATGCGAGGAGCCATATAAACCCCATTATTGTACGAAAGAATGTCAAATTGCGGTTATACATTTTCTCTTCCCTCACCCTTGATCCCTACTGACGTTACACAGGACAGGAAAAATCACAAGAGCATGTGTCAACCTGGCCTCAAAGTGCCCGAATCTGACGCGCCTTCTCTTTCCCCACGCTCTGCGACGGACCTTTCCTTTACCCTGGAGCGCTTCAAAATTTCCGAGGACGGAGGCAATCCCCAAGCAGGCACCAACAAAGAAGAATAAACGTGCGGCGGATTATTCGGTGGACCTTGATGGCAGTGAAGGTTCACTCTTCACCCAATCAACTCTCCGCTCAGGAGATCAAGGAACTTGCGGAAGCGGTGAAAGGTCTATCGGCCGGGAAATGAATCTATGACCCTCGCGCGCAGAAATTATTAGCGTTATGTTATATACTACACCCCCCTGTAGTAGCTTGGTTAGGGCGGGCGCGAGTGGAGCGAAAATACCAGTTCAAGCGCCTTGCGATCGCACGAGAATAGATTATCTTGCGGGCGAGCCAATACACAGCTGGAACGCGATCAGAACCTATAAGTAACGAGCTCATCAAAGGAGCATACGAGAAAACGCGCAACAATCGCATCCAGAAACAAGATGAGTAATCATCTTGGAGCCCCATGGTGTTATCCCAAGACGAGACCCTAGCAGGGGCAGCACGATATCTAGCTTATTCTCCAAAAGATTCCGGCTTTGAATTCGCAGCTATATAGTCGGGGTATTATCCCCCAATACAAACGCCAGAGCATGGATTTCGGAAACATGTGAGGTGCTTGCGCTGAAGGACTCAGAAGGAGGGGGCATGGGCATCTCAACAAGCACTCAGGACTCAATGTGTACCTACCAGTTTTCCGCTCCGATACGAAGCTCGAATCATGTAGCTGTGCTGTCCTCACAGTGCAATTCAAAGCCTCATCGACATATATAGCGAGATCGATACATAGGAACGCAGATGTACATATATGTGCGAATGAGTGAAGTATTAGATCTAGGCCGAAAATATAAGAGCGAAAAGCTATCGATGAAAGTCGGAGCGGAGGATGGACGAGGATCGGAATGGCGTAGGTGGCACTGAGCAGTGCCCGTCATCCATGCGCACGCTGGTCATGGATACATCTGAGTATCACCCGGCGCGCGCCACTCCCACGCGCCCCCATCTTAACCTCCTCATCCCATCTTCTAAGCCTTGGAGGGCAACGAGCGTATCTAACGACGTATCCACACCTGGATCCATGTGGAACACGCCCGCATACGACACATGGGGCGCGGTCGCGGAGACCACTGACGGCAGCGAGTGCAGGTGTACACGCAGACGCGAGGGGGTAATGCGGGTGCGACGAGCCAAGGCGTCGATACGGACTCGTCGAGGGTGCATGTATCGGGAGCCAAAATCACCATCACACATTGCACCCGCGGTGGACAAGGAACGTGGGTCAACGATGCGGAAGTGCGATGGGTGGCGCAGACGCGAAATAGGGCGAGCGCTAAGAACGGAATCTTGAAATGAGCCTCTACGACCCGGAATCCGCCATCAAGTCGCGGGTGAGAGAATATGTCGCGTCGTCCCCTGCCGGGCGGGCATGGACGCGTCGCAGGGGGGAGTGGGTGGCACACGGTGCGCCGCACGACGTCGGACGCCGCGCAGAGGGTGTGGCGGACAGAGAGTCTGGAGATCCGCCGCCGAGGGACGAGAAGATGAATGTAGGCGCGCGTGTCCCGGTCCCGCTGTCTCCCGAGTGGCGACAAGGCGTACGAAGCCGAGGACGACACCGCGCATTGCCTCCCGGAATTCCCGCATCAGTTGCACCCGCGGTGGGAGCGCCGAGTGCCGACTCCTCGTGTAGCTTGCATCCGCGGAGGGGAGACGGTGGCGGATGTAGACGCGCAACGCCACGCGGGGGGATAGAGAACAGGTGGGGTAACGAAGGCGCTGGCGCGGAGAGCGGCGGGGAAACCGGTGGTGGGCATAGACGCGAAGCAGCGATGGAGCAGGCTACGCAGTTGAAAAGCAGGAAGCAAACGGGATATCGGTGGGGACGGCGGAGAAAGTGGGGTTGCTGCAGGAGGAAGCGCGGGTGGAGGGCGCAGGTGTCGCGTCTGAGTCAGGGAAGCGAGCAGTGCGTCATAGTACTCCGAAAACCAGGCGCGAAGCAGAGCAAGCACGCGGGACAAAACGAGGACGCAAACGCACCTCGATATACATCTACACCCAATGAACAGACGCCGATATCCGTGCCGACAATCCGCGTCGGGAGTGCGAGTGCGTGCCGACGACCTGTGGTTCGGGCAGAACTGCAAAGGGCAGGTTAGGGATTGGAAACGAAATTGGAGAGGGAAGGTGTGAGTTAGCCGAGGCAGGTAGGGTGGAGAAGGGGGAGGAAAGGACATCTAAAAAGTAAAACTACCTTGAAGCCGCCGATTCGGAATGGGTCGAAGCGCCAAAGTCGGAGCCAAGTGCGCAATTACAGCGACCGCGTGGCAAAAGTCTCAAGCCAGCGGAGAGTTCATGCCAAGTTAGAAGCCGTTCTGGCGAGGAAATAGGTACTCCGCGAACACTGCTGTTGCGGATCGAGCCAGTGGATAAGGTGCAGGTGCCAGAAGAGGGATGTATCGGATCAATGATCGGTACACTCTTCTTCCCAAACTCTCACGTCGTAGTAGACCTACCCAGCTCGAAGTCTCTCTCTGCAATTCGGTACCACCGGCCACTCTAATCCAACATCCAAACCGGTATGGGACGTCCTTGTCAGCGTCCTAGCTCGATCGTCGTTTATAGGCCAATCCATGTCCTTGTCTATATTTCCTCTCGCTCAGCAATTATGGATGTCTCTCGTGCAGCTAGGCTGGGATTTGATAACCGTAGCGAGTACGAAGTGCCTCCGAGTTTGAAATTTTAGGCGGGGCCATCACTGATATGTCACTTCCTCGCTTACACGACCAAAAAGCCCAGAAAAGAAAGGCCTCAAAGTCCTTTATAACTTGCCAATATCTCATGAAGAAAATCACAGTGTTTCAAAATGAGGCTCCCTCCACTTCTACAAAAAAAAGGCCTTCAGAAACAAATTCAAAGATGTCAACGGAGGTCCATCATATTTTTCAAACTCCGAGGCGCTTCGTACTCGCTACGCTTATCAAACTCCAGCCTCTATAGCATAGCACTTGTGAACGACTGTCTTCCAAGTGCGTGGTCCGCTAGAGAGGCTGTATCGAGCCTATCGTGCAGCGCGTTTTGTCCTACTCCACAAAAGCTGACATAACTGACATAGAACGCCCGACGGGGGATCCTCTCGTCCTCATCTTGAGCTTCTGCGACGCTGTTTCTCAATGGTCGTCTGGCTTCCCTCACCCGATGCGCTAGGCCGCTGGTTTCCTAGGTCAGTATCCGAATTCCCCCGCATGATTTCGCCAATATGGATATCTCAACCGCTCACTTCTGAACCGCAATTTTTTTTCATGTCTTGCGGTGCTTTTCAATTTTTTCGAAGAGTCCTCCAATTGGCTTATGGCGCTTTTTCGCTTGAATGACTCGCGCCGCCGCCGGTAGATCACGGAAGATATCCAGTCCTGCTTCGGAGAACCTCTTCAGCATTGCAGATTCTGGGAGACAAATTCTTTCCGAAGACCGGATCGTATTCACGATCTCTCTGATCTTCTGAACGAACGAACCTCTGGGAAACCAAATATTCTCCCGGCTAAATTTGCTGCTCTGACCAGAGATCTGGGCTCATCTCCCATGTGTTACGCACCAACGATGGCCCCCAACCGCAATCCAAAATCTGAAGAATTCTGGCACCGCCCTCACACTACAATCCTGCGCTCGTTCCTCTCCATGTGCCGCAAGAATTGTGAACCTGCTCGTTGCTCGATCCAGAAACCCACCGCCCACCCTCCGAGTTCGGGAGTGCCACATCTAGAGGTGGAATATTTCCTTTTTGCCGGTGATCCCTTTGCGACCTTGGGCCCGAGTCGATGTGAAACTTGTGTCGAATGATGATCCTGCTCGGAAGGTTCACAATCTATGTTCACATGTTTCCTAAACCGGTCGAGCCAACAGCACCTAGCTATGTCTTTGCTTCTGCCGTTGTTGTGAGCTGGATTCCATTTTTTCGATGTACTCTCAACACCGCTCGACAACCAATGCGCCTCTCCGAATCACGCATCCCTCAGTTCGGTATTAGCAATTGTCCTTCTAGGCCGCCTTTTGTCCTCGTGGTTTATATAGTCACTGATAGTTCTCCTTAGTATTCGTGCCATGAAGATGGATCATGTAAATTCTTTAGCACTGGTAAAATGTTCGGAGGTTCGATGCAAGAAGCTCTGCCTCCGGTCCGACGAGCTGGACAATCTCGGTGTGGTGGGGTAGGTAGGTAGGTAGGATTACACGGCACGGTCCCGCTCAGGAACGCTGGGCCCAGGAAGTATCTAAGTGTACAAAGGCAATGCATACACTAGTCCCTGGACTTCACTGTATCTCCATGGCCGAGCTCGTGATTCGAACCGCTGTAGAACCACTTCAACACACCGAAGCAAAATTAGTGACCTAAAACGGCGGGTACCAGAGCATCTGTCAAACGAAACACGGGGAGTGCATAGAACAATTCAAGGACGTCATATACATACTTTGCTACAAGTGCGATGGTTGGGCAGTTATAAATCATGGCCTTGACAAATTCAATATTTGTCAGTTCGGCCATGCGGAGTTGCAAGAATGGCGCGTCTAAGAAGAGCTTCGTGAGAAACGTGGAACGTAATTGATTCAGCGCGTCAAGTGCGTCGCATGAGATCAGTGCGTGTTCTGGAGTTTCCACTTCTTCTTTACATATTCTGCAAAGCCGTTCTGCCCGGGGCACGGGAGCGTATGCATGGTCAACATATCGCAAGACTTCCACGGCGAGTATGTGCGTAGATAGCAGCAGGGACGTAATTGCCTCCCGGTGCTTCTGTACTCTGACCATACTCAAATAATGCTGCATAATAGAAGTGATCTGCGCCGGACCCTCGTCCTTTTGTGGTTCTAGACGTCCGTGAAGTAGATAGAGCTTCTCTGACGAGTTTATTTGTTCCTGTAACCATTCCTGTAATAATTTGCTGACCATTTTTGAGTAATCTTCAACGTATTCAACTTCCGTTGCAGCGTTAAGAATAAAGATGGGGCAAGGGAGTGGTAGTCCTTGAGCTGCTTTTATGACATCCTGTGCCCAACTCTTTTTGCTCTCCATTGCTAGTTCAATAGAACTGTTAAGTGCGGCTCGGGCAAAGTGGCTGTTTTTAAGGCTGAGGAAGTAACATAAATGGCTAAGAACAATTTGGAAACGTCGGACTCGCAGTGGGACCAATCCAGTTTCGGTAAATAGGAGCGCTATCATCGAGCGAGAATGGAGGTTGAGCATGTGGCGGATGAAGCTTACTTGAACTTTACACAATTTCCTAACATGGATTGATTCACTGTCCGGGGAGACTTCGCACCCGTGGAATCAATTATCGCCATGTATAAATTCTTGAGTTCTTTTGGCGTAAGCCTTCCTGTCATGTCTTCTAGACCCATGATTCTATGCCCGCAATATCGTGCTGTTTGTGCCTTTAAAGTATAATGGTCTGCAAACATGTGACGGGTTTCTGTGTTCATATTCATGCCCACATATTTCTCTTTAACTTTGACTGATAGGAGCGCGGTTCCAAGGTGGAACTCTGGGAGTGGCAGACGGCATGGGCCAAAAATCAAAATAATTGTCTTGATCAGATTGATCAGGATAAAATTTGAGGCACACCATTTTTCCAGAGTTGACAGCTTAGCGCGCATCCCACGGGGTGAAAGCGAGATAATAAGAAGGTCATCAACTTGGGCCATGAGAGAAATTTGGACCCCAGCGAGGAACACATCATCCATGTCGGGCATCATTGATCAATCTAACAAGAATAGATTCCAGAGTATCGGCGATACCGGATCTCCCGTTAGCAGTCCAATCAACGCTTTGAAGATCTCCGAGTGCATGTCGCCATGGCGCACATAATATCATTTTGTCATACACCATTCGCAGCCAGTCAAATATTGGCCCGCCCATTCCGAGTCGGTATAATTTTAGCCACAGTGATGAACGGTCTGTTGACGGGAATGCGTTTGTTGCGTCGACACACGCTACGTATACTAGCCCATCCTTTAACGCATCGGAGTATAAAGGGGTTGTTATTAGTCCGATAGCCGGGACGGAACCCATTTTACCAGTCCGGAATAAGTTGCCGTGATTCAGCCCAAGCAAAGATGCGGCGCAGTATCAGTAACGTAGCACTTTTAAGAGTGCAACTCTCTGTAGCAACGAGCCTGTAGCTGTCTGGGTCGAAAATCGGCTTCAACCGCTTGAGTATGCCGATGAGAGGAGTCATGAACCATGCGTTAGGGCCATCACAGCGAGCGACACATTCATTACACAAAATGAGGAGGTCCTCGTTTGGGATCTCAAGAATTTGAGTGTAGAGCACCGCATCATCCCCGGGAGAGCTGTCTAGCGAGTGGGTTCGTAGATGGTCTTTAAGGTATCCCATGTCGTCAATAGTCCACGGCGCCGAGAAGAATCCCTCTGGAGTATTATCAACCGTTTTTTCGGGAATCAAGCTTGCAATAATAGAATTTAACTTATGCTGCGCGGCGTCGAACTTATCAGGCATTATGTCTGGCGGATTCAGGCGCCTTTCGAAGACATCTTGAAGACTGGAAGCGGTGACTGTAATAGGAGCCGGCCGCGGATCAGACATTCTTTTGACGTCCGCCCAGAACGCGGCGTGTGATGGAGGATCCATGATTTTCTGACGGTTCTCTTCTCTCATGGCTACCAACCTATCTCTGCCACGATGCGGGAGAGGGTAATTTGTCGTGGTTGGTACAGCGGCAGTCTGGGGTTTTTCACCATCACTTGGTACATCTGTTGTTACCTTCGCAAAGCCAGATAGAATTTGTACCGTAGAATGCGACGAGGCCGGTCTGGGCACAGGGTTCAGCGGCAGCGTGGGCAAGCGTAGCTTTGTGGCTTGATTCGCCAAGGCTTTCACTTGAATCAAGTGTCCATTTTTCAGCATTGTTTTGTCGATGTGTCGGAAGTGCAGTGGAGCTGTGCGAGCTTTGATTGCCGCGATTAATGGCTTTAACAAATCTGCGTTCTGGCAGCGCCATCCACATGCGTCATTCCGCGCCGCGTAATATACGACTGAGCGAATTGCGTATTCGGACCGGGTGGAAATCTCCATATTTTTATGAGGCGACGCATCTTGAACTGCCAACAGTACGGCTAAGACTTCCGCTCTCGGACCGGTTTGACCGCCCCAGACTCGCGACGACTTGTTTCCTGCCGAGTTGGGGCCCCAGTACGTTGCAGCTCCTGCTGCCGCCGATATTTTTCCGGCATTGGAGCATGTTCCATGAACCGTGACTTTAAAGACTTTAGTGTTGAAATACACAGGACCATACAGAGCGAGCAATTTTTTGGCCTCATCTTTACCAGCCTCAAGAGTCTTGATGTAGAGATTGTCCAAGGGAGTTACTGATGGCAGCACCACTTCTAATTTGCGCTTTTTGCGCGCAGTGCAGAGAGTGGGGATTAACTCCAGGTTTATTTCGAGACAAATCACCACTGCGGCGTGGTCATATCCATCGACACGGTCCAGTACTTTGAAGCTCTTCACCTTCTCGAAGATACTGCGGGAGCATATTGCGTAGTCGACAACTGTCTCACGGGAACCCTGAAACGACGTGGGTTTTGCTCCTTCAGTACCAAATTGGATTGCCCTGGATATTAGTGCAAGTTTGTAATCCGCGCATAGTTCCAGTAGCCATCGGCCGCGTGCTGTTATCTGTCCGTTGTCACTCGAAAGACGCGGTGGGTCTAGTAAGAAGGCCACTCGCGAGGCCACACGGGCGTCAAGATCACCAGCAAGAAGAATATCACAGTTGGCCATATAAGCCAGAGAAATTGATGCAATTATTGCATCGCAGGGATCAGAATCTAGGTTTCCTGCCCACGTCGAGGATTCTGGAAGCAAGTACGCCCCAAAAATTAGGAGCCTGTCCAATTGGAGGACCATGAAATCCGGGCCGGAGAGATCCTCGCGATATTTGATGGGAAGCGCGGCGTGTATGACGGCTGCGACGCCGCCCCAAGATTTAGCAAAAGACGCCTTTGGGCGTCTAGTGCGTGAGATGATATTATAGTTGAGTGGTAGGTCGACGGAGTCGTGTTGATGAGGACGCAAGTGCGTCTCTTGAAATAAATTTATATCATATTTTTCGAGATTCTTTCGGTATATTGGGCAGCTCATTTTTAAGGGAAAGGCACTATTGATATTCCAACTTTTAATACGAATGTACTGTGTAGAATTACGTGGGTGGGTAGAAGGTATAACAAGGGGCACGGGCGACGCGACGGGAGTAGGGAGTGACAAGATCATATTAGGTCTATTTTGGGCGACAGGGAGGGAAGTAGGTAGGGGCGCCGCCGGTGCGTACGAAGAAAAAAGGGAGGGGGGGATGAAGGGGGGCTGAGCTGCCCTTACCCATTTAAAGGGCTGGCGTAACAGACCTCGTAGCCGGCACGCACATTGTCGTTCCAGGCATTGACGAACCACGTTGCGACGGCGTCGGCCTCGAAGGTGAGGAGGGCAGTGTGGCCATCAGGGCCCCTGCGCGTCGTGTAGCGCACGCCGCGCATGGTGGTGACGCCGAGGACGGCCAGGATGAGGTTGCGGGGCACCACATTAAAGTTGCCCTTCCACACCATCGGACCGAGGTGCGCTTGGCGACTGCGGTCCGGTGTGACGACGGGAGCAGGAGCCACGGGCATGGGTGGGTTGGGTACACCGTGAAAATTCCTCCGGCAAATATCTACCTGAAATCCACACCCCTGCCGCATGCAAAATCCGCCTGGCCGCCAGCTGCAGCTGTTCTGGCTCCCACATTCCATTACCTATCAGAGCCGGGTGGCCCAGATCAAACTGGTAATTACATTGTCCTCCATCACGTCGGCAGGTCGAACAATGGCTACATATCGCCAGCTGATCTTCCCGTTCCTGAGATTTAGACAATGCCCGGGTAATTGATTTGCTTTTGCCCAATATTAATGTGGCGGAGTGGCTTGATGCTGACCGTACTTCCGGCAGACATTAGCATATCTGAACATCTACCTGCGTGCGGTGTAATAAGCCTAGTTCTAGCTACTGCACTAGCATATAGGAAGCCCAATAGGAAGGTGAAATGCACAATTTTAAGAATTTCGGAATGACCATTGTGAAATTGAAATGTGTGAAAAACAATATATATATATATTAGAAATTAAGCAGGCACATCGGCTCCTGATCCCGACGCCGCCCCCGACGCCTCTCCCGACACCTCCCCGGATGGTGCTTCGACCCGTTCCTCCTCGCCCTCCCCAGGTGTAACAGGAACGGCCGAGGGACTGGCCGCAGTGGTGGCTATATTAATACGTGCAGCCTCGATCAGATCCGCGACTTCTTGCTGGTTCTCGTCCGCGTCTTGGAAGACAATATCGAAGTTGCCGTGGAGAGCCTTGTCGGCTTTGATGAGGCCTTCAAACATTCTGTTGAGAGGAATCAGCAACGTTTCATGACATGAAAAGGGTTTCGGTGGCGACAGCACTGCCTCCAGTTGCGGTGCGTCCGGCGGCTAATGCTGCGTCCAATGCGTCCCAGTAGCCAGCGTCGTCGATTTTGAGATACACCTTGCGCTGTGGGATTCATCAGATGTGAACGAGAGAAGAAGAGAAAGCATATATACCATTAGTGCGATCCGGCCGCATAGTGCCTTGCTGATGCGAACATTGGTTCCTGAGACGATAGTTTGTGCGAGGGAATAAAGATTCTGATGATCTTGAGGCTTCAGGTCGCAGACGACCTTGTTGCGCACGACTCAAACACTCTTCAATAGCTGGGTGGCACAAGGCACAATAATCAGCGGCAGCCAGCACAATATCAAAAAACGTACATCTTTCTTGAGATCGGAGCGCACTTGGGTGATTGTATCTTGGACAAGCGTGATAATTTTGCCCCACTCGGCAGGAATGTCTTCGATGCCGACAGGCAAGTCAAACCGTTTCTTCTTGAGAATATTCTAAAACACTTGTTATAGAGGAAAGACATAGACCAAGGACGACACACGAGTACAATATCAACAGGCCCTGTGCCCTTGTACGATATTGGGTGACAGCAGCACGGCAATTGCGAAGGCTTTGATGTTGACCTATAGCCATTCAACGGCAGTATGAAAGAAAAAGCGAGCTGTGACGTACTTTGAGCTCGGCTGTAGCTGCGTACTTCGGTTGCGAGGTAATTATACGAACCAGTTCATTCCTCATGGCGAGGTTTGTGATGAAGAGCTTCGCATTCTGAACAGTCTGCACATCCTATGAGTAATGAAGAAGTATTAAAGTCAGAACATAGGTACGTGAATGATCAGAAGACTCACAGTCAGGAACTTTTGAACTTGAGTAAGCTGCTCAGGGCGGAGCTTCTGCTGTGCAGCGAAGGTCATGACAGCAGAAGACACGTTCGGGTTGACGGTGCCCAATGTTCCCGTCGTAATTGCAGGCGAGAGAGGAAGATCATTCTCATCATCATCACCATCTGCTTGATCGTGATTAAGACGACGGCGCTTGGCCGGTGGCATGGGGGGGGGAGAGCTGGGTGCGCGAGACAAAGCTTGCAATTCAAGCATGAAGTCGTCGTCGATGGCTGCGCTAGTTGATCCGGCCATGATACAGAAACTGGAAGAGTTGAGCGAGAGGAGGATGCGTACAGTGGGGAGGAGCAGGAAGAGTATCTGAGCTTCACCTTTTATATTGTGGTGGCCGTGGCCACCGCCCGATTGGGATCATTACCCGAGCGACGAAAATTTCCATTGTCCGACTGAGCCACTCAACTTCGCGTCAACAACTTGATCAGAATGCCGCCGACAGCCAAAGAAAAAATTGCACCCGAAGGTGAGGCAAGATGAAATTGCAGGCTGAACAAGCCATTAATACTTGTAGTCGCAGGTTTCACTCCTTCGGCAGATGGGAAGAAAGTTTTGTGCGCACTTTGCACTGGCCAATCATTGACTGGAAGGCAATTGTGGATCGAGTGGAAGGCACTTACTGCGCATATGAAGGCAGCGTCACATAAACGGGCGGTAGAACAAGATAGGACACGGAGTTTGCACGCTGCTGCAGCGCTAAGAGACCAAGAGGAAGATTTACGCCGCCGCCAGGAAGCCGAAGTTACAAGTCTGCGAGACGTTCACATCCCGCAGCAGCAAAGAGTTCCTCTTATTCCCAGCGCTCCAGAGATAGAGATGTGGGATGTGAACCCACACGACGCTGGGTTTGACCTTGGGATGGATGAAGGCCAGAAGCGGTACGAAGCTTTGCAGAAGGATGTTAATCGACTGTGGAATGCTGGAACCATGAGCCATGGACCTGGAGGACTCCTGGGCGATGAGAATCCGGATAACTTCGCTCTTGATGAAGATGATGAAGATGATTTCCTGGCCGAAATTATGCAGAATGCAGGTAAGCGCTGTCCTGACTCACTCGGAACGACCCCGTGACATTGTTACACAGCCATTAATGACCCGCAAAACGACGACATCCTCAATTTCCAGTCACAGGATCGCGCAGAGAAAGACTTGGAGTGGTCTCCATATGCCACAAAAATGGTATTTTCCGTATTTTAAGCAGCGAACTAAAATGAATGTTGTTTTTAAAGCTCTTCCTCCTCGACACATTGGACAATCTCTCGCGTCTGCGCATTTCAAACTCGCTCATGAAGGTCTTTTTATGGATCCTCAAGGAGGCCGGCGCACAAGATGTTCCTTCATTCGATCATCTCCGAAAAGTACAAAAATCACTTCGTGAAAAATGCGGAGTCCCGACGACTCAGTATAAATCTGCGAAGGGGAACATCTTCCACATGAATGATCCTCGAACAATCATTGCCAAGGTGAGCCATATTACCGGACGTGAAGACAAAAATACCCACTATACTTTCTTCAGGACTGGGCCAATCCCGAGACGCGAAAGTACATCCACGTTTACCCAGAAATTCCCACAGACGGCATCATCCGCGAGATCTGGCATGCTCAGAAATGGCGTAAGAACATGGATCTTGATAATCTCAGCCCTATGTATGATGCAAAGTGCTGCCATTATTACGTGAACGAACCAGCTCGTTTAACTTCTGGGAATCTGGTCATCCCGATCCGATGGGTGAAATATGGAAATGTGGTCTGCGCTGATGCGTTCACCATTGAGTTCGATAATCAGGTATTTTATTTTATTTTTCAATAATCTGCAGGTCCCAATGTCACAAAAAGGTCTATTTGCTTATAACGGATGGTGGCCGTTGATGGTGCTGATCAGCAGTCATCAGAGTTAGGACCGTAGTTGAAAGCAGTGGTCAGCATTCATAATTCACGCTCTTTCAGTTACCAGCGGTCATAAGCAAGTCATAAGTAAGATGCATGGAAGAGATGTAGAGGTAAATTTATTTCGCATTCAATCAAAACGAAGCAAGGGGATTAGATATACATGTCTATTCAATATTATTGAGCCTCAAAAACATGTCATCGTCAGCAGTATCCATGGCAAAGTATAAGTTCCGCCGAGAAGTTCCACGCGCCGGTGGGAGGAGTGCACCGTGGGTGATATAAGTCAGTGGTAAAAACTCCGCCTTCTCCACCTCGAGGGTTTCTGGGTGCTCTGCGGGCCATGTAGCGAGAGTACGAGGACTTGGACAATGGACGTGTTGGTGATTTCGACTGGCACGTGAGGGTGATATCATGTGTGACCAAATGTGACCCTCGCTCCACCGCTCCTCTTCAACCACCACCATGATTCGCTAGCGACGGCTATAAAGGCTGAGCCTCTACTGCCCAGGTTCGTTACCAACCACCATGTCCAATAACTCCCAATCTCACTCTTCCCAGTCTTCCTCCCGGGACTGTACTCCGGATCCCAACCACGACTACACGGCCACGCAAAAAGCATTGATTCTGCTGTGTATGCCGAGTAAGAGCGGCAATGAGCTTGCCCAAGTGTGTTCCTTGCTATACTCTCTTTCTCATCTGATTTCTGTCCAAGCTCCGTTCTCGCTTGGCCGCATCCGTTGATGATCACGGCCGCGTCGTCACACGCCTCAAACGCCGCCTCGAGGACTTGGAGAACTAGTCCAACAATCCTCGCAAGCGTGGCCGCCGTGCACGCAACCACCGCGCCAGGGATGACGAAATACCATCTGAAAGGCGCGTGCGTCAAACGGGCCGCAAGTTCGTTCTCATCTGCGGCCTCTGGCTACGACTTGATGACGACGATGCAGAGTCTTTCCTCAAGGCTGTGATCGACGATGACTACGACCTGGAACTCCGCTTCAACAGCGATGACGACATCTGCCAGGGCCAGCTGCGTGAGCTCTTGGATATTCTCCCCAACGAGCTCGAGACATTTCGTAGCCGCGAGTGGTTTGCGAGCGCGGTATGTGATCCCTGCTCATCTTCTTCATGTACTCATCTCCCTTAGTTCATGGATGGCGACGGCGACGATAATCAAGGCGGTGATAATCGAGGCAGCGACAACCAATGCGAAGACTCAGACGAGTAAATAGTGCTTTTTGTCCACTTTTTAATGCCCTAGGCAGGCATTTTAATTTAATTTTTTTTTTTTTGCCACCTAGTTATGAGTGCTGAAGACCACTTATATATGCCCACGAGCGGCTGATGTCCGCTTAAATGCCTCAACCGTCGGTTATAAGCAAGCTTATTGCAGATGGTGTTTATAACAGCTGACGGGCGCTTACCCGCCGATATAAGCATATAGGCGTTTTTGTGACAAAAATGAGATGTTGCAGAATCGCGCCACGATTATGGACAACATGACCACCCTAATTTCGACACAAGACCTGACCCATAATTATTTGGACTTGCAGCACGAAAATTCTGTACCCCACTGGTCTGGTATGAAGTTAAATATTTCGGATCATCAAGGTACTGACTTCGAACGACTAGATGAGACAATTCAAATGGGTTATCACCTGCGCATGCCGAACCCAAAGCGAGCACTCGCGGCGGGAGATCCATTGTACACAAGCTTTATTGATTACTTCGGAGATGATGTCTCTGGCAACCGTTCCAAATCATGGAACAAACACTGGAATGCATACATGACACACCGGAATTTACCTCGCCAGTTGCTGCAGCAAGAATTCCATGTTCACTTCATTTCAACTTCACCCCATGCAAGCATCACGGAGCAATTTACAGTTTTCAAATCGGTCATCGAGTAAGTGCTCCTCTTTATTGCATCAACTGGACTGACCAGGGATATGAGACTGACCCACACAGATCCTGTGATAGTCCGAGACGCCGAAACTCACGAGAACACTCGTTTCTGCATCCACGGAAATGCAGGGCCATCCGATAATCCCATGCAGAGTGAAGTCTCTGGCCATATCGGTGCAAAGGGGAACTACATGTGCCGTAAATGTGAAGCTGGGGGTACGCAGAAGGAAAAAGAGAGTAACGAATGTTTTCACTCTCTCTTCGAGGTGATTATCTCGTATTTGAATCCGAAAAAGTCTTCTAACTGTGGACAGCCTGGGACTCCGCGTTCAAAGGAGAAAATTCTGACGGAACTCAGGCACCAGGTTAATCTCGCGTGCGCAGGTGTCTCGGCGCCGATCAAGGCTTCACAAACGGACACGGGAATCAAGGACATGTACACGCAGCACTGGATCGATCACCTTCTTGACAAGTTTAAAGAAATGAAACTTGAAGATCCAGCACGAGACAGTGACGAGATCGAGGCCGAGTTGATTCAGTGGACGCTTGATAATGACGACAAGATTTACAGCGGGTTCTTGACTTTGAAAGGTAAATTACGGTGCTGCGCCTATAATCTATACTGGCACTGACACAAAATAAGGGTTTGATCCAACCAAAGATACTCCCGTCGAAATCCTGCACACAATTCTCCTCGGAGTTGTCAAATACATCTGGCACGGCTCACATACCAGCTGGAACAACACACAGAAGGAAACTTACTCGTTACGCCTGCAGTCAACAAATACAGATGGTCTCTCAATCCATGCCATCCGTGCCAACTACATCATGCAGTACGCGAACTCCTTGATTGGCCGTCAATTCAAGACTATTGCCCAAACCAATATATTCCACATTCGCGGCATAGTTACAGACGAACAATTTACTACGTGGCGAGCCGTTGGCGAATTATCTGCGCTCATATGGTTTCCTGAGATTGAAAATTTACAGGAATATTGTGTGCGTTCTCACTGCAACTCCTCCCATTCAAGTATACTTACGAGAAAAAATAGAATGACATTCGTATCGCAGCAGGCAATGTCATGGACGCTTTCGCAGTTGTAGATCCCACCAAAATCATCTCCAAAATCAAGTTGCATCTGCTTCCACATCTCGAAGAAGATGTCATCGAGTTTGGCCCATTGATAGGTGTGATGACGGAAATATTTGAATGTTTCAATGCCATCTTTCGCTTCTGTTCTATTCTTTCAAATCATCTCGCACCAAGCCGGGATATTGCTCTTCAACTGGCTGACCAGGAAGGTCTGAAGCATCGACTCACAGGGGGCTGGTGGCCTACTCCGGAGGGCGAATGGGAAAGGGCAGGTCCTGGAGTCCGGGCTTTTATACATACTCACCCTGTTCTGCAGAAGCTTGTTGGATGGACTGTTAACACCCCTGCAGTCCCAGGTACGGCACTTCTCTTGGTTTGCGACTTATCGCTGACTTTATGTACAGGCTCTATCAAACTTCTCCCGCTCCCGACTAAAAAAAGCGGTGATTCAAGGCCAAAAGCGCTCCAGGTCCCTCTCCGATCAACACAGGCACGTACCGCACTCAATTCCGCCGATTACGATATGGACTTGTCCTGGTTTCAATGCAAAAAAGTTGTTGCTGCTGCGCTTGATGATTGCATCAAAGGGTCTTGGGTGTTTGCTAAATCACCACTAACAGTGAGACTGTTCGTCGCATGTTGCCATTTTGTTTCCCTAACCGTTATCCCAGGGAGAAACAATCGCCGGCAGAATTGATGAGATTCTTGATAATGGACAGGGCAGCGCAATCATTATCCTGGATGTTTTCCAGGTGTCTGCCGAGCGTGATGAAATGTTTGGCATGCCTTTTCTCACACGGCGTCAGTCAGAAGAAACATATCTGATTATACCATCCACCGTGAGTTCGCATCCCACATCCTAAGAATGATGTTGCACACTTTGGAACAGGATATCAAATTCCTTTTTAATGCACAGCACGACTGTCATTCCGCGCAGTGTGGAGCAACTGGTCAACGTGCCCGGATGCAAGAACGTGTCGAATCCAGTATAATGGATAAATTTATCGTTCACAAATCACTTCAGCGATTCATTATCAACACCCATGCATTTCACAATGCTCATTTACTATGGCGGGCACTTCCTCGTGGATTGACAGCTCCAATTCCACTGTTTGAAGACAGGAAGGCCAAGCATTATGAGCTTGCTGCCAATCTCCGTGGTATCAAAGATGGAAAGCGCGAGGAATCAAAGCGGAAGCGAGAGGCGAAGAAGGCTGCAACAGCCTCAGGGACCACAATACGCAGAGGGCAGAAGAAGGCAAAGAAGAGTGCTGTTGAATTGGCTGGCGACGACGAATCTGAACCTGAAGAGTCGGCACCCGAGGACTCAGAAGCTGAGGCACCTCCACGGAAGAGACAGCGCAGAGTGAGAACAAAGGAGAACAGCGACGATGATGGCGGAGACTCCGGATTAGATTATCATGGCGGCGAGGGCGAGGCAAACTTGGCGAGAGAAGGTGTAAGACGTACTGGAAGAACACGAAAGGCGACGAAAAGGGCACTGTACGAGGACTCTGATCTTGACGAGTAAATATTATTCCTGTTTTCGCGCTGTGATCATGTGGCAGTGCAATTTGATAAGATAAGATTAGTCCATTTTTGGAACTTGCGCTCTTCATTCTTCCCCAGCCACTTATACACAGTTGTCTCGTGAATAATTGCACCCAAACACCTTGATTACATATTCTATTCATGACACCACCACGCTCCTCATTCCTGGCATCCGAAACTAGCATGTATGTGTAAAAATACTTGCCATGCCACCCAACTGACATTCGATTTAGAGCGGATTTGGTCGGCCCCGGTGGATATCTGGATTCCCAAACAACAGACTCGCAATATTTTGGGTTCTCAGAGTCCCAAACAACGGGACAAATCCCAGAAGGTAAGCTGCCACCGTGACTGGAATTGGTTGCAATATACTAATTTGAGAGCTCGTCAGCTTCGGAATTCAATGAAGACTCGCAGGATGATTACATTGATTCCCAAGTTGAAGACGGCTCGCAACCCATTTCGGAGGACGAGGAGGACGAGTCCACGCCTTGGGATGCATTCAATTTCAAACACCCAGGTATAGTCACTGCTCGTGCTGTTTTGATGAAGGCAGAGAACGATCATGTCAACACGGATGAGGACGAATTTAGAACCGCTGCCGACCTGCTCTTGTTTTTCGGGAAATCCTATGCAGATGGCCATCCGAGCAGCGTCGACTTCCCCATCATCAACAACTGGTGCGATAACAATGAGGGACTGGAGCAAATTAACAGCCCACTGCTCCAGCGCATGTTGGGTGACCCACATTTCCCTGCTGAAAAGAAGGCGACGGCAGAGTTCATGAATGCGTGCCGGGTGACCGCAGTCTCGGGAAGTCGTAGTACAGGATGCAGCCCCAATGCCGGTGAAGTCGAGGCTTTGGCTTTGGTGGGCCGAATTGCAGAAGCGGTGCTGCTGCTTGCACGGTTCACAATGGAGGAGCGTTGGGAAGATGCCAGGATGGTCATGAACGACCTTCAAAGGAATATGGAGGTCATGTATGGATTGCACGGCGTCATCCAACATGCGATAGCTGAAGCTGCTTGATGTAAAAGTAATTAAATTGTATGCATTCAAAAACAGATCCAAATCTCGAAGATCTTGCACATCCTGACCTAGGCCTTAAACAACATAGTGGCCAGCCTCGAGAGAGCTCTGGTCGACCTAGCACAGGTGCCGAAGAACGGGAATAAACACAGCCGGGGATGAGATAGACAACAGCTGGTGGCCAGCAAGAATCACTGGTGAAGGTCGGGGATTGACTGAAGCCGAGTAGCAGGTGGACGACAGCCAGTGGCCAGCTGGACCTCGCAGTCGCTCAATAAGGTAGTTACCAGCCGGAAATCAGGACAATGGTGGCTGGCGAGATTCATGGCCAATTGCTGATCGCATCAGCTGTCAGATGGAAATGGACAAGTTGGCGGTGTAAGGAGACGTGGGATGCGGGATACGCTCCTGGGACGGGGGCGGGGGCGGGGGCGGGGAGGGGAGCCGGCAGGGCCATCACCGGAGGCATCGCAGTGTCGGAAAAGTGGAATTTCGAAGATATCGGCCGGTCAGCGCTTCTCAACGGTTATAAGCATCGTCAGCACCTAGCCCAATTATAACTTGTAAGCTAACATCTATAATCGGTTATAATCATGCTCAGCAGTGGTCGTCAGCGGTCGAGAGCAGTTATAAGCAAAGTGGGCCTGGGGATTTAAAAAAAAAGAAATTGTTGTATTTCATGATATGTCTATTAATTACAGGTCGCCATGCTCCTCGTCCTCATCCTCACCGTCCTCATCCTCACCGTTAGAGACGACAGGCATGGCGAGTAAGGCCTGGGTAGCGCTCGCTGGCTGCGCATCCCGTCGGAGGACTGGACATGCATGAGGCACGGCATAATATAGATGACTGGGACGCACCGCCTTCGTGACCCATGGGCTCTTGAGGAAGGAAACCAAGTCCTGCAGGAGTACATCAACGACTTCCCGGAGCTGGGCTTGTCGGAGTTCGTGCTCTGTATCGTTGTCGGTGGCAGCAAATCGTAGCTTGGGGTCGTAGTCATTGTCTTCGTCAGGTTCTGTGGTGAAGAAGGTCTCAATATCGCCACCGCCAAGGGTGAACCAGAGGCCACAGAGAACGACGAACCTGCAGCCATAGCGGCGCGCACGCTCCTCGAACTCCTTGGCCATCAAGGGGGACTCGATCTCGACGCCATCGGTATGATGGTTGCGGCCACGACGGGCACGCCTTCGGGGTTCGTCTGGGTTGTCCTCCAGATCGACGATGCGGCGTTTGCAGTGGGTGTATGCACGAGCGTAATCGTCGATGCCGGCGGCGATCTGGGCACGGAGCTATATGGAATGAGGAAGGGTGGTAGAGGAGTGTCTAGCATACGCACCTCGCCCAGTTCATGGCCACTCTTGTTCGGGGTGCACTGGAGGAGGTCTTTGAGTTGTGTCGAGTAGTCGCGGTCGAGGTTGGGCGTTCCCTGACGAGACTGGTTGGGGGTTGAGTTGGTAGTTGAAACATGTTGTTGGGGACGCACCTCGACGTAGCCCTCCCTTTATACGTCTCGACTCGCTAGTGTCGTTGACGGTGGGCATGGTGGTTGAGGAGAGAGTGGAGCAGTGACGTGACTCGCTCCACTACAATTAACCTATGACGTCACGCGCATGTGCACTTTAGACGCCGTCACGACAAGTCCTCGCGGCCTACTACGACGCGACGATGGCGCGGCAACATGCAGGACAGAAGCGCAAACACACGGCACTTTACGATGTTCCCGAATTGATAAGATGTGCTGTCTGTCACGAGCCGTTTGAGCACCACGGACTGAGGGGGCACCTACAAGTCTGTCGGGAGTACCAACGACGTCGCGCCAAGTTCATTCAAGCCTTCATTTCAGCAATGGAATTGAGCCGTTAAGTATCATGAGAACAGTGGTGCTGGCTAAGTACTGACCACTGTGCACCTTGATTATAACCGCTGACAACTGCTTGAATCCGAAGCTCAGCTCACTTAGAACTGCTGACAAGCGCTGAACATCACACCCTGGTTGATTATAAGCGCTTGTGTGAACCGCACGCAAGGGCCAGCCGTTATAACCCAATCACCGGATTTGGGACAAGGCGAGGCGTACTGGGGAGCAGGTGAGCTGAGGGGTACTGGTATGCAAAGGAAGCCGGGGGCATGACGTGCTGACGCTTAGCAGCGGGGTCGTCGTCGTGCTCGAGGGCCCGTTTGCCTACAGCCGCCTCCTGGGCGCTGGCGCGGGCGAGGAGCACCTGGATTGTGCCGGCCTGGGACTGAGCGGTCGCCTCGAGCGCCGTGATGCGCGCGGAGGTGCTTTCGAAAGAGTGGACGCGATTGACGAGGTCGTTCATCGCCGCGCCGATGGCGGTGACGTTGGCCGAGTATTTGTTACTCGCAGTGACAAGAGCGGCGAGGGTGGAGGTGTCGAGCGCGCTGGTGGCGGCGGGAGAGGTGCGGATGGCTTGCAGTACCTCGGCATTGTTGATGGCGAAGCCCGTTAGTTTCGCGCTGACCACTGCAGGCGTTGTGGGGGAATATCTTCCCAAACAGGAAGACATGCCCCGTGCGCCACTTCTCCTTGTCCCCACTCCCTCCCCTCATCGCAGAGATGCCCAATGACACCAAGTTTCCACGCATTGCCATTGTGGGCATTCCCGGCAAGGGGAAGGGAGTTGTTGCCAAGGAATTCATCCTCCTGGTACCTTGGTTATCTCAGAGAGACCCAGAATCACGCCACCCGCCAATGCCTCGAGACTTAACTTTTTGGCGTGCAAAAATGGCGTGGCCCAGCGCAAATTGGCTTTTTTGGCGTGAGCTTGGGCGTTTGGTGGGACAAGCCGATTTGCTCACGCCCATCAAAGCCCACGCCATTTTGTCGGCTTGGCCCGCCAACATTAATTTCAACGAAAACGTCGAATAAGAGCATGTAAACAGGACAATATCTATTGGGGCACTCTTTCATCGTCCATATGATCCTGCCACTCAAGGTTCGACGTATTAGACTCATTAATTCACCACAAAATGCATATGTGTCCGTGAGTCTACATTCCACCTCTTCACAATCTATTGAATCAGTGGCTTGTCTTGTTATATGTGGAGTACAAATACTCAGGAGGTATTGCATACATCGGGAGAGGAAAAACACGATAATTGTTTGTACTATGTGGAAAAATAGGCGCACACATGCTACAATTGACACCATGCGGCTCCATTTTGTGAGAAATTGGGATATCCCCTCCGCTGGCAGTTGAAATAAGGCCAGACTATGCATTGGAGTGCTGCATCTTTCTGGACGTCCTCTGGTTTTCTTAGAAGACATTTGGTGTGTATTTAAAACTCATTTCAAACTCCGCAGTGCGCAAGCCATTTTGTCCTGATGGCATCAAAGCCCACGCCAATTTGTCGCCTTGGCCAGCCAACCTCAATTTCAACATTTGACTACAATAAAAAGTTACGATGCACCCAGATTGCTGTTGCCATGTTTGGTATGCCTCCATTGATACCCCCTGTGAATACTAGGCTGTTGATATCACTACTTCCGTGTTTTGGACTCGGAGACTTGACCTTTTGGCTTGCGGAAACCGCGGGCACCCGCGTGGATTCGCTTTTGGGTGTCGGTGTTCGCTGGCACAACCCGATTGCTCACACCGTACTGTAGGATGGTTTTGGTTTAAACCACATCGTCTCCAATGATAACATTGGTTTAAACCGGTTTAAAACTGGTTTATACCAAAATCTGGTTCAAACCATTGTGGTTTAAACCAGAAACTGGTTTAAAACCAGAAACCGGTTTGAAACCAAAAACCAGTTTAAACCAAAATTGTTCAGACTCTTTTGAAACCTGTTTGAAACTGGTTTGAAACCAGAAACCGGTTTCAAACTGGTTTAAAACCAAAAACCGGTTTCAAACCAAAATTGTTCAGACACTTTTTTTTTGGCCTCAGGGAAACCACCTATTAATCCTAGACTATTCCACTGGTTAGTGGAATGAGCATGGGTATACTTCCTCCACTACTTAGAAGCCAACAGCTTAGGACTTACACAAATAATTACATGCATAAAACACCAATAACTTTCCACTGTCCAGCCCTCCCATCCGCTGCCCTGCCATCAACACCCCCTCCCAGGCTCCCCTGGGTCTTATAAATCATGAAAAAAAATACCCATGGGACCCTTACATCAGTGTGCATGTGTTCACCAACACCCACTGTCCTAGAAAAGAAATCCCAAAAAATAACTTCCCAATGTGACCACATTAGGTCAGATCTAATCAAAAATGATGTTGACATCAAAGTTGTAGAGCTTTTCAAGGGCTTTCTAATGGTGGTAGCCCCACCCTTAGCAACTTCTTAGTTAGGCCACAAAACATGAAATACTTGAAAGAACATGGCGCTTTTGTAATTTGGGTGATGGGTTAGAGGCTGGTTTGAGGCAAGTGTAGTTAGTTTCTAACGACTTTAGGGCTATCTAATGACTTTAAGTGCTTGTAATGACCTTGAAGCACTTTTAATGACTTGAAAGCATTTTCAATGACCTTGAGGCATTTCTAATGAGAAAATCATGACAACAAAAATTTTCTGAGTTAGATTGAATTGTAACATGGATTCTATTGAGTGTTTCCTGTAATAAGGTCTACATTTGAGTACAACAGAACACATTTTTTCTATGTTTCTCTATTTTCATCCAATTGCCCTGTAAAAATTGGTGCAGCCTCTATATATTTACTCAATGTAGCAGCTGGCTATGAGCCTACAGTGTCTTCCTCTCTTCTTTCATATCTCAACACCTTGGCCACATTGGTATCACCATCCCCCCCACTGAAGCCTATTCTATTCCAAATATGAATACCAGTATATTTTGAAAATATTTGAAAATACTCCATGAGTTTCCCTGAGGCCAAAAGAAAGTATCTGACCAATTTTGGTTTAAAGCTGATTTCTGGTTTAAACTATAACAGTTTGAGCGATAAAAGAAGAAAAGTGTCTGAATAATTTTGGTTTAAACTGGTTGTTTGGTTTCAAACCTGTTTCAACAGAGTCTGAACAATTTTGGTTTAAACTGGTTTCGGTTTCAAAAGAGTCTGAACAATTTTTGTTTTAAACCGGTTTCAAAAGGGCCTGAACAATTTTGGTTTGAAACCGGTTTCTGGTTTTAAACTGATTTAAACCTGGTTTCAAAAGGGTCTGAACAATTTTTGTTTTAAACCGGTTTGCAACCAGTTTGTGGTTTTAAACCGGTTTAAAACCAGTTTCAAAAGAGTCTGAACAATTTTGGTTTGAAACCGGTTTCTGGTTTTAAACCGGTTTAAAACTGGTTTCAAAAGAGTCTGAACAATTTTGGTTTAAAACTGGTTTGAAACTGGTTTCTGGTTTTAAACCGGTTTAAAACTGGTTTCAAAAGAGCCTGAACAATTTTGGTTTAAACTGGTTTTAGGTTTGAAACCGGTTTTTGGTTTTAAACCGGTTTCTGGTTTAAACCAGTGGTTTGAGCCAGATTTTGGTATAAACCGGTTTTAAACCGGTTTAAGCCAATGTTATCGTTGGAGACGATGTGGTTTAAACTGAAACCATGCTGTTGCTGTCACGCCCATCAAACTCCACGCCCTTTTGTCAGCTTGCCACGCCACATATAATTTTGTTCTATGCACCATTGAAACTACACCTGATACTGACTGCACCGCACCGGAGAGACATTTCGACCAAGCTTCTGGACCTACTGTGTGAAATTTCAGCTCGTCTGCCATTACTTTGATGAAAAGTTGTATATGTTTTTTCAAGTTCCATTGCCCAGTATACCTCAAACCGTTGGCTTGCGTGGTTGAATATGGATCAGGCGAATCTCATGATTACGGGACAAAGCTAAGAATCAAAGGAACCTAAATTGAACACACTATCGTAATAAATATATCACTATCTCGAGAAAAAGTACTGTATAGTGTTGAACTGTAAAAGAAAATTGACCAGCTACATTTCTCTCCACCACAGTGTGTCCGACTCAGTCAAACTCCCCAGTGAACAACCCATTTTTGTGTGATGGAATAATGCCCAGCCCACCTGTGTCAGTTTGCATCCAACACACTTCCATTGATTTCGCGGAGGTTATCCATCTCTGAAGCTATATCTATGTATATACCCCAAGTCGACTTCATGAAGAATGGTCCTGGAAGCAATTTTTCAGACCCTCATTTTTCCGGCTTGCGAAAGCGGCTTGCCCCGCCCCAGTCGGCTGTATCTGGCGTGGTGGGGATCTGAGGAGCGCAAGCTGACTTGCTCACACCCATCAAAGCCCACTGGTTTGTCGGCTTGACCCGCTGCCCCCGATTTCAATATTTAGGCAGTACTGGAAGTTTCCATACCGTGAATCCGCAAAATGTGTGAAGTTGCAGGTGTAGATATCTTGTAGATATCTCTATGACTACTGCCTGTGACACACGCAACTCCGTTGCTAAGCTCTCTACACATCTAAGAGTCCGCTAAAAATTTACCATGTCTAGCAAACAAAATATAGGAAGGTGCACTATCGACACCCTCCTCGTCCAGTTCGGTGTAATAAAAATCCCTGCCTCGCAGATGCACATTTTCAGTATAGGGGAAAAGTTCTAGGCGAGAAGAGTTCCAAACTTAGGTCTATTCATGCAATAGCGACGACCTTTCTGGCGGGTGTGCAAGATTCAAAGGGGGCAAGCCATTTTCTCCGGATGGCCGTAATGCTAATATTGCACCGTGCACGCGTTTCTTCCCAATTGGCTTTTACTTACTGTGAGAGTATATTCTTAAAGGAAGACCAATTGGCTTGTGGTCAGGAAATTCGCGTGTGC
Source organism: Mycena rebaudengoi (assembly GCA_029282285.1). Taxonomy (NCBI): domain Eukaryota; kingdom Fungi; phylum Basidiomycota; class Agaricomycetes; order Agaricales; family Mycenaceae; genus Mycena; species Mycena rebaudengoi. The sequence continues at coordinate 167,377 of JARJCX010000024.1, forward strand.
CGAAGAAATTATACAACTATTTCGAGATAGAGAGTAATTAGTTTAATCTCCACTAGTTGACTGGGAACAACTGAATTGGTGGTCAAAGGCAATGAGCACACGTGAACAAGCATGTTGCACGGCGACCAGCCACATATTATACATATTACATTGGCCTGTTCAAGCTTTTTGGGCTTTCTTCTTGCATCCGGGCTTCATGAAAGCTCGGGAATTTGTCTTGCCTGCGGAAGAGGCATTTCGGCCCCAGTCCGTGATTTATCTCTCCCTTTTAGCGATGAGCGGGTTGAGTGTCTTGGATGCACGAAGGCTTTCTACTTTTTGGTTTGCTTCATGATACTTGGGAACGCTGCCTGCATTCGTTTCCAATAAACCAACACAGCGCTCATTAAATTACATGTGCATGTATTAGGAGGGAACAAGTGCGTGCATACACAGGATCAGGCACCAACCATCACTTGAGATCGTTGGGAATTCAGAATGTGAGTGTGGGCTAATTGGCTTGCACTCTGGACTGGCGGTAAAGAAAATTGGTGTCAAGTGTTGAACGGACTTACTGGTTTGTGGCGAATACATCGGGTCCACATTCATAAATTGGCTCGTAGCAAATAAAATGGCTCAGTTATGAATTAGTGTTTGCTGCAATGTGGCCCATACTCAAATAATTGGCGTGTAGTGAATCGCCGCATCTAGGCAGCATTAGCCGAAGCTGAATCGGATTGAATGAATTCTTGGCTGGCTGCTTGTTCGTATATCAACAGTGTGCCGTCTTCAGATATATACTGCCCCTGGACTAGAAATTGAGGCCTCACTCGTGCCAACATGAATGGATTGCATCTGATTTCAGCACAGCGGCTCCAAAAAGTGGCTTGCATTGTATACATTTTAATGCTGGCCTGTTATGGATCACAGAATCAACTTAGCGATTCAAAGAAACAACTGGGGTGTGGGGAAGTCCGTTGAACATGGGAAAGTCGAATTGAGATAGTTAAAACTTCAGAGTAGGAGTAAGAATACCTTCGACTGCATAGTCACGCGTCAAATAACTGATATAGGACATTCAACAGCTATTCTCACTGCCATTCAAAGTGGATTCACAATCCTAATGGTGGACACTACCGCACGTGAATCTTTTGCACTGATTATTTTGCCATGAAGGCCAGATGCCGCGCAGGCCCCTCAACTGGAACATGATGGGCTGAGTGCGGTGTTGTTTCCAATTCCAGGAAGATGGCCATGAGGGCTGTTGGGACAACAAAATAGCGGAGAGCGGAGTCTCAATTTCGTAGCCAGTTCAACCCAGTGTGCCATTGACCATGCTCCTAACATTGGGGCATACACACATAAGCTTGGATTGATATAAGCCTTATTTAAACTGATTCTACTACAGTGGAACAACTGGCTGTATTTGAGGACAAGCCACGCCCGCCAAAAAAGCCAATTTGCCCACGCCAAAAAAGCCATCAGAGCCAAATTCAAACTCCGATATGGGGGCAAGCCGATTTGCCAAACCAATCTGAAAAGTCTCCCAATGCCTCCGATCCCCAGAATTTTCCAGCAATCTTAGCAGCGCTGTCTACTCTGTCCCAAGAGGATTCCAAGTTCTTCCTGTCGTCCCCCTCGCCGCCGGAGAATCCCATCCTCGGACGTCTCAAGCATTTCATCCCTTGCCTTGGAGACAACGCGTTTAGCCTCTGCCCAACGATATGCCGCGTGAATCACACTTGCTACTCTCCAAAGGGAAGCCCGAACGCGACTACCGTTGGAACAATACAACGAAAGCAGAAGGTGCGTAGCATGTGCCTTGACTCGCAGTTAGTTTATGACGATGCACCTGTCCTAGATCTCCGCGCCATCAAGGAAATCTACGAGGGACAGGAAATCGAAGTCTCGTACATGTCTGATATATCCACCTACAAACCTCCTCCAGCCTATCTTCGCAGCAAATGTGGTTTTGAATCCCTTGCACTCGTTCTGCCGCAGAGCGACACGCATCTGACCGGCGTATCCTGGCCTACAATGCTTTTGTTCCACGTATCCCTTCGCGTCTGGGCTAGGACAATCCCCTCCAACCTTGAACGATATCGAAAACCAGATCCTTATCATGTGTGAGGAAGGGTACATCTTCGAAATCGCGGTGCGGGCTGACGATGCATTTGAGTTATGTGCGTTGTACGGCGGTGCGGATAGTGCGCAGCAGTGGGAGCAGATTTGTCGAGACGGCTATGCCATTCATTTGGGGACAAATTCCGACGACTTCAAGACTGCGCAGAGACGCGTCGCCAGACCGCAAGTTTATCAGTTCTGGCAGCGGTTGGGCAGACGGAGTTTGAGGGTACCGGTTAGTTTTCTTTTCATTTCTTCTCCTGCTCGATGATCCACGATGGCCTTACCAGAGCAGCCAGGTCCTCGAATATTTCTATCCTAGGGTGGAGACAGCGCGCATCGTGATGTCCATGTCTAATGTCGGCTCACGACCGGTGGCTTCAATAGTAGGGCTATATCCTCAGATACGGTGTCGCGGTGCCATACCTGGCCTCGCCATTATGACACCCGGCCCAAAGCTGTTCTGCGTCAATGGTTCTGCAAAGAAATTCTAGTCGAGAGCTCAGGCACTCTAAGAGCGCAAGGGACCTCGGATAAAACATCTGCGGTGACGTAGATATACTTAAGCAAGGGAAGTAGGGGATTCTTGATATTATTCCACAGGCGTAAAGATCGAACTATATCTGTGTTCAATATCGATCATTAACTGACATTCTGCGCCGAAGCCTCACCCTCATCCGCCATCCGCAATAATTTCGGGGGGCGTCACTGGTAGACTGTAGTAGGGGTCGAAGCAAGCTTCCCGATACAGGGACTAGCCAGAGATGGAATCCAGCTGTATTTTCGAGTCAAGCGGTACTGAGAGCTGCTGGAGTAATTTAACCAGTGAACCAAGACTGAGGAAAAAATCACCATGGCTTTGGTCGCCGGTGGGATATTTTGAGTTTTTAAGAATATGGCCACCATCGACTAATTGGAATGTCGTCCTCCGGCTGTAAAAGATTAAAGATCCGGGTATGCAAGAGGAAAATAAGGTTCGAACCCCCCTGGTGGCACGGGCCAAACTCATCAGAAGTCCTTTTTTCATTCCGCCCAAGTATTGAATAAATATATAATTTATGTGGCATGTGCAAAGGATGTTCAACATCACCACATCAGGAAAACCATAGCCGAGATGTACCTATGACGTGTATGCAGCAGTATGCAGCACTATACAGGGCTGCATAGCATTTCCATAGCAGCCCATAGGTTCATCACAGCTACAAAACACTAAGGAAGCCTATGGAGCATTATAGAGCACTATCCACCCATTTCTTGTTTTCCTGATGCACCATCGACTAATGGCCAGTCGCCCTCCGATAATGGCCTTTCGGAAATGTTAAAGATTTTTTTATACCGTGATTCCGGTGAGCCAGAGTTAAGAAACTATAGCAGCTTTGTTTAAACAATTCCTGTTGAGACAGGAATTGCTGTTTAAACAGGTGTTTAATCTAAACACGTTTAACATGTTGGTGGGTTACCAGCAGGCACTCAGCGCGGTTTAAACGGATTGTTTAAACAGTGTTTAAACGGACGAAAAGCACATTACACTGAGGTTCGAACTCACAACCTACTGGTCATTACATCCAAGGAGGTCCACCGTGCAGTATCTGACTGAGCCAACATGAAGTGATGAGAGATGAATATAATGGTGCCTTATTAAGGATTTCTGAGGTACGCACCAACGCTGAGAGGCATAACTCTAGGCACTCATTGACCTTCCTGCTTTGCAGCTTGGTTTAAACTTGTGTTTAATCAAGCACACAGCTGCCGGATACAGCCAGGGGTTTCTCAATAGAATCACCCTGCCAGGTCGTTGACAAGGGTGGTATTAGTTGGGTGAAAATCAAAGCAATACTTATCATATCTCTGGCATTAGAGCGGCACAAGGGAAGGTTCTGCCGACACAGTCGGCGCTTCCTCGTTGGCGCCAAGCCAACAAAATGGCTTGCAAGCCGAAAAGCCGGACGTGGACTTGTGATGGCACCCAAATCCACGCCCACGCCCGAAACAAGCCATTTTGCGCAGGCGCAAGCCACTTTTACAAGCCAAAAAATGTCACTCCGTAAACGGCTATATGCACGGGTCCCGTCCCGTCTGAGGGCACCTTACGTACGGGTCAGGTCGTCCCGTAAGCTGAATAAAGGCGTAATTTTTAACTCTGGCTCTGCTTCCCATCTTACACTTCAGAAAGATCATCGCTCATTGTTATTATTCCCACTACCTTTAGGTATGGGTTCTTATGTAGTGCACGATCAACTCGATTTCTGCAGACGATCACATTTTTGTCATCCGAATTCACGTCAGCCCAGCCAGAACTTAAAACAGGTCGTTGATGGCCGCGGAGACTGACATAATTATGCTTATAAAAGAATCACGTCAAAACGTTGATCGCCGCATGTGGCGATGCGAATTCAGAACTCTCCGAAGTGCTACCTCCGATGGCGACCAGTTGGCGACCAGTGGCACCGACCACTACCAATGCATCCGCTGAGCCGGCACACGTCCTTGGCGCATGTAGTCCCCGCCTTCCCTGCAAACTGCCTACTCTAGAGTCACACTCCCCCCTGGAAACTCCCCTGGCTTATTCCTTTCCAAGGCTTTCTCTTGTACTCGTCCCTGTCTCGTCTCCAACGGCCTGACTACCCATTTCACTTTGTACAAATTTGGTTTAATTTCTACCAGCTCGCCAAAGTTGAATACATCTTTCCGGCGAACGTGATCCTTGGCAGCGGGCATCTGACTCATTCTATTGTCGACATAAAACCGGTAAGCCATCCAGTATTGCAATTGCCCTTGCTTTTGCTCTTGCACTCATGTATCAAACCAGCATTCTCAACTATACCACTATGAAATGTTTCGAAGAACGCGCTGCTCCTAGCGGAGTCTATGAGTCTTTCTTTGGCAGAGCTAAAAGACAAGCCCGACCTTCTTTCCACTGCCGAACTCGTGGGCGACGTGACTCACCCTGCAAACATTTTTCGGGTCCAGCAATGGGGCTTCAACTCTGTGCTCAAAGTTAGCAACTCATCCGATGAAGCCGCAACCAGATATTACGGTATTATCGTTGGTGAGTCTACAATTGGAATCTAATATCCAAGTAAATTGATTCAGCTCAATTACAGGAGAGGTCGCTTATGCTAGTAACGGTACATTGATCCGGGCCAATGGGAATCATCATGAGGGTTCTGTTGACACCGCCGTTTGTTTTTCTTATTTATAATGGAACAACATTCTCATTTATTTCGGTTTAAACCCGTCACCGACACCAACACACCTAGGCACATCATCGTTCTGAAGGCTCCGACAGATGCGCCAGCGGCTCTGACCAATGTATTCGATGATCAAATCGCTTTCGGTTGCGAGCTAGAGAACATAGAGTGCTCCATCGATAGAAAGGCCGGTACAGTAGGTTTTGAGATTCTTGGATATACTATTGAAAGCTGAAAATAACGGAGCTCAATTTTACAAGCTACAAGTCCTTTCTCCGCTCGAGTACGTCAGATGAGAGGAACGAGGATTTGATCGCTATCGTTACTGGCAAGATTTACGGGGTGTGAGAACACTATACAGTTGTTCCATATTGCTTACTCCATCTTTAGGTTCCGGTACCGGCTGGGGGCCCAGCTATTGAAGCTGCCCAAGACCAAGACCAAAGCCCCCAAACACAACAAGTGAGGAGAAAACGCGACGGCCCCGAACCCGATGTCGTCGAGGAGCCCAAGGTGCCAGAGTCTCAATGGAGATCTGCGGACCATGCCGACTTTAAGCTTCCAGACGGTATGGTCGCTGGCTTTCTCAATTTTTATCTTTTGACTCACCTGATTGTGTAGAGAACGAGGTTAGATTGGGTGCTTATTACGATCCATCGCATCTACTATGACTGTTTGCCCTTGCACCGCAACTGAACATTTCTGCCCACAATAAAGTTCTTATACCTCCTTGGGAGCTGTACAATGCTTTGCGTCCTGGCGCTTTGATCATGGCTGTAGTCCAGATATCTACATTTGGGTTTCCTGAAGGTTCTTGCATTCGAAAAGTAACACTTTCTTTTCCAGCGTCCTAGCTGTTTATTGACCCACACTACTTCAGACCTTTCAATTGGAAGCAAAACAGGTATGGGTTTATGATGAAGGAGATGGTCGTGTAGTGACACGTCGTCCACCCGCCCCTCGCACGACTGGGTTTTCGCCTCTCGGATCCGTTCCGTATACACCGGTAATAGGTGAGAAATTAGGGGTCGGAATAATTTAAAACTGACAATTTTTCTCAATAACGCCAGGAACTCCGACCCCAGCCAGCAAGCATGCAGGCCCATCTTCGTCGGTGGAAACACTTGGGAGCTTTGACATGGCGGATGACTCTGATCCTGCTCCCCCAAAGAAAAGAAACAGGGGTACTGGCGGAGGTCGTAACCGTCAAGGTTGAATTTCTAAGTGATCACACATTAAATACCAGTACAAGTGGTAAATTTGCAACTATGATACGAAGACTATTCAGTACAACTATGTATGGTAAACTAAAAAATGCAATTATGGTTTAAAACAAAAATTAATGGGCTCTGCCGCGAAGTGCACTACTGTTATACTAACAACACACACTCTGTCGTCGATTTTAATTCTCTGCATCCAGTAGCGGGCCGTGCCGCTCAAACTCAAGAGGTAGTGGGCTGTGCCGCTTGTCGGCCCTACCCGCTTTATTGACCTTCCATTGCTCAACGACCTACGCGAGCGATACCCCGTTGTCCACGATGAAGGCTTTCCCGGTCGCAAGCGAAGAACGCATGTAAAACATATATATGCCTCGGCTATCCCCTCGGGTGGGCCGACTTGTTTCGTTAAGGTCCCCGCCGCGACCTTGAGAACCCCCTCCTTCCCACCCGCCAGTTTCTCCAAGAGATCCGATTGCACTGGGCCGGCTACGATCACATTAACTTGGATCGGCGCGAGCTCGACGGCAAGGGTGCGGGCCAGCACCTCGGTCGCGCCCACCATCGCCACGTTAATGCCCTTCATTGGGCGATGGGCCCCCATGCCCGAGGTGAGCGTGATCGAGGACCGGCTCGTCAAATAGACTATAGTGCCCGGGGTGCGCCGCGACAAGCTTCCCGACCAACAATGGGCCGAGGTAGCGCACAGTGAAAGAGCTGAGCGCCGTCGAGACGGTTGTTTCCGCTAATGCGGTCGAGTGGAGGCTGCCGCCCGCTGTGTAGACAATATGGTCCAGCGGACCACCGGTATCTTTAATTGCGTTGTTCAAAACAGCCTGAAGGTTCGCTTCCAACGTCTCTGTGTTGGAAAGGTCAACGGTGCTGCCGCTGACTGTGCGCAAGGCCGGGGTAGAAGGATCGGAGCAGCTGGGTCTTGGTAGCGAGCTTTTCGGGTGTCGCGGAGGTGATGTGAACTCTGGATCCGCTGGAAAGCGCCCCAGAGGCGACCGCAAAGCCAATCCCATCGGAACCACCGATAACAAGGGTACGACTGTTCAAGAGAAAATTTGGGTGTGCCATTGCGTTTACGTTGATTCGGAGTAGTAAGAATCCTCTGCGATGAATGAGCTAAGTTCAGGATGACGGATTGGCGGATACTTACACTAACCTAAAAATTGTTACAGTCATCACTGTAGGAAATCCTTACGGAATACCGCGTGATGAGTAAGTTTGCACGCTCAGTCAGCAGGTGAAGACCAGTCAGCGGTGAAGATCAGTCAGCACTGTGACCCAGTTGGTTCGATTAATCATCCCTTCATTATTCTCAGCCAGTTTGGCGTAGTGTCGCGTGAAATAGACTTCCGAAATTTACCTGTGCAAATTAGCCCGGCTAATTAGCTGCTAATTTACCGGGAGGTCACCGAAGGGTCAAATAGGGGTGTAAATTACAGGACATTGGGTCAAGCAGCGGTGGTACTTTAGGGCTGAATACTGGTCGTATTTTCGGTCTGCTACTACCCTGTCTCAGTCCGACTAAATTATGTACTGGTCAGTTGCTCGCCAGTCACTTTTTTGTCACTTTCTCAGAGCTTAGGTGTGTTTGCTTGTGTGATTGTGTGACCAATGCATTGCTTTCGGTAACCCCCATATCGGCGGATAGGTATGGACAGCTAGTTGAACTCTAAGTAGCTGACCGGTAAATTAACATTTTCAGGCTAATTAACGGCGGTGAAATGGCTTTTTTTCCCCCCGCCGGACCCCGGGAAAACACGGGTCAATTAGACCGTAATTTACCACGGTAAAATAGGTCAAGCAGCTCCTCGCTAGGACCTAAGGGTAAATTACCCTGGTCAAGCAGCCTCCAGAGCTACTTCACGCAACACTAGTTTGGCGGGTTCGCGAGCGGTCTACTTAACGAGATAGACTTCCAACCCAGTCCATATTTTCGGGTTACCTCTCCTCATCATCCCCTCTTAAGACAGTGCACACCATGCGTTAATTTTTCTTTTCTCTACCCGATTCATTTCATCGAGCCCAAATCGAGCCATTTTCTCGTGGATCAATCCTTTGATTTGTTGAAGATTGGCGCCAGAAAGGGCCCCAATGTATGGCGCCGAGATGTCGTGGTCTTCATCGCCGCCCCATTCCACGGACCGTGCCGTGTAACGGTGTAATACTACCTATCTACCTACCACAATATTAATGTAGTATCAGTCTGAACAAAATAAAACAATCAGTAAATTTGGCACCCGCACACGAACTACATGCGCCAGGTCGGCCGATGAATTTGCATTGAAGATAGATGGTTGATTTCGCCTGCTTCTGAGTGGTTTTCCACCTAGTAGCATCCGGAAACGTTTGGTAGGTCTGCACCACCCAGGGCTACCCAATCAATACCAATTTCCGCCGCCTTCCAATGCTGTTTCTTAATGCATCTGGCAACGACGCACTTAGGAAAAAAAGAGCATCAGACAGCTACATCTTTTTTCCCTCGCTTTTCATATTCTGAATAAAAATAAAAATAAAAATAATGGCTGTTGCCGCCTTCATGATTCACTTGATCTCCCCTTTTGAGTTATATACGCGCCCCATGAAAGTATATTGCTGGACACCGGTGGACACCGGTGGACATCGATGGACACCGGTGACTGCTGGAATGTACCGTCAGCCGTCATTCCGTGCTGTTGATCGGCCATCTCCTGCAACATCTGTCATTCAACTTTGATCAACAGTGTCCGATTACGCACTGGAGTTCACTGGAGTTCGCCAGATTGACATAGTGGCCTAGAGTGGCCTCCACTGGAGTCCACTGAAGTTCATTGCAAGTTGATGAGCAAAGTATGTTCCACATGTCAATCAATTGCCACCGTGCTTCGCCGATCTCCAGTGGCGCCGTGTCTGCACCCGCACCCGCTGATGGATCGTGGCGGAGGCTGGTGAAATCCAAAATATGACGTCAATGGCTCCGTGGAGCCACCCGCCTGCTATTTTTGCGCACGGCCCGAAAGCCACTGGGTGGCTCCAGTGGCTCCTGCGCAAACACGCTAATATTTTAGACACCATACCAGGACTTGAATTGAATTTAAACATATTTCGCTAACCACTAATAATCAATAAATTCTGTCGGAGAATGAGACTCAGGGGATCTCAGTAAATACTAGTGGACTCCACTACAGTCGGCCGAACACTAGCTGATGTGCCTGGAGTTCACTGGCTCGCGATATAACCTTGACTCCAGCCAGGACCACTGGTTTTCACTGGGTATCACTGGAGATAGAATTAATCTGTACCCAATGAAAACCAGTGGTTTTCACTGGATATCGTTGGACATTGGATCATAAAATTTGGTATGTTGGAGGTTGTCATGGAACACTTACACCCACTGATCCCCACTGGAGTTTGGTGGAGAAGGATTTGAGGTGAATGGAACTCCAGTGATACACAGTGGACTCCAGCACAGGCTGCCACCGGCGGCTGGCTTTGCCGGCTCCGCGTATATTACTGCCCCTTTTGGCTTTAATGCGGTCACGACACCTCTGCTGACGCCAAGGAGGTTTAATTTCGGGACGTCCGGAATGGACCAAAATAGCGGTCCGGGAAACAGTGGCGGAGGGTTTGATACTGGTAGTGGTGCCGTAGGCGTAGGAGCAGGCACGGGCGGCTACGGGGCTGGCAACACAACCTCTTCTTCGAACGAATATGGCTCGGGGAATCAATACAGCACTGGATCCTCTTCGAACGAGTATGGTGATACGCGTCAGTAAAACAACAGGTTCGTCTTGGGCATCTTTCATCCTGAGGGGCCATCTTTCATCTTGGTGAGGCATCTTTCATCTTGGTCACGCATGTCTGGTCTTGGGTATCTTGTCTTGGGGTGACCATTTGCTGCACATTGCCAAGACGGCAAAAGATGACTTTCAGTTTCAAAGAAGGAAAAGATTCACTTATTAAATTCAAGTGCGTACATGTACTAGAAGGCAATCTCGTGTGAATGATGATCTGCATACTTATTAATATAATATGTACGAAAACTATCCAAGGAAGCAGTATGCCTGATGTGACGAGGTAAATAGGAATCACCGTAGATTGGTATGAGGTGCGCCCCGCGCAAAATGGAGTCTAGGTGAATAATATCGAGAACACGCTACTCACGACCATCGAGATCTGGTTCGACCATCCACATTCCCACATCGGGGCAAGGACTCTCCCCAACGGCAGAAAACCAGGTAACAGCAGCGCAGGGGTACACAACACCGTTGTGTTTGGAAGAAAAGAAAAGCAGCACCCGTGCAGCGAGAAGGCCGCGGAAGCCGGGCTGGTCGGTGTCCTCCTCGACAAAGACACAATCGTACCGCGCAGGCCCGCCCCGCCAAGAAACTCCGGCGGCAAACCAAGCGTGGGCGATAAAATTAAAGGTACTTTCCCTTCGTTTTCAGTCGTGGATCCTTGTTCTCATTCTTCCCCGTCGCAGGTGGCGCCGAGGAGCTTGTCGGGAAGGTCACGAAGAACCCCGAGATGATAGAGAGGGGACAGCAGCGCAAGGCTAGTGCTCTTTGGGTCTTATTTGCGTTTCTCAGTTTTGTTTCATACAAAGGCAATTTAAATAACGACAGCGGCGTCGCTCGCTACGACAGCTTGTAAGTAATATCACAATCCGTGAACCTCTTTGATCGTGTTCCAGTGATGCCCGGGCCAAAGCTTGTTAGCGCTGCCCGCGGCGGCATCGCCAGTTCCCTCGCTCTTGGTCACGACACTCCACCCGGTGCTACCAAGGCCAGAATCAAGCTCGGTCGCCACTTTGGTCTTGATCTCCCCCATCTCCCCGGGAATTTCGGTGACATACTCCACTGCAGTCTTGAACAGTGCACCGAGATCGTTGGCTTTGGTGCGCTCGCCCTCGATGCGGAATATCTTGTTCTCCAGCTCGGCGGACGGGAGCGTGGTCAAAACGTGGACGACGAATCCTTGTGGAATCACAGATTAGTTGCATAGATGGTTGCGTTGAAATGGTGCGACGAACCCGCAACATCAGGGAGCGCCGTCGCGGAGAGCGGGGCCTCGCCTTTGCCCACAATATGGATCTTCTTGGTCTCTGTGTTCAAGAATAGCCACGGGATGTATTCGGCGAAAATACCGTTCTATAGCTTTGGTTTAGCACCTGTGATATATGCAAAGGGAAATTTTACGGACGTAGATTCTGAGAGACGGGATACCGGCGCTCTTTAACTGCTCCGCAATCTGGTTCTTCTCTGCCCAGATACCGTCGTTCAGGCCTTCCGTTGGCGCTCCATACTCGGACGGAACAAACAGCTTGATGTTCGCCGCCTTGGCGGCCTCGATGAGGGACTTCTGTGCGCCGATGGCGTGCCCGGTGACGGTCGAAAGCACTACATCGACGGTGTGCTCCCTGAAAACGGCAGCGACAGCAGCGGCGTCGCTGGTATCGACGGTGGCGAGCTTGGCGCCGGCAGGGAGCTTGTCTGTGCTCTTGGATCCCGGACGAGCGAGGACGACGACGGGAAGGTTCTGGGCAGCGAAGGCAGCGACGATCGTGGACCCAAGAGCGCCGGCGCCGATAACTGCGAATGACTTGTAGGAGGACATGTTGGTGCCCAAATTACAAAAACCCGTTTCTCATAAGCCGTGGTCGCCTCCGTCTTGGTAATCCACGCGGTGATCCGCTACGACAGAGAATGACAAAGCGGCAGGCGAAATAATTCAAAGAAAGCGGGCTTCCGCGGTTTAGGTGGGCCCCCACGCCGTCTTGTTTGTCCCCATATTAAAGCAGAATGACGTTTGAGCGAACTCCTTTGTAAGGCGGTTTGTAAGGCGGGCTGAGCGGGGTTTGCATCTGTTCATGCACTGATGATGAGAGTTAACTTTTCGGCCTGCAAAAATGGCGTGGCCCAGCGCCAATTAGCTTTTTCGGAGTGGGCGTGGGCGCTTGGTGGGACAAGCCGATTTGCTCACGCCCATCAAAGCCCACGCCGATTTGTCGGCATGGCCCGCCAAAATCAATTTGGTCGAGAAAGTGAATTAAAGGCATGTAGCACATCATCGGTCACCGGCCCGATGCCTCTCACCACGACCACACCTGTCATTCATGTCGCTCGAAGCACCTCTCTTTCCACTGGAATTGGAGCGACATATCTTTGAGCTCGCTGCCTTTTCTCACCGTGGAATTATCCCTACGCTTCTGCGGGTGGCACGCGTCTTGGTTTGGTCAGTCTTCGTGGCTGCTTTGTATGTATCCTGCAGGCTGACGAGCGCGGTGGAGGATTGAGCCTCTGCTCTACCGAGTTGTCCACGTCAAGGCTTCACCGGTTGGGACGACGCGTCATGCAGGCGCCACTTATGCCACTCGCCAGGCATTCCAGTCGAAACCCCTCAGCTTCTTCCAGAACTTGCCATTCGACATGTCGTTCTCGATGCAGTCTCAGACTGGCCACCACAGAAAATGGTCGAGTGTCTTCAGAGCTGCACAGGAGTTATTGGCCTTGCAGCACTCATACCCTCCACGCATCCACGGCTTCTTCCGGCCTTGGGGCAAATTCAAGCGCGCCGATTATATATCTTTCTGGAGAACCTATCTCGATTTAACCCATCCAATGTTCGCCTCCGTCACACATTTTGACGTATTTGACAACGTCAGCACTCGGAGGTGGGAAAGATTTTTGAGTGCGGGCGGACGACTTCATGGCGAAGAAATTAAACGGCGAGATTGAAGGCCGGTTTCCTACCTGGACCTATATTCGCAAATACTTAATACATTTCAGCGTCGTGCTATTGGTTAGACACCACTGTCCCTGGTGATGCAGAATAGGCGACCACCTTTGTTACCGTGAGCTGCAGAATTCTTTTCAATCAGCCCACAAACCTGCAATCGAGTGTGTTCCCTGCCGCCGGCGGTGATCTCTGCCCTCTTCACGAACTTCTCCTCCGTCTGTGGGATCATCCCGTCTCGACATCATGAGTTGGATACATTGATTTTTCTGTGTCTTTTTATTGGTCTCTTGTTCTGAATTTGTGTGCGACGCAAGAGCACACCCAAACCACGTCCAAATATCGACGCCTCTGACTTCAGATCAGGCGAGTGATACCGCTATGGAAGTACAGCTGGTTCTAATCCACGAGCCGCCTTGAATATCGTGTTTAGCGCGGCAAAATAAAATACAAACCCTCCACATCGGGTAACTGCGGTCATCCTGTTATTCCGCCCCGGGTTGCGAGAGGAAAACGAAAGTACTCCTAGTGCTCCGCTCCAATAATCCATGGATGCTACACTGGCAACCTTTCCAATCCGTCACCGTTCTTTTAAGTCGAGTTGGATTCAACTCACATGCAACTACTCAAGGTACTACTATAGCCTGCTGGGAAGTGGGCCACCCCCAGATAGTGGGCCATTGGACAATATACAACTAGCCAGTTGCTTTCTGGCATACTTTGTGATTGGAGGATGGAATTCCCGCTACCTTTAGGTAAGGGTCTTAGGGCGCCCTATTTTCAGGCCAATTTCAGGCCTTACAGTAAATCACATTTTCGTCATTACACCTAAGTCAGCAGTAATTTTCCCTGCCAAAAGTCTCGGCTTCTCATCCGAGGCCCTGCAGGAAATCACATTTTCAAATCACATTTTCGTCATTACACCTGAGTCAGCAGTAATTTTTCCTGACAAAAGTCTCGGCTTCTCATCCGAGTAAGATGCTGCGGATGCCAGTGAAATAGTCTCGGGTCCAGTCTGTCATGACATCCCAATAAAGCGGCTAAGGCCGACGAGCAGCACACCCCGCTACCTTGTTAAATAACGAATCCAGTGGCGCTATTATGTCCTGCACGCATGACACATTGGTGTTCAATTTTGCGGTTATCAATTCTTCTCCTAGAATATAACAAAATATCTATTGCTGGAATAAGAAGTTTTTTTATTCAAACGGAGAGCGGGGAGATAGACAAGGGCCCTCCATTATTTAAATAGGTTCGCTGGTTTCCTTGCGTCTCGGTGGATATTCGAACCGTCGGCGGCGTCTTGTTGGAGATAGACAGGGGTCCTCCATAAATAGGTTCGCTGGTTTCCTCGCGTCTCGCTGGATATTCGAACCGTCGGCGGCGTCTTGTTGGAGATAGACAGGGGCCCTCCATAAATAGGTTCGCTGGTTTCCTTGCGTCTCGCTGGATATTCGAGCCGTCGGCGGCGTCTTGTTGATATTCCCAAATGTCTCGCTGCTATTCATCATAGTATTGACACCCCTGGACGCTCCGCCTTAAGTTGCACAGGGGCGGCGGCGCAACGGAGTACTAGTGGGACAGTAACTTGATGGTCTCGATGTTGTCCAGTTTAAAGGAATGGTTATTTTTCCATTGACACCACACAATGAGGATGTATTCATTTCACGTGTGCCCGCTCCCGTATTTTCCTGGAGCGGACGGGCTGTTTCGGGTTTCGTCGAAAGTTTTCACAGATATAGGGATAGATGGTAAGCCAATTCATCAGCAAATGACAAAAAACTTGTCACTGTTTCTCTTGTTCAAAAAATAAGAGATGGCGGAAATAGGCCTGGGAAGTCAATGCGCAATTTAAAAAAATGGAAAAAAAAAAACATCACTTGTGGGGTTTCGAACATAGCCTGTCGGCTTGTCAACTTTTTGTCTTTTTTTACCTGTACAAGCTTGTACAAGCCCCAACAAGTAAGTTGTTTTTGTTAAAAACCTGATGTTTACGAGACCCCACAGCATATTTCGACATCATGCTCAGCCGGTTTCAATGCCGAAGCATTTGGCAAGGAGAAAAGCCGCTGACGTGAGAATAAATGACTAAAATGTGATTTACAGCCAAAACCTGGTTGATTGGGCGCCCTATAAGAAACCCTTACCTAAAGGTAGCGGGAATTTGGGAACCCTGATTGATAGCGCAATGGTATGTACGGCTACCGGTAAAACATGATAAGCTTGATTCCTCATCCACTGACGAGGCGAAGCTGCTGCACAAATGCCACAAAAAAGGATCATGCACTTCACTGCCGGCCAGGACTATACTGATCTCCTCTCGACACGTGTCGTGATGGACTTTCAAAGCTCGGTGTCTCTGACACACTGTGCACCTTCTCAAAGCGCTCGCCGCTCTAGTTTTATTCAGAACTTTCAACCAGCGGTTCAGCCCACATCTTTGCAAATGCTGACACTTTCATCGAACATGGTTGGATCAGCGTCGACAAGCTGAGGGAATTCGTTGGACACACCGATCACAATCAGCACTCGGTTCTACCTGCAACACGTGTCAAACTCGAGGAGGCTGAATGCGCGACGCGTATTTTGGTCTCGGAGCTGCGCGGTGGGCCACCGGCCAAGAGCTTTATTTAATTCCAGCAGAATTCAAAACAATGGAAGATTCATAACCGACGCATGCACGCAGATTTTCTCAATTTCTCCTCATATGTTTAAATCTATTATCAATGACTTTTTTCACCCATCAATGACCACGGTGTGTCGCATCTGAACGAACCGTGTCGCACTCACGGTGCACTGTGTACGCCGCATGTGTTCAATCCCGGAAAAAATGGCAGTGGTCATTTTGAAAACTTCAGTTCTAACACTATGGCCTTCATGGATGTGAAAGTCTTGGGACCCAAAAATAAACAATTCAAAGACCAACTTCCTGACTCCTGAGTTCAAACTTCAACATTGGATAATTTAAATTTACGCGCCCCAACTTGTGCAAGTTGATCGATCCTGGTGATCCTGGCGTGCTGACGGAGAGAGCTTCGGCCGCACCAACAAGGAATTAAATTTATATGCAGCTTGCGGCATCTCAAGAAGATTACATGAACCGTTCGAGAGTTGGGCCGTAGTCAATGCATGGGTGATGCTGAGGACCGCACTGGAGGAGTGGACACAAGTGGTTGAAGTTTGAAACAAGTTGAATGACAAAAGCCTGACGCGATATTAATAAGTACTGCCCATGGGTGTTTCACTGCGTCGACTGAGTGAGCTTTGGGCCGTCGAAGGCATTCAAAACTTCAGTAACGTTACTAACTATACCAGACCAAACCATGACCTTTACTTCACTAAAATTCACATCAATCTTGGTAGCGGCCTGTGCCGCTTGTCGGCTCTACCTACCCGCTACCTTTAGGTAAGGGTTTTAGGGCGCCACAACTGGCGGTAAATCACGATTTGCTCATTGCTCTTACATAAGCATGCCTTTCTCTGCGCAAAAGGATAATACTCGGGATAATTTAGTTCACCGTGCCTGTCATTCTTCATATCCGTGAAAATTCCCGCTACGGGTTTCAATGGAGCGGCTAATCATTCCACCTTTTGGCGGCGGATCACATTTTCGTCATTTCCTTTGTGTCAGCAGCTCTTCTCCCTGCCAAATTTCTTCGCAACAAGAGGCTGGGCGTGATGCCGAGATATGCCATGAGGTGTACTCTCAACCCCTATTCAACAACCATTTGGCAGAGTTTCGACATCTTCATAGTAACCCAAAGGTATGGAACCTTTGAACAATGCAAGAAGAAACTAACTGACTTCGTCTGGGGCCGGGCTCTGAGAAATTCAACTGATTCAGGGACTACTTACCAGGTGAATTCGAGTCGGCGAGAAATGGATTGCCGCCTCAATTAATTCAATCTTTATGGCTGCTACTTGTGAACTCGAGTAATGTCGGAAATTTATCTTTAGTCTTATAAGCGCCTTCTATTACGAGGCCTTGTCAACCGCTTATAATAAGCTCAGCAACGCATAAGCGCCTTAAATCCACGCACCCAAAACTTGATTGCAAGCCTGTGTTGCGTCCAAGCTACACACCGCTAATATCCCACATCCAGAATAGTGTCATAGATAGAAACTTCAATTTTGCATACCAAAAAGTCCCAATAGCTACGATCCTGGGGAGGAAAAAACATCTTATACGGATATCTTTATCTGATAATCCTTTCATAAGGGGCACAGCTATTATGCCCTTATTGGGCCTTACGGAACCTTATAAGCGAAATTACAAATTTCCGACAAAGCTTAAGAAACAAGGTGGCCCAACAGATGCATATTGAAGATACATGATAAGTCAATTTGGGATGAAATGAAGCGATCCTTCTTTTTTCACAATTATATAAGTATGAAAATATGTTTTTGCGGGACTGACTTGTTCCAGACTGACTTCCTAATCATCATGCCCCCTCACCTCAGATGTGGCCTCCCGGCAATTGATTGACCTGGGCCGGGTTACTGGTCTGACAGATATGGGGTACTGATTTAGCCCAACTTTGGGTTCGACCTTTTGTACCTGCCGTTTCGCCGGTGCCCCAAAGGAGGTTTTCTTGCATTAATTATTTCAAGCTTACGCATTCACTGGTTCAACTTTTATTTTGCCAAGCCCGGCTGATTCAACCATACATTTATAGCTAATGTCAATACCGAAGGTGCGGCGAAAGAAAAATCCATTCTAGGCAGATTTCGATCACATTTAAAGAATTGTGTGTAACTCAATGAGTTCTGGCACGCTGGCCGCCGTGGAATACGAGGTTCACGCAATGATGGATTGTAATGCCTACGCCCCGCTCATACTGATGAGAAGAGATTTCGTGGTGAACGTACTGGCCGATGACCCTGCTCTGGGCCAGCGTAAGCACTTCTCACTCGGTATGAATTCTTACAGCGGATGATGGCGTCGGAAGGCAGTCACCCGTGTAGCTAAATATGTGCACGGTGTATTGGCATTGTTTGATAGGTTCCAGCGCGTTATTCCCGCTGGATATCGTACGTAGCAACACCTGATCGTTTTATATTCCCGTTTGCATTCGAGGGCTGCGGGACGATCTCTTTGTATTTCTATCACAACGGCTTAAGGTGTGGATGACTGTAGCATATATTGTAGAGGCAAGTGTATGCAGGTACAGTACCCCGTATGTTCCTCAATGGGACCACCGCGGTTAATACATCCTCCTCCTCCTCCAGCCCAGATTCTCACTCGGAACTCCGACTTTCTCAAGATACCCAAAGATATAACATTTTCGCTACTATAGCTCTCTCACTAACTGGGTACGAATTAGCCCGTCAATTTTATCTACTTTTTAAGTCAATACATGTAGAACTCGTTGAGTTACAAGCAAGTCTTTGAATGCGATCAAAATCAGCCCAAAAAGTATTTTTTTTCGCCGCGCCTTTGGTACTGACATTAGCTGTAATTGCACAGTCCCAGAAACATCCTTCGTCGAAACCACTGATCCAACCTAACACATAATTGCAACCCTACTGATTCAACCCCACTCTTCTGTGGCTAATACAACCTTGCTTTGGCTGTACTTCCTCCATTTCTTTTTGGTTGAACACTACTTTCTGGAACAGGAAATTACTGTTGCACTTGCAACATGCCAGTGTGTTTCAACAGAAAACTACCAAGTCAAGAAATCCCGCAAGCAATGCAAGATCTGTGCATTGATTATCGAAACCCAGGTGAGAGCCTGGAGCCTAGACAAAGCCTTCATTCTGATGCCCTAGGTAAACTACCATTCCGCAAAAAATCTCCACAATCTCTCCTAATATCCTAAGACACGAAAGTTCAGATGTGGCATTGCCCTCACCTCGGGGAAACTTGAGTAAGGGTGCTAATGATTTTAAAGGACCTCACGACTCGGGCTGAATTCTCTGAAATAGGAAAGTGAGGTTGAAGCAACCCAGAATCCAAAACGGGTTGAATCAATCCCACCAAGTGAAAAATCTGGTTGAATAAACGGACTCGGGTGTGGGAACTTGGGTTGAATTACTAAGTAAAAAATTTGGTCGGATCGAATCAAGAGAGTACGGTTGGATCAGCCGCTGGTAAATTGAATCAGTGAGCGGTCGGTCAGAGTTTAGTCCAAACAAAAATGTGGACTGGTAGAAATTACTCCGCCCCGGCCAAGTTTAATCAGGTAGCGGGCTGTGCCGCTTGTCGGCCTTACCGGCCTTATACAACCTTGGACCCCTGTTTGTACCAAGTTTGATGGCGGGATGACGTTCGGCCCGCAAGTTATGGCAGCCAAATATTGTCGTGGGAACCGCACCGCTTAGCGGCGCCAACTTCCATCGTCTCGTTCTCTGCGAGTTCTTTACCAATTCGGGACTTCTGGGGCTCATTATGTTTGCCACAGGCTGTCGTTTCATTTGAATTGTTCACTGATGTGACACACAACTCATTTTAGGTCACTTTACCCTCCCCAAAGTAGGCTTAGAAGTTCAGTGTGCTTAACATTGGCCGCTCTACAGTGGGTAGACCCTGAAGGCTACAAGTTTATCCCGGCACATAAAGATTGAGGCGACCGACTTAATGGACTGTGAGCAGTCTCCAATATTTATTTTGGCTGATTTGGTGCTGGGTGGCTGTGATTCTTGCAAATCAGATATCATCTGACATTGGAATCTGCAGATTTTTTGTGGACTCCATCTTCGTGTAGGCGTGAATATTCTGCTTCAGTACTGTTGATATATATCGTATGAAACTGCTCAATGAATATTTTGGTCCCCCCAATGCACGCCAGGGATGTATTAGCCGCAATTCATCAATCAGCGTGATTTTCGACAACATGCACAGCGGAGAAGTAAATATTGCTACCAATACTACTCGCGCTACCAAGCATTTGCATATTTTAGACGGTGTATTGGTTCCCCCTTCATGTATCAAAGCGGTTTCGTCGCAGTCATCAATGGAAAAATACACGATTTGGCTGCCTGGTCCGCTTCCTGATATTTACCTCTTTTGGACTGCCGCCGAAAATAAATTTCTGAGGCCTCCAACCAACCCACAAGAAATCGGCCAAAAATGCCTCACATGTTTTTAACATGCCTATCTTCGATCCCACGCACATAAAGCCCCATTTTTAAGGTGTGTGAATGCCGCTATTCACTGATTTCTCTTAAGTGACCCACTTCCCAGCGTGATATAGTACATGTGAGCGGGTAATTTATAAAGCAGGTGTAATGATTCGCTGAAACGTTGCCATAAAGGTACCCATCCATACACTTGAAAGCACCGGACAACCTTTTTTTCGTCCCACATCAATATATTCTATTCACAAGTACCTAGGTACCCAATGAACTCAGAGGAAGGCCGCCATCGATTGGCTGGCAAGTCATCCGCCCGCTATAGGAATGTCCAGTGTCACGTTGCAAGAAGCAAATGGCGTTCCGAAGGTGTAAGTTATTTTGTATTCCGCTCAGTAAATACATTGGATGCACATAGTCACACAGAGGAGTAAACATGGCCACCATCGACTAATGGAAAGTCGTCCTCCGGTTGTTTGAAGGTCTTGCAATTCTCACAAGCTGCAAGAGGAAAATGGGAGTTAAAATCTCCCTGGTGGCGTGTTGGGATCTTCGATTTTGTTGGGAGGTTTTTTTTTTTTTCATTCCGCCTAAATGATTTATCAGGCGCCTAAAAATATTGGAAAGGCGGAAAGTATCGAGTCCTTGAGAGGCTTGCATTTTTCACACCGAAATTATGTTCCTGGTGGATTTTACTCGCACTACGCCTCAGTTACATTTGAATCGAATGTAACTGGGTGCTATAGTAAATGAATAGCCCCGCCATCGACTGTCTGGCGAGTCGCCTTCCACTCATAGGTGAGGATAAACCATAATTGAGGAATACGGTGGTTCCAATCCTCCTGGCGGCTTACGGTATGTTGACGTCACCTCTTTCGGAGAGTCAACTTAGATTCAATTCGCATGTGTCTAGTCTAATCCAGTCCTAAATGCGAGTGAATGATTTTCACTGAATCCGCTATTGAATAACTTGAGCTTCACTCAAAGTTTGCTGGACTTGTTTGCGGCGGCCGGGGGATACTTTGAGTTTTACAGCGCATGAAATACATTCTAGGCACCTCGGTACCCGATGAACTGAGAAAGGCCACCGTCGACTAATTGGAAAGTTATCCAGACGCAGGTCCTACAGAGGCTCAAGAGGAAAATGGGGGTTCGAATCCACCTGGTGGTTGAGCTCGTACCGCAAATAGCTTTTTCTGCCCGAAATGAAATCGTGCTAGATTTTATTTGCAATACTTACGATGCGCGCGCGAGCTAATTTTCATTCGCGTGAGAATTAACTAAACGAATGGCAAGTCGTCCCTCGTCTGTGTCAGATCCCTGAGCCAAGCTGCGACTGGAACATGGGGTTCGAAGCCTCGTGGTGGCATAGTGTAATAGTATGAGTCGTGTACTGGCATTTATTTATAACCCAAGGACAAAAATGTATTCACCCGCACCGAGGCATACAAGAAGTGAATCGACTAATTGGCAAGTCGCCCTCTACTCATGGGCACGTCCGATGGTATTAGAGGAATACAGTGGTTCGAATCCTCCTGGTGGCATGGCCCAATCGCCCAAGTGAATAAAGTATACAAGACGTGCCTTCGCTTCGCTCCGGCAGCTACGGTGATTTCCAAGTGCGTGAGGTTGTGCAATTGTTCAACATGATACATGTGTGCTGTGAAACCGGTAAAGGGTGGGATGCAAGGTTGAATGTCAATGGATACCAACACAGCCGCAAATGATCGTATTTTAGGCCCACTCGGAGTCTTCAAACAACTGAGTGTTAACGTGACACCGTGCCGTTAAACTAAGACTTTGAGAGCACCAGCAATACATATCACTCCAATTCACGCCCCGTTTGGCACTTGATAAAGCAGCGCTCCGTAGATGTACTACGGTTGACAAAGTTTCAGAACCTAGGTACGACAAAGAAAATTGCATCTGATTGACTTAAGGTCCCACGCTCTGGCAATAGTAGTCGTAGAAGCCCTTATGCACAGTCACACGTTGGACTGCCAAGGTTGAGGCCTTACGGCAGAAGTCGACATCCACAGTTTGGCTTATACGTAATAAAACGTCAACTGTGAACCTCACTTTCAGCCTCTGTCATCACATTGAAGCAGGAACGACTTACCACTTGTGCACATGTTGTCCTGACGATGGGCATCGAAGATTAGCCCGTTCCATTCGGTCGTAGATGTATTCGACGAGTGAAGGTCGCTCGGATGATAAATGAGTATCAGGCGGTTGGGTATAGAATAGGGACGTACTCATATTGGTGCGAGGCCTTCCCAAACTCGTGAGAGGTTTGAGACCCGGTCAGAAGACATGCTCGTCCCGGGAGGAAGAAAACTAATCCAAATCCGTATAGATTGTCAGTGAATACATGTTAGGATTTACTGAAGAGAATAGGGGATCGCTAGTAGGCACCGACCTCCGTGAAGTCGCGGCAACTTGCAGTCGTGCGTTGAGCCCCGTATATTCTTTTCCAGCATTGCGCACTGAGAAATTGACAAAGCAGGCCTTCTGGCCACCATGGAAGTGGTCCGAAGAGCGTTGCAAATACCGTTGAAGTACATTGTGGCTCTATGGTTTAGGCCTTACATCTGCGCTCACAAAGGTGAGTAAATTTTGCGACTGTGAAGACTTAGAACCAGGAAATGACGGACCGATGATGTTACTCGCCATATTTCGAGAGCGCTTCTTACCTGCCAGAGGAATCCCATAGATCTTAACTTTCAAGGATGCGTTGACCGGCAGATGATACGGTGAAAGACGGGAAGTTGCGTTCAGATGATGGAGTAAACATTGAGTTTGAGCTCTTGACCAATACTTGAGCCTTGGCAGTGAACTTGAACTCGACCTTGATTGGATTTGACGGGCGATGCGTGAGGTGAGTTGCGGAGTTCTACAGCTTGAAACCTCCAGAAGTGAACAAACACGCGAGGTTTTATGGAGCGGTTTGAGATCAGGGAGGACTTGACTGATGTCTTGAGGTGTAGCGGAGGGCCAAGAGGTAAATAGCGTGCTTGAGGTCCATGGAATTTTGAGGGTCTAGCGTTGAAGCGTACCTGCGCCTCGGTAGATGGTTCGAGTGTCTTGAATATCATGATGTTGCTCATTCTTGCAGTGTACGATGGAAAAGAGGAACGGAAGCGGCGACCCGGGCAGAGGGAAGACAGAGATGATGGGGGTGGAATAGAAGCAGCGACACAATGGATACCCTCCCTTTTGAGTGGAGCTTGAGGGCCTGATCGGGCACTTGAAAATTGCCTAAGCGCCTAGGCGTCTAAGCTAATTGCGGATACGGGGGTCAGCTGAGATAGTGAATGGGGAAATTTCGGCAGTACAAACAGGTGCACTCTGATACGAGGCATCTGCTTAATATACGAGGTATGGCATGTAACAAGATACACAGGGAAGGGAATGTAGCCGCCATCGACTATTAGAAAGTCGCTCCCGAATCTTATTACGGTTGTGTGTAACCGCCACGAGGAAAACGGAGTTTGAATCCCCCTGGCGGCATGGCGAGGCGCATCCTCCTTGTTTTTCGGTTCGCAGAAGTAGTAATTTATTCACATGATACAAGCTACCATCGACTGCTGAAATGGGCTGTAGTTGAAGGTGTTGGGAAAAGGTCTAGATTCCTGGAGAGCTTGGCGGCCTCTTCAGGATTTTTTAACCGAACTTAGGTATGTATTGAATTTTATTCATAAACTTCGTACGCGTGATTGGATTTATTCCCTTGCAAGTGATTGAAATAAAATTCAGACCACCATCGACTGGCTCCCCCGGCTGTCAAACACTTGATATTGCGAGGTATTTGGAGAGAAATGGTCGTCCAAATCCCTCTGGTCACTGGTGGCGTTCCCTCACTGCAAGTTGTTTTTTTTTACGCAGATTGAATTCGCGTGTATCTACTTAATTAATCTATGCACACAAGGAAATGCTTTTCGCCACCATCGACGATCGATCCCTAGACGCTTGTTTTTTTTACCCTGCGAAAATCATTTTTTCGCGTGATTCGATGACCTGATAGGCATTTGTTTGAAACTGGTGTAACAAAACAAGACCCTCGATCGAGAGTTTAGCGTCTGCCTGGTTGAAGCTAAAGACTTTCAAACCGATATTCTGTTAGATTTTATTCGCAGTACTCGTGCGTGCGTGAACTAAATTTCATTCGCCCGAGATCTGAGACCACCAGCGACTAATTGCAAGTCGTGCTCCGGCTGTAGGCAATTTAAGTTGCGAAAGGAAGATGGTGGGTCGTCAATGGTAGTTATAGCTGAGTCGTGCGTTTTTTTTACACCGCCCAAGTAACATAATTTATTCATATGAACCACGGTACACATATAGACCATCGACTAATTGGCAAGTCTTCCTCTGGCTGTAGGCTCGACGCCAACTGCAGAAGGAAATTGGAGGTTCGAATCCCCCTGGTGGCATTTGTCTATAATTTGATTTGGCTCATTTTATATTTTTGATGATTTATCGAATTCACGCCAGAACCTTTCGACCATAGAACGACCAAGAGCCCATCTCGATAAGGCGCGTCTGTTTATTTGTATGTGTGGTGAGGGCACGTGCGCTCTTGAGAGCGGCTCTCTCCGTCTTCCTACTCAGTATATCCTCACTTTCCCGTCTGCCGATCTGTTTCCACAACCCGGTGTCCAAGGCAGCTCAAGCAGTAATGTCGGGACCTCGATTCGGCGGTATGGAGCTGGAGCACACGATTCACTCCGATATCAAGAAATACCACAAATCCTATTTCACCTCCCCGAAGGACCTGCGTGAGGTACGGGCGCAGGGAAAGCAAGCCTGTGCGGTCTGCGGCAATCTCGAATATGAGCTCAGGCGGTGCGGCAAAGTCAGTACTGCGATACCTTCACTATCGCCCGCTTTTCGCTCAACAAGTACGGCAGTGCAAACACGCGTCATACTGTTCGAAGGAGGTGAGTCTACTGTTCGGGCGCGGTACGCGTAGAAACCCCACCCATGAGTGCATGTAGTGTCAGAAGGCGGATTGGTGCGTTTTTCCGGAGTTTATGCATCGCGGATGTTGACCAAGCGACCTCTTGCCACAAGGCCAACCCACAAATTTGCATGCAACGCAGCCGACTCCGGCGTCAATATGACGAAAATCGCGCAAACCCTGAATGCTAGCACGTTCCTCAACATGCAGCTCCAGGGGGCGTTCATCGCCGCCTTCGATCTCCTGCGCGATCCGCGCCTCGACCGGCTCTTCGCCGCGCGCGTCGACATCGGTGTCGAGCCCACTGACCTCATGGCCTTCATGAAAATCTACAGCGGGGGCCCGCCCGCCGAAAAAGGCGAGGGGATGGTCCAGGTGAACGCCTTCACGCCCCTACCCGACCCATGGATCACAGAGCAAGCGGCGCAAGTCTGGCGCAGTGCCAGAGAGAGCGCGACGTCCGCCGGGCTCGCGACCTCCCCCGTCGGCCTCGTTGTGCTCTCCAAAGCCAGCGCTCTCGTGCAAATATTCCCCATAATCATGTTCCCGCAGATGATGGACATCATGCGCAACTCGCCGACCTTGTCGTCGCTCACGGGCATAACCACCATGGTCCCCGTTGACGTCGCAAGCCTCATGGTGTATGTACTGATGCCGCTGCGTTTTCCCTTCTCTCGCATCCTTGCGCCGACGCTGATGCCCACCAGGATGATAAACAAGCACATCCGGGCGGACGATAAGAACAAGCTCTCCCTCCGCACAGAGATGACGCCGGGGGATGTCCAGATAATACGGGACGCCGCCAGCGGGAATGTACTCGCGACACGCTCCGCCGATTGGCCCTTGGTTGCCCCGCCTCCGCAGCTCGCGGCCACGATTTTGAAGGAGAAGATGGCAAGGGACTCGATGTACCAAGTAACCATTATGTTCAAGTAGAATTCGGGTTGTGCTTATTGTCGGAGGGGGGACGGTAAACAGTACGGAGTGGCGCTGAAGGGGGCGAATTCATCTGCGGATATGAGTTTGGAACATTCATGTTTTCGTACCGGTTATATTGAACAATTACAGTGAATTTCATCATCCCAATTACCATTGTGGTTCAAAAATCAACTAACGAATACAGAGTGCTAGCGTAACTTGGATAACTGCCTATCAGCAGTACAACAGCCCTAGTACTCACTGTGTTTTGAACCTGGTCCTAGAATGACTAAACTCTAGCATAAGGGACAGGCGCATGAGGAGTCTTGATCCCGAGACCTGCGTCGAGCATGATCAATTTCAAAATCTGAAAGGTCGTTCATTTCTCACCGAGATCTTCAGCCAGGATCTGGGCTCCTTTCTCCCGGGCTAGGATATTTCGCCGCGTCCGCCGATCCGCGCCGCGTCACCGCCGCGTCACCTGTTGACATCGCCGCGTCACACTATGGGATCGCCGCGTCACCTGTTGATACCGCCGCGGCACACTACAGGATCGCCGCGTCCTCCCATATGACCACCGCATCCAACATCGGCGGTGCCGCACGCTGCCGCTGTCCATCTAGCCTTGATCTTTCTTCAAGTTCGACCGATCCCATCGGTTCAAACTCAACGTCAATCATCCCTTTTCATTCTCTCATCTTTGTTGCTCTATACTTCCGTTCCACATTCATCCTTTCTGCGAGCGCAACATCAACTCCCCCGCCGTATCTGGTGCTCACTTCCCGCCGACTCCGCCGCTCCTTTTTCTTATAAGACACTACTTAAGTGTACTTTCTTTAACCACTACCCCGCGATCTGGACATTTAAGCACGCACTACAGATTTTTAGGACGAGCATATTCTTTCTATTGTACAGCAACTTTTGTGGCTTGAGGGAAAATTCCCAATCTAATGTCATTTCTACACACGTCAAATCGTTCATTGCTATTATCACCATCGATCTTTTGGTTTTTAATTCATTGTAACGCACTTTTTGGCCAAATCAATCATAAGCCCCATTTGGACATTCCCAATCCAATGCAATTTCTAGACACAACAACTCAATCATCGTTATTATCAAGGTCAATTTGATCCATCCTTTCCCCGATGCCACGACCTTACCCACAGGACGAGCCACCACTTGTTCTTTGTGCGGTCCCTTGTTTCCACGCGGACGGAGGCTGCGAGACGTCGCGTGGCACTTGGGTGCAGGAGTGTCTTCATCATCTTCGCTGTCCTTCCTACGCTATGTTTTAATTTCATCATCCTTGGTGCTGTTGGGGATATCAATTGCAACACGAGGCCGTCGAGCCTCCAATGGCCTGTGATGCGCCTGTACATGTTCGGTCGGTAACTGGGGTCGAAGACAGTGTGGGCGTCATAAAGGTCTAAGGCAAACTCGCCAAATGCCTCCCTGTCCCAGTACTTCTTGTGAGTCAACTGCTTTGGCTTTGTGGCAACGAGCATTGTCCGGAAGGCTTCTGATGCCTCGAGGTTAATCTGCTGAATAGATCCCTCCCGGAGTTCTTCAAATGTGTCGCCGTTCAAATTCAGAGGCTCTTCGAGCTCGTGCTGAATGGCCAAGAGCTGCAGCATCACCCGCCCGACGGTCAGCACTCGACAGCGCCAGGACCAGGGACAGAAACCAGCCTGAAATCCTGTAGTTGTTCCAACGGCCTCACCATCAAGGCGGCGAGCTCTTTGACAGGCTCTTCCATCCACTCATCCACGGGCTCATCGTCCTCCCACGCAAAGTTAGAAAAAAACACGTTGAATGCGCTGACAACAGAATGCTCATCTGGGAATAAAGCCAGGAGTTTTGTAAGTGGATCGAGTGCTGCATCAAAAATCGCAATGAGCGGGTGATTTCTTGCTGGGTTGGGTTTGCAGAAGGTTGGCCAACGAATCTTCCCAATCTAAGAAGTGGTCAATATATTGCAATTCTGCCCAAGCGTTCTTACCTGCTCAGGTCGGAGTTCAACTTTCAACATCTCTTCGCACGAGGCCCGATCCTGCGTATAATACCTCGAAGGTCCCATGAGTTCCGCATCTGTCAGCGGCCACTCGATGCACTCCAAGTAACGAAATTCGAACTCTATGCGTGGAATTCCGGGATGGTGCTTCAAGAATTGAGCAGGATACCACAGAACATGCTCCCCTCGCCATTCGTCTTTGACTCGAGGATCCGGTAGCATGACAATCCCCCTTGGTAATAGTAACCTTGGCACCAATTGTGTTAATTAATAGAAAAATACGAAAGAGGTGGGACGCACAGTTCATCTGTCGTTATTTGTCGACATCCCCGGCATAGTAAAAGTGACGCCTGGATCGTTCCAGTCGACCTTACCATGTTCCGGCTGGCATCGGAAGTGCGACCAGAAGCCGCAGGACGAGCACTGAACTTGCTGTGGCCCGTCATCACCGTCAGAAACCTCCCCACAACCATAGCAATTAATAGGGCACGGTGTTTGCGAATTGCTCGAGTCGCTGGCAGTGACTGAGTGACGCCGTTTGGACTGCCTGAGAAGAACTGATTCAATTGTTCCGAGAATGAGCTCGTCCAGCGAGTCCCAGTCGGTGTTCTGTGTGGATGCAGCATCCGAATCGTCCATGACAATGAAGTCCCTCTGAAATCTTCCCGTTTCGGTGACTTTGTCGTCACTGTGCAAAGGCTTTTCCGGCTCCGAGGGGTCCCTTTGATATTCAACTGATTGTGCTTGGCGCTGGACACTCGCCCACTCTGCGCGCTGGTCCCCAGTCATCTGCGTCAGATTTGGCGGCACCAGCTGAGCGAATCGCGCGAATGGCAGGTTGCTAGTGGGATTTGCTTTGAGCTGTAGACCCCAAGGTGCGCACTTACACTGCTCTGCAAAAAAAACTTGTTGCGCGTTTACACCCCCCTCGAGATGATAGACGATGCCCAAAAGCCTGTATCCCGTGGGTAAATCAAGGAGCTTGTCCGATGGCCCGGACATCCACTGGGCCAGTTTTGCCCTACGTCGATGCTTTGCATGCCCGTCGTGCTGCATCCCATCGTAATCGAAGATCTTGGCACTGTCTGGAGTGACATAACGAGCAATGAAGTGGGCGCTTTCACCACGTTTTACGGTGTAGCTGGAGTAAATTTGTGCGGCCAGCATATATTTGACTCCTTGTGCTGAAAATATCTTTCCAAGAGGCAGGAGGCTCTGAGGCACCTTCCACGGGGATCCAAGGGAGTCACCGACTTCGAGAACCAGAACCATGTACTTCGTATGGTATTCCATACTTATAAACAACCTACAGACCTTAGCTAGCCATCCCCAAGCCAGGTACAAGTTTTCGAACACCCATCAACAGCTTCGATGTGATCACTTGTCAATTAATGCCAATTTGAACGAAACTACAGAATAGCTTCTTAGAATTGGGTCGTTTCAGTACATCAATAAACTGCAGATGATTTCAGTATGCGCAAATAGGCGCAGTCACAAAAACTCCAGAAAAACTCGGCATTCTCCGGAGCTTGTGTCGAATCGAGAATTGATTCGACACCAGCTCCGGGAGTTGCCGCATATTGTATCACATGATCTCCAGATCAATGTATCCGAGTTAACTTATATGCCACAAAGGACGCTGGTGTGCATCAGTGTACATCAGATTCCAGTGATAATCGGTAAGTAAATGTCTACACCAAATTGGGTGATGAAATTGTCCGCCCTCCTGCACCACCACAACTCAAAATCACACCTACTCTGAATACTTACAGGCTCATTATACACCTAAAAACCTTCCCTGAGTGTTTTTGAGACCACCGGAAGAACTTCCAGAGTGCATAAATTGCCGTACTTTCCATCATCAGACTGGGGCCCAATTGGGTGATCAATTGTGTGCTCTCTTGGATCGCCACAACTCAAAATCATGCCTATTCTGAATACTTTTGAGTTCATAATAGATCTATCTACCCTTCCTTGGCATTTTCGAGACTACCCAAAGAAATGCCAGAGTGCATAAAATGCTGCATCGGAATTTGGTTTCAGGATCAAACGAACACCTACAAGCAAAAAAAGGTTGTGCCACCATCTTTGAAGGCATCATTCTTTTTTTCTATCCATTCCTTTACAAGCTAGCTGATCAATTTATTTCAACATTATACATATGACCAGAGCAAAGCGTGGGTGTGACTATTACATTGTCCTCTTACTCTTCCTCATCCACTTCGGGGTCAAGCAACCTCTCATCCTCTGAGTTCATCTCCTCACCTGGAATTGTCATTAGAGCTGCAAACATACTTTGCATGCCAACGATCGCGTACCTTCCTTTCCACTCCCCTGACTATCCTGGTCATCTGAGATCCGGCCTTCAGCACACCATGCAGAAACAATGAAGGACAATAATGTGCACCTTTATCAGAATCACCAATGTTCATGCTCCCTTCGGTAGTATGCTCTTCCTCACTGATCTGTGAAATGTCCGACCGCGACACACTATTCATAGTCGTCTGAGAACCCCGTAAAACAACGGGCTGCCTGGAAATAAATTCCTGAAGCAGCAGCGTCTTCTTCGACACGGGGAGGAAATGCGTGTATTTTGAGTGACTATGGGGGCCACTATTCTCAAAGATGGTGCCATCTCGATAGAATGCCACGGACCACTCCACCTTGCATGGCCGATGGCGCAGCGTAGAACCGCAAATGCAGAGTGCCTCCATTTGGCGAGCAGTATTTTTTCCAGGTGCAATCTGCACAGTACACACCATAGCTGTGCAGTGGATGATGCCTGCACATTTGAAACTGGACCGCTTCCCTTTCTCTGGAGTAACTGCATCCAGCGAGCCGCGTTTCCCAGGAAGCTTGTCGTAGATCCAATAAAAGGCTAGCTGCGAAGTGTCTTCAACCTGTTGGCGTGTAAAGTGAGATCGGAAGCGGTGGTCTGGAAACCCATCCCAGCTTGTAAGCGGAAAGTTGGGTGATGTTTCAACAGTTTGCGGGGGAGACGGAGCGACTGTTCGGGGTTCATGATGATCAAGAGTCGCATGCGGTACTGGGCTTCAATGAATGGAGGATTGGGATTGTCTGTTACACTACGCACCATGTGATTTTGTCGTCTCCCGCTCCTCCCTCACCCGACCTTGAAGTTTGTCTGGAAATGAAGATGGACTTGGTTAATGTTTCCATTAGCATGGACGGCACGCACCATTCCCATCATAATATGGCACAAGAGTCGTTTTACCACATCTTCTGAGGTTCTCCTGAGGAATAGCAAGAACATGCACCACAAGCAGCAGGAAGATGAGGACTAGTCCGTAAACGAGTAGAATTGTCGATGTGGTGACCCAGTGTGAGGCCAGTGAGTAAGACCAAGAGAGAAGGGGAACGATGTGATCCCAGTTTGACATTACGAGCAGGGCCACGAGGACTGAGCAGGTGAAAAGCGATAGTGACATCGACAAGATAGGAGAAATAAGTGGCTGTGTTGCAGATCAATGATTCGGTAATCTTTCACTGTATCCTGCACGGACAATATAATCTGGAGTAGGGGTGCAAAAAATGTATACTAGACCGGCTTTCAATGCGGACCACCTTGCCTGAGGTGATGTGAAGTAGTGTCTTTGTACATACCCACTGTGGATGGGTAACGTGGCACTAGAAGAGCGTTGGCATACCTTGCCGTGCCACTTGCAGTGTCTATTTCTATTCAAATAAAAGGATTTAGCACAAAACAGGTTGCCCAAGAATATTTTCTGGGCGTTAAAATCGTGTTTGTGAACCTGTAGACCATATTTTGGTCTTAACAATTTTGTATTTGATCCATTCTGAACATTCCGTTTTTTTTTTTCTCGTGTAAAATGCCTATTGCTCCATTTCACACAGGGAATGAAATTAGCGGATAACGCAACAATACTTCCCAAGAATTTGGCGAAATGGAGCAAGGATTTCCGCAGAAAGAGTGAATTTCTGCATGGTGTGTTGGCATTAAACCTCCAAAATCTTTACAAATCGCTTGGACATTGCGCTTTGGGTCGGAGATTCAACTAGGTGGATGGTATTCAGTTTGTTCTAACCTGTTTTCCCAAATTTTATTATGGGAGTCTGTCTCGTTTTGGTTGCATCTCCAGCAAGTGGCTGTGCAACCAGCCTTCAGATAGTTAATAATGTTGAGGACATACGGAGAGGAATTTGATTAAATTTGCGGGTTAAGTGATGCCCTTTAAGTTAAATACATATCCTAGGAGGTTTTTGTGCATTTGAGTGGCTTCAACTGCCTGGTCAGCGCCGAAGCACTGACGCGGCGCCAGTGTGTACTTCGCCGCGTCGGGCCGCATCGCTTGTACGCTCATTCAAATTGCACGTAACTCTCCATATAGCTTTCATAAAGTTATTTTTCACCATATCACCGACATATTCGCTGAATCAAGCTTCATATATTGTGTTCGATAAGGTTTGGATATCTCGGTGGCTGTACAATCCGCCTTCAAATAGTCAACAATGTTGAGGCCATACGGAAAGGAATCTGATTAAATTTCTGGGTTAAGTGACATCCTTTAAGTTAAATACATATCTTAGGAGGTTTTTGTGTGCCTAAGCGGCTTCAATAGCCTGGTCGGCGCCGAAGCACTGACGCGGCACCACTGTGTACTTCGCCGCGTCGGGCCGCATCGCTTGTAAGCTCATTCAAATTGCACGTAACTCTCCATATAGCTTCCATAAAGTTATTTTTCACCATATCACCGACATATTCGCTGAATCAAGCTTCATATATTGTGTTCGATAAGGTTTGGATATCTCGGTGGCTGTGCAATCCGCCTTCAAATAGTCAACAATGTTGAGGACATACGGAAAGGAATTTGATTAAATTTCTGGGTTAAGTGACGTCCTTTAAGTTAAATACATATCCTAGGAGATTTTTGTGTGCCTAAGTGGCTTCAACAGCCTGATCGGCGCCGAAGCACTGACGTGGCGCCATTGTGCACTTCGCCGCGTCGGGCCGCATCGCTTGTACCCTCATTCAAATTGCACGTAACTCTCCATGATGGCTTCCATAAAATTACTTTTCAAATATTCACCAAATAAAGCTTCATATTGTGTTCGAAAAGGTATAGATTTGAAAATATTATCATGGTGACGGTTAGCAATGGAAGGTTGATCATTACTATTATTCATGAAAGAATTAGGTGATAGTTAGTCAAAGAAAGCACATTGCGGGCTCAGTGGGATGGAGCCGCAGTGCTGCCGCATCTAATATCTTGAGCGCCGCGTCGAGTGTGGTGAGCGCCGCGTCAAGTGTGGTAAGCGCCGCGTCATAGTTGGAACACACCGCGTCCCGCACGTTGACGCGCCGCATACCGCCGCGTATCGCCGCGTCCAATACCATTGCCACGGCGAAGTTAACCATGTACTTCGCCACGTCCCCCCGCAGACCGCCGCGTCCCGCCGCGTCATCGCCGCGTCGACGCCGCGTACAAGTTTTCTTCCGTCGCACCTACCCAATGGTGAGTACCACCAGTCAACGCCGTTCCTTCGCCATCCTTCCTCGATGTTATCTCTGTAGCCCCTCTGCCACTGTGGTGAGATGGCGGACCTTGAGAACGGGTGAACGGCGCTTATTAAGGTTGAACCGCCGCTGCATCTGCCGCTACACCGCCGCGTCACTGCCGCGTCACCGCCGCGCCAACCTGACGCGGCGAAGTATTTTTGCCCCTTTCTCCCCGACGAGGAGCGCCGAACTATAAGTGTTGGTGCCCAAGTTGTCAGGACAGATGCTCAAGTCAATGCACTTGAGGTTCTTGGTGCCTGGACTCTGGTTAAGATAGTGAAAGCAACGAAAGGGAGGTGATCACCAAAGACATTGAGGCGCCCATCAACAACGCCCCCTTCCTCTCTCGGCTTCATGGCTTTCACACTTCGTTCAGCTATGGAGGAAGAAATTTTGGTAAGCCACTCACCGCATGTTCCCAAGCTGTGCCAGGTGGTCTCAACGTGGTCCGCGATCCACTCGTCGATGGCCTTGTCGTCTTCCTCGCTGTACTTGATGTCCTTGTGAACCTTGCTGGCATCGTAGATCTCCCCCGCCCTACGGAGGAGTTGTGAGACGACGGTCAAATTTGCAAGCACTTGCCGACGGACTTGTGCCAGGTACCCTTTAAATTATCCATTAATTGGACGCTTGATCAGACTATCAATGACGTACCATATGAATTCCGACGGTGAATGCGTTCGGGAGAATGGCCTTGGCGGTCTGGATGTCAATGTCTTTTGCCGCGGCGGGGGATGCTGGGTGGAAGCGTGGGTGGTGGGAAGTGAGCTCGCCGCGGAACGCTATCGGCGAAGCAAGTGAGCAGACGTCGAGGCCTCGAAAAATGTAATCACATACCATCCATCCTCCTCGCCACCTCGCGGGTCTTCTTGTAGCTCCAGCGAATGGGTGCAAAATCGGCCTTGTTGTTCATGAATCCGCTGTCGAACTCGGGCTCGACGTAAGGACTGGTGTTGCGAATGTGGATCTAGATAATTTATGAATTGTCTGCCTCACGAATAAACGAGGAACAGAGAGAACTCGACCGCGTGAGGCCGGGTACTCGAGATACTGGAACCTGTAATTGCGTTGAAGAGAACTCGACCCGAAGAGGAGGACATACATCGTGATGTACTTCTCGGGAGGAAGAAGAGTATGGTCCGCGTAGGCTACAAAGATATGCTAATCTGCGTGTATTCAAGCCATAATGGCCGTACCTCCAGAAACAATAGCTCCAAACCTGAATACGAATATGGTTGGTGACAAACAAAGGGTAACTCCGCAAACTTACATCACCGGCTTGTCAGGCTACAGAAGCAGTGTCAATGGCTACTACGAAAAAACGACATTGCGAGGCGACAAACCTTGTCCTTGAAGTAAGTGTCCCAGAGCTGATTGAATTCTGGTCCCATCTCCTTTAGTTCTGCTTCCGTTGGTCGGATCTGCGGGATGATATTATTGAAGCGAACTGGTGTTGGCGATTCGTAAGGAGTGTACCTTGAATCCAGCATCGATAGCATTCGAGGAAAGGCGCGCTTTCTGGATTCTCTAGTAAGCGAAAGGTATGGCATTTCTCTGCATGAAATACTTCGGGGGAGACCTCCCACTCCTGGAACAGCTCCTTCTGCACTTCCTTATCGCCACGGAGGAAGTCGTCGGAAGTTGTGCTCTCGTTAGAAACACGGAAGACTATTCTACGGTTCAAGAGCAGAATGTTTAAAGAAGGATTAGGTCACTCACTCGAAATGGTCGTGTAATGACTGAAGAAGAAGGGTGAGCAAAGGGGGTTCTCGGTACCCACGCGACGTACTCTTGGTATTTTTCGCCAACTCCCGGAAGGTCACTGACCACCTAGGAGGGCAATATGAGACCCCCGGACCCCGCATACAGGACGAACCCGAACCTTGATGTTCATTTTCTGCAACCGCTTAGCGTTGCCTACCCCAGACCGCTCGAGAATCTGAGGCGTGCCGAGTGTCCCGCTGCTGACGACAACACACTTGCGTGCTTTGACGATGGTCTCCACGATCCGGCCAGCGTGACCACGGTTGCGCGCAGGAACATACGCGACACCGATGGCCTTATCACCTTCGAAGATAACACGAGAGACGCGAGCGTTGGTGCGCAAGAAAATATTAGTTTGCACATCCATCACACTGTGGACGTAAGCAGTAGCCGCGTCGCTACGCCTTCCAGTATCCCTGTTGATATATTTTGCCCAGATTTCGGACGCATGCGAGGTTTTGAGATCTGACAAAGGAATGAACCCCAACCATGGTCTACGGAGCTTCAGAGGTACCTTGAATGCCGTCTGCGCAATTACGAAGTTAGAGCGCGTCTCGATCCCGCACAAGGAACTTAATACATACCGCTGAATGGAACTCCAAGGTTATCTGAGGCACGCAAGAAGTCCTGAGCTGAGAAAACGGTTAAAAGTGAGCAGGGTCCCGGCATCTGGAAAGCACCAACCCAACGCTGTGATCGTCCCACCATTTGAGATGGCAATCGGTCCATCGTATCCGTGGGTATCACTGTTGCTGGGTTTCTGGGAAAAAAAGCAGTTCAAATAGCTATCGCTTATAAGGGGAAACCCTCGGACCTGGTAGTTCTCCAGCTATTTTCAGGGGCGTGAGTTGTGTGAGCGGAAGGTCAGAGAAGATCGCGTACTCTCTTCATCAAGGGAAGGAGGTCTGATCGAAGAGCCTCACAATCAAATCAATTATTTTCTGAGCAGCACAACGCACCTTTAGCAGTCCAGCCTTCGGTTTTGAAGTCATCTAAATGTTGTGTTCGCATTTGAAGCTGCTTTTTTATGCAATCGAATGACCTACCCCAGTCAGACGCCGACGCCTGAAGGAGTGTCAGGACGCATTCGGAATGGCATTAGGAAATTGGACTTACGCGAGTGTACATCTTTTCAATTGGGCAGAGGTTAGTCAGTTCCAGACCACAGCGACGGTGAGAGTCACCTGGAAGTTAACGCTAATATCATATTAGGCCGTGGTACGAAATGCAGGAAGAATTTAAAGACATTCACCTGCTTCCACCACCTTGAACACGCGAATAGTTGAATGACGGAGGAATCTTCGAAGATGTGTTCCTTACCCAGAATGTTGGCACATCTGACAGCGATTGAGCTTCGCGACGATCTTTAACGTGGCACTCTTCGACTCACGGAACAATGCTCCTCCTCCAACGCAAATGGGAGGATGCCACCGTGTCGGTGTAGAACGTCGCTTTGTCGTTGCTGTAGTCAACTATTAGAAAGTGTTGCGAGCTGTAAATGAAACAGAATGCCTACATTCCATCGTTCTGCATGTTCCTCACGTAGATACCGGGCCTGTGGAGGGTGAATGGGCTGGAATGCATTCCAAGAAGGATACCACTAGCCTGTAGACCTATCTGTCGGACCTTCAATTGAAGAAGCCTCAGGGTATTTACGGACAACACATACCCAGGGGTCGTCCCTGTTGTTAGTGCCCCCTGTGTGATGTTGAATGTGATCAAACACGAGCGGACCAACGGTCAGATCCACCTTCGATGAGCATAACCTTCAGGGTCGGGTCGGCGTATGCAAGGCGTCCAGCGACGACACATCCTACAACAAGTCAAACAGTGAAAATTGGTCAGGGTGGTTCAACTACCTGCTGGACCGCCTCCTGCAACGATAATATCGACTTCTTGAGGGTGAACCATGGTGCTGTTATTCACGGCGAAGGGAAGGCGGATAGGTCCGTGGGGCGCTACGACACGCATCTGACCCTTTATATGCACGCGAATCACAACCGGAATCCAATCCATGGCCCGCGGGGAGCGGAGGAGAGTAGCGTCTTCGCGATTCGCGATCCAGCTGCCTCAGAAGCATGAGCAAGATGCGGTGGCGAGACCAGAAGATTAAGGCTCGTGAACAGGCTTTCCTCGGATCGCATTATAAGCGGGGAATTTGCACTACGCATGCCAATGAAGCGGAGTATTTTGCAGGAGATGGGGAGGAGATTTGATTGAGGTCGGCCTCCAAACAGTCGTACGATTTCCAGATGCTGCGCGGGGAATCCTGCTCTTCCTAATGAAGGTGCCGAAGAACCTACCGCCTTCGATCCCTCCCGGAGCTTGGGGTTTCGATGAAGTTCGCAATCATGATGGAACAAGCTTGAGCTGTTCGCCGCGGGATTCAGAGGGGCTGGGCTCATCGGGGAGTACAAGAAAGGCTCAGTTGACTCCTTGAGCCGAGAGTCACTGTCGAGAAGGCTCTTGAAGCCTGAGTCCAAAGATTGAGAGCCAAGACCCGAGAATAATTTGGTGCACCATCAGGATGAAGTAGATGCGAGAAAACTTCTGGTGGATCGAATAGTCCTAAGTCGAGTGCAAAGCGTGGAGTCCGTGGGGTGTAAGACGGGACACCTCTTGATATATTAATATTGTCGACTCGAGCACACCGCGTCGTTCTCGACTTCGTGACAGTACAGCGGAATGTATATCCTATGACGAAGAACGAGGGGCCCCGGGTAAGCAGCTACAGAATCAGATGGAAGGCGGCGCTGTGCGAGAGAGGCTAGAGCAAGGATGGCTAGGTCGTGGATCTTGAGGTGAAGGATGTGGAACGGCGGGGTTACGTGGAAGCCTCGAGTAAAGGGGTTGACCAAAGCAAGGTCCAAGGTCCAAAGTCGAGTTGAGGAAGGCGAAGTTTAGGTTCGGATCAGGCCGCCGATCCATTGTTTGTTCAATTGTTGATTCACAAACCAATACTTGTTTTGAAAGCTTTGTGTCTTACCGTGCTCAGCAGCCTCAGCTGAAAAATCGGTTATCCCAAGGGCTGGAATTTGTCGAAAACGGTCTCAAATTGGCCAGGGCCTTGCCGCTCGGCATGATCGGTTTTAATCGGTCTTCCGATCGCACCTTTGGAATGGCGGGGTTTTTGCCCCGCTGTAATAATTGCGTCCACGGCCAGTGTGTTTGTGGCTGTATCACGAGGCTTGATCACCTGCTAAGACACGCATGCAACGTATCAGAACGGCATGATGAAACGGGCCGGAGCGCTTTGATGCGCCAAGTTGGAAACACAGTTGTTTGCAATCTAGCTACAGACAGACCGAGAAACGAGAGAATTAAAGCCCGGCCGTTCATTTGGCACCCAAGATAAATGTTTCGCATGAGGATTTACGAAGGAGGGCTAGGATAAAGATCAGACGGCGGAACACTGAAAATGAGAACTGAGGCTTACACAGGTGGCACAGAGGTAACTGGCCCGGGATCCGCGGTGAGAGTCGGGAAGGGAGAGGTTGCGCACTAGAACATTAGGTGTTAATCTGTGAGTTTACGGAATTGCGCAGTGCACTCACGGCCTGCTCGATATCGGCCATCTTCTTGCCAGCGGGCAGATGAGGCTTAGTGGTGACAGCGCGGGGAACCGGGATCACGTCCGAGCAGTCAATGAGGCTAGATCTCATTTGGCCAATAAGCGCCATCTTCGCGAAAGCGGCTCTGAACGCGCTTTGGAGCTTAGACTGGTTAGCTACGCAGGGTTGAGTCGAGGCTTAAAACCCGTATATACGTACTCACTGGCGAAAGATTGCCATTCACATGCAGTGCGAGAATCTATACGAATGTTGGTTTGATAGGATATTGTCCAAAAGAATTTGCTAACCTCGAGCAAGCTAGAAGGGCATTTATTTTAGTGTCTAGTCTCATGAGGCATGCAGAACTCACAAGAGCATCGGAGTTGATACGCATCTCTCCTGCCAAAGGAGAAGTGTTTTCTCCTGGATTTCCACCAGTCCTAAAACAAGTGTTGAAAAAAGGAGGAGGAAGTTTAATCTCAGGCTTACCCTGGGAAAGCAGTGCCGCGGAGCTGAACCTCTATGAACAACCTGAACAGCTCGTGGTCAGTGGTTTGAATGAAATACGACAAGAGCGCGTACTGTGTGTCAAAAACGCCAGGGGTAGAGTCGAACGGGGTGCTAAATTAACGGAGTAAGAATTTTGTCACTTTCGACGATTTTGAACTCGTACCCGGGGATCTACATACAAAATCGAACGTTAGTGATTTTAAGAAATGAATTCAACAAGTATCTTACCGATTCGTCTACATGATCGGCCGCTGCGATCGTGTGACTAGCAATATTTCAACAACTCATGCATCAAGATTCCAAAAGAAAACGTCTCACGAGGCAAGCAGAGCCACCACCTAAGAGGGAATTATTCAACAAAACTTCAAGAAGAATGGGATAAAACAAACCTCAGCAGGAGAGAAGCCGACTTCTTTGAACCTCGCCAATATGGCGTCGAGACTATCTGTAGGATAAAATAAATATGGGAGAAGCAGTCGACGCATGTGGACCGTGCGCACCAAAAGGCTCAGGGACCAAACCCGTAGGTGATGCAGCCCGGGCAGCAGGACGACCAAGTAAGAACTCCGGGCGAGGAGCTCCGGGGCAGTTCGCAACACCAACCGCACCGGCAAACTGGATGCTATAAGTTGCATTAGCAAAATAGTGGTGAAAGAGGAAGGAATGATCTCACAAGTCACCAGCAGAGATGTTGTGGGCATCGAGAATGGGACGTTGTAGATCGATAATATCGTCCAGCCCATTATTGGCGGAGAAGGTCAACTCCTATTAGGACGGTTATTTTGTGGACAGGACCATTATTTAACACCTTACGGTGTCCTCGAAAGTGATGATGGATCCGTCGGCGCCACCTCCACTGTTGACATGGTTCAGTGTCGCTGTTTTCGCAGTCAAAACTTTGAACGAACCCTATGCGAGTATAAATTCGTGATGAGCCGGGTTCATTCAACAATAATAAGGGGGTGCATACCTCTGGTAGGAGAAAACCCAATGGCATCATGGAACGTCAACCGTAGGGACTCGTGCACCTGCGACGATTTAGAGAGTGGTATTTTTCACAGCGTGTGCGCCGACCTCCTCGCCGCATTCCCCCCCGTCAAACAGGTTCTCTTGGATATCAGCCAAGATGGGGAAGAGAACGCAGCATGCAGCGTTCGCAGTGGTTTGACCCGTAGCGCAAGTGACGCGTTTCGTGACCGCGCCTTGTTCGGGAACGCTTAAGTCTCATAAATCAAGTCAATCTGTAAGCTCACCGTTCGCAACACGAACAGCGGCGATGGCAAAGACAAGAGCGGAGAGAGTCCTGAATGTCATCGGAGGCCAGGGAGGTTCCAAGGAGATTTCCTATGGTTTGCATCGTTTGCACCTCGTTTTTATATCTGCAAGGTAGGAAAAGAATCCCAAATAACCTAACCAATACCAGACCTGCGATTGAGTAAAATTAGGGCAAAGACGAGAACGAAATAACGGTACCCGCGCCGGATATCTCAAAACTAGGTCAGGCCAACATGTCCCGTGTGTGCTGCATGGAAGAGTGAGAATACGAACGAAATAACTGTTCTAATCAGACTGAAATAGCCGGGGGTGGGAAGATGTGCGCGGCCCGTTCAGGTACCGAAAGCGTATGCGAAAGGAAAATTCGAGACTGGTCGAGTACCTGCTATTCGGCTTCACAGGCGCGAGTGTTCCGAGGATGAAAGAGGGTCCGAGTAATGCCATTTCTGAGACTCACCGTTTTTCTGGTGTGAACAAAGTGTGGGGCTAAACCATGCTGTTCGTTCGACGGGTATTTTAAACCGAGAGATACTGATATCTATTTTTGTCCACACCTTGTATCCAAGAGAAGACGTGGGAGCGAAATGGAGATAAGGGGATACAACCCGAGTTTAGACCGACCTGCCGCTTGCGTGCCGCCGGGAGAGCCGTCCTGCGTGGACTGAGAGGAAAATAACCCTGGAAAGATTTTGAAGATATGATGTGAGAAGCTCCGGGAATAGTACAGTTTGCTTCTCGAATAATCCCTTCCAACGCCGGTGTGACCGCCTGGTGGTATTCCTGGTACCGATGTAGGTTACCAGGTCTGAAAGTCGGAATTCGAGATTCATAAGGCCCTCCGGGCATCCCTGGTACCTTCGAAACTGGCACATTGTTCAACGGCAAATCCTGTCCAAAAAAATGATCCGAAAAGAATTCAATTATAATCATGGGCCTCTGCTTATTATTCAACCACAATCTCAGCTAGCGCTGCAGGATCATGAAACATCTCGGGGGAGATAAATCATCTGTATATTGATTCCTGCAAGCATTCCGTTTAGGTCAAGTATGTGGCGAGCTTGCACGGTGTTTACCTGCCTCCAACATGGGCTTCCCATCAACAACTGAGATCCCCACCGGTTATGACAGTCAGCTTCACTGTTTATAGTTGATTCACATTGGAGTAAGTTTCCTGTACAACTCAAATGATGGGAGGATGACGAGGAGGAGAATTGCTGGCATGCTGAAAGAATCGTTTCCTGGATGCCCCGCGTAAGCTTTCACTCCGGTCTTTTTGGGAACATCGTTTTTTAAGCCATAAGAGTGTGCCTGTAAAAAACGAAGCGGAACGCTTCAGCAGACAGTACTGAACGCGAAATTTTGAGTGACACAATCTGGCATCTTTTGCTGAGGCCCTGATGCGCTAGGTTCGGAGCAAGCCCGCTCCGGCCCGGCAAGCCGGCACTTCGCTGACGGAAGCGTGTTTGGCTTGTTTGTTCGCTCCGGCATGTCATCGGCATGTTTGGCATCGCGCGGCTTCGTCAGAACGGGGCTTGTACCGAACCTACTGATGCGCACTTGTTTTTGGTTGGAATTGTTTTATTTTATTTTGCAAGTCTGATGTATAATATGTGTCGGAGCCGAGAACCGGCTTTGGCTTGAAAGCCAG
This sequence comes from Mycena rebaudengoi, assembly GCA_029282285.1. Taxonomy (NCBI): domain Eukaryota; kingdom Fungi; phylum Basidiomycota; class Agaricomycetes; order Agaricales; family Mycenaceae; genus Mycena; species Mycena rebaudengoi. The sequence continues at coordinate 209,858 of JARJCX010000024.1, forward strand.
AAGCCGCGGCTTTTTGGCAGGCAGTGATGCTAAATTTTGGCGTTGGCCTGGCAAAATCCTAGGCCAAAAGCCGACTCGAAGCCAAAATTTTGGCCTGGCTTTAGCCCTGGTACCAAATAACCGTGGCTTTTTGGCCGGAGGCCAAAGCCGGAACATCACTAGTTGGCAATGACCTCTCAGGAAAGTGGTCTTGATGGGAGTCAATAGTATGTCCTCCTCGTAGATGCCCACACTGTGCTACCGACGTGGAATCAATTCAAACCAGCTGTGCCTCAATCCGTCGGCTCCAATAAATTCCGAGGGCACTCTGCCCCGAGTACGGTGCCGGTACTTCAACTGGCCAGTGTTATGGATATATACACATTCCGTATTCATCAATGGTTGGTCATTTATTACGCGGAACACCGTTCCATCAGCGCTTCTCGACGCGTGGGCCGACGCGTGGGATTCAACACAAATCACCTGATCGTTCAGATCAAATCAACTAAAATTGTGTACCTATAGGCTATATACTCCTCAAGCAATAAACACGATTATTGACGCGTATTCACGCATGAAATATATCCATACATCGGACCCTTCGGCCCTTCGATTTCATACAGATGCAGGTAATCCACCAGGGCTGTAAATCATCCCATCATTCTGACTGCCAGGTTCCGGAGCAAAGCTGGAGTCATTCTGAGGAGATGGCTCACTCTGAGTCCTTATGACTCAGTACCTAGTTTATAAACCCAATGTAGCCCATCATGGGGCATCCCATCTTTACTCAATGCCATTTTGTTCCCCCATTCACCTGCATGATTCAAGTGACTTTGAAGACTATTCAAGCCTACTACGTTACCTTCCAGTTGATAGCTGCATGCTCACCTGGAAGTTAATGATATTACTGTCCTAAGCAGGTAGTTAGACGGTTTACGTGTGCTTGCACGTCACTTGACTGTATTAAATTACTCAAGCGTCGGCAGTCCCATTTGAACTCAAATCATTTAGCGACTACTTAAGTGAAGAGATTTAAGAACTAAGTTCGTAAATAAGCTGAATTTATCCGCATCTCTAACACTGGTGGACACATTGGGAAATCTCTTCCAGAAAAAGACTTGCGTCATTGATCACGACTATGACGACAACCCAATCTGCAGGTCCTCTTGCAGATCTGACAACTAATCCGATATCTTTCGGCTATGTTCATTATGAGCATTCTCTATCCCAAGTTGCAATTGAGGAGTCAGGACAAGCGAATCGGAGTATTTCACAGTCCCCTTCAGATTGTCAAGACTCACTCACGCGAGGCGTCACGGAAGGAGCTTTCGATCCTGAAAGGGGAAATCGATTCTCTTGAATCATCGAGCACTCACGGATTTACTACACAGGTATCGGCAACAGAGTCTCGCACCCAAAATAACGGATAATGAACCAATTTTAATCAAGATAACCTCACTGCCTCCAGGCACGGAACTCGAGGATGAAGACGTCAAGGAGGAAATCGAAAACGAATTCGTTGAGGGGGTAGATGCAGTGGGAAATGAAGAAAGGTAGGGGAAACAGCGGTCCGACGACCGGGCCGTCTTCGAACGAGATGGAACGTAGCGTCAAATCCTCCAGTTGCGGTGGTGATGGAGCATTCGGTGTAGGTTCTCTGCCTGAATCCGACCTTGGGATGTCAGCTGGGCGTACGCCTCGATGTCCCAGGTGGCGGGGATGATGCCGACAAGGCACAACTCGCTCAGCGGTCGGACGCCCAACAGTTTGGACAAGTCGAGGCTCAGCTGGGCGACACCCCATTCACCCCATACCAGCACAGCAACCTGCTCCAGCTGCGGCTTGACCACCCCGTGGAGGAGACCCACGGTTGCGCCAAATTTCGAGGCCGTAGTGTAAATGACGAGTCGGTGGCAGCGTGGAATGAGGGATGTCCTCAGTTGGTGGGAGGACGCCTGCATACGCGACAGGTCGACGTCTTTGTCGCGATAATCAATCCAAAGATCGATGGCGTCTTCAGATGCGACTCGGTCAATGAAGAACTGGAGGGCGGTAGGAACTTTGAAGGTGTTCTTATGGACAACCACAGGTTGCCGCATGGTAGGTGCTGTGTCGATCAGGGTCCACCAGAGTCTGCAAACCGACCTCGCAGCTCCCCGCAATCGTTCAAATACACACAGCCCTCCGCCGCTTAGAGTTTTGACTTTTCCGCCCTCGTATAGTGACTAAGCATCTCCTTAATAGGAGTTGATTGGCGCGCGTTGTCCCGGCAGGGAAAGTTTCAAACCCCGGAGTTCTGGTCACATGTCCATCTTTCCTCCGCCCACCAGCCACCAGCGTCGCCAGCTCGTGTCGCCCCCACTCCCGTCTCCGACAGTTTATCTTCCTGCGTTAACCCATATACGCGGGCGGCCTCTTGAACCACTGGCGTCGCCCAGTCTTGGTTGCTGCGGGCCAAGGCGGCAACCTTCCCGGCAAGCGCCTAGCGAGCAATTTGCTCACTGGTCAATGCCACTCACTGCAGCCCTCCTCACACCGTTCACCATCACATCACCTTCCGCTCTCTACTGTGCACTGCCAGTCATGGTGCATGACAGCTGTCTTTCACACTATGAACGCGCCGGAGCGCGAGGCATATGAGTACTTCATGATTCCTGTTCTTCTACACTTAGACTTGTAACCAGTCTGTAAAACGAACGCCGAAAAAATGCGGCGAGCGCTTCGGTGTTTTACAGACTGGTACATCTCGGGAAAGGGGATTGAGCTGCCAACGGAGTTTGAAAAAATTAGCAGGTGCCGCGATCGGCCGATAAGCGAGCCATCAAAATCAATCAATTCTGCCCCAAAACTCGATGGCCTTTCCTGCTCTTCCATCCGCAATGAAAAAAAATCTGAAGAGGGAAATGTACTTAATTCTAGCATATAAAAGTTCATGACAATTTGAATTTCCTTAAATTTCAAAGTGCAAGAGGACACGGGCCTCAACCAAATTTAAACTCCGCTGTCAGCCCAATGCAAGATTCCGAGATGTACCAGTCTGTATACAACCGAAGTGCTTGCCACATATTTTCGGTATTTTGTATACAGACTGGTCACGAGTCTATCCGCCGCTATCCAACGGGTTTTTCTCGTCCACGTCTGAGATCGCTATCAGCTTCAGGCTTTGCAGGATTAGAATAGAAACTTCATTCGATCGAATCTAACAGGAAAAAAAAAGAATCCTGTCATTATGCAGAGGAACGGGAAACAGGGAAAACGCACGAGGATTCCTGGGGTCTGGATTCCCGCGACTTCTTGATTCGAAATATTCCGAGTTCTGGTGAAGACATAGAAGGTGGGTTTTGGCGTTAAAAAAATGTATACCGATCTACGGCAGAGAGAAAGAGGTGAAAGAGCGGGGAAATGTTTTGAATTAATTGCTAGACAGAATAAATAGTAAATAAAAAAGGAGAAAACAGGAGAAAATACTGTCTGAGACAAAGGACCACTACAAATTAGCAACGGGCCGAAAGGAAGGCGGTGAGCGGCGGTGACGGCATCGGAGAACGACTGAGTCTGAGTAAAGATGGTGCTACGGCCATGGCACATCACCACGGCGCGCTGGTTGTACAACCTGTGATGGAGCCAAAGCTGGATCCACAAATAAACGTAACTTGTCGTCGCCGCATAGCTGCCTCCAAGCTGCCTCTCAAAGCCTCTTCGCGAGCCGACTATTATATTATAAGTCACAATTCACGGTAAGTATGTTTCACAAACCAAAACCCGTGCCCAGGATTGTCGCCAAAAGACGTTGTGTTATGTACTCCGGCAACCTCCGGTCGATCCTTTCCGTGCGTAAAATGGCAGCGAGCGCGCTGCCCGTACACAGTTAATTTTTTTGGTTTGTACGTCGCCGCCTGCCGGCCATCCCACCAGTCATATCGACACTGGATCAAAAAAACCGGTAACTTGCGTGTTTGAAATAAAGGTCACACAATGTCACGATTGTGAAACCGGTTGTTTGCACCAAGTTTGCACTGCCTTTCTCTCCGTTATAAGTATGACGAACAAGGAAAATCTCCCCTTACTCTCATCTGCAGATGCAGTCTTGTCCAAGCACCAATGCGCCTATCCAGCGCCTCCCTACCGAAAATCTCGTCCATATTTTCCTGTTCCACGCCCACACATTGGGGTATAAATCTGACGGCAGGATGCACGCCGTCTTCAGAACCGAAGTAGAACGCCTTGCAAACCTTCTTCTATTGACATTATCCCAAGTCTGCTCTCGGTGGCATATGATCGCTATTGACACTCCAATATTTTGGACGAAGATTGTTCTCAACGGCGTACTATGGCGTACTCCATCCCACCTTCAGACGACCGTAGCACTGCTAGTTTCCGCGCTGAAGCGTGGCCGTGATTTGCCCCTGATACTCGAAATCACAGACGACGATAACCTACCTCCCCACCCTCGCATTTTCCATCTGCTCGCTAGCCAGTCATGGCGGTGGGCGTCGGTCAGCATCTTCTGCGCCATTGAGGGCATTTACTTCTCGGGCTTGGAGGGAAAACTTCCGATGCTGCACAAACTGCAACTCGACGTGCCCAGGGCATCGCCTCCGAACCCCCTCCTTTGTTTGAAGGGCACGCCTGGCTTGCGCGTACTATCTATTTCTTCCCCCCTTCTCGGAAACATATCTACGATCAACCTCCAAGAGCTTATTGTGTTTGGATGCAAAGCGCTCGAACCCCCCGACATCGGCCGATGCATGTCCCTTCTGTCGCGCTTGACACCCACCGCTTTCCACCTTGCGTTCGCGTACGACAAATGGTTGATTAACCCGAATGAACCGGTTGACCTCCATATTGCGCCGCAAACTTCGACGATATCCTCGTTCGCCTGCGTGTTTGGAGATGTCCATCCCCAACACTCGCTCGAAATGCTCGGCCAAATTCTCGCCAGCTTGACGATGCCTGCGCTGCGGGAGATGAGGTTCTGTTGTGCTTGTTATCCGCGAGGAGTGCTGGAATGGCCGAGCGGGCAGTTCCTCGCGTTGTGCGCGCGGTCAGGATTCCAGCACACTCTCAAGATATTAAAAATGTCCCATGTACGCGTGACCGAGGCTGAGCTCGTCGAGGTGCTCGCCGTGCTCACCTCGCTGGAGGAGCTTCAGATCGCCGACAAGCGCACTGTTGATGACGAAGGCGCCGATGTGGTGCTTATGACGGACACCCTGCTCTGCGCCATCACATGTGCGGCCCCGAACTCAGGCAGCTCCGGCGCCGCACCCCTTGTCCCTCGGTTACGTGTCCTGCGTTGCGCATCCAGGCTCCAATTCACGCACAACCTCTTGCTGGAGTTTGTGTCGTCTCGGCTCGAGCATACACCGAACTGCGCCCCATTCCGACTCCAGATCCGACCGTTGACAGAGGCAGACGGCCGCCTCGACCCCGAGGTACATGCGCGGTTGCAGGCGACGTGGTCGCGGAATCGACGCTTTGTTATTACTTTGGGACTCCAAAATACCCCGCGTTGTTGTGGGATTAACTGACCGAGACACGTACTTACCAGATTAATATACTGTGTGCACATTGCCCATGCATATGTATCACATTTACGGGGTTCAGCGGATTGAGCGTGAGGAGACATGCTGATTTACTGGAAGCGGGGTAAAACTTCGAAATGAACCGTTCCACGTTGACAGGAACGCAAGCTACAATTCTCGAGATCGACACATAGCTATATCGTCGTCGCGTGATGTGGCTGAAAAAGCATGAAGAAACGGATCGCATCGCAGTTCAAATGCTGTCGCCACCTCGTGCCAGTGCACGTACGTCTGTTGGATACTCATCCACTTCCGTTCATTTCCTATGAATCGGTCGCGTTCCCGGTTGCGGTCGTATATCGTGCTTGTGATCATGAAACTCGCGGTCAAGTACAAGCCTACCAGTAGTGAATTGGAGTGGATATTTACCAGCCGTTTGGCCTGTGGAGATGCGCACGAATGAAACCGAATGGTCCCCTAACTCGTGCAAAAAGATAAAGATGTGGCTAGTTGGGTACCCCTTCCTGTTACAGAAAAGTCTTGAAGCGAGCATGACTTTACCTTAAAAATGACTAAATCTGCCTCCTCACTTATTTTTTAATCTAACTTGGGAGAGTGTAAAGAACCATCAACTTTTGACCAGAATTGATGGATATTGATGGCTAGCTTCTCGGCTGATCACGGCACCTGCCAAATTTCAAACTCCGGGACAGCTCAATCGCTGTCAACGAGTTGTACCAGTCTGTAACCACCAAAGTGCTTGCCACATTTTCGGCTTATTGGTTACAGACTGGTTACGAGTCTAATGGATAACCACCATTCAACCTCGAACAAAAGCACCAATTATCGGCGACATTGATTCCAAAATGACAAACTAGATGCCTACTCCCTAGCTAAAGCAAGTTTCAATTCGGCAACCGCCGCATTCAGATACAAGTGGCGCCCCGAATCCCGAATCCGCCGAATCCCCCGAATTGCCACAGCGCTAACGACGTCGCGATCCTCAACTACACCCATGCCCAAATTAGAGCCCACCTCCGGAGATATATCACCGTCGTCCACATCCGGGTTCTCCCCGCTCGCTGTGTCGCCTTCTGCCGCAGATGCGTCAAGCTCCGCCGCACCGTAAAAGTCCATGGCCTCAAACGTTCCAAAAGTGCGCTTGGCGTTGATAACGTCCGGGAAGACGTCCGCGGCATTGAACGGCTCTTTGACGTAGAGCGTGACGTCTTTAAGGTGCCCCGCCGAGTGAGAGATCCCTGAGGGGAGGCCAATTGGACACCGAGACGAGATCATGCCGAGCGTCGACCAGGTGGCGTCCATGCGGATTATGTGGAGATTTCGAAGAAGCACGGGCGGCACGAGAGGACTGTCTTGGCAGGTGAGTTCATGCACTAGGCGGTCATACGGATGGGCAGGACTCATATTGGGCCCGTGCAAGCGGAGCGTGAGCTCCTCCACCGTCGGCGATTCTGAAAGGAAATCGATGATGAACTGCAGCTGCACAGAGAAGTCGTAGCGCAGGGAAAGCGCGATGAGCTCGAATCCGGACCTGTGGCGGAAATCCGTGAAGAGTTCAGGGTCGACTGGTAGTATTGGGGTTGTTGTATTCTTCGAAAAGGCTGGTGATGCTCAGATCGACCAGTTTGGAGAGCTTTAGACAACCCCAGAAGACAGAATGCATATCCCAGACTGTTATGTGGAGTTTTCGCAACTCGGGGACTGTGATGAGAGTTTCGAGAAGGTTGTGTCCGCCCTCTGAATCGTAGCAGTGGATTATGCAGACTTCCAACTAGAGACGCGTCAAGCACTGAAGTATACGAATAGATTTGGGCGAAAACTCACATTGACGCATTGTTCGAATATAACAAGGCACTCGGACTGGCATATCAAAATGTTCGGTGCACAGAACTCTGTGAGCTGGGCCAAAGGCAGTTCCCATGTGTTCGGCTGAAAGCTGTCGCCGAACAGGGAGTCCCATGTGTGAACTCCAACCGTAAGCCGCTCCAAGTTCGGACGTAATCGCGAATATTTCTGATTCATCTGGACAAATCAATTGGCGGTTTTCGGGAAGTGCTGCGCTGATAAATGAGCGACATCGCCTGGAGATGGTCAACTGAATGGCAGGACCTGTGCAACTAGCTCGTGCAGTGTGGTCGGAGATATCAAGGGACACCGTGCGCAGTCGACGCGAACACCAGTTTAGCAGTGCGAATGCAGGATCAAACGTGCCGGGTTGGGTCGTGCGACTTGTAATGGAGAGCGAGATGAGGCAAGAAAGCATACATTCCGTGACGAGTTTCATGATTCGACTCAATTTCTGCGCCGGCAGGTTGTCGTGAAAGGTCAGCGTGTACTCGTCCCAAAGTTGTGCATTGCCGCGGGCCGCATTTCTCCGGTATGTGCAGACATGGGAGACGCATATGGAGGGGAACTTGTCGCTGGATGCAGGAATTGCGATTCCCTGGGAGTCGTTGCGCGCCTCAATTCCCAGGATCTGTGACCCCGAAGTTGGGCCTTTTGTGCGAAGACATGAGTCGGTTGTCGTGGCTGTCGTGGTCTTCCGCTTACAATATGGAACAGGAGAACAACAAGACAACGCCGCAACGAGTTATTGTTTCGCAGAAGAAGTAGGCGTGAGAATTATTACTATCTTATCGGATCTTGCGTTATCTCATGTCTTTGGCAAACAAAGGCGAGAGACCATAAGCTTGATAGAATTAAAGCACAGGAGAATAAGTACAGAGAAGGGAAGAACACGAGTACGCGCTATCTTCCGTCCACTCACTTCATTGTACAGGAATGCCCCTCGTGTGGCAGATCTAGACTCTGCCACGTCACCCTATCCCCTCCAGCGCGCCAAATCTCGCCGGACGGCCGCTGCGGATTCAACTTCGCGCGAATTGACCAGGAGGTGAAGGGCATGCTAGAGGTCGTTGACCTCGTCAGCGTCTACGGGACGCGGAGGCCCTGCGGGACGGCTGCGAGTTGGGTGGGCGAGACGGGGAGGACGTGGGGCGGATCGGATTTTCGCGCCAGGTGCGACCGCAGAAGTGAGCAGAGATGCGGGGCACGCAGGACAGCCATCGCAGCATGCTCGCAGGCGGCTTCGTGGGCGCCGATAGCGCGCGGAGGACGCACTGGATCGGTGCAGGCTGGATCGGTGCAGGCTGGAGGTGTGCTTGAAAGACGACACATACGGATCGGCATTGGGTGTCCTGCCGGGATCGCATCCAGCAAACAGGTGAAGCACGGGGCATGCAGGACGAGTATTAGAGAGTGATAGAGAAGGGCGGTCTGGGCCTCGATGGCGCGCGGAGGAGGCGCTACGTCAGCGCGCGCTGGGGGGTGTCGTCTGACGCGAAGGCGCAGCCCAGCGAAGAAGTTAGCGGCAGGGGCATGCAGGTCGAATATCATAAAGTGCTGGAGGAGGGCGTTGTGGGCCTCGATGGCGCGCGGAGGAGACGCTACGTCAGCGCGCCAACTGGGGGGTGCCGTCTGACAGGAAGGGTCGCAGCCGGCGCAGCCCAGGGAAGAAGTTAGCAGCGGGGCATGCAGGACGAGTATCATGGGGTGCTGGAGGAGGGCTTCGTAGGCCTCGATATCGCGCAGAGGAGGCGCTACGTCGGCGCGAGCCGGGGGTGCGTCTGAAGCGAAGGCGCGCAGCTGGAGCGTGATTTGGCTGGCATCGCGCGCAGGAGCGAGAACGGCTGTGGGGCGCGCGCGAGGTAAGGCACTGGATGAGAGTGGCGTGGGCGTGGGTGGGGTGCGGAGAAATTGCGATAGCGCGCGGGTGGGGAAGCGGGTCGAATTTCCCGCCATCGATGCGCGCAAGGCGGAGAGGAGGTGCGACGCACGCACGAGTGACGTGGCGGCACGATGGAGAAGGGTCTCGCGCGCGCGGCTAGTGCCCGTAGCTCAGTCACGACGGAGGCAATAGCTCGGAGGCCGACTGGATCTTCTTGCAAAACTGCGGGATAAGCAGGTAGGCGTGCAGGAGGGGGTATCGCAGCGCGGCAGCAGAGTAGAACCGCGGCGCAGGCATGCGGGGCATCATAGTGTGTGCTTGAGGAGCGTGTCGTGGGGCGTCGATGGCCCACGATGGCGCGGCGACATCAGTGCGATGATGAGGGCATGGCGCGGAATGGCAGCGATTGTCCTGCCAGTCTCGCGAACAGTAGCGGCGAGAGCCGCGGGGTATTCACAAGGGACATGACAGCGCACTGCAGATGGGCGCCGTGGGCGACGAAGACAGTGGGCGTATGACACGGAGGGTGACGCCGATGGGTTTTCCACCCTGGTGCTGCGGGAAGCATTAGCGCACGGAGGAGGCCCGTAGTCGGGACGAGCTGGGGGTGCGCGCCGGGCAATGATCACACAGGCGGGTGGCCGCGCGTGCGGGGAGGCTCCCATGGCGCAGAAAGCCCTGTACTTCCTGGGAAAGGCGGGACGCGACGGGCCAACTAGGTGCGTGTCAAGATAGGCGCGCTTCTGGGAGGACTAGACGGGGAGCAAGAGGAGTGGCTGCTCGCGCACCGGGGGTAGACACCGAAGTTGTTACGGTCGATTCAGCGTAGTGGCATAGATAAGCCTGAAAAGAAATCACATTCGAATTGGCTAGATCGATGGGCGGAAATTACGTACCGGGGGTCCCAAGTGGTCATGATGACGATTCTGTGGATAGCAATTAGCCCGGCAGAGAAAAAGAGAGCGGAGGTGGTGGGATGCGCAGGATAATCCTCAATCTGTTCAAGCAAGGGAACATATTGCCGCCGCCGCCGGATTTTGGGATACATAAAAAAAAAGCAGGAAATTCCTTACAGATTGTTACGAGGTTTGGAGGGACCTCCGAGAAAATACGAGTGGGACAAGATGAGCCATATAGGTGTGAATCAGACAGCGACCACGCGCTAGGTTACAAGATACAAAACGGCGCCGATTTGCATCTGAATGCACATTGCACACAGGAATCGATTCGCCGAAAAAAAGGCGAGTTGTCACGCCGCCGAAAGGGAGATCGGCGGAATTGGGTGAAGATATTCCACCTTGAACCCGTTGACAACAGCAAAAGCCAAGTTTTCGTTGCTCGCAGCGCAGAGGAGAAGGTTTGTGCGTATTGACATTGTGTTGACACTTGTGTCTAGTCACTTGCTGTGACAACGTTACTTGTCCTTTTACAACGCTCATCAACTGACAACCCAGTGACAACCCCACTCCAAAGTTCCTCGCAGTCCTCGCTTTCCTTGCTTGTACTCTGTTCGTGAGGCGCTGCTTCAGGCTATTTTTCAAGTATTTTTCTTCCCTGTTCTTCACTAAGTCGTCCCAAATCTCGGTAAATCCTTCGGCGGCCGGCTTCGGGCCTGTATCCTCTCATCTGCTCTACATAAGAGAAAATTTAGCCTCTCCAAGTAATAATTACCTCCGAACACTTTATGAAACCACAGCCGGATCAAAGCCCGGGAAACTAGTTCGTCAGATCATCTCAGATGTCGTCGAACATTTGATACCTCGGCGCTATCCTCAATGACCGCATGGGCTTCGGGATCCACGTACGGGCTAGGCAACCTTCATTGAACTTTTTCTCTCGCCACCAAGAGATAAGTAGCCCAAACTCATAACTGCACGACCTCAGAGGGTTACAGAAATTTTCGAAAGCTGTGTATTCTAGCATCATTGCCTATCATTGCAGGGTCTTTACAATGTTCACATCCAAAGGAGCGGGTCTGTGGGGAAGAACAACAACACGTGGGTCTTCCGGACATATTTTATACATCGGGTTCTTAACTTCTTAGTCCTCGCCAATCATCTATCCAAGGCGCCTCGAGATCATTAGCCGATGCAATGATAAACGGCATTCAGATCCGAGTGGCCTTGCTGCTCCTCCCTCTACATACGTAGGCGTCCGTGGCCGATGCCTCCTTTTTTTGGCCCGGTGAACATTGGCCAGACGTCAGTAGCTGCTGCCTGCTCGCGTTCCTCAACCATATGCTCATTATATACCTGACGAAGCACGAGCCCGATACTTTTCGGCGGCCTCATCGTTTTTATGCTGTTTGGCGCGCTGTCCGTCCAACTCTGTGCATATTCCGTTCATTCTGGGCGTGCGTCTGGATATTGAAAGAATATCTAGATGTTTACAGCCTCTGTTTTCCGCAGGACAGGCGCGGAGTCAAGACCCTCGGTACGTTGAGGACGTCTTGCAAGTACTTGCCCGCATCTTAATTGGTTACCTCACAGTTTACGGAATCTATCTGACGATGCTCGTCTGCCTCTGCCTCGACACGGCGGACATGCACTTCTGGTTCGGCGCCGGCTTCGGCGACCTAGACAAGTTCCAACGGGCGCGTTTTTCCGGTGTCAACGGCCCGATCGTCGGATCCCTCGTCGGGCTCTGCGTCCAGCTCTTCTTCGCGTACCGCATAAGCATGTTCCGCCAGGCCGTCTGGTTCAGCGGCGTCGTGGCCGTGGTGCGTCCAGCCGCCTCCTCTGAATCTCGCAGATGCTTATCAAGCGGTCGTTCCCCTACCTGTACAAAGATTTCCATCACGCAAGCCGCGGGCGGGATCGGCGCGGGCACCACGCTGTACCTGGCGGACAGCGGACGGGTTGAGCTACTGGCCAGGAACGTGTTTTTCATCCACGTACGTTTCCGCCTAGCTGCGCGCGCCTCTTGCTTGAGCTGATTCCCGCGGATACCTATACAGATGTGGCTGATAGGCTCTGCAGTCGCAGACATCCTCATTGCGGGTGCCATGACTTATCTCGTAAACTTCGTCCCCTTGTCGCTTCGCATTCTTCACTGATCATGTCCCTCTTCCTCAAGCTTCTGAATACCGCGGAGCCCGGCACGCACCATATCGTCAAACGTGTCGTGCGCCTCATAGTCGAGACCAACTCTCTGACCGGTGCGATTCTTCTTCTATAATGCCTGTGTAGTGTCCCCTACTGAAACCAACAACTTATCCAGCGTCCGTAGCGATCGTCGGCGCCTTCCTCTTTGCATTCTCGGTACGTCTCCTCCCCCCCCCTCTGCCTCCAACCCATCTCTCAAAACTAACGCAAAAACCAGAAATCAACGTACTTCCTCTGCCCGTGCGTTCCTTTTCCTCCAACTTGTCCCTCACCTCACCAGTCATCTTCTACCCCGCAGAACCAGCATCCTCCCCGAGATGTCCGTCCCTCTCCCATCTCGCATCCCAAAACATACTCACCCGGCCCACCCACAGATACGCCAACACCCTCCTGCTCGTGCTCAACAATCGCGCCACGCCAAACCGCACCGCGCCACAGCGTGCCCCGCCCTCGAGTAACAACATCAGCTCCGTCTCCGACGGCACGACCGCGCACACGCAAACGGCGGGCCTTCCGCGTAGCTTGTATGGCTACGGTGCGCCGGAGGACGTGCCCATGAAGACAATGTCGCCCCCGCTCGGGTCCAACCGGCGCACGTCGATCGAGAAGAGACCAAGCATGTCGCTCGATAATACCCCGATCCCCCGGGGCATGTCATTGTCGCCACCGCGCTCCGAAATGTCCCTTCCGTTCCAGACGACTAATGCCAATAATCAACCGACGGTGGATCTCGACCGTCATGATTTTGGGGTGCGTGTTCTTTTTTTTTTTTTTTCCTTTCATGGAATTCTCTGTTTCGTCCTGTGGGCTTTCATAAAGTTTTGACCTGCTTGTTTGTTATGACCTCGCGACGCCCTCGGTTTCCAACTTTTTTTATCGTATTCTGAACCTCTTACTCCTATTTTTCTCGAGCTTCGTTCGTTTCGAAGTTCTCTCCATTCGTGGAGTTCTTCTTTATCTGCCTTAACTTAACTGGGCTTTATTATTATTCTCGCTCGTTGTGCTGATTATTCATTCACTTCTGTATCAAGGACCGACCATATGTGAGCAGTTGGGAGTAACACCTTCTGCTTGGCAATCTTGGCGATACTTGTCGCCCCTTTTCTGGCGTAGTGCAGGATGCGACCGCCGTGAATTCTGTATACCACCATAATAACAATTGCGGGAGGGTAACGCGTGCTTCCGCTTCCTGTGCATATAGTATCCTTGTCGCTGAACATTCGTCGCTGCAACATATTATATTTCACTATCGCAATCTGGATATTTCTTGTCATTAATTAAGAGAGTGAACTATCGGACTACAAGGTACTCCGCCAGTTGAGCTGCTGCCGCATGCGAACGGTGGGTATGGTATTTCTCAAGTTCTGAGGTTGGTGGGTTGGGGTTATAGCCGGCTGACTTCCACTGCGCAGAGGAGCGTAGTCACGCTGTCGGGTGTTCAAATTGGGGTGGGTTCAATATGACTCCAGGTACGGATTCACTGCGTTCCCTGGGCACCGAGGCACAGGCTCTGCCGAGGTGTGCCGAGATCTGCATATTTATCTCCCTTTTCCAAACTCCGTTTGACCCCGTTCATGGCCAGGGAAGGTCCGTGCGGCACTGTAATCCATGCTAGTGAAAAAAAAGCGCATTTTGAGTGAGGCGTTGTGGTCGTTTGGCAATAACTTTGGGCTGAATCAGCTGATGGCAGCAGGGCCGCAGCACAGGGACGCACAGGCTGTGCCGAGATCTGCCGAGATGTGCCGCCGTCATCGCCACGTGGCCTGCCTCGGGCTCTCGGCACACCTCAGCACAGGGCCGCAGACCTTTGCCTCGGTGCCCAGGGAACGCAGTGATTAAGGGCCAGAACGCACTAATAGCACTGGTTGTATTTAAGGGAGTCCCTTGAAATGCGCTCACCTTCTCGGAAAAAATGAGTCCGTTCCGGAGCTTAGTTGAAAAACATCGATATGACTTCCACGATTGTTAGGTTTAAGCTCCGCCACATGATTCCGGGGAAGGCCCCGTTCGAGTCGGGGTCGGTGGACTCGACATTGGTAGGCTTCAAGTTTTCTTTTTATTTCATTGAGTCGAGTCCGAGGGTTGGATGAAGAAAGACAGGGTTCCCAAATTGGGATGTCATCACGAACTGGAGTAGGCTCGAACCCAGCCGCAGACGCACAACACTGGACTTTGATGACAGTCGATCAAAGCTTTTCCGCCCGCGTATTGATCGACTGTCATCAATTTTAAGTTGGCACGAAAAGCGTCTGCCTCGAGTCTAGAACTGGAGCCGAGACTACTACCATCTATCCACCTCGAGATCTCCGACTCGGAGATGGATACGCAAGCAGACATATGACCCAAGTATGGCATTTCAAGGCCGCGCTCCTTGCTTTTAGCGTCCGTGGACGATGCCACCGCTTTTTGGCCCCGTGAATGTAGGGCAGCTGCGAGTAGTCTACTGCACTCTAAGCTGCGCATCCACGCTGATCATGTATCGCACAGCACGAGCCCGGTGCTCTTTGGCGGCCTCATCGTTTTTTCCCTGTTTGGTGCGCTCACCGTCCAACTCTGTGCGTGTTCCGTCCATTCCCCCCTTGCTATCTGTATTTTGAAAGAATATATAGATGTATATAGCCTTTGTTTCCCGCACGACAAGCGCGGAGTCAAAGCGCTCGGTGCGTCGATGAATTCTCCTTGCTCCAACTCCGCATCTTATTTGGTATTTCTCGCAGTGTACGGGATCTACTTGACGATGCTCGTATGCCTTTGTCTCTACGCGACGGACCTGCACTTCTGGTTCGCCGCCGGCTTCGGCGACCTCGACAAGTTCCAGCGGGCGCGCTTTTCTGGTGTCAGCGGCCCGATCGTCGGGTCCCTCGTCGGGCTCTGCGTCCAGCTCTTCTTTGCATATCGCATCAGCATGTTCCGTCAGGCCGTTTGGCTGAGTGGCCTCATCGTCGTAGTGCGTCCCAGCCCCCTCCTCGCATTCGCTTGCGGTTGCGTATCAGACATGCTCTGGTCTTCCAGATTTCCCTCTTGGCCGCCGTAGGCGGGATCGGCGGGGGCATCACGCTGTACCTAGCGGAAAGTGGAAAGGTTGAGCTGCTTGTTCGGAACCGGTATTTCATCTATGTGCGCTCTCCGCCTGGCTGCGCTCGCTCCCCTGGTTGATGCTGATTCCGGCCTACACCGATACAGATGTGGCTAATAGGCTCCGCAGTCTCGGACGTGTTCATCGCCGCTGCAATGACATATCTCGTGCGCTTCGTCTCCTATCCTCCGCGTTTTACGCCAATCTCGTCCATGTTCATCCAGCTTATGAGCACCGCGGAACCGGGCACGCACCATGTCGTCAAACTCGTCGTGCGGCTCATAGTGGAGACTAACACCCTGACTGGTGCGCTTTTCCGTCTTTTTAAATATTGTCGTACTGAACCCAATACCTTATCTAGCGTCGGTGGCCATTGTGGGCGCCATCTTGTTCATGAACGTTTCTGTGCGTCTCCCTCTCTTTCCCTATCTTTCCCAACTCTCACAAACAAACCAACACCAGACATCAACGTACTGGCTCTGCCCGTTCGTCTCCCCACTTCCTACCTCTTGTCCCTGACCTCACCTAGCCATTTCCCCCCCGCAGAACGATAGTCCTCCCCGAGATGTCCGCCCCCTGCCTGCATCTAATACTCATACTCACTCGCCCCGCAGATACGCCAACACGCTCATCCTCGTACTCAACAACCGCGCGTCGCCAAACCGCAGCGCCCCGCAGCAGCCCGCCGTTCCCCCCAGTTTGAATAACACCAGTTCCGGATCCGAGGGACACACACACACACCGGGCGTCCCGCGCAGCAGGTCCGGCTACGGCGCGCCCGACGCGCAGGATGTGCCGATGAAGACCATGTCACCAACCCGGACCCGCGCGTCGCGTCCGTCGTTCGAGAAGACACGGAGCTTGTCGCCCCGGCGCTCCGACATGACCATTACGTTCCAGGATAATAGTGGTGGCCATCCGACCGTAAACTTAGGTCGGGATTTTGTGGTGCGTGTCTTGATTTGGTAGATTTCTTTCCCTGTGTGGTTCCGTTTCGAGGTTTTGTGGAGTTCTGACTTCGAACGCCCGGCGCTAATGATTCTGTGTGGAGTTTATCATCGTACTTGTCTCGAACGTTCGCTAGTGCTTTGCATTTCCGCCTTCATCCTCCTCATTTGGCTTTATTCTTTCCATCGTTCGTTCGTTGTCCTGATCATTCATCACTTCTTTCCCCAGAACCAGCCATGGACGAGCGGATGGCACTAGCCCTCTTCTCTCGCAGATCGATCGGTGTCGCCTCTTCATTTAGGCGCAGCGCCTCCCCTGTTAGCCTGTTGGGGAATCAATTATCTTAATTCCGCGAGGGTAGAGGAACGACCGCTTTTGCTTGCTATGCATATCATAAGTATCGCCGAACAATTCGCTGTCATATAATTAATGTTATGCTTGGCTGTCGCTGAACGCAGTCCCCGTATGCATTTGGGTAAGTAGTCTGACTCTGGTGCCGGCTGATTCCCCGGGTGTGGAATTACCGCCGGTTCCTATCTATTTCGGTTTCTTCCTGCCGAGGACTCGTGTATAAATCTCTGTTTTTCGCGTTGCGCAGAGGCGGCACCGGCAAATTCCGGCATATACGCAGTTAGCCGAGCCGGTCCGATGTCCCGTAATTCGGCATTTTCTCTCTTATTTACCCTCAGATGCAAAAATCGTTATAAATGACCACCCCATTTTCGCATATTCCCTCCCGGAGCGGGACCGTGTCGTGTAATGCTACCTACCTACCTACCCTACCTGCTTATGTAAATTTCTCAATAAAAAAAGTTTGGTTGAGCCGACTTCCCTTTTTAGGACGCCAGATCACCGTCAGTACAATCCGTTCGTGTTCGTACCTGTCATAATTGTCAGAGCGCCTGTCTGATAAGCAACTCACACAGTCGGACCAAGCATGCTGTATGATGACGGTCTACAATTTATTTAACGGTCGATCATTCATCGGCAAAATCATAAAGCAACAAGCGTAAATATACATCAATTTCTTTCTCACAAGCCACGAGCAGCGATAGAAGCCCCACGGAGTTCAACAGTTCCGAAATCCTGGCTGATCTTCTGCCAATTAACACTAGTACTTCCTCAGTTCAGCTCCGATTTCCAACTCCCGTCGTCGATCGCCATGCAATCGACGAACTCGCCAGTGCACGGATCAACTTCAAACATGGATCATACTCAGGATAATTTATTTCTCGTTTGGTCCCCTTTCGGTACACCCAGCCAGTACACCACCGATTGTTATACCGTGCTGATTCAACAAAAACGGGCGGAGGCGGGATCATAAGTATCTTCGCTTACCTTCGACTTGCCCAAGACTTGCCTGTGACTCCTCTGAGCTCGGAGATATCATTTTTAGATAGGAGGGCGAGACCATCGGATAAGTATGATTGCGCACTTGTCTGTTGCCATCTTGATTATGATGGATCGCGAGGGTGATTTGACCGCGAGTCACGGTGAGAGAAGGCGCCGCTCCTTGTTCTCAGCGTCGGTGACAATGCCCTCGCCTAGTCCTGGCTCGCCAAACCCTGGCCAAATGTTCGATTACCCCTCCCGCCCATCACGTATACGCTGATGTCCTTTCCTATAGCACGAGCTCGGCGCTCTTTGGCGCACTGCTCAATTTTCTTCTCTTCGGTATGCTTATCGTCCAAGTCTGTGCGTGTTTCTCCCCTCTCGTCCGCCGGCGAGTAGGAATAATTGCTATTCGGCAGGTTTATATGCGATATGCTTCCCACAGGACAACCGCGCAGTCAAAGCTCTCGGTTCGTAATCAAATTGTTCTGGTATATCTGCCTCCTTGATGTTTTTATAAGTATACACCGTCTTTTTAATGATGTTGATATCGATTTGCTTTAACGCGGCTGACACACATTTCTGGTACGCGGTCAACTTCGGCGATCTCACCACCTTCGGCGAAGCCCGGTTTTCTGCGTTCTACACCCCCATCATTGGCTCCCTCATAGGACTCCTTGTGCAGGGGTTTTTTGCCTACCGCATCAGTAGGTTCCGTCGCGCAATATGGGTCGCTGCACTTATCGCGCTCGTGAGTCTCGCTTCGTGGCCCGTAATGAAAATATCTGGTCGAGCGGCCCTCTAGCTATCTATCGCACAAGCTGGAGGGGGAATAGCAGCGGGACTCAGCGTATACATCTCGGAGATGAAGAGTTCCAAGGCTCTTGAAAAGAAAAACACATTTGTGGTTTTTGTGCGCATGCCGCTACTTTATGTCCGTCCCTCAGCCGCTGAAGTGCGACCTCATTGACTCATGTCCATCACGCAGTTGTGGCTCATTGGGTCTTCAGTTTCAGATCTCCTTATTGCGACTTCCATGACGTACCTTGTATGTCCCCCTCCTCTTCCCAGCTTCGTTTCTTCCCTATTCATGTCTTGCAGCTGCTCAAGACCGCCGAACCATCTACGCAGCACATTGTCGGCCGCGTCGTGCGTCTTATTATTGAGACCAACGCCCTAACCGGTGCGTCTCTGTATACTATTTTCACAATATGCTGAAAATCAGGGCATCCATCCAGCGTCGATGGCAGTGATTGCGCTTGGTACCTTTTCCGGTTTCCCCGTACGTTTGCCCCTGTCACTGTTCAACCTTCATTTTTCAACGATGTATCAAGGGAATGACATACTTCATCTGCCCGTACGTACATTATCTTCCCCTGTATCTCATCAACTGATTCCCCTTCCTTATACAGAACTATGCTCCTGCCGGGACTGTTCGTGTCTCCTCATAGAACCAAATTTTCAACCGATTAAACAGTGTCTCTTCGCTCGGCAGATATGCCAACACCCTCCTCCTCCTTCTCAACAACCGCGCCTCTCCGAGCCGCACTCCTCAACCGCCGACTCGAGATTCCAGCGGACCCACAAACGACGTCGATGCCGACGCCTATGCGTCGGACGCCATACGACTAGGGGCATTCGACGCCGAT
Source organism: Mycena rebaudengoi (assembly GCA_029282285.1). Lineage (NCBI taxonomy): Eukaryota > Fungi > Basidiomycota > Agaricomycetes > Agaricales > Mycenaceae > Mycena > Mycena rebaudengoi. Next base: position 229,219 of record JARJCX010000024.1, read on the forward strand.
CAGCCCAGTCGGGCGCATCTGCCACACGCCTCCATGGACAAGCTGACGTCTCCCCCGCCGCCGTCGCTGCCATTCGCCGTTAGACGGGGGGGCGATGGCGTCCGCTCGTGGGGCTCGAGTACCATTGCTTCTATGGATCTCGAGGTGCGTAACTCTCCGGTGTCCTACCAGTCAAACTCTCCGCCATCCTCTCACCACCACCTCCGGTTTTTCTTCTCATTCACGACTTTCATTATTATCTGGTACTCCGCTGATAAGTCGCTGATGCTGATTATTTCCCCTGTCTATTTAGGAACACCCGTACGGCGCCGGGAGTTACACGCAGTTCAGGTAGCTCTTCCTTCTCATGCGGGCGATGTGGGCCATAATCCTGCATTATTTGTTTAAATCCCCTTCTTCGGTGCCTGAAATGTGGGATTTTTTTCTTTTGTATTCTTGGGTTTGGATCTCGTTGTATTATCCACATTGCTATCATCTACAAGAAATGGGAAAAATTACAGGCGTGATCCAAGATAATTCTCAAAAACAGCTTTCGCATTCTCCGACTTCATGTTTGATCTGAATTTGGCAGGCATGCCTAACGAGCTTCATCTGTTGAAGTGTCTGTTTAGGAGAGACTCGCAGGCATGTATCACCATGATTATATTCTCGCTCGGAAGACGCCGTCACTCCTCCCACTCGCGGCGAGGCACCCGAAATTTTGAACTGCAAAATGTGTTCGCTTCCTCCTTCCCTCAAGGTAATTTCATCTGCTCTTCTTCACAGTCTGAATTTCGCTAGATATTAGGAGATGTGCCATTTCCGCTCTTCAACAGTCTTTAACAGCGCCTGTCTTGTCTACAGGCACGACTTCTGATGAGTGCTGCTCTTCCCCGTTGACATCCGTCCCATCATGTGGCTCCGCATATGGAACCGTATGTCTCTAGCTCCACTTGACGACTCTTCATTTCACCGAAGGCCACGTTATGTACATGTTACCTCTCGGTCCCCCTCCCCCCGCCGAGTGCTGATGCCGAGCTCACGAACTATATTATACAGCGGTCGGCGTATGACATTGCATGTTATGATGATCACCGAAGGCAGCCTTCGTCGCCGCTGGATCTTTCCAATGCGATCTGATAGTGGTGACATCGACAAGGGCTTGCGCCAGACTGCGGACGACATGCCTTCATCAACGGTCCTCCATCCGTGTGTTGATGTTCCCAACCTGCGCCTACTAGTTGGTGCGACTTGGGAGTAGGACGCAATACTGTTATTGAGGAATTTTAATGTTTGTTCCATGTTCGATGAACAGACCATTGTAGAAGTCCATTAATTTCCCCGTGTACCTAATGCTCGTGGTCTACCAACGAAATTTCTTCTGTAGTAACAGTCACTGCGTTGAAGCTGTATGTAGACACAGGGGCGGCAGCCTTGGCTACGTTGGTGCACATTGGTCTACCACGGGTAGACACATCTTGAGCATTGGTCTACCCAAGGTCTACCATTGGTCTACTGTCTGTGTACCAATGTTTACCAACGTAGCCATGCTGTGACTACTTAGGGCCTCAACGCAGTGAGTGTGGTGACAGTTCTCTCGGCGCTGTGGTATTAAGTTGGAACAATCCAAGAGGGTTAAATACAGAATAAGTAATACAGAGGAGAGAACCTCAGTTGGGCGTGTCGCAGTGGACAACTGAGGTGCGTCGAGGGACGCATCCGAATATATTAGTACGACGTCAGGAACAGAACTTGTTATAGGTAATGATCGGGATCGTATTGAGACTCTACGAGGCCAGGCACTTGCCGGTCCGTACATTCTCGCACAATATCATGCACCCGAGCGCGCAGGAGTTCGAGTCCGCTGGGGCAGAGAGTCTCTAGAGACAAAACCAGAGAATTGATGAAGTTGCCGCTCATCAATTTTTTCTCCAGAGAGAGCCCCATCAATATTCTATGAAAGTTGCGTGAGCTGGCTCTCAGATTTGTCTCACGCTTTAAGGAATGAGATATTCGTCCCACATTACATTTGACCATCTGCGCGCTTGTAAAAAATGTCTAAATAAATTAGACAGTCTAATACATGGCCCGTAGTATATACAGGAATCAGTACTTTGTGCTACTTACTTATGAATGTGCGGCATCAAAGAAAAATATATATTCTTCGGAATGGAAGGAGGAGAAGTAATTAAATTATGACCCCGGCAATGCCGCAGTATGGCCTGCTCGTCGTGCCTACGGCAGGGTCCGAAGTGAGTGAGTGGGACTTCCAGGACGACATGACGGTTTACATTGTCATGACCTCTGTGGCTTTCATCAACCGCATCAATTTTGTTTCTGGCGCTGCCTCTCATTTCCATCTTTTTTGTCTCTGGAGAATTCTACGCGCATCACTGCATCCGTTTTCTCTCTGGTTTTTGTCTCTAGAGAATTCACTGCGTTCCGAGGCGATGTCGGCAGCGCTGCCGGACAAATGCTGACGTGTGCCGACCACTGCGTGCCATCGGCTCGGCAGGCAGTGCTGGCCCAGGTCAGCACACGTCAGCATTTGTACGGCACATGCTGCCGACATAGCCTCGGAACGCAGTGATTGATCCCAGCGGGCTCGATGCTCTCCGAGCGCTTAACAGGCTTAACCTCGCCTACTTTCTGCCGTGTCATGCCGGAAGCCTTAATATTTTCGACCTTCCGCGGAAGTTGCCGGGTCTAGACTCTGTAAGGCCTTATTTCCCGCGCTTCCAGTCCGGATCCAATCCGGCTCTTCTTTACCGACGCTCCCCGACGGCGAAAAGAGTGTTGGCTGAGAATATTTAATGGAAGACGTGAAATAGCAGGCAGCAGCCTGTTAAATATATTCATAAATTTGAGTTTGAAGAACAGGTATGTAAGCGCTGCCAGGACGACGCGGCGTCGGCCGTATGTGTTGGTGGGAGTGCATCTTGCATACAGCAATATGTTCTTTTTGATATTGAGGTGTGTCCATTTCAATTTTCATTTAGAGTCCGAGAAACACCAAGAGGAGGTTCTAAGCGGTTCCAAGCTGCCATTGCACCGCTCTTACTGTTGAATCTCATGGTCAACCACGGAGCGGAAAACCGGCCATCATTTTCCGACAGCATTCTGTCAGATCAATGTCCGATTGTGTCTCACGGCATCCGGGACCCTAGCGAAAATATGTGTGTATTTGGTGTATGCTCAACGCGTTCGAACATTACATTTCTTACCGGGATGGTAATTGTCAAAGAATGGCCACACTGGATGCGCTTTGCCTTCAATTGGGGACAACCTTACTCCGGGGCGCGTCTTCCTCGGAGTCGGTCAGCATCGGCGACTCGGGCATCACAAGATCACACAGCCCCTGGCGCTAACGATATTCCGCTCATTACGCTCATCGCGGCGCGCCACCCTATAAAGCTGTCGCGCTCTTCGTCCGTATAACTAGACCACTGCACCCCACATGACTGCGTACCTAACTTCCGGTAAGAGCTAGTTTCCTGCCCATTCGATTCCTCAATAACATACGTATCGTGCAGCCTCCACTCAAAATATCGGTCGCTTCATTTTTTCCATCACGGAATTGCGTGATCTAACGATAGATTTCGTCGCGGAAGCCTCGCCGTGCTACCTTCCTAAACGACATGACCTGAGGCACTGCGCCCTCGTCGCTAAGGCATGGGCACCGCGTGCCCAGAGCCACCTCTTCAGTTCTCTTAATTTTTCATGGAACGAGACAGAGGATGGACCAGTACCTAAATTGCGTCGTCTCCTGGAGATCTTAGAGACATCTCCTCATCTCGCCGGATATACCCGCCGGCTTACTGTCAACGCTGGGCCCGAAGTGCTCTCGTCCTTGGCGCAGATTCAGTTCAGTAATCTGGAGCACTTCCGCCTCGGCTGTACAGGTGCTAACAAACTGCGCCAGACCTCAGGCGTGATCGGCCCCGTTCAAAACATCCTGCGGCAGCCGAATATGCGCTTCGTCGAATTGCTTGGCCCCTATGAGTCCTTTTCCGTCATCAGCCGCTATTTTGATAACTGCTCGCCATCCGTCCGGTACCTTCATCTCGCCGAAGTGACCGCAGATGCCGACGCTATCTCATCCGACATTCATCCTCGGACTCCGCCACGAATACCACTTTCGCACCTCACGATGTACCGGACGGACGGTGGCTGGCTTCGCACGCCCGGATGCCCATTCGCATTCGACGATCTGACGGATGTAAAGATTGGGGATGGCACCTGGCCTCTGATACGACACATTCTTGCACCCGCCTTCAGCAGTATTCAAAATTTAGACATCGGCACTTGTGAGTTAGACGAGTTCCCTCCTCACTGCCTTATATTCCTATTCTGACACTGTATCTGCAGATGACGGATCCTATGCTCTCAAAATCGCCCTCTTACCCTCCCTGCGAACACTAAAAACCCATCTCGCCGCGGGCATGGAGTGCGCCTTCCGTGAAATCGTCTCCGGACTCGCTGATCTCTCCCTACAAAATTGCCTCCATACAATCAGGCTCTCGCTCATGCCATGGACTACGCGCGAGGCGGGGAAGCACTGCATCGCATTCGACGCCGCCGTCGTAGCGATTCCCGCACTCACCTCTCTGCTCCGCGTTGAGATCCAGGTGGGATCGGAAAATGGGCCAATAACTGCGTCCTCCTTTCCCTGCCTACGCACAGCGAACAAATTATATATGCGATTTGGGTATTGAGAGTTGTTTGAAGTATTTTAAAGCAGACATTAATATTCTAGGCCGTTTGTACTTTAAATCAGACATTAATATTCTAGACTGTTTGCGTGGGAGAAAAAGTGCGGTATGGCGACGATTGCCAGTCCATATGGACATAAACATATTAACTCCGTTTAAATAGATAGCAGAAAAAGAAGGGAGCCACGTAGCTAGCTACACCCGCACTTGCTTCGGATTCAAGTTCATTCTATACCCCGCCCATTTTTTCTTTGGTGTAGTACTTGATCCACCAGTGCATCAAAAGATGTGTTTTTTACTCAGAGCTTCGACAGTTTGTTTCGCATAAACTCATGCCCGTACCTGTACTCGATATGTACATACATATGTAGCCAGTAAGTACAGAGCAATTTTCTCAGTGGTCAACACTGCCAATGATTGACGTAATCTCCAATCCGATCATTGCGGGACACCGCCACATCTCCGCCAGCGCTTCACGACTGCTTTGCTTCCTCTTTGTTTAAAGTCAAACCTTCAGACCCCACGGACAAAATGCAGGCGCTAAGAACGATCCTCGGCGGCGAATCCCCGGCAACCAAGGAAAGTAATGAGCGTATGGACAGCGCCTGTGCCGGGTGCAAGGCCGTTCTCATCACCGCAAAGGACGCCGCAGGCAGCATCGGCGTCCCTGGCCTCGCACTCGGAATCGGCGGACTGATTTTTATTCTGGACCTCATACAGGCATGTATTGGCAAATTCTCTGCATAATACTGCGGGGATTAAACAGAATCTATGCAGAGAACGGCGCAAAATTCCAGCGACATCGAGCTCCTGGCACAGCGTCTCGAGCGGGTTACGGGCATTATTTCAAGTGCGAAGAGGGCGGAAAGGATGTCGTATGTGCTGAGACAACGGGTGGATCGATTATCAGAGTAGGTGCTAATATTTCTGCTAGAAACGATGGCAGTGATGTTTTGCAGGACCATGATCACTGTATCCGACGAGGTACGACGACGCGAGGCACGCGGCACCTTCAAGCGAATTCTGGGCTCCGACTGTGACTCCCAATGGCTCAAGGAGCAAATACAGGTTATTTCATGGGCCATCGAGAGCTTCAACGTACGTTCTTTTTGTCGGTTTATAAAGAATGTCACTGACTCACCCCTTAACCCTTCCTGAAGCTGGAGACTATGCTGCAAATGGAGAAAGCTTTCAATGTATTATTTCTTTACAACTGAGTTACTCTGACCTGCCTAAACAATTCGTGACCTTTAAAGGAACAAAATCGCGCGTTCAAAAAATTTGCGCGGGACATGCAAGCCACACTGGATGATATTCGTGGCTCAGTCAAGGCAATTCGGTTTCGCTGTTTCCTGTGAGATCTTAGAATTGATATTTATTCATTGAAGCTCCCCCCTACGAACTGCCCCCAGTCATCATCGAATAGAGGGCGAGGAGGCAGAGTGAACCGAGGAAGGCGAGGTTGGAGCCCGACGCGAAACGGCGGAGACAGGCAGACTGCTTGGACCGCAGGAGAGACTTCCGACGGCACGCCGTGGAACAACTGGAAAGTAGTGGGATCGGCTACCGAGGTGCAGAGACACGGCAAAAGTGGTGGGCGGGAGGCGGACGAGCGGCGTGAGAGAGGCACTCGAGCTGGCGGCTCGGGTAATCGACGGCAGCAGGAGGCTTTCGATAAGCCTCAGCGTCGTTCTTGGAACCCGGATAGGAGGGAAACGGTCGTTGATAACTGGACGGAAGGTTATTCTTGGGACCAGAACGCACGCTGGAAGGGATGGAAGAATCACGATGAGCAGACGGACGGAAGTGTGTGGGCGAAGGATGCGTCGGATGGTCAACCTCCCGGTGGAGGGAACAACAGGGGCGGATGGACGGACGACAGCGGGGTGGAGGGGGGCTGGGGAGACGCTCGATGGCAAAGGAACGAATCGAAAAATGACATGGGGTGGAATCAAACCGAGGCATGGAAGTGGAAGGGGGACGAGGCATGGGGGAAAGAGCAGGACTGGGATTCGGGAACTGGTGGGACTAGACCCCGTTCTTGGGACGTGCCTGAATTTCGGGCGGGAGAAACTGGATGGAAGACATGGGAGAAAGTCGATGGGTGGAAGAAAGAGAACGAGCGCAGGAAAGGTGGCGAGCGAGCCATAGGCGGAAACCCTGAATGGAAGTGAAAACTAAGTGTATCTAAGTGTATTGAGTTGGGCGTCAGTCCAACTAACTTAAAATGGAAGTTTCCTCAATCGAATTGGTACTGATCGGCTGGGGCAATTGATTAATAGTTTCCCGGGCAATTTCCGCGGCTGCCTTCTGCAGGGAAGCTCGATTCGAAGTTCCAATGGTTATGGAAGTCACCTTACCAACATGCCATGTCGATGGTGTGCCGTCAAGAATTTGACAGAACATGAGTCGTTCCTGAATGTTACTAACTTCGGCACATACATTATGTTGCAAGTGCTAGAGTTTTATAGAAGAGCTCTTGAAGACGACAGTGGCACATTAGAATAAGTATGACATCAAAGAGTTATTCAACTGGTGACTAGTCTGACTTGAACTTGTACCTCAGTTGTTCAAGGCAGCGACCGAATACCGAAGTGCCTCGTCATCTCAAACCAGGTTCACTTTTTGAGTTTCCACGATGGATTCGCAGGCGGCCAAAAAAATGCTTTAAGCGGTCTTTGTTGATGGATCATGGATCGCCCCGGCCCCTGTGCGATAATCATGTCCACATGAACAAACAGTCCATCCTTCTTGTGCTTCCACCACCCGAAGCACTACACGTCGCGTTGAAGTAGATACCTGTAGACCATGGCTCTTTTTTCTAGCCCCAGACCTTGAAACCGCAATCTAATACTTCTGGCCACTGTGACCGCTCTACATCACATCTCTCGCTGTTTCCGGCGTCCAACCGGCGGCTGGCAACCGCTGCTTCTCGTTCCCGCTAACTCGTCTCATGATTTCTAACTCAAGCTGACTATTACCGTAGAAACCTCGAGTTATGCTGCTTGTCGCTGACGCAAACTATTTTCTGTAATGCTGGTCCAAAGTTCCTGGAATACTTCCTGATGTTGTCTGGCTATCACTCTATGGCACATATTCTTCCTTCATCTCACGTGCGCTGCATTTGGCCGCCACAACAATAAGATCATCACTGAGGGCCCTCTGACTCGGTCAACTTCTTCACCGACGGCGAGACCGGTTACTTCCGATCGTCCAACTGTGAACGCGATTGTATTCCTCTTCCATGATTCGCCTCGGATGAAGCACGAAACCGAGCAAATATTCTTTTTTTACAATTCTTTTTTTACACCCAGATCTTTCAGTAAACAACTGCGCGATGGAAAACTTTGGAATCAGATTATCCTCGCTGCGGGCCTCGATATCCCCAAGAGATAGGTCTCATGGCCACATTCGAAGTATGACGAGCCCATTCTATTTTTGCTACAGTACGGGGAATCTCGGTCGCGCTGTTGCCGCTGATTGCCATTGAAGTGATTGACTGTACAACAGTACAGGCACCTTTCTCTTTTATACGCTACACGATTGACTTGATTGACTTAGTAATCTGGGCCTAAGAACTTCTAGCTGTGTCTGCGTTCCTGGACAGCCCTCATCTGAAGCTGTCCATCTGGTATCGTGCGATATTTAACGCAGATTTATCTCCCCCACTGCTGCTTCTCCCGTCTATCTTCCCTGCGTCAAGGTCCTGCTTGCCCACTCTGTCCGAGTAGCCTCCTCCTCGGGTTCCTGAAATCGTATTGACGCCCGCGTCATTCCCCAATCTAACCACCGGTCCGCTAAAACAAAACTTCCTCTTCGCATATGGCGGAAGCGTTCCTCAAATTTGCCACTGCCAACTGCTTCTTGACAAAGTCAACGCGCCATATTTCGTACTTTTCATCAAAGACTAAATGCTCAAAATTAATCAAACAAATCCCGGAAGGAAAATGTTCAATCTAGGGCACTTGTACCCAACACCGGACGAGCGGCTCTCACTATAGTGACACTGACAGTCCCGCACCTCACCATGCCTTTTGATGCGGTTTTGTATTTCATTTGGCGGAGCGCATCAGCGGCATCGTCGGCCATCGATATGAATCTTCACAGGATCAGCGGCATACCTCCAAATCCGCTCATTTCGTGTCACCTCTCAGTCTCCTTGCGGAATTCCTCGGGTGACTGAGATGCATATCCACCGACTATCTCCATCTATGGGCCAAATTCGCGGTTCAAGGATGAACCGGGCCCCGGCCTTCTGTCGGGTGGTGCCCTGTGGTGCCTATCAGTCTAAAAAAAGTGTAAGGCGCCGAAAACCCAAGCCAAGGGATAGCAACAAGTCTCCATCTTCAGCATCATGTCAATTAGGCAGCCCTTTTAACTGACATCGACGGTGAGAAGGTCGTCTCCTCCACCCACGCTGCCCGCGCCGCCCATGTCGGGCGCAGGCGTTACTTGGACTCTAGGACCGCTACTCGTCGGGGGGTCTATTGCTCTCTTGTGCGTCCGCGCGTCTGTCTGGGCACTTTCCCGAGCTCACAGTCCCGTAGCCTCAGTGGAATCATATCTGTGCAATGTATCGTGTTCTTCAAGCTGTACCCTAACGAGATACGAATAAAGAATGCAATGGTGCGTGTCCAGCCCAGATCGCAATGCTCTTTTCTGAGCCTGCGCCCTCAGGTCCTTGCGGTGTGGTAAATATCCTTCCCGCGACACCCCGCGCTCCTCATACTCAAATCGATATGGCTTGCCAGGACGATCGACCTGATGCATTCCGCATTCATCATCGCATCCCTCTTCAACTATTTCATCGATTTTTTCGGAGAGCGGTGCGTGCTCCTTCTCGTGCCTCACTATTTCCACCAACGGCGCTTATGTGTAGCGCGCGCGTCGATCACATCCCCTGGTACGTCTCACTCGAGCCGCCCCAGTTTTTTGTCCTCACCGCCGCCATAGGTCAATAGCGGTAAGCATCCACGCCTTCGGACCTCGAGCCGTAGTTGATCTCACCCCGGCGACAGCTCTCAGTCGTCGTCACGGTAGCTATCTTGTTTCCCCTGGGAATGTATCATTGACAGTTTGTGCAGGCCTTGCAGACCATGATTGCCCATTGGTGAGTATTCGCTCTGGGCCAAGAGACAACTTTGACACCAATTCAGGTTCTTTGCCCACAAGATATTCAAATGTACGCTTCAGGTTATCGAGGTTACTTTACCTGACCGTCATCGCAGCAAGCGGGAAGAACTGGTGGATAACGGCCCCAATAGTGTGTTTGCTGCTTCCCCTTCCATATATATCTAACCTGACCCTGTTTCAAAAGGTGCTACTCGCCTTCCTGCGTTTATGTGAGCATCTTGCAACACGTCCCACCTTTAGCAACTCACCGAAACCGCCTTGCCAGTCGCTGCCTCCGGTACGTCGCTGTGTTTCAGCTCTTTACAGGTCTGACCTTTCTCCCAAAGTCTCGACAGTTGAAATGTGAGCACCCGGCGTTTGGCCTGAACGCCCAGCGTAACAATGTCGTCTACAGGATTCGGCTGCACCGCTACTCCGCGTTTAACGAGAAATACCCGGGGGTAGGAAGCTCCGCGCCTGGTCTTGAAGATCCACTGATTTTCTCCTACCTAAACAGTGGGTATTCACGACCGGCCTCTCACTCTCCGCGTCGGTGGATATCATCATCACGGGATGGCTGTGTTACTTTCTGCAGAAGATGCGCCGTCGTACGGCATCAACAAAGTACGCGCTTTTTTAGAGCATCCGCACGGAGGATACTGACGTGTCTCCGTCAGGATGGCCCATGTCGTTGACACCTTGACATTGTATACCCTGGAGAACGGGTTCTTGACCTGGTACGTTCCGCATGGGTGCGCAAGCCTCTTCCACTCAATCTCAACCATCAGCGTCACCACCACTGCCTCCCTCATATGTGTACGTCTATATACTTCTTTGGCCCCTCAACCCATCGTGACGCCGGTCCTACAGTGGCTCACCATGCCCTATAATCTCGTTTTTCTGGGTTTGCACTTCGTCATTTCGAAGCTGTACGCAAATTCCCTCCTGATATCACTAAATACACGGAAAGCGCTCCGGGAAATGCGCTGGAACAAGCCCGAGTGGGACCCTACTGTGCCAGTGCTCTCTGACGCAGATTTCTCATCCCCTTATCGAACGTACCCGTACGGCGGCGGCAGCACGTCGCTCACCATGACGGTAGGCCGTTGCCTATATACCCTCCAGCCTGGATTGACCGTCCTTTCCTCAGACACCCAGTGCAGCCTATCGCCCGCCATTCAAGTTACGTCAGGTGCGTGTCCGTTTCCCCAGAAACCGCTTCATATATTTAGAACCTGATTTTCCAGACCCCCTCCCAAATCGAGGTCAACGTGCACCGTACCGTGACGCGCACCTCCGTCGACGCTGACGACCTGTCCGACATCGGGTACGATCAACACGGCCGCCGATACCAAGTGCACGGCTCACGAACGCCCCCACGGCACCACATCGACCCATGGCGATCCCTGCCCTGAGTTTCGATCCCTTGCATCATCCATCTGCTCCAGCTTTATATTGTTGTATATAATTATATTGCTTACTTACACTCTTTCATGGCACATGCAGGCATTACACCCACGTTCACTTATTAGATTGAAAATCGCTGTAACAGCACTGTATGTAACACCACATTACTGTATATGTAACTAGTTACTTGTAATGAAGGAATAATGAAATAATGAGGCTCTATTGTTGGTCTTCGGGAGCATACATGTCGACTTCGTGAGACGTCACATGGGATTCGCATCTGCTGTTTTTTTTTCGATCCAGCTACAATTATCTTGGGCAGAAGGTTGTTACGGGCTCGATCATCTGTCGTGGCATAAGTGAATATTATGCGATCTACTCTTCCTTGATGCCAATCTCTGAATGCTGCCGCAGCACATAAAGTAGCTCCAATGAAGATTCCCACTAAACTAAGGATACAATACGTCGCTCCGGACAATCCTCAATCAAACATTTCCTGGGAAAAGTTGGTTCCAACGTTGGCATTCATGTTCCTCCCTAAACCAGGATCGAGTTTCACATCTGGCAGTCCCAGTCCCAGCCACGCCTCCCACGCCAAGTCCCCCGTCGCACGCTTATCCGCCGCCGTATGCTTGTCCGCGATCTTAGCCTCCAACCGGGCGATCCGACTGTCTAACAGAGGCGAATCACACATATACCCACTCAATTTCAACGCGTTTAGGATTCTGCGAGAATAATTAAACACAAAGAACATCCCAGTGGTAAGGAATAAACAACACACACCTCTTGGATACTCCCCGCTGTTCTACAATGTCTCCCAATGCCACATTACCCTCCAAAACCGGGTCGTCCAAACAGACATCCGCCACTTGGCACAGCAGGCGCAAGTGCGGGTACAAAAAGCTCGGGGCAGGCGGCAAGTCCCCTACGGCCTCTACGACATGTTGGACGGCCAGCAGCGCAAATCTGTGCGCCTGCTGCCGGAGACCTTCAAAGCTCTCGTTCGTGTCAGGGCAAGAATACAGGGACGCGTCGTTCGCAAAGCGCCACTCAAATTCCCTATGCAGCGCCAGCGCGAGGGTCGGCCAGCTCCCCATCATCGCGTGCATGCAAGCTCGCACAGGCGAGCTGTACTTTCCTTTGACCATGTAGTCCATTTGCGTCTTGGGACACTCGACCTTCATGTTGCAGAACGTCCACGCGCTCATATCGCGGAAAATGGACGTGGGACTGAGGTCCTCCGAAGACTCGACCTTCTCGACAAGACGCTCCCATAACACAAGAAGTTGCCGAAGCTGCTCAAGTTCGAGGAGGAAGACCCGAACCGTAATTTCGGAGAGGGGATTCCGTCTGGGTAAGTCTAATGAAGGTCAAAGTTGGATCAAGGTGAATGAAAAACAGTGACAGATCAGACAGTCAGAAATGGAACTGGAACACAATTGCGCGACGAACCACCAGTTATTTCCTCCCAGAGCTCGCGCGCGAGACGCGTTGCGTGAAAACAGTCTGTTGAAGAAAAATGAGTACGCGGTAGACGGACAGAAGAAGATATATTATTGCTGGTAACTTAGCGGTGTAAGAGGAGTGTCACTCACAAGGCAGAACTAAGAAAGCAACCTCCTCCTCTTGGTTCCGTGCCATACCCAGCGCGACGTGGAATGACTCCATAAGATCCGCGAGAGACGCTGATGCTGGGCCGCAAACGAGAAGCTGGTCATTGAGCGTTCTAGATATGCGCATGTCGCAAATGACGCGTGAATCAAAAGAAGGAGCAAGGAAGATCAAGTAGGTGATTGGGAATGGCGAAATGGGAGCGAAAAAAAGAACCTGACGCACACAATAACTGGCTTCCGTACCGCTGTTGCATGGAGCCCATCGGCCATCTGAAAGTGCGAGTAAGTATTTGGAGTTACAGACGAAATTCAGAATGGAACAATAACTAACCAAATGTACGGCCCAAAGTGCTCTTCGCACCGCGACCCTCGCGGTGCGAGTTAATACTGGCTGAAATCGAACGTACATGTGATATGTATGCGGTTGACCACGGGCGTGAAGTTGAGGGCTCATCTGTGTTGTGAATTATTCACCAAATAATTAACCAAGTTCGGACAACCATAGAAAGCGCAACCACAAACCGCAATCCAATGTGCCCAAATAATAGCAGGATGCAGCAGTTTCCTCAGTGGCTATGAGCAAGATGTCCTCATCCATAGCTAAGCGGAGGGCCGCGTCGTGTAACGCTTTGACAAATGGAGCGCGGCGCCGTCCATATGAACGTAGATCCGCACCAGGAAAGAACACCGTGGTGTCAGTGGACGAGGACGGCTGTGGTCCTGGTCCAATTACTTCTGCGTGAGAGGAAACAACAGCTGCGTGAGCCATGATGCAGTACGCCAAGACTCTGGAATGTGGGCGCAGTAGGGCTGGATTCCAGTTGACAGAAACAAGCGCATCTCGGATGAATGTGCCTTCAAGCAGGGCATGACACCTTGTCGGCAGCATGACGAAACCTATAATGAAGTATTGCTCGACATCCATCCAGCTGAATTAACCGCAGCAAAAACGCACACTCGAATAGATGGTGAACCAAGTGGAAGGGAAGGCTCGGGGCGATCGGACAGCTTGAATATTTGACGACCGCGTCCTCGAAATCTTCTGGTGGTAATGTACTGCTCGTATCGGTGCTGGGCGGAGATTCTGGCGTGCATCGCGGCGCTGGGGTGATCACCCAAACCGTCGAATCGAGGGGTAGTTTGGGCGGACGTCCCCTCGGAAGCGGTGTCGTGGTGCATCTAATGCCAGATGTAAGTTGATATGCGCGCGAAGAAGTAGATTTCAATGCTCACTGGACGCCTCTGTCCTCGCATCGTGGACAGGGTCTTCCTGCAGGCTGAGGGTGGCAAAGCACGCGTCGTTTCTTGCAGGCATCGCACGCTGGGGGTTTCTTTCGTGGCTTTGTGGGCTGGGTGTGTGGCATTTCCTCAGGTTCGAAAACAGAACAGCTGAAGGTGGAGAGAGGAAAATCGTCGCGCGTAAAGTGCATTAGGCGCTGGCTGAGTCATGGCGCGGTTGATGCGATCAGATCGTAATGGAACAGGTTCACGTATCGGAACGCCGCCTATGACCTGCACATTCATGGTGTAATTTATTCTTTCTTTGTAAACCGGTATAATCCCTGGGAACGGCGTTTATTATTCGGACCCGTTTAATTCTACCTACCCTGCCTGCCTGCCTGGACATATCCCAAGAGTGGACGCTCGCCAAGTGTTCCTACGTAGGTCAAGGGGGCATCGGCATTTAATCGGGAACCAATCGGTTACTTAGTCTGGCTGCGAGGCGAGTTGGAATTGCTGATCACATCGGCTGTCAGACGGAAATAGCCAAGTTGGTGGTGTACAACTTGTCAGTAATGCGGCATTGTACACCGTTGTACAGTACAACGGTGTACAATGCCGCATTACTTCAATATGGCCCGAGCCTCAACATAATCGGGAACATATTCCCAGTGTTGAACATACACTTCGTGCCTTTCATGGCGGCCTAGGTCCTATGATAGGCGCTTGATTTCACAATGTGCGGCCTTTTGAATATTATGGCATTATTTATCGCCGTTTATTATTACTCCGTACTTCAAAAACCGAAGCCACAAGCTCAAAATCCCACGCTTTCTTGGCGCAATCGCAAGGCCGTACTCACAATGAAAAGACTGATATTGAGCAGTTTCTTGTGAGGAAAATCTTTATAATGCACCTAAACTGTGGGGAAACTGTGAGCGAATTTGCAGACGACATCATCCCGGCCCAATCAGGCAATTGCAACTAATAATGTGCCTCCCAATTTAAAATATTCGAAACTTTGTGCAATCTTCATATATGCTCGGTATCATGGAAGGGTCATCCAACCAGAATGAAGGGGCATTAAAGTCGCATTGGTTTTTCTATTCAGCCCGCATTTCATGTTTTTTTTTTTTTTTGGCAGTTGATTAGACGTGCAGTGCAAGTCAGGTATTTGCATAGATTTAGAAAGATCGAGTCCCACAGAGGCTGCGGCGGCAGGCCCAGGATGCCGTTGAACAAGCCCTTGAGACCAAGGCTTCAGATGGGTAGAGTGCGGAGTACGGACTTCACACTTCTGGATTTAATGGCAAGAAGTTTGATGCTGAGGGTACATAGTTGGTGAGAATTGCCTCGAAACTTCAATCTTCTGTCTAGAAAACAAGAAAAAGCCTGTTTCCAGGCTCCTTGACTCTACACACCTCGGTATGGAACTAAGAATAATTGATGAAAAAAGATCTATGACATTATTTATCGTCATTTATTCTTGCTTTGTAGTCCGAAGTCCGAAGTAACAAGGCTTCCATTTATTCTCACAGTAGTCACAATGCCTTACCACCGACCAACACATTGATTGGATTTGGTTCTCAGTCAGAATACCATTCAATGGAACTGAAACTGTGGGGGACCTGTGGGCATGTTTGACTACGACCTACCCACAGCTTATTCCCGTGCTCAGCCCAATCCAGCAATATTGGCCTTCCCCACGAAGAGATTACTCACAATTAATTTATTAGAAGCGCCAAAGGAGTTTGCTGCCAGTGATTGGACGCTTTATGAAAGTCGGGAATTTCCGCAGAGGAGTGCAATGGTTCCGAGCCTTGTATGGCCCATATCCCGTAGACACGAGCAGAAACGACGGCATCGGCAGGCCGATTGGAAGTCTTCTCGGAACATGGTCGCCATTTTGGGAGTCGGAACCCACGATGATGCTATAGTGTACCCACACCTTTCCCACAGCGTCCCAAAGTACGTGCTGCCGCAGGTTTACAGTCCAGTTCAACGAGCCTTTGAGACGAAGGACCTGGATGTTGAAAGTACACGGAGCATGTCATGCGACCTGCCATTTTGGGATTTGATGTGCGAAGTTTGATGCTGAGAGTACGGAGTTGAGAGTGTGAACCGGCTTGATACTTCGTGGTTCTTTCTACGAAACAGGCTAAAACTGAAGTGTTGAAGGCTTGACTTGGTCAATTTTAGAGACTACGGTACGGGACTGAGAATAAATGATGAAAAATGATCTCATAAAGATCTCATAATTATTTATTGTCGTTTATTCTTACATCGTAGTCCGAAGTCCGAATGTCTTAGTCCGACGTCCGAAATAACAAGGCTTCCATTTATTCTCACAGCAGCCACAACGCCTTACACCGACACAGTAATTGGGTTCAGTTCTCAGTCAAAATACCGCTGCCCAGCTTTCGCTCGGTCGCCGCTTTGGGTCGACCAGCTCAGATGGGGGGGAACAAAGCATGACCTTTGGCCATGCCCAGCAATATTTCTTCTGTGACTCCACGCCAAAACCAAATATGGTGCAGAGCCGCAAAGATAGAATGTCGGGATACTTGCTGCCCGGAGCGGAGTAACTCTATTTTCAGTGATTGCGGAGAGTCGTTTCACAAAACCGCATTTTTCAAGGTAATCTGGAAGTTCAAATGCTCCGGACAGAGGGCCGACTCGATTGTAGCTGTCTATCGGCTTTGGTGGATTTTCTTCTGGTAGGGAATGGACAGCTGGAAACTGACCAATACAATTTGAATCCCAAAACTGAAAATTTGTGTCTGAAGCAAATATCTTCTCAGGAATATTTATTATAATGTCAGACAACACCCACTAGATTCTCCTTTGTGCACCGGAATAGTCCTGAGAATACTTTGCATTGAGCGAGTGTAGTGAACATGCCTGAACTTGTTTTGATCCCATCAACTAGCAGCAGGCCGAAACATTGAAAGTGGATTTATATATGTAGGTTGCATTTTTTTTCGGCCTGGCGGATGGTATACAAAGGGGTCCCTCTTAATTATAAAATACGATGGTGTTGCCCAATTTGGCGGGATTTCTCGGAAACCTGATTTCCAACTCCCTCAGCAGGACGGTGCCTTGTAATGCTAGCTACCTGATGATTCAGCATGAGGATTAGTGAGCATACTGAGAAACCTGGCTTATGCATCGCCTTTATCAGCGGCGAATAACGGTGAGTAAGAAGTGAGTAATACTCATAAAATTAACTACGCGCATGTCCGGCACACCGAGTCGCGACCGCGTGTGAACGGCTATGGCTGAATGCGAAAGAATACATAGTCGCGACCTTCAAGTCGATGAATGGTATGGACCCGCTCAATAATCTCAGGCCGGTAGCGCCGTGTTTATCTTGTGGAGTATTAAAGTTACCATTGGTTTTCTGGGTTCTCAAAACAGGCTTGGAGGAGAAAAACAAAACCTGGCAAGACGCGGTTACACTGAAATCCTTGGCATCAACCCAATCAAATTCCCATCCCACGAAATGCCTAGGCAAAGTCAGAGTTTTCGCCAGAAAAAATGATTACCTAAACAAGTTTAGGACTCTTTTTTTTGTTTTTTGTTGGAGCGTTTGGGGTAATGAATCCAAGTTTAGGGCTCGTAATTCCTCTTGTAGTTGTTGCTTCGGCAGAATACTATGCAGTACGAACCAGATGACTAAGTATGGCCAGCATATTTAGATGCATCCTCCGAGCGGTGAGCGTCGTGAAAGAGTTGGCCGATTTGGGAGACACGATGCAGTAGTAAGCAGGTCCAGATAATAATATGTCAAATGCGGCAGTATCCAGGTATTCGGATTCCAGAGCAAGGATGGTTCATCCAAGATTGAGTTCCACCATGAGTTGCAAGATGAAAAGTATCAAATCGCAAAAGTCGGGATCGCAGATAAAGCAGAAAAAAGAGTTGCCCCGGGTGATGGATTGGCGAAACGGCGTAAAGATCGCTTTCGATGTTTAACAATAAGTTCAGTACCGTGACATGCACACATTTCAAGGACAAAGAACACTGTTAAACAAGATGAATGCATTTAATCAGCAGGTTTACCCCGATATATTTAAATGAGACCCCACGGGTTAAAGACGCTCGGGTGCGATAAGTATTGAAGAGGGGCAGGCTGCTGTCGCGTTAATCGACGACTTTACGCAGAATTCAAAGTGGATCGATTTAAAGGTTCCATCATGCCGTAGGATAGGCTGTATGCACTTGGAATTCATATTAAAAGAGAACTCACGTTTCAGTACATAACTTCACTGCTCTCACGGTGGACACCATTCAATACGGGATGAACACAACGCGTAGACAGAGTCCGATGCGTTATTGGTCCAGAGGTCGGTGGTGCTCAACGCTGAACACAACGCTAATGGAAACCGTACCATTCACGAATGCCACGGGGGATCGCGTTGTGGCAGCAGAAGCGGCAGACTCCAATACGGTATGCCCCAATATTACCAAGATACGAGGGCCCCCACTAGTTCAATACGGAACCGTTTAGGCGAAACAGTCAACGAAGATGGTGGTGAAAGGAGAGAGAAACGACGATTACAAGACCAAACAAATGCCTGTCGAATATTTGATCGCATCGGTGTGTCGGAAAAGTGGAATTTCGAAGATATCGGCCGGTCAGCGCTTCTCAACGGTTATAAGCATCGTCAGCACCTAGCCCAATTATAACTTGTAAGCTAACGTCTATAATCGGTTATAATCATGCTCAGCAGTGGTCGTCAGCGGTCGAGAGCAGTTATAAGCAAAGTGGGCCTGGGGATTTAAAAAAAAAGAAATTGTTGTATTTCATGATATGTCTATTAATTACAGGTCGCCATGCTCCTCGTCCTCATCCTCACCGTTAGAGACGACAGGCATGGCGAGTAAGGCCTGGGTAGCGCTCGCTGGCTGCGCATCCCGTCGGAGGACTGGACATGCATGAGGCACGGCATGAATATAGATGACTGGGACGCACCGCCTTCGTGACCCATGGGCTCTTGAGGAAGGAAACCAAGTCCTGCAGGAGTACATCAACGACTTCCCGGAGCTGGGCTTGTCGGAGTTCGTGCTCTGTATCGTTGTCGGTGGCAGCAAATCGTAGCTTGGGGTCGTAGTCATTGTCTTCGTCAGGTTCTGTGGTGAAGAAGGTCTCAATATCGCCACCGCCAAGGGTGAACCAGAGGCCACAGAGAACGACGAACCTGCAGCCATAGCGGCGCGCACGCTCCTCGAACTCCTTGGCCATCAAGGGGGACTCGATCTCGACGCCATCGGTATGATGGTTGCGGCCACGACGGGCACGCCTTCGGGGTTCGTCTGGGTTGTCCTCCAGATCGACGATGCGGCGTTTGCAGTGGGTGTATGCACGAGCGTAATCGTCGATGCCGGCGGCGATCTGGGCACGGAGCTATATGGAATGAGGAAGGGTGGTAGAGGAGTGTCTAGCATACGCACCTCGCCCAGTTCATGGCCACTCTTGTTCGGGGTGCACTGGAGGAGGTCTTTGAGTTGTGTCGAGTAGTCGCGGTCGAGGTTGGGCGTTCCCTGACGAGACTGGTTGGGGGTTGAGTTGGTAGTTGAAACATGTTGTTGGGGACGCACCTCGACGTAGCCCTCCCTTTATACGTCTCGACTCGCTAGTGTCGTTGACGGTGGGCATGGTGGTTGAGGAGAGAGTGGAGCAGTGACGTGACTCGCTCCACTACAATTAACCTATGACGTCACGCGCATGTGCACTTTAGACGCCGTCACGACAAGTCCTCGCGGCCTACTACGACGCGACGATGGCGCGGCAACATGCAGGACAGAAGCGCAAACACACGGCACTTTACGATGTTCCCGAATTGATAAGATGTGCTGTCTGTCACGAGCCGTTTGATCACCACGGACTGAGGGGGCACCTACAAGTCTGTCGGGAGTACCAACGACGTCGCGCCAAGTTCATTCAAGCCTTCATTTCAGCAATGGAATTGAGCCGTTAAGTATCATGAGAACAGTGGTGCTGGCTAAGTACTGACCACTGTGCACCTTGATTATAACCGCTGACAACTGCTTGAATCCGAAGCTCAGCTCACTTAGAACTGCTGACAAGCGCTGAACATCACACCCTGGTTGATTATAAGCGCTTGTGTGAACCGCACGCAAGGGCCAGCCGTTATAACCCAATCACCGGATTTGGGACATGGTTGTGTTACGCTCTCTTCTTCTCCACCACGATTTCGATAAGGTAGCTCTCCTGAACTGCAAAGCGATTCGAAACCACAGCTGTCATGCACAAGCTGCTGAGGCGCTGGATCCTCGACAAAACATGGCCTCCGAATCTACATTGCGAGCTTCGAGTCTTGAAGCACGCCGTTACATGCGCTAACATACGCTGCGCAGCTGCGAAAGATGCGCCCTCACTGCCACTGATGGTACCCACGCCCGCATCATTTTGTCATTCTGAACTCGTACGGACGGCAGGCACCCCACTGCGAGTCCAACTACGATCCATCCGTACGTGTTTCGTGACATAAAAAAACTTACAGGGCAGGAGAATTTCCTGTCAAATATGGATGGTACTTCCGACCAACTTCCGGTACTCATAAAAGCGGACATCTTGTATACTCCATTCCTTACCCCCCCCGCCTCTTCAAGTTCTTCCTCGTTTCCCTTATTTTTACCCCACGTCATAATGTCCAACACTACGCTGCCGATGGGCGAAATCGAGGAGAGTGAATACGGCTACATCCCCTCCAGGAACGTCGCCATTACCTTTCTTACGCTTTTTGGCTTGAGCACTTGTACGTTCAAGCATGCGCGCTCATTGTTCTCTGCTAATTCCCTGCACAGTCCTGCATATCGGCCAAGCAGCGTGTTATCGCATGTGGTGGCTACTTCCGACGGCGTGCCTCTGCGGCGTTGGTGTAAGCTCAGCTTGTCAGATAGCAGCAGTACTGCGATGTTGATAATATCGCAGGAACTTATAGGGTGGTACGGCCGCTACTGGTCGAGCTCTTCCCCAACTCTGGATGACCCATACATGATGCAGTGCGTGTTATAACTTGGTACCCACTCCATCTGATTAATTCCATCCGCATAGAATAACGGCCACCATCATCTCGCCAACGCCCCTCATCGCCGTCAATTTCATACTCTTGTCTCGGATAGTGCAGCGACTCGGGGTGTGCTATTCCCGCATTAGCGCACGGATGTGTGAGTGTTCTCACCCTCGGTCTAGCCTTTCCAGACTCATACTGATTGACAATCGTAATACAGACACGATAATCTTTGTGTCCTGTGACATTATTGCCCTGGTCATCCAGGGAGTCGGCGGCGGGATGGCGGCTTCCGCGGATGATCGTGTTGGGACTCAGCGGGTGCGTCCCCCATGCACCCGCAGCCACCAAAATATACTCATGTTCTGCAAATTTAGGGTGCCAACATCATGCTCGCAGGCATCTCCTTCCAATTTGGTGCGCGAATCCCCCCCCCAACCACCTGCCTACCCACTCTAATTACCTTCATCAATTTCGCAGCCGCCATCGTCGGATACACCCTTTGCGCCTCCGAGTTCCTCACGCGATACGCGAAAAACCAACCAGCGCCGGGCAAGGCCGCAATGGTCCCGCGCGCCGAAATGACACCGAAACTCAAACTCCTCGTCGGCGCGGTCGGATTCTCCACGCTCGTGCTGTTCATCCGGTGCGTGCTTTTTTTCCACATCCAAATCCACTGACTGACTTTTGAATGGTTTAAAGATCCATCTACCGCATCATCGAGCTCTCGGGCGGGTGGAACAGCCGCATTATCCAGACGGAGCTCTACTTCAACGTGCTTGACGGCGGCATGGTCACGCTCGCGATATTCACCTTGAATATCGCCCACCCGGGGCTGCTGCTCGGCACAAGAGCACTTCCCATTTTCGGGGCGCCGAAAGAGGATAAAATGTCAATGGGGGAGCCGAAGGAGCTTGAGAGCGCGTCGAGCACGTCCGCGGTGTAACGAATTTTGAACTCAATTTGGACCTTACTTTAACGATAGATGGCATGTACTTGTGTGTACGTATAGTTTTAGGCTTTTTTTATAATTCTACAATACAAAGGGTCGGTGCTTGATTCAGATTTGGTTGGGAAGGGACTTCAAGAAGGTATATGCTTCAAGTTCATACGGGGATGTGCCGGTGGGCGTCAATCACTAGCAGAGATATCTCCTGCCAGACACGGGCCATGGATCTGGGTGGGAGAAATATTAGATGGATTCTACGGCGTACGCTCACGGGGACCGGCAGGTAGAGCCTACGTGGAAATAGTGTCCTTGAACAGGGCGACTACTGCGACTGCGTCTAATTCTTGGAGAGTAGCATGTTTGCGAAATCCAGGTGGATATATATTGCAGCAAAGAATAGATCCACATGAAATGAGGGCTCTGCATGATTGTACCTGATCAAGGGATTTAGAGCTTCAGTGAATCCATACCTGATTAAACAGTGATTTCCATCGTGTAACGGGAAAGGGACTCCGGAAGGAGAAAGGAGCCGGGATCTCTAGAAATGAGGAGAGAGAAACCGAGAAGGAGTCCGAGTCGCAAGGAGGGGATCCCGAAACTGGCGTTGATTCGACGGCGCAGACGACGAACCAAGAACTAAATACTACTTACAAGGGTTAGGTCATGCTGATAAGCGGCGGTAAATATCTAGGAGGCATAAAAGCGCGGGGATTCGGGGAATACAGTGTCCGAATCTATCTAATTGGGGCGACCATGCCCGCTAGTAGCTACACACCATAGCACGAATCTACGCGCCAGAAAGCAATATAAATAGAACGAGATATGAAACAGCGAGCGGGAGACTTCCGATGCCCAACATCGGGAGCATTGTGGTGCCTGATGTAGGTTGAAGGCAGAATGCAAGTGGACCAAGGCTTACGGCGTGTAAACACAACACACACAAAGTCACGGTCACTCAACGGTCACTCCACCACCGCATCCTCCCAATTTACTGTCCTCCGCACAGGGCCTATGCGTCTCGCTATTCCTTCTGAAGCCATCTTCGGCGGCGCTTTCATCTAGAATCTAGATGCCCGAGAATCGATATTTCACTGGCAGTGCCACTCGTCCGACTCGGACAGTCGTCGGATTCCGACTTGATGGATGGACATTATCTGTTCTAATGCTCACGACCAATGGATGTCTTCTCTGCTAGTTCTTATCGGGCCCTCGTGTCTGCTGCAGATTGTACCGTAAGTCTGTTACTGTCTCACCATCTCTCGACCACTTTGGAACCACTCTTTCCCAAGTCCCAATTCAAATCTCTAGTCCCTTCACTAAACATTGTCTTCAGGCCCTCCCGTCTGCAACGCCCGTCAGCATCAGCGGATATTTTCATGCGGTCAAAGCGGTAGATAGTTGGTGCGTAACTTGCGCTGTTTGGTCAATCGTACCCTCATGCCTTGGTATACCAGTGTATAATTAACGAGTCCTCCCTGGCCCCCTGGCTCCTATCGGCGCGGATGCCTTGGTCTCTTCACCGATATATGTGCGCCTCTCGCACTGACACCCGTCGCCCAATGCGCCACATCCACGCCCCTGATGTGCTCTAACTGTATCGCCCGTATCGGGGCTCGACGTGGCACATATTGGCTACTCCGCCACCCACCGCATTGCCCATGCTGCTCATGCACGAGCTGAGCCGCCTCCTCAACTCCCTAGCTCTCTCGCTCAATCGCCATCTCTCCACGCTTGATCTGTCTCGTGAATCAGACGACGCCGATCTTCCGATTCGGCGCCAGGGCGGCCAAGCAACTCCCTCTCGCCCTTCTCGACGACCTCCTCATGGTCCTCGTTGACCCCCCGCGCTCATCAGTCCCGACTCCCATCCCGCAGCCCCCCCCTCCCTGCAACGCGCAGGTACCACCTGCGAGCCGCACTGCTACCGGATGACACCAGAATCGTGCTGGGAGCACATCCTGCTTTCCAGCCTAGTCATCTTCGTCGTCGCCACGCCTCCGCTCGTCGGACCCGTCTTCCTACCACCTCCCGACTGACAATCGCCTCTCGCAGGCATGCCACTCGGCGCAGCGTTGACGGCACCAATCCGCGCAGGACCCGGTGGCCAGCACCCCATGACGGATAGACGTCTTCCGAAGGCGTTGGTGGGCACGGGCGCGACTACGTGCCAACCCATGGCGGTGTCGCGCTCTGCGCGTCCGGCGGCCCTAGAGGACAGGACGAGCGTCACTCGCATCGCCCTGGCGGCGCCGATATCCAATCTGCGCACCTTCCCGACTCGCGCAAAGTCGCCTCCACCGCTTCCTCAGCTCTGCGTTTGCCAGCCATCCCGATCCTCTTCCTTGAGCGACTCTCGCGCCCATGCCACCTGCAGAATTTGCACGCTCACGCACCTTGAGTCTTCCCGACCACGAATCTCCCTGCGGGCGGCTCTCAAGCGCGGACGTCTCGGTGGCGAGCACCTGCGGAGAATAGGCGTCTGGCCGTGGCGGTTATCGGCGCGCCCCAGATTACGCCTACGCGTACGCCTTCCACCCGTACCGGTATCGCGACCCGCAGTTTTCGAAAGCCTACAGGACGACCTCTTCCCGCGCGTCGTGCATTCGCGGACGACGCCTACTTTCGACATCCGGACTCGGGCGGCATGGAGACCTTTCCCTTCTCTAGCACCTCCTCACCTTCCTTCGACATCCTCGCGCTCACCGGGCCCGTCATCCGCCTCTTTTCGCAGACCTCCCGCCTGATTGCGAGCCGTGGCACGCACCTGCCTCGGACACCCATGCGAGGTCTATCCCGCCCTTCCCGTGGAGGACCGAGATGGCCAGTGCTGGATGTCCATCCTCCACACATCCCCGATCACACCGCGCTGCGCGCGTCTGGAAGCGCTTCATCCGCGAGCCGTGTGGCCCCAATGACGATCCGTGCACCTTCTAGGCTCGTCGCTGGCCCTCACTCCGTCAGCAACTCATCCTCCTCGTTGTCGCCGCCGCTCTCAGCAGGGGAGGGGGGAGGAGAGTATCCATTCGCGCAGGGCTCAAGGACGAACACCCGTTTTCCTGATGCTTACGCGGTACCCGTGGAGATCTCGCGGTGTGCACGTCTGGTGGCTCCAGACGTTCTTCTACCTGCGCCGCCCACTTTCCTGCTCGCGCCTGCGCGGCGTTCTTCAGAACCCTGATTCTCGCTCTTTCCCCCGCAATCCTCAGGACGTGTGGCTCCTGCGATGCCTCAAGTCCACGGAAACGGCTTCGACTCCTTTATCCTCACTTGGTCGCTCTCATTTGCCCTCCCACCTTCGCCTGGTATTCGCCTCCTAGTCCATGGGAGAGCGTTACTCGTGAGCCGTGGTGTCTCCAGCCCTGCGAGCCGCAGACGCCCACCGGGGAAGGAAGGAGATCATTTCATTGAAGTCGGGCGAGCTTCGTGCTGGATACCTACCATGCTAGGCAAAAGGGCACGTCGTCGCATTGCGCGCTTGTAGGTACCCACCCACCGCTCGCCCAGAAACCGATATCGTCCCCCGCTACCCTTCGTACGGTGGCACATGCGGATGTGGGGGATGTGAATGAGGGAATTGACGCATGCGCTACGCGCCGCTTGCCACTTTGCCAGGATACGATGATACTTGCGGGAGGGCGAGAAGCGCCACCTGGGCGGGAGTGCTCCCGAGGGTGTCGTAGTCTACTGGTACTTAGATTTTTTTCCTACATAGAATTATTTGATTTTATTTGTGCGTGTGTAGATAAGATAAGATAAGATTTCGCCATCGCTGATATGATAAGATGTTCGTTATTTTTGGTCGAGGTATTTCCTCTCTGCCCTCTGAATTCGATCCGAATCTTACAGCATCCAACTGATCTCGGACTCGCCACCGCACCATTCTCAAACGGCCCTTCCCTTCAACGTTTCAACGCGACTTTTCTTTTTGATTGTGAGTGCTCATAAAGGCTGCTCAGGAAGCGCGTGCCGCCTTCGTTGCCAGTGTAGTGAGACCACGCCTGGCTCACATTGTCAGCTCGTCATATATTGTCGGAAGTACTGTTAGTGAACTTACGCTGGTAACAGTGTTATCCCATCCTCCGCCATCTTGGGTAAGCAGGGAAAAATCCCCGTAGCATCCGCCATCCGCGGTCGTCACAAGTGTACAAGGCCCGATCATGTCCAGGTCCCTACAAGAAAAAAATCAACCGAGCGCACATGGGGTAGTTCACAGCCTCCCGTACTTGCACAGTTGAATCGTCAAAGTCTTGCGCTTGACGAGACATTTCTGCGTAGGCTGTTAGAGGACATTCATTCAAGATAGCTGTGGATGAACATACGCCATTGCCAGCGTCAATGACAGGGGCGGAGGCGCTGGTGGCGAAGGAAATTTTATGACAAAAGGTGGAGAAATTGGCTGTAAGCTGAGGTTCGGTAGTGAATGAAACATGGGTAAGCTCAAGAAGCATCCTTTATACTTGTCCATAGTCCTGTCTTGGGAATATCGCGGCGTCCCACCGCATTCGATCGTAACTGAGGCCCAACAGTGCCTGGCCTTCCAATCAACTTCCAATACTCAAAATTTCAATTCTAACTATATATTTTATCGCCTTGGAACAACGGACTGAATAGGCAACGAATGGGTGTACGTGTGTGTCGATTGTAAATATTATACCTGAGCATCAAATGCAGTTTTGTGACAGCGCTTGCGCCTGAAGAGATTCGTCACCATTCCCGGCTTCAAAAGAATCAAGGGGAGCCTGAGGCTGAGGAAGTATTACCAGCACAATACTGAATGAATTGAACAGAAATTGGCCAGATCTCACTCATTATTCATTCATATACGTTGTCACATTTTACTTCTCCTGCCAACTGGACGAGATCGAACTGTTTCTTGAAAAAAAGAGTTCTGTTCGGTGTTCGTCATTTTAACCCTCTGCACAACCTCATGAGAAAAATCAAATATTTGCTTACTACTACGAACTGGCCTGAAACTGCTGATTGACCGTTGCACGCGATCGATGTCAAAAGGATGCAGGGTAAATTACGGGAGAATAATAAGTAGGTACGGTAGAGCTGATGAGCGGAGAGTTACGAAAGCGCAGCGCAGAATATTACAGAAGAAGATTCTCTAACTAGGCGAAAATATTTAATAACAGTAAGACAGAGTAAAATACATGGTAGCCTATCGGATTTTGGATCCATGACTGAGTCATGACTAAGATTGCGCAAAAACTTATATACAACATAATTCGCGGACGAGAACGCGATGCAATAATATTCCTCTGTGTATGCGGAAAGCCGTAGGGTCTCCGGTACCGTGAGCCACAGGGTGCATCATACAACCAGTACATAAACGTAGATTCTGTAAGGAGATTTTATAACTTTGCAGACCGCTGGCAAAAGATATTCGCGCAGAAGCATCATCTTTTCGACAGGCGTCGGACTTTTCAGACCCCAGAATTCCGCGAAAAGGATTCGGACAAAATTACGCTCCCAGCGGAGAACAAGAGCGGTGTTATTGCAATCCACGGAGTGACGCCACACTTGGACACGTCGAGCACAATTTTCAAGAACACGGAGCTTCTAGAAATCCGCCAGCTCGCCAATAGAGCCGGACGAAACGCCGGGTGCGAAGCCCAAGTTATAGTTCTTGCTTGGCCGCTGGAGCGCAGGCAATAAAAGTAGCTGAAGCACATTGATAAGGATCTGGAACACGGGGAGAGACAACGTAAGGAGGTTGCGAAACCCCGAATTTGGGCATTGATGTTCCTGTCGATCCGTCAGTGTTGGGCAGGTGCGGGAAATTACCAAAGTGTGTATATTGCGTGAGAATAGTGACGGAGAGTATTAATTGAGATGAATGATGGTGGAATTATACCTCCCAGCGATTGTGGCTGCAGAATCCTCCTGAGGGTATCGCCAGCGAACCGCAGTAAAAACAAAGTCACCCTCAACACGGCAGCCTATACTGATAATTTTAATTTGAAAAACAGCACGCGAGCGCCTGGGAGCGAATGGTCGGAAAGTACGCGGATCTGTCTAAAAGCAAAGGATCAATATTTTAGGAAACATCCCCGAAAACCAAAATAGCTTGTGAATTCTTATAGTGGATAGGAGCGGAGCCAGTTGGAAACAAGACGTGCAGGCAGCGGACAACTGAACCGAAAAGGTAGCTAAGAGCCCAAAGGCGTGGGCAGGAAAAAAAGCATCTCTCGCTTTCAGGACGCGGTCCGAGGTGCAATGAGCGGGTTTTGAGCGCGGAAGACGCTAATTATATCATACCCTTTAGTATGCGAGACGAATGAATGATGGCTCGGACAGAATTGATCTATAAATATGTGCACCGTCTGCGTCTCACCACCATATTGAGGCTGAATGCTGTTTGCGACGGAAACGGGTCAGAGACTGAGGGCTAACAGTGATAAATGAATCACCTTGGCGGAAGAGCTCGTGCGTCGATTGAGACTCCAGCATCCACAGATATCGGATAATCAGAGCGTCGCGTACACCGATCTTGCGGTGAACGAGAAGGCAACCTGAAGGCGGTGAAATTCAGGCTAATTACCCATGAGCTTCCGATATCGACTGGTCGAGAAAGCCGGGCGAGTATAGGGATGCGCAGACGACGTCGACAGATCCACATGCTGTGTCATGGTGGTGCGAAGGCGGAGCTGAGTCCATATTTGGTTGTGTTGGCGGACAACAAACAAACACGCGCACCGCCTTTGCTTTGGATGACTTCTATGTAACTCTTCCCAAACTCCCCAAGGAGCTCATCAGTCGAAGGTGACGTCCGTTTGGATCTTTAGATGCGGTAACTGATTCAGTCAACAATTCGACACAAAGCTGTTAAGGTACGCTTTTAGCGATGCCATGCGCAAACCTACTCGGACCGCAGATCGTAACGGTAAATATATATACCGCATCTCCAACCTTTTTTGCTCCACGACACCGTTCTCGTTGGTACCATCTCAAATCACGCAGGAGCATGATTCTCCGTCTGCGCATCAAATGACCCTGCCTTCCCTTGCAACATCGTCAATGGCTTCCTGGTTGGCCTACGGTATATTCGATCATTGGGATGGCCTTCATGAACTGATCAAGTCCATACAATAACCAGAACGCTCACAATTGGCCCCTTCTCTTCGTTACAGTGACGGCCTTCGGCATTGCCCCCATATTGCCCGCCACGCGTCGCGGTCTGCACATGAAACGCAGATATTTCCGCGACACCATCTGTTTCCTGAAAACCCCTTGCATATGGAACTACCCTTCGCTTCGCCGTCGTTCTCATCTCCCCTGCTGTTCCCCGAAGTGAACAGAGAGTTCGTTTGCCAGTCTGAGACCGCCTATGGTCCCTCTTCTTCGACACAATGTTGGGACCAGATCCCCAATAACCTCTCGGTTCCAAACACGAGGTCCTGGTATCCAATTCCTGATACTACCATTCAGCCATTCGATTCCTATTCCTGGAACGAAATGCTGATGCCCACCTTCGACTCAACCTCATCCTCTACCTCATCTCCGTACAACTTACCGTCCCCTCTCGTCATCGAGGACCTCCTTCCCTGCCCATCGCCCTCATTGTCCCACTCCCCGGGACGGCTCTCCCCCCTCTCCATCCCGGGCTCGACCTCCCCGCCGTCACGCAGCAGCAGCCTTCCGAAGGAATGCTCCCATTGCCACGCAACCTCAACTCCGCTATGGCGTCGCGACCCATCCACGCACCGCACTCTCTGCAACGCCTGCGGGCTCTACCTGCAGCAGCGCAATAAAATGCGGCCGGCGGCGCTCATCGCGGCGGACCAACGGGACGGGGACGACGACGACGACGACGCCGAAGGCGACTTCGCACCAGATGCACCCAAGTGCTCCCACTGCGGCACGCATCACACCAGCGTCTGGCGGCGGAGCAAGTCGGGGGCGAAGCTCTGCAACGCGTGTGGCGTGTACGCGCGGCTTCGTGGGCGCGATCGGCCGCTTTCCCTGAGACGGAATAAAATCCGCCCGCGGTGCAAGCATGCCAAAACTACCTGAAATAAATATGTACTATTATCTTGAATTACTTCCTATACTCGATGCGAAAAGAATACCTCTCTCTATATATCCGATTCGTTCTCGTTACCTATTCATTTGTTCCAAAAGCCATCTCCCCACTATTATTGAAGGTTTCTTTATTATCATACGAATATTCTAACTTCAAGTAAATAGTGGTCACGCCACAGGAATATAATTAACAGCGCTGCGGAGGCATACAGTGCCTTCCAATAATTCCTGGAGGGTGCCGCGGCACACTAAGAAAGTAAGCTGCAATGCACAACACGGGTTTTTTTTGCGGTGTCTGCTACTCCCAGTTCGGATTCTCGTTTCACATGTCGAGGCTTGACTGAGTCCAACAAGAGTCCAACTTAAATTACATCTCAAAGGGGCTTGTGTGGTGGGGTCTCTTACAGTCCGGTGGCCGCGGAAGGAGCGAGAATGACTCAACTCCACCTTCCTGAACTTGGAGTCATACCCATCCTCGTCACTTAGTTACTTCGCTTAGGAATGAGAAAATTCGGGAGTTTGATGTACAAGCGTGAAAGTTCGTCATTTCAGCTGATTTCTGGGAAAGCTCGTCACTTTCGGATGTGCGCGACTGATGTGCTTGCCATGTGTATTGGGAACGCCCCGACGTTCTTTGTTACCACCATTTACACCTGCACCGGCGATTCGCAGTCGCGTGCTCGCCCGTTATGGACTATAACGCGTTTTCGGACGATACATGGTGTTCTTGAAGTGACGACCAAATTCTTCTTGGCATGTTCGCGCTCCCCATGCCCGCAAGAGTTCGCCCACCAAACCCAGCGCGATGAATTCTTATTGGCTGACAAGAATGTTGCTCACACCCGTGCAGATGATCACGGTGCTACCAAGGTGTCTCGACGTAAACACTCCACCGCTCAAGGTTTGTCCCGTTAATGTGTGAAAAAATTAATATGAATTCATAACTTAGTTCCCCTGAATGCATCGACGTCTGCCGGTAGCGGGACTGTCAGCAACGAACCGATATCAGGTGAGACTAATAGCCTGGAATATTTCCCGAAGACATACCACGAGCTGAAATTTCTTTGACAGCTTCGATGCCAACCACGTCCGAACCGCCGATGAGGCCTGTTCGCAAATGTTCCGGTGGAGTCAGATGTGCCTCCCAAGCGTCTGAAGCTTCAAGCTTGGGCCTCTGAAGGGGTGCCAGGGGGCTGAGAGAGATGGTGTGAGCATGAGTGCGCTAGAATAGGCTCAGAAGCACTGGAGAGGGACACCCTGAAATGCTGAATTCCATTCTACCAGATGACATTCAAGTCGAGTATGTACTGTACTATTACAATCAAATCGACAGTCACGCGTCACGCGGGTACCTGTCGATGCGGAATATTGGTGCCACTCTTGACTTTCCGCCTCAGATCACACTCCCGATCTGGTAATTTGATGGCAGCAAGATTTGCGGCACTTTCAAGCTCCGCTCAGAGGAAAGGGTGCATTCCTCTAGATCAAAAAGAAGTGATGCGCCACCCGAGCCGGGATCGACCCGGATTAGATTAGATATGATGCTCATGACTCATGAATTACACCAAACAGCCAGCGCGCATCACGAGGATCCCGCCCTAGTCCGCCGAGAGTGCGCTATGAGCTCCGTGAGCCATCTATCTGCTGTTAAATTGGCGGGAAGTTTGTTTCCTCTTCCTAGGTAATTCTGTCGACCTCAAAAGTCACTGGGAGATTTTTTCTAGATAGAAATTCTGCTGAGAAGTAACAGGATGAAATAACCGCACAAAAACCTTGCACAAACTGCCCATCTCATTGTTCCATTGAACGAATGTTTTTTAACTATGTGTAAATATAGCGAGAATTCGGTCTCGCTGTAATTGGATGTCAAATACGGCTAAAAAAAATTAAACACATTATTCAGACCTACTTTGGGGTAGTTGGCGTAGACACACACATAGAGGCGCGCCGACGGCGGGATGACTCACTTTTGACTCACTCATTACTCAACTATGCCGAGTCCGATCACTCCGGTGGGTTCCGCACCACTTCTCTTGACGTTCTTCTCTTTGATCTAGAGGAATGCACCTATTACTCGCTCCGCTCATGTCAAACAATGTCAGCCACAAACAGCGCATTTCAAATTCTCTCTTCCTGCTACCATCCTCGTCGCTCACCGCACTTGCCGCACATCGCCATCGCGCATTCACCCACCATTGTCCCTGAACGCCGATGCCCCCGACGCCTTTGGCCCGCTTTCGAGGAGTTAGGGCAATCAGCCACCACAGTTCTCCCTCTTCGCTTCCGCCTCGCCCTGCTTGCGCCCTTGCCGACTCGACTGCCACGACCAAGAGCTGATATATCCTGTTGCCACCTACTAACTGTTTCCTCCTCCTGCTCTGCCTGTGAGCCACATCTTCGATGGCGCGACCGCGAGATCCCCAGGACCCCAGCCCACGCCACCGATGTGTGCACTGCTCGCCCGCCCACACGCCTCCACGCAATCACGGAAGCCCCTGCCCGCGCCCGCACATGACATCCATCACGAAGGTAAGCGCAAGTCCGGGCCGCAGTGCGCTCTGAGGCTGGCGAGTCCAGGGCAAGGGTGCGAAGTCCACACCATGGCGGCCGCGCTGCTGCATGAGCGCAGGTCCGGCGCGTGTTGGTGGCGAGTGCGAGCGCGAAAAATAGCCGTCGTCTTCCTCCTCGAGGCGGCGGACATGGGGGTGAACTTCGCACGCGTGCTAATGCGCGCATTATGGCCCAATGAATAAATAATGTCTACTTGCGTGCAGTGTACACTCCCTACTACCCTCCACAAATATAAATTGCATCTACTTTATCCTACGTTTGAGTCTTCTGCTTGCGTGGATGACAATTAGTCAGCGACGGCTCGAGCGGCATTCATCACGGCAAAGTTCCTGTGCCGCGATCAAATTGCCCGATTTAGGCTGTGATCTGAGGCGGATTTAAACATCTGATTGGTCCCATCCAGGCGGTTGTCGAATTGATTTTTTGGTTCACCAAAATCCCTCCAAATATTCCCCCATCATGCGCAAAAATCGTTAGAAATCTTCTACATTTCCCCTGTACTGTCATAAGCGCTGTATCTACGAGTATTCCTCTTTATCCGAGTTGTCATTGTCATGGTGGCGCTAAAAATTTGCATAGCGCGTATTTGGCTTCCTTCGGTGTTTCCCATCGGCCTCCTGCTCTCCCAGCCTCACCATTTGACCCTCAAACACATCATCATTCTCGTGTTCTCCGCAACCCTCCCAGCCGACGTCAGACAAGTCATCTGGCGGGATTAGGTCGGAGTAAATTTCGGGTGGTATAATTCATGTGTTGTGTTGCCGACGCAGAGGAGATGCAAATTAACTGAAGGTGATGGTACACAGGCACAAATTTGGTGAATAAATGATTTGCCGACATATCTGAGTGTCTCTCAGTGGTCACATACTGATTTCCAAGATGCGAGCGTCGTCTTGGGAGTTTGTCGATTTTTTCCCCTTGGGCAGTTGTCGAATTGGTAAAAGGGGTCACGCGTCACCCCCCCCCTGTCGATTTGATCGTAATAGTACAGTAGATAATTTCTTGCCTTACTATTATCCTCTAATACACATCTTTGTATACAGATGGACTCGAAAGTGTTCATGAACGATCCAATTTGCTGTTACGGTCGAACAAGAGCCTGAACAAGTTAGCTGTCCGAAGCTGATATGGCACGGTGCGGGATTTTATGTACTTCTAAATTTATTTGGGTGAGCTCAGAAACACCTCTGGATAAGATAGAAACTTGGGACCGTGAAGCCAAATGAAAGCTCTGATCGCCAGAGGACCCCTTGCCACAAGCAAATGGCATCCGGATATTTGTCTGATACACCAGAATTCGAGCCACAGGCGCGTTGAAGTGCTAATTCCAAGCTAATTCATGAGATTTTAGCCGAGTTTGGGAACGATTTTAGACACCGAATATCTCGAATCTCATTGTGCCTTGCTACTTACGTCTATGGCAGTTCCAACCATCTCTTTTATTTTTCTCTCATATACAGTAACATTATTATTCAGCGACGTGCGTTGCCTCCGCAGTGAACATCTAAAGCGGGGTCTTGGCAAGAGCGCGCGATTAAATGCGCTCTCATCTCAGCTGAGTTCAATAGATTCAATAAGTAGAGGGCGGTTGAATGATTCTATTATTATTTGGCATCGATATTTGACCGATTAATATTTCTCGACCGATGTTTATGTTGGTTGATTCCCGACGATTTGCAGCGCCCCGCAGTGCCTTGCTGTTCTTCAAGTCCACCTCTGAGCGTGTTGCGACCTTCTGGAACTTTTATTCCTCTTACCGCCCGATACCTCAATGTGCGACCGTCTTGTAGCCTCTGGAAACGAGAGATTCATAACCAGCCAACGCCCTCTTAGACGTTGTCAGAGTCTCAGAGATAATAGATTCATGGCTGGGTGAGTAGACAATTCGATGAGGTCGTGATGCTGACTTTAGATGTGCGATAGGACGGCACCGCCGACAGGAATCGGCAGATGGACTGTGGGTTTCCATGCCCATGGCTTGGTGGTGACTCGACCGACGGGACACCATATGATCTGTATTATGCTTGAGCGTCGATACGATGTCGTCGCCCGTGCATTGCTTTCTATTTTCGTTCCAATGTCTTTCACTAGCAGTTTTGTGGCAATGGTAACATTACTTATGCGCAGTGTCCATTCTCACATGCGAAACTGAACCAAGCCTTCGTCGTTATATCAATGATTCACTCAAATTTAAACAAGGACATGTGATAAATATACTTGCTGCAAGTGGAAACGCGGTTCGTGTAAAGTACCAAATTTTGGTTCTAGTTCGGATTTGAAGGGTCAAGAAACAATGGCGGAGCTGGGTCTACTTGTGAAGATATCTACAGGAGGGGATTGTTTTATACCCTTTGGGTTTTCCTGGTACCGACTCAGGTACCAGGTCTCCAAATCAGAATTAAAACTTGTCTATTGCATGCGCCTTTTTGCCGGATCAGCGGACCGGTCGTTAAGCTACACCCTGACAGATCATCGGACCTGGAGACCTGAAGTCCGAAAAAAGTCCGAACCTCCTGCAGGTTCTGATTTCACAAGATAAAGCAACCGCTTTCAACCTTCTACTAAATGTCTAAATACAAAAAAATTCCCGGAGGGCCATCCAATGGCTGTAAATATTTTGGAAAGAGCTACCACTGTCAACTTTAACGGACTCAGAACTGCAACTCTGACCTTAAGGAATGCCCGTAGGGCCGTCATATAGCAACTGCTGGCTACAAATTAATTATTAACTGGTCCAGCTGTCTAGTAAGGATAAGTATCAGGATAAATGTACTGGGAGGTACCAGGGGATGCCCGGAGGGCCTTAGTATAGTAAGACATGTGGTAGAATCTGATTGCATACAGGCGGGGATTCGATTGAGAAATAGGCACTGGAAAGAAAATGGGAAGAAAAAATCTATTCTGCAGGTCGGTCTACCGATTCACATCACGCTCAGCTGCGAGCATTCAATTCACGCATATCATAGTCTCAACGGAACCCCCCCGCCAACCACGCGTTCACAGCATAAAAACCGTACACCTTATTCGGCTCAGGAATAGCCTTGAGGCTGCCCCACGGATTCTTGGCTGGTCCCAGGTCTGGGTGTAGCGCCGCGCCCGCGGAACGTAGCAGCCGCGCTTCTTCCACGGCCTCTTCACGGTTAAATGCCTGGGGAGGATGATTATTGTGGTTAATATAAATATTTAACCGAAGGGGACGGGGTAGGAATATCGAATCCGATATGTAAACGAAGTGGAACGCGAGAGGGCAGCTAAATAGAATTTGGGATGGGTGGAGGAAGTACATACAGTGAATACCGATGGTATCTTGCGTTCGACAAGCATCTTGAACGTCGCGGGCCATGAGGCGACAGCTTCCTGCGACGCGCCAGAGTTGAACGCAATCGCGAGATCGGGCTTCTCGAATCGGGGGCCTTGTTTCTGGACGAAGGCGTGGTAAGTGCTGCGAACAAAACAATCATGAGTTAATTGACCAATGAATATGGAAATGAGGGAAGGCGGCAGGTACGTACTCGATTGCGAATTGGTGGACTCGTTGGCGACTATGCTGGGTGCAGTCGCTGCGGATGGTGAGTATGGTAAATTAATAGAAATTAGGAGCGAGCATACGGGCAGGTTTCCATCACGATTGTTCCTCCACGCTCTATGGTAAGCTCGGGACCGCACAATACGAGCTGGATTCTGTTAGGATGTCGCCAAAACAGAGAGTGCCATTCACACCTTGAGAGTCTTGACCTCAGGAAGGCGATGGAGGATTTCTTCAAAGACCATGCTCGCAGCCATCTCCATCGTAGCCGCACCGATGATCTGATAATCTCTCTCAGGCAAGAGCAAAAAAATAGATGCGAGGCAGGAACCCACATGAATAGTCAGAGTAGGTTTCTTCGTCCATGCATCCGTGTCGTTCAGCTTCTCCAGCGCGTACAGAATGGTCATTGGAATAGTAAGATTATCTGACGCGGCGCGGATCCACGGTGCAATAGGCAAATTCGCAGGGATCCCAACACTGCTCCGCAAGTGCTCCGCGAACTCCCCATCCCACGTCAACCCGTCCACGGGCGCCCACGGAGCCTTCACCCGTTCCGGCGCCCACATGAACTGTCCCGACGCGCTCGTGACGACCATTGCCTCTGAAAACCCGATATCCATGCGCACCTGCCGGTTCATTTCGCATTGCGAAAGAGCGCCTTCAGGGCTGTCCTCGCACGGGCCGTGGTGCAGCGCGCGCGCGGCCACCCAGTGCGAAGGGGAGCAATAGAAGCTTGTTTTGCAGTCGGGGCATGCCGTGATGCTGCGCTGCTCGGTGGAGCCAACGCCGTCGCCCGATGTCGCTTCGATCCGGATCAGTTGGTCCGTGCGCGTGCTGGGGTAGTTGATTTCAAGACTGCGATTGAATACAATAAATGGGGCAAAAATGTTACCAAGCTAGACAGCGAGGCTCCCAGCCGATGAGATTCTTCTCGAAAGTGGTGACTGGCCTTGTGAGCGCGTTGAGCAAGCATCCGGAGCGGCGGTGAGGATGTTTCACCGTTTCAGCGCACGTTCGCAAAACATGCGGATATTATCACCGTGGGCCTCCGCCATATTATGCAGGGCGTTCAAATCCGTGGTGGGCAAGCTGGAGAGCGAAAACAAGAGAGACGCGGCGGCCAATGGATTTCCTTTCTCGATGCTGCTTAAAGCTTTGCACATGGGCTTATGCTTGCGCCAATCATCCTGAGAATACTCAGTATAATCACTGATTCTCCTTAGAGACTACCGTTACCTTCTGGCAGTCTGAGAAACGTCAGATGAAGCCATCACTGAGCCACACGACCTACCACTGCTGCAATAGGAGACGCGGCGACATCCAGTGCATCTGGAGAGAGTCACATCTTGTTCCTTGAAGCAGTTGTAGCAGGCCTGCCCGATCCTGGCGGTCAGAGGCTCAATTCGTTCTCTTTGCATGGGTGTTGAGTCGTGTTTTTTTTTGCGTTGCTCGAGTTTGTCACTGTTTATCTTTGTCCAAGCACCGGCATCCCGGCATCTTTTCTTCCTTCCACTTCTTACAGTTCACCCGATACTAGTTCATCTAGGCCTGGAATTCCTCTTGCGTTCTTTCCCTTTTTCCGTTCAACTTTCCTTGCGGCCACCGATCTTCGCCTGATTCTCCTGGTGTTTTGACTAGGGGTTCTGCACGGTGATGGTCGAATATTCGGTAAACTGGAGGGTTAAAGCTTCCTTTCTGTTCTCGCATTTCTTCAACTTCTACTCCCATATACCCCTGCATCAGCTGCGCATGTCGGTCAATCTACATTCGAGTGGAAAACGGAACATATAATGAGACGGAATACAAACAAGCTAAGCCCGGCCGACGGGGTCTGCCATTGTGTATCGCTGTGAAAGCCAATACATAGCGAATACAAATGACAAGACATAAAAAAATCGTGTGAGTCAATTTGCGAATCACGTCCCGCGCTTCTGGGAAGCCTTGCAAGGGGCTTTGTGCTCCTTCCACGCGAACTTCTGGCATTCCGTAGAGCAATACTTCTCGTTCCGACACCCCCCGAAAACTCGAAGTGGCTGGGGTAAGGTGGAGCCAAGAACCCCGCAATTCCCGCACGCGATTATTCTGTCCAGGTCGTCGCGCTCCACTTGCTTGATGTCTACGGGACACTCGGAATCGGTTTCTGGATATCTAGCCGAACAAAACAAAGCAACAAACGTTTCTTCTTCAATTGGTCTGTTATTCGGGTGGTTTTATCTGTTGTCTGCGTCAAATATGTCCCTGGACCTTTGCACCCACGAAATATTTGGACGCACAGTGCTTTTTCTGATCAAACCCGCTCTTCAGGTTGAGGCCAAAGATTTGCTGGAACATCGGCCAAGTTTCTTCATTCTTCAACATGGCATCATCTGCGGATATGAATAAACAGCGGAATCGCGGAGGAATGATACTCCTACTGAATGCCTTTTCCTCTTGCAGGTAATCTCGCCACTGGTCCGAGTTGTACCAAAACGGAATGAGTCGCGAGCTGAAGAGCTCCAGCACTTGCGGCGGCACATCCAGATAATCCATATGAGCTCCTCCGCCAATTACGAGAGGACTAGGCCACGGAGACGTCTTCACGACTACGACATCGCCGCCCTACAAGGGCCGTTTTCCGGGTTTTCTCGGATCCACGCCAACCAGCCGCGCCATGGTCACGTTTATGGGAAGTTTAGGGCTGATATTGTGGAATAGCTGATATTCTCCCTCTGTAGCCCTGTCCGGCTGGTTGGTTATATCCCACGTCTTCTGACGGGTTGCGTGCATGTTGCTCCGGCCGTATAGGCTGCGCAGATCGACGTTGATGGTGTAGAATGCGTGGGGGTTCGCATTGGCGCCATCTTCGCTGAACTGCATCGGAGTGATGCGGGCCCCGCTCCCGTCCGCGGGATACATAATTACATTCCGGATAATCGTCTGGTGTGGGTCGCGCAGCATGAGAGGGGAAGACAAGGTAGGCGCGCTTTAAGCCCGATCACTGCCACCTATGAGCAGGTGACTCTTAAAGAATGCACCGACTTACGAACCCCCAGCTCGAATAATATCCTGTAGCTCATCTTAGGACTATAGCCGTTTTCAAACAAACTCTGACCGCTGTTGATTTCAAGTCCTCGCTACCGACACAGAAAACCCGAAAGAACAGTATTTGTGAGAGAGGCAAGTCCCAAAAATATAACTGTCCAATATTGCGGTGTGCATAAAGAGCCACTTGGCCAAGTTTGAACTGTAACATGAATTCAGTGCTCCTCACAATCCACAATGATCGCTCATAGACTCTGACGAGGCAAGCAATTAGGGATATATGTAGTATCACTCCGAGGAGCAAGGTAAATAATGGAGAGTTCCAGCCCTCATTGCAAGGAGGCGGAAGCCCAACAGGGTAGGCAACCAGCCACGCTACAGGGTATATGTTGACCCGACACCACTTGATCTTTGACTGTTGATGAATTTTGTTCCGCGGGGACTTCGGGCCTATAGGCCGAAGTTTCCAACCTGCGCTGGGACTGAAAAGCATTGGCATATGGGCGGGAAGTAGAAGGAACTGGAGCTGGTGCGCGTTTATCAGCGAAAGCACCGCTCGAAAGCGTGTCTTTCCACAGGATGCGCAGGTTCCACGCTGTCGGCCGAATGCCTGTCACACCAGAAGACCTGTGCAGAATTAGCGAGCTGCATTGGGGATGGGATGTGTACATTATTCACTCACTCCAGGAGGGTAACGAGTCTCGCGCACACAGTGTAATCAAGCGCAGCGGTCTCTAAAGGCATGTGGGACGACATATTCAGGAGAATGGAGTAAGCAGGTGAGGCACAATGTCTGTTCGTCTCGGGCGGTCTGCAAACGGACCCATATCTGCTCTGTGAGCACGAGAGCATGGGGAAGAGCCCAAGAGCTGATTTTAATCAAAGGGTCTGCGGCGGCTCGATGAGTATCAATTTGACTATTGCTGCAACGATCGCCAAAAGTTAGTGGTCTGACAATTTAGCAGAAGCGGTTAAAGCTCACTCCAATAGAGAGAGAAGAGCAGCGCAGGCACCGCTGTCAACTATTTTCGCGTGTAAGGCTTCGTGTGAGACGATATTGCCTAGAAGCATACAAATGCTGACCACAACGCCACGATCTCGAGAGTCCAACAAAAAGTTCAGTGCGCTTAGAAAATAGGCGTTTGCAAGGCTCCTGGCCATATCCACAGATATGGCTCGCAGCGCCAGAGTTTCCAGTATGACACACTTCGTCCTAGGAGCGAGTTCCGTCGCACTGGGGGGGGGGGGGGATATATTATACTCGCGTGGTCCAAATGTCTGAACAATGAGTTTACCGAAGACAAATGGGTAGGGTAGTAATGTACGGGTGGTTATCCTTACATAGACTACAAGATGTCAACGGAGCACACACCATTCCAGGGGGTCGGGCGTACTAAAACTTACTGTGAACTGGCCGACTGCTTGTATGGCAGGACATGTGGTTATAACCTCGTGGGATCTGACCACAAGCGGAGTGCGCAAGTGTACAGGAGGAGTTCCCTCCTCCCAGGTAAAAATTCCCCGCATTCTACCAGTTACAGTCAGTCGTTGTACGGCTGTCCCTTTGCAGAATGCATGCAAGCAACAACATCTCAAAAAAGATGAATAGGCCATAAAAATAGCGGACCAGAGCAAAAATAAGACTGAGAAAATTGCGAGCACAACCCAGAGAGAGTAATATTAGGCATATTGAAGAGTCGAGTACGCATAGTGATACTGTATTATTACAATCAAATCGACAGTCACGTGTCACGCGGGTACCTATCGATAGTGAACTTTGGTGGTTCGTCACTCGTCACCCGGCGGTTTGTCGAATTTTCCAGGTGGTTTGTCACCCCCAAAATCGATGTTCCCATGCAAAAAGCTCATTTTCGGCCGATTTCCGTCGAATTTGTCGAATTTTTTTCGTCCGTCACGCAAAAATTTGGCGGTTGTCGAATTGTCGAATTGGAAAAATGAGTCACGCGTCACCCCCCCTGTCGATTTGATTGTAATAGTACAGTAACAATGAGCAGACGATAAAAACAAAACATTGCTAAAATAAAGTACCAGAGATACGTCAGCACAAGCTGCAGTTCGTCTACTGTGAGCGGGGAAACAGCCGCTTGTTCCATGAATGCCAGCGCTTGTCGATGATAGAGCAGCCTTGACAGAGGTTTGGCGAGCGCGAGCAGGTCGATCGTTGCGCCCGGCTGGTTCCGGTCTGACCACCAGCTACGAGTGCTCTCGCGGTGAGATGGTGGCGGCATCCAAAGGCAAGTGCACAGCCCACCCGCTTTACAGCATTTATACCCAATTCGCCCCTACTGATCTGATGACTGGTGGGATGGCCGCAAGCAGCGAGTCACAAACCAAAATTATTTTCAATAATACGTGCAGCTCACTCGGGCCGCGCTTCGCGCGGGCCTTCGCTCACTGCCATTTTAATTTTAATTTACGAAAGCAGAATGGGGGAGACCGGAACCGAGCGTAGCCGAAGGAAGTCCACGTGGAGATTACATAAAGCATTTTTTGGTCGGACAAAGCTGAGCACGGTAAGACGTGAGACTTGGCGCTCTAAGATTCACGTGGACCAGCTCAGGATGGGCACAGAGCTAGTAAAGGAAAGAGAAGGATGGGAAGGAGAGGTGACGCGTCGAAGAAGACAAGACACAGGATCGGGGCTATCGGAGTTAGACGGAGGCAAATCCACGTGGGCCTTACATAAGCCATTAGGCGGACAAAGTTGACCAGGGTAAGACACAAAGCAGATCAAAACAAGTTTTGGTTTGTGAATCACAGCGCATCTGTCATCCGTTGTGTTTCATTGCATGAAGTAGAATGAGCTTGTGCATGGGAGGGCATAATTTGTGGACGATCGAAGCAACAGAATTCCAAGGCCAACATAGAGGAAACTTTCGAGTGGTAAGGTAGGCGCACTCCGCATCCATCGAGTCACGTGATGGTGACTGATGCGTGACATGTAACGTGGGAAAGCGCGAAATTTGGGAATCGCGAAAAATAAAGTGCTGGTTTTATGGTGAATTCAGTGTCTGGGAGGCTTTAAAAAAATTTCAGGAGCTCTAAAACTCTATCTGGTCTCCTGTGCATAATCGACACCTAAACATGTTTTGAGAAGCTGCAGATGACTGACACACCAGGCAAGACACCAGGCTACCACCGCAGAACAAATTGTTGAGCAATATTATGGGTAACAGAGTAGTGTAGACTACATGTTTTGCATGGATAAAGCATGTTTATGTATCTCCTCTGAAGGGAAGGGTAGTTGTGTGGGCTGGTCGGGGGTGGGAATTTCCTCATTGAGCGTGGGAATTTTCTTATTAGGAAGCGCGAAAATTTTGGAATAAAAATCAATGTCTGTGCCAGGATGGTCTGAATCTCATTTGGAGTGTTTTCCAGAAAATGTGTTAACTGCTATTTTCTGGGGGAATTTTTGAGAAATCTGCCACCATAGAATTGTTCCCAGCCTCAAATAGTGCATTTCTGTGGTTCCACTTTATTTTTTTTTGTTGATGTGGCCAGAGCC
Source organism: Mycena rebaudengoi (assembly GCA_029282285.1). Lineage (NCBI taxonomy): Eukaryota > Fungi > Basidiomycota > Agaricomycetes > Agaricales > Mycenaceae > Mycena > Mycena rebaudengoi. The sequence continues at coordinate 271,924 of JARJCX010000024.1, forward strand.
TATGGCTGAACAAGCCTGTCACGCTGACAGATCACGTGACTCGATGGATGCGTAATGCGCCTACCTATGGGGACCGGCACCGCGCTTGATCGGATCGGCATGTTTGTCTTTGTTTATTCCCTTTCAATATTCATTCTCGCATGTTCCTTCGTGTATTCACTTCTTAACGCACCGGATGGACTCGTTTGGTGGGAATAAATGCTCTCACAGTCCAAAAGTCTCCGGCCGTCCAAAAACTCCCCCAAGAATTCTAATTTTGTCCGTGCTTTCAATAGTCTGGGACATTGAAACTGATGTTTATGACAGATCTTGTCATGGAATTTCCAATAAAAATGCAGAGAATGGTTCCAAGGTACACAAATTGCTATCTGATGCCTGGATCCGTGAATACTGACCTTGAAAGTCCTTTGAAAACCCAGTCCCAAATGGAGTTTTCCACAGATTCAATGATCTTTGATACAATATTCAAATTCTATGTGCTCAGACCCGTTGAGAATGAGTTAATTCCCCTTCAGTAATTGTTTAGGAAACTAGGGATGAGGAATTCGGCCATAGTTGGTGAATTTGGTTAAACCAATCAATCTGTGACAAAGTGTGACATTCGTCACCTTCCCCTCGTTTTACCTCGCTTCAGACCCGATGACATGATGATAAGCATGTTTGTGAAATATATAGTCTTCATTAGTATTCCAGGAGACATGTATGAAAAAAAATCAACACCTTTCTCTTTTCACTGCCCGTATTTGTTGATTTTACTGTAATTGTGTAAAAACCCTAAGGCTTTTTCAATTCAAGGTGAATTAAGTAGCTTCGACGCGGCAAGTCGTAGCTTGAGGCTTTGTGCACGGGGCTATCAGGCTGGATTTTTCATTTTGGCCTTTGTCTTTGATATATTGCTCAACATTCGCAAGAAAGCTGTCATATGTGATGTACGGGACAAAAATGGAAAATTCGCTCTGATAGCATTATTCTAATACCAATTTCATTACGAGTTTCTCTGTAATTGAAACGGCTGAAGTGACGAGGTGAAAAGCCTTAGAGTTTGTAAAACTGGAACTGACCGCCCCTGCCAACCAAACAGGGACAAAGCTGCCGCTCCGATCAAGGGCGGTGCCAGTCCCCACTACCTAAGCCTTAGTACCTCCTTAGCAAATTGAAAGCGCACGTGGCATGTAGGTGAGAAAAAAAGCCGAGATGCCGGTATTTGGCCACACCCAGCTGCATCAAACATGCAAAAACACGACTCCAAAGCAAGGAGAACGAGTAGAATCTCTAAGACCTGCGATTGCGGCATCAAAGCACAAGATACGACTCTATCCCTGCGCCTCGTATTGCGGTAAGGTTAGGACTACATACTGCCTAGGTGAGTGGCTTATCGATGGCTTCAACTGGCGTTAGACTATGTATAACAAGGTCTTTGACCTTGTCAATCTACTCAGTGCCTGAACCCCGATTTCCGCAAGAAGTCAGGACAGGCCCGTGTCCAAATCACTCAGGAGCCTCGAAAAACGGAATCCTGAGCGTTTCTCCTGATTTCGCTCTCCAGCTTACCTACCACTGATACGAACGCCTTGCATTGTATAACAAAATCCAGCAGATAAAATATCCACCGGTTTTGCGAACATGAGCTGCAATGGTCGCTTTCCTTCCTCCACCTCGGATGCTAGGTGCATTCCACTTCTTTCTTGGCACTTACCTCGCTCACACAGTGTTCTTTCGGATTCAAGCGCATGTCATTATTTGCCGCCATTTCCCCATTCACTCCGATTTCCCGCTTCCACAGGAATCCAGGATGCTGTAGAGCGGTAGCGGTAAAAGCTGTAAACGTCCGAGTACTTCTTAATTATGATACCCCCCCCCCCCCCCCTCACACACACACCAGATCCTATCCAACCGCACTAGGCGCTTCGCTCGCTCTCGAAGCCCTCGCCAAACCGCTGTTGCGACTGCTCTATGATCGCCAAGCACTCGCCTTCATCGAAAAGCCGCTCTTTCTGCGCTCACCGATGGCGAACTCCAGCTGGTGCTGACCTGTCTTTTGTACGATCCTATTTAGATATCTTTTCTGTGTGGTACTCGGCTCATCATCGTACGGGCTGTCGCAGGGCGCAAGAACTTAGGCCCGCGACCAAGCGTGTTATGCTGCGACAAGCGCGCGACGGCGTCTGTGGATCTGGCCACGAGCCCGGGGGATACACTGTTTCTTGGCGCGTTGCAGCATCTTCTGGAGTGTCTGGAACCCCGTATCGTAATCGGCATCTGCGTGCTGCTCGGAAGTATCGCGTCACACGAGGCCCTCAGCGCCCGTGTCGTGGAGTGTGGATCGTGTCCCGCGCTCCTCTCTCTCCTGGAGCGAGCGTACCGACTCTTGTTTCTTTTAGGAATCCCCCTGCCCACAGGCATGGAGAAATCCCCACTCGGCGGGCGGTCACCTATGCTCTATGCAAGATTACCGGGGGGGCAAGCGCTTGCGGACGGGTAGGGGCTCGAAGCGATTCTTCGATTAGTGAGCGCGGGAGACGTACGGACCTTGGGCTATGCCTACGCTGGACAATGATGTATGTCCTACAAGGCCCTGTGAGAGACAGCTGCCCTGGACTATCCCGTATGCTCTCGACTTCTGCTGCTGGAGTGAGTGACGGAATATTAAATACCTATTCAATCTCGCTAACCGTACATAGGAGTTGTGGTGCTCAGAAGTCTGCGAGAAATATTCGCGCCGCCTAGGAGGGCCTTGCGCGTAGTCGCTGCAACTGAAAATATATCTAACATCTTCTCGCACCTCACACCATTAATTCAAGGGCTCTTTTGGATCAGCGTGTGTCTGAAGGTTACATACAGGTCGAGTGGCCCCCGCCACGCGGACATTGTCAAGGGCTCAAAGAAGGACTCTCGACGCCAAGATGGAAATTGTAATATATATCTCTTGGACAACGACAGCAGGATCTTCGTCTCCTCTAATACTTTGACCTTACCACTAGCTACTGACTTGTTGTCATTAGGATTCATTATGTACCTCCTTGCTCAGGTTTCCGCGGCAGAATCTCGCAAGCTGGTACCTTGGAAGCTCGCAGAACAATTGCACACAATCAACGGCCGCTCCTCCATTTATTTTTGTTCTCTGACACTAGTGGACATTTCTTCGTCAGAACGTATAGAAGGATTTATTGTTATGTGACATTCCGTATTTGCTTCACGACTCCTCCTCGCGCTAATCTACTCCAGATGATGCACCTGAATCACTGAATGACCATCACCGGAGGGAATGGTGGGTTCCTCTACAGCTATGTGGTACCCGTGGCGCCTCTCTGACGGGACCAGAAACAATCCAATGGAAAAACATTCGCGGTCCTACCTCAGTGCGAACCCAAAGCGGAGCCAGATACTTATCAACTGTGCTTTTTTTCCCCTCGAGAATCCCTGCCGAAAATTCCCAAGTTGTAATATCAATACAGGTACGTCGTAACTGGCCGGTAAGAAGCTCACCCTCCTAAGTATGAGAATTAAAACATATTTTATACCGGCCACAATTTTCAACTTCGTCGCCATCCTTCGAACAACAATTTTTCTTTTAATTGGCTGGTTTGTACTGGTGGCCCAAGGCTGCCAAAATTCACGAGGAGAGCGCTGATGAGGTGTCACGCCGCTAAGCAACTCGCTGAAGGGTGTTGAAAGAAAAATGACAATGATCTCCCGGCTGTGCAGGTAGGACGACGATCATTGTCTGCCGACTCGAGGCTATTGGCGGGCATCCCAACACGAAGGCGGCTCCGTCAGGCGTTTCGGCCCGCCACGTTGTGGTCGACTCAAATTCGTTGATCTCATTCATTGGTCCCTTATTCTCACGGTGCCATTGGTGAGTCAGGGACAACCATCTTCTGTACGGAGGACGATCCCGCCTGGGCTGTGCCAAAATGCCAGTTCGCGCTGCAACGTCCCTAGCGCATATGGATAGATTCAACTACGGAAACGACGATATTTCAAATGATGCAATCACCACGGAAGCATCAGCATTCGGAGCGGGGCCATTTGTATGGAGGCTGTCTTGACATTTGACAATTGGCAGTCGCAGCTTATTCGACAGAACACGCTTGAGGTGCTGTCCCAAGGATTTGCAGGAAGATTTCTGAGTCACCGTGAGTCCATAAACCGCGTCCTCCGCAATTTTCTGACGCTACCTCCACCGTTCTTCACGGTACCGCTGTAACTCAATGGTCTTCCGCTCGCATTTGATCGGCAGTGGGGCTGACATCGTTTCATTGAAAGAGCTGAGTCATTGTTATAGATTGACGCGGATTCCCATATTGGCTTTTGAAGCATGGCTTCATCGTCGCATCTGCTCATCAAAGGTTGGAACGATAGCTGTTAATTACTTCTTTGGTTTCTCTCCGAATTTTTGCAACCATATGGCGGTAATACTCGTCCTCAAAATTGTCTCCCCATCTGGCTGCTTTCCGAAACTTCCGCGGGTGGGTGGGCCCTGTCAAGAATGTCAAATGCGAAGCGTTTCCTCCAAAAACTCCGCTTTCCAGTGCATTTATCGATCCTAGTCATTGTGACGCTGAATCCATTTCGAAAATCGTATAAGGAGCACACCAGCATCAATTTCTAGCACCACTGCAGACTTCTCCAGGTTGCTCCAGAACATGAGCGATCCTCGTCGCTACGGCTCTTCATCGACAAATTCAGGAAGAGGGCACCACCGGCATCCCTCTTCAAGTGGATCATATCCCACTCAGCCCTACAACAGTTCACTATCTGCGGCCGGTATGTCTGATTCGTGGGATTATAGTGAGTCCTAAACCTCCAGCTCGCATTTTTTAATAATCCCTGCCACCTAGCAGCCGCTTCAAACCCCACGGCGTATTCTGGCCCGAATATGTCGCCTGGAAATATGAATCCAACAGCTCCTGGTCATCGGGCAAGTCAACGCCCCCATTCAAGCTCTCATCATCCCTACCCACCGAGCCATCCGAATAATTCCTCATCGCCCAATCCATATGGTTTCATGAACTCAACTTCTCCCGTATCGCCGAATTCGGCTTTCTACGGAAACCATAATTCCAACTCACAGATGGCGTACAACGCCGCGTCGGCGAACTCTAGTGCCGGTTGGTCCAATACTCAGTACCCGATGACTAGCGCACACCATAATAACCAACCTACATCGCAATGGCCCTCTACATCGCAGTCGCAGACTCAACCTTTCTCGCCTCAGGAATGGGACAACATGCTCCTCGCGGCGCTAGCGAATCCAGACCCATCCCAATTCGCGCCTTCACCCAGCTCGGGATATTCCTATCCCTCATCTTCCGCCTTGCCTGTGGATCCTTACAGGGCTGGGGGACAGGCGCAGCCCTCAGCCTTAACTTCATCCTCGAGCCGTGGCGGAGGGAATTCATATGGAGGAAAGCAGTGTTACCACTGCCGTGCGACGAGCACACCTCTTTGGCGAAGGGATCCTGTGAGCCACAACACCCTCTGCAACGCCTGCGGTCTCTACCTTCAGCAACGCAATTCGATGCGTCCCCGGGAGCTCATCGAGGCGGATAATGATGTGGAAGAGGAGGAGTCGAGTGGCATCACACCAGATGGGCCCCAGTGCAGCAACTGCCAGACGCGCACGACGTCTGTTTGGAGGCGAAGCAAGGAGGGGGACCAAGTTTGCAATGCGTGCGGGGTCTATGCGCGTCTGAATGACAAGCCCAGACCGCTGTCTCTGAAGAGGAACAAGATTAGGCCCCGTGCGAAGCATTCCACGACTGGCAGCTGAAGAATCGTGCGGTCTCAGACGATTCTTTCAAACCACCCGCACCTCAAACAATTTTTTCCCTTGTTCCTGAGAGTCCATTACATAATCCCTTCAGGTTATATTTTATAGATCTCCACGCCCATTTGGTACTTATATCCGTTGGCTCTTACGTTCTAGTGTAATGGGATTTTTCTCCTTGTACTCTACACCTACGTAGGACGAAATTACCGACTACCTATGGGCAGTTGCCTAAGTTCAGTGATTGAGTGATCCGTTGCAAATCGGTGTGTTGAGTTCGGATTCCGAGATAAGAGCCAAACAACGATTGGACCACTTGATCGGCGATATGTCCCAGTCTGGTAGTTATCAAGATGTAGACATTCGCGCACCCACGCGAAAACCACGCATCTTCTAACAGATTCTGAAGTTGATTCGCAGCCGGTATCACCACATGGTTAAATGACTCTTGACAGTTCCGCGCGCGAGTGGCACTATTCTGGTCTGCGAGACTATGAATTCCCAAAAATGCACCACGGGTCAGAGGGTTGGAAGATGCATGCTAAACCAGGGGTAGCTGTCTGTTTGAGGTGTAGTTTACCCGATATCTGAGCCATATACTCCTTGCAATGGGATAGCAAATCTGGCGCATACACCTTGAAATCACCACAGAAATGAGGCGCCCGTTTTCCCATCGACGAATAAATATTGGAAGGAAATTCAATTCCTCCGTTAAGGTACGCATTTGAACTTGTTGAAGCGTTTATCTAGGGGAGAACTCGTGCAGTAGGTGCACACCCCGTAAGGGATGTCCCACATATGATTCAGCACACAGGAATATCAGGACATAGGAATGCACTATGTACGCTCCGCAACCCTCGTAGCCCTAAGGACTAATGTGAATAGTTGGTGTATAGCGTTTCCTATTATTCAACATCGATGTCAACGGATCAATGCGGGTATCAGATCTCGGCTATTCGAAGTTCATATCTGAGTTCTGAGTCATTCAGAAGACGAGTAGTCGATGGATTCTATCGTTAGCCCATTGGTTAAATGAACCATTACACTCAATGCGCCTTGATCAATTTGAACGAATTTCAATCTCCGGAGCCTGTCCGACTCATCTTGGTGAGGTTTGAGTCTCCAATCATTCTCTGTGTTTCGTACTTCCCTGTAGCGCCGTCCGACATTGGATCCTCGGCTCATATTTATCGTCGGGATGAACAAACTGACCAATACAAAGCTTAGATTTCCGGCATTCCCTGTACCTGCTCCGCGCCCTTGATCGACTCGAGGACGCTCCAGCGGTCCTTCACGAACACTGCACATGCCGAGAAATCCATGGTCATTAGCCAAAACCGACTCAATGCGCAGGCGGTGTACGCACGTTCCTCTTTAATAGGCACATCCGCGAACTCCCTGAAGTTCCCCGTCTGGATGGCCTGCGTGTCCCCGAACACTGTCGCCAGCTGGCTGATGGCAGATCCGCAGTTGGAGCAGAAGATGCGGGTGACTTGCAAGGAGATATTGTTCCAATCAAGTTCCGCCACGAAAATTGAAGAACATCCTGCGTACCCGTCTTGCCGGAAGCTGCAGTGCTGGTATACTCCCTCACAGGTCCGGTGATCGTGACATCCTTCTTGAGCGCAAGGACACTAGTGCCGAATGCGCTTCCGCTCGTCTCTTTGCAGTCTCTACAGTGGCAGACGATCTTTGAAACGACTGGTACTAGTAGCTCGGCCGAAAATGGGAGCACTGCGTATACACACCTGCTCGGTGTGAGTCGAGTCGATTTTAATTTTGGTCTGGTTGCAGAGGCAAGATCCGTTGTGCGGCATTTCGTCCCCAAGTCGATTGGCGTAGTGAGTGTGGGCGGACGCGAAGATAGAGCGGACTTGCCAGCACACAAGGTCATTTACAAAGGTAGTTATTGCGTAATGCACCACGGGACCATTCTTCGGTCGCGAATCATCGAAGAGATGTGAAAGAATGGGAGTTGGGATAAACGGCGATCGTAGCCGGCATCACATCTGGCGGTGATATCCGAGGAGCGGAGTTTCAAGTACAGAGGAGTCCCTATAGAGAGACATGTAAGAAGAGTATACTTACTGAGCACTAGCGATTGCTTCCTCTTGAACTGTGTTTATTGGAATTTGGGAATGATGGTGAGCCTGAGCGCATTTGAAGTCGGACCGTCGTACATAGATATTCCTTACATGGGTGCCAAAAATGGGCTCAAATGAAGATAAAGGTGCATCGGATGAGAGCGCATCACCGGCCGAGTCTACGCCATTTCCGGCGTGTAATGTAATTACTAATGTTCCCAAAGTGTTCCCTCAACCCGACGAAATTTTGTGATCGAGTCCCGAGTCGACTCCCGACTGAAATCATGGCGACTGATAGGGCGATAAAATCGAATTATAGTGTAATAAAACGTGTCCGGGAAGCATCCTGTACTTGCTAGTCGCTGACGACACTGCCCAAACGCGCTCAAATAAAGCGCCTGTCTGTGTCACTGCGTTCAGGCGCTGGATAGCCGAAGCCATTTTTAGGCCATTGTAGCCGTGGCTGGCTTCAGCGAGATCCGGCTAGTTAGTTGTCTAGAAATAGCTCGTCCCGGTCACCTAGACAACGGCTAGCCAGAGCAATTGCGAGACGATTGTAGGTCCGTAAGGACTCAGCTCGACTTTCTAACTGCGTCTTGTCTTATCCTATCCTATCTTATCGGCTTATCGCCGTATTTGGAGATTTGAATTCAAATTGTACTTGGAGGCCACGTAAAATATGGCTTGTGAACCAGTCTGGGAGAGGCAGATAAGATCTAGAATTTGTCTCTCATGAGAAATTGTTCAACTTGTTGTTTTGTAGCGAAGTTCTCTTGGAGATGAATGACCAGTGTGTATAATCCAGTCAATTTTACCGCACCAGCTACTATATGTGTGCAGCCTCGAAGACAATGGACCTGAAAAACAGGAATTTAGATCAACGATATACATTATGGGCAGAATAAAAGCCAATATCATGCAAGTAGAGAAAATCCACACATTATCGGGAGAGCGCATGCAAGCCGTCATGCCAGAGAAATTTATAATAGCCTGGCTGAACTGGCGTTTCCGACGCGGCGGATGAGGATCGCCGACGCACACATGCTGAAATCAACGAACATACTGGAACCATGAGAGTTGGAGCTGGCACCTCTGGGCTCGCCCAATCGTACATCAACTCCCCCCGACGGTGTCTTGTATGTATGTACGTATTGCGAGCCCGCTGCGTCACAGTTCAAAAAACCTTCTTCCGCCTTCTCTTTCGAAAATGGTAGTGCACCAGGACGTCCTGGACCGGGATGAGTATTAGCGAAAGATGAAATGCTGTGGAAAGTCCTTCGTAAAAGCCCTCCGGACGGCATTGCCGAACTATTTGGTTCTGATCCGGCAATCTTGCCTCCGGCCTCAGACGGTGTTGGAGATCACATTCCTGACATGTATATATAATGTGTAAACAAGGTATATATATCGTGGTGGCTTGTTTATTCCCTTCTTCACACCGTAAAAGTTGTCTGCGCCTCTCAGGAGATGTCTGGAGCATCCGATATGAGGGTAGGTATCACTGCCGAAAGCAAGCTAGCACAGCCTCTGCGACCAGCGCACCGGCTGGTCGCTCTGCACATAGCTTACACCGGTGCTCAAGCCTTGAGCCGGTGGACACGACCTCTTTCTGAAAGTTCCATTTGGGCTGATCGGGCATTCACAGCGGCCATTGGGGAGGGCAGTAGTATGGTGTTTGTCCCCCCATTTTGAGTGCCATATTCCACTGAGGAGTTTACCATACTTTTACTCATCATTATCTAAGTGGCAGTCCATCTCTTCACCGGCGAGATCATACTTTTTGCCGTCATTAGATCTAGCTTCGAAACCTCACAGAGCTCTCAAATGCTTGCAAAGGCTTTTGATCCCGGAAAAACACAGCGCAGATATTTACTTCGTCTAAACCGGATTCCCATTCCGTTTTCATCACTGCCATTCCTTCGATTCTCTCGGTCCCGGGGGTCTCAGTTCCATTTCATACCCGTGCATATTTTTAGTGCAATGTATATTTTCCCACGCCTTCATTCATATTGACTCTCAAATACTCACTTGATGACGGTCGGTAGATAGCAATACACGGCACGGTCCGAATAACGAACGCCGTTTTCCAGGAATTATCCCGGCATACAAGCAGGCTTAGACGTCAGTAGACTATACCTACCTCCATGCACTTGCTGAACCAAGCTCCCGGATCCTACGAAGTTTCCCCCATGACCCGGGGTAGAGCCCAATTCATACATAGAAGCAAAAAGATGAATACCACTTACAATCTGAATCATATTGGAGACTCGCTGAGTATTAATCGCCCATACGCGCACTAGGCATACTAGTACCAAAGGACAATTTCCGTAATGATGAAGAGGGAATACTTAGCGTGTGAATCGTGTTCTATAGATTTTCCAGATTGGGATTTGAATAGTTAATGTTGGATGATTTGGTCGTAGGTACGACAATGCTAGCTAATAATATTTCAATGGTTCATGCTTCGGCGCTTAAACTGTTAAACGGGTCAGTTTCACGAGCACCGAGTTCCCGCCGGATAAGAATTGGCCGGGTACAAATTGTGGTTACGCGATTGAACGGTTAATGCAAGTCGTTACACGGTAAAACGGTTAAACCACACTCAACCGGTTATCGGGGTGAATAAGCGCCATCATCAGTAAAAGGACTGCTTATCAGTGATATGCGACATCTCATCAATCTTGGGACCGGATATGAATTATGCCACTTTATCCGTAGCAGAACGTAAGGGTTACATCAACTGCACGCTCTGGATGTATATGCTCACTTCAATTCCCTGATAGAGAGACAACTTGTACGGCGTCTTCATACACATGAATGCACACCGTTTTCCGGGTCTTGGGTATCTAAAAGCTGGGCTCGGTTACCGAGTGTAGGTAGCAATGCTGTGATCTCGTTGAAACACACGCCAGAAAAGTGGTTCCGAAAGATTTGTGTAGTACAATGAGGTTCCCTTTGTCCTGGAATGGCCCATCCACGAATTCATCCACGAACGAGTCGACGAGGTGGCTTCCAGTAAGAGGTAGATGGAGCTGGAGAATTGAGTTGAGCGGTGGGATTTCAATTCGACGGAGCTGTCTTGTTCATTCCCCGTGCTTTATGAACGTTCAACTGTCGCTCTCCTGGCTAAATTTGCCCATCAAGTTCTTGAGATCTTTTACGCGACTCCATTGTTTCGGATGGGCTGACTGATTTAAAGGTATTAATGTTTTGTTTCACTACTTTTGCTTCTGTGGTCGACTGGGTTCTACAGCGTGACGGGAAACTGGGTGCGTGAACTCGGCTCGGGAGACTAATGGAGGTGGGGAACGATGGTGTACATAATACCTGTAGTATACCGGGATACTTCCCCAAACCGGCGTTCCTAAGCGGGACCATGCCGTGTAATACCTACCTACCTACCTACCCTGCCAAGCATATATTGAATTTGCGTGCCACACCAGACAGTGGGATAGCGGCATCATCTCATCCTACCATCTGTGCAGATAGTGAACCGTTGGCATCAGCACCGCATGTTTTCACCAAAGACCTTGAAAAAGCTCGTTATATATAATTGCCGTAAGAGACAGCTGTAGCATGAGATAATTATGGGTCCTGTTCATACATGTGAAAGCCATGTACAGAGCTCGAGGTCAAACGAGGCTCCCGCCGAGCTCGGTTCCGGCCCGCGGGGACGGCGACGAAGGCTGTGACGTGCTGGAAACAAGGCAGCTTGGAGGTGCGGGTGGCGTCTTTACTTGCGAATAACTTGATCTAGAAATATACATACGAGACCGGCTGACATTCCGTCGAATATTACTGAGTAGCTGATTGAGAAATTTCCGAATGCGCTTCAGCGAAAAGGATTTCAGTCGGCAAAATAGCGTATGCATCGGGCAAACCTGACCGCCTGCCCATGCGACGAATCCTCAACTGCGATGAGACATCGAACGAAATGCGTACTGCCGCCGCGCACTACTCATAACGCGTCACTTGAACCTGAAAAAGGTAGAACATAGCCATCTGGCGCGCAACTGATGGTGGTTGCCGTCAGGGTCCGATTTCCGATCACATCAACGAGTCACGTTTCGCACACTGCAATCCGTGCCTCTCTCTCTCCGCCTGCTACGTTTGTGGTAGGCTCACCCAACGGGTAAAATGGAACAGATCCGGAGAAAAGAGTTGCGCGATCACGAATCCGGTGGAAGGAGGTGTAGTACGGTGCACGCACAACCGCTCCCACGATTTGCAAGTCAAGATTCGACTTCGAGTCAGCAAAGCCAAGGTTTCAGCGAGGGCTCACCGGTTCCCGCAATCTGACTTCGTACAAGTTCGCGTCTATGTATGGTATGCTGTTCAAACGCGCTAGACGCTCCGCTAGGAGGTATAAAGCCCTGAACTTCTGAACTTCGACTCAATATTCACCACTCGAACTCCCTGGAATGTCATCTTCTGGCTATATGCATGGTACGCAGGAAAGAAAGAAACCGCCCGCCTGTGATTCTTGCAAGAGTCGCCGCGTCTTGTGCCACTCGCAACCGGACGGGACGCCGTGTTTGCGCTGCGCGGAGAAGGGTATCATGTTAGTGGCGATCACCTTTCCGCCGTTTTATTAAATTATTTCTCATTTATTACAGATGCACTACAACACCATTACCGCGCGGAAGGCCTCCGAAGACGCGCCAGGGCAATACATCCATTTCGAGCTTCAGCTCAGGCTCAGGTTCATCTGGTGCCGGCTCATCTCACACGCGGGGCCCGTCCCTAGATATTTCAGACACGCCATTCAGGCCGTTCAGCGCGGCCTCCAACGCATCCTACACATCACACGCACCGACAACGCCCCCCCACCTTCCCCCAGATCTCGTACACACCCTCTTCGAATGTGATTATCCATCGTCTTTAAAATCTATTCCACCTTAAAATAATTGTGCTCTCAGGCTTCTTGCAACTGTCCCCCAGCTCGCACCCCGCCTTCCGTGGATCTGCGCTTCGCGCCCTCCTCTCGTCTGCCTCCTGGAAGATCGACTCCCTTCCGCCCCCTGCGCGCGTGCTAGCCTACTGCGCCGTCGCCCTCGGCGCTACCATCTCCTTCCACCCCGGAATCATCGGCCCTGGCGGCGCCTACCCCGCTTCGTTCGCTGACCGCGCCTTCTTTTTTCAGGGTGCCGATCTGCGGGAGTATGGCCGTCGCAGAGCGGCCATGTGCCGCGCGCTGCACAGCCGCGCGGCGCGTCTGGCCGCGGACGCGGGCACGATGCTGACCGTGTCGGAAGAGAACGCGGCTGCATGCTACTTTTTAGATGTCCTTGATAGACGTGAGTCGTTTTTCTTTCCTCATCCTCATCGTAATATATGTGGACTTCCTAAATTAACCATATGAACCACAGAGGCCGACACCGGATCCACAGCTTGGGCGCTCTCGCACATCACACAGATCCGCGCGCTCGCCGCATCGTGGGGAAACACCATCCCCGACGCCGTGCAATGCCTCTGGGCGGCACATCTGGTACGCTGCGCACACCCGATCTCATTGTAGTTATCGCTTACCCCACTCACAGATGAGCGCATCCCTCGTTTCGACCACGCAACAAAAACCCATTCTCATGTGCGCATTATATTCCCTTTCTAAAATTCCTCTACTCAATATCCTTTTTTTTATGAATTAGCACCCTGAACGACCAGCTCCTCCTCACCGGGCCGAATCCGCCGTCTCTACAGCAGCTACTGGATACGCTGAGAGCGAATATCCAAGCGCCGAACGGTAACCTGACATTGCAACAAGTGGTTTTCAACGTTCTGCGGCCATGTATGTTTGCTCCTTTTTTGTTTGCAACTCTTTAATGAATCAACACTGAATTCTGCCGCAGTCCTGTTCCATGTCACGCGGCTTGCCCGCGAACTATCAGAAAAGGTTACAGGCGGTGCGTACCACTTCTCCCCTCCGTTCAAAACTCATATTATTATCATCGCTAATATCGACCACCAGCCTATGCGCGCCGCCATTCTCTCGCAATCGACGAGCTCGCCTCGATCCTCGCCGCGCTCCGCCTCCTGCAAGCAGTCTGGGCCCCCATCTCTGAGCGCCTCCGGTCCAACCAGCCCGCCGATCAGCACCCCGCCATGCCCATCTTCGCGTACCTCTCTCCATCGGATGGCATAGTGAATGTGCGCGCATGCATGCATCTGATGACGAGCGGGTGGACGACGCTCGTGCTGGCACTGCACCAGGAGATGCAGCACCGCTCTTCACAACACGCCAGTTCGCACTCCCACACGCAGATACAGAGTTTGCGCCGACAGATCCATGAACTCGCGCGCCTCGCGGTCGCAGCCGTCGCGCGCGGCATGCAGTGCCTCCCGCCGATGCCGTTCCTCATGCACCTCGACTGGAATGCGCTGTGCGCATGGGCGCAGTTCTGCGTGGACGAGGCGGACGCGAGCGGCGGCGCCCCACCCGACGGGCTGTGGATATTCGAGATGTGCGTCACCTCTCTCATCCTATTTAATCGAGCTTTTACTCATTCCACATTATTGTTGTCTTACTCAGATTATCGAATGCGCTCAAGGCGATTGGGTACGCTTGGGAGCTGCAGGCCGTGTCCGCGCCGCTCGTCGGACGACTGGACGCGTACCTCGGGATGCAGCATCAGCAGTTCCCGACGAACATGGGCATGGCGCTACCCACGCTGGACATGCGATATTCTGGCCATGGATCGGGATCGGGGCGGGGGAGGTAGAGTTTACATTTAGATTAAGTTGCTTTTCTGTCATATATATATATATATATTAGACTTTTATTTGGCGCATATATTGGAGGCCATTATTTTATACTGTACAGACTTGTGTTGGGACTTTTGTTCTCACCAATGTTATTCCATCCAAATTATTCACATCGTCAGCTTGATATTGCTATGGACTGTATGCTGCTCCTTTGTAAAAAAAAAAGAAATATCACGAAAATATGTTTGTTCTCATCACAATACTTACCAGACGTAGTTTCATCCAAATGGAGGCTCGAGCATCAATATATTCGGCGCGGACATCACAATATTTAGTTTCAACATCGGGTACGCAGGAGATGTTCTTTATCTTTCTGGCCGGAACGATTGAAAAGACGAAAGTCACCCGCATCTTCTGCTCCAATTGCGGGTCCACCACCAGCCAGCTCACAATTGCGCCAGGGGGTTCATAGTGCATTCAGACGGGGAACTTCAGGGAGTTTGCGGAGGTGCCGATTGCGAAGGAAGGTGCGTGTCACTCTGCTTAATTCTTCTGGTCGCGAATGCCGTAAATCTAATCTTAGCGCGCAGTTGTCTGTGTTGGATGAGTGTTTAGTTATACTTAACGGGAGAGGAAGCGACGCATGTAATGGATGAGAGTTTGAAACAGTGGCCCAAATTGGAGCATGAACAAAGATGCGAGTAAAATAAAATCCTCTCGCGACGGATCTTTACTCGCGACATCCTGAATATCCGGAGGGCGAAGCGCGTTGCAGTGAATTATCACGCAAAAGGAAAAAAAAAAAGAAACAAAAAAGAAACAAACAAACATAGTAGCTGAGATGTGAAAAAGATCTGAAGCTCCAGCTGACCCCGATTCGAACAAGTGATCTCTCAGGAAAATACCGGAAATACCTGGGTAGAGAAGGCGCGGTCAATACATACTGCTCTCGGGCATGGCTCAATCGTTTGATGCAAGAATTCAATCTGGATATATATTGCCGGCGTTGAAGTGACTCCCCATCAATGCCGAGAGCTGGGCAGCCAGCATTTGAGGATATATATTCACTGGATGTCTCTGATAGGTATTTATGATATCCACAAGTCTCACCCGAAGCTCGAAAAATGATTCAACATCAAAAAGTCTGTATCAGGACGAGAATGGCCCGGCTCTGATCCCGAATCGAGCGGATGGTCCCAGAAACGAAAAGGTTTAAATAATAGCGCGCGGTGAATACAGATGAGAAAAATTCAATCTCAGCTACGAGGAGCGAAAAAAACAAATTTCCTTGGTTCCGGACTTAGGAACCAGGTCTGTTTGATGCCTTTGTCTGTGCTGCAAAATCATGGCTTAGTCATGATGCCATCTTTGCATCACGCAACTCGCCGTCACTAATTACTAGTTTAATTTTCACCACTTACCTGGCCGCCTAAGCATTCATGGTTCATTCTCAATGTGTACATTCATCCGATGCAGGCCAAACCATGTCATATTGTAGGCAGATATCCTATGAAGAGTTCAAGGCCATCTCCACTGAAATATCGGAAGACTTAATGTTATAGTGAATTTTTTTCGGACGGCGGCCCAACGTGGCCAAATAACAGGCTAGTTGGCCACCAGCAAAATCAAGCTGCGAGGCCCGAAACCGGCGCCCGGATCCATCGGGAATGGTACTTGGAGCATGTAGTGATTACTTGAACTCATCTCACTCCACATGCAGCCCATATGAGGGGTCTAATGTGTGCTCCTGAGAGCGGGGAAGGGGCAGAAATAAGGCCACAAGAGCAATGGTGGGTCTAGTGGAAGAAGGAATCATGTTGCGGCCCAAAACAAGATTCAGGTAGCTTAAACGGATGGTCTACAATATATATGCACCCATAACTCCATACCGAGGTGCTCCCACCACCCCCCAAAAATCCTGATGTTGGCAGTGCTGAAATTGCGTGGTTTGAGGTAAAGCACGGCAATGAGAAGGGAGCTGCGTAGATCAAATTTAAACGGACCTTTTAGATTGACACATTTGAAACCAAGAAGCCTCGTCCCCGGTTCTGGGTCGATAGCACCACAGTGTCGTCTTATACGATGTTGGCCAGCTTGAGCCACTCAAAAAAGTGGTGGAACCTTCTTGGTAGAATAGTGCAAAGGATTTCCATTTATTGACACTAAGTGGAATTACAGATGAGCCTCTAAATGCGTCCGAACAAAATAAGCCCAGGAAGTCGCGGAGTGGGTAAGAATTGGTGAAGAGGTGACCAGGACAAGAAGGCCGAGCCACGTGGACGTAAGGAATTGATGTTCACACGTTGCGGGTGCCGATCAGTCTCCTACCCAGCCGCACATTACGGGGTTGGGAATATACAAAGCAATGGGATGCAAAGTGAGATCTGTAAGTAGGATAACTATAGAATTTTGATGTCGCATGATTATGTCAAAATTTAAACTCCGACCTTCGCTTAACCCAGCCCCTCCATTAAAATTCTATAATTATCCTACTTACAGATCTCATTTTGTGTCCCACTGCTCTGTATATTCCCAACCCCGTAACGTGCGGCTGGGTAGGTGACTGGGTGCCGATCCGAGATGTCATAACTTGGGATCAATTCATCAAATTTGGTTCAGACCTTCGTTATTGGTCCTACTCCCATCCCCCATTATTCCCGGTAGTGAACATCAGGTGTCGGCTCACTAGCCTCCAAGTGGCCAACTAGGTAGGGTGGCCAGGTAGGTGGTGGAAAATAGTAGACCGTCATCGCCACTAAAGTTCTGCAAACTGGCCCCATAGTAGTCTCTCAAGGGACAGATGCTCTAACTCATACCTCAAGTCTGTTGGGTTGCCTGACTTGTTATGTAACGATCACAGATACATAACCAAACAACACGTCTCATTTTGTGCGTTTCACAATGCTAAACACGACTGCGATACCCAGGTGGCTTTGAAGCTTTCTTGAAGGGTTCATAATTGACTACAATGTGCTTTAAGAACCTTTGGGACACTCAATGGTTAAAATGTATGCACCATTGATTTGTGCTTGTTTCCCCGCCAAATAAGTGCGCCAAGCTTGAAAAGACAAAAACACTTACATCCACCAGGCAAATGTCAATTGTATGATGAAATATATACTTCAGCTTCTTCAGAATAGCATATAACACGTTGAGTAATGGGCTACACATCTCGAAATTTTGCACAGGCAAAGGAAACGTGATTGATTATGTGATAGTGCAGAGTACCACTTGTGATAGCGCAGTAACCAATAGACTAGCCCCATAGTTGAATCTAAAAATCCTGGCCACTGAAAAACACATCTTTGTTGGATTCTATCCCATGCTCTGAAATTGGGTGAACTTTCAGGTTGGACAAACTACAAACAAAGAAATTGAGCGGTGGGGTGAAGAGAAAAAATCCCAGCAAACCATTACATTCTTAGTATCTCCTGCCAATCTGTTAGAAACTTTGAATGGAGTACCATTTTTAGTGTCACTGCGGGCAAGGTACAATGTATTCAGTAATTCTGTGGGAGAGATATGAAGATTTTATACAAAATTGACTTTCCATTAAGTGGAGAATACTGTGGTGATTTTGTAGTGAACTTATTCAAAATATTAGCACAATACATTCACAGTAGAAGCAATGCTTCGAGTTTGATGTTAGCATGATAAGTTTACAATAAAATCAATTTTTACAATATATTTATAATAACATCAAAATAGAAGCAGTGCTTCTATTGTGAATGTATTGTGCTCATATTTTTAATAAATTCACTACAAAATCACTGCAGTGGGTGACTTCCCATAAGCATGGAAGGCTGCCGTATTGTGGAGGCAGTCAACACTGGAGCAGTCGGCCAGACAGAACTAAGAGGAGCCAAGAATGACAGAACAATAGTGTGGCCATTCAAGAGCAGCCACTAGCGAAGGTACATGGTGGCCAAGACCAAGAAGAGAAGATGCTATCAGTATAGTATGGAGTCACAATCAATGTGATGACAGATACGTAACAGGAATAGAATATAACATAAGATATAAATCAGAATGTAAGATAAGGACTCAACAACAGTAATGTAAAGGTAGGATGTCGAAGATTGGTATAGGTGATCATTGAGGAGGGATATGGGCGAGTCAATGAAAAGGAAATCTGAAGGTCAAATGAGGATCAGTCAAGAGACAATGAGATTGAGGCCAATGATAATCAATCAATGGTAGTGGTGAAGATACAATGCAGAATAGCAAGGAGCAGTGAGGACTGAGGCATTGGTGTGCTAAACCAAGGCTGAAGGTGATTGACAGGAGCAATACAATGAGGACGGCATGAACAGCAGTAGTGCAGTGCGATAGCACGGAACAGTGGCAATGTGATGCAGACAGCAAGGGCTGAACCAATCCTGGAAGGGAGAGGTTGGACGGTGTAGAGGAATGTAGTAAGGTTGGAGCAGCAGCCTTACAAAGCATTAAATATTCCTGTGGAATATTTTTCGAATTTCCACCGTGATGCCGGGGGTACCATCAGGACCCCATCGGACTCAGATTTTGCTTAGACCCTCGAATAAACCACTGTTTAATCGAATCTATTCGAGGGGTACCCCCCCCTCAAATAGACTTGAATTGTCGTGAATAACCCGTTTGGGGCACTTTGCTGATGCTATCATACTATGGCAGTGCTCATCTGCCCATGTTCACATGCTCACAATGTGTCACGATGCGCATTTCTCCACCCTCCCTGCTTCCTGGGCTCGCTGTGCTCCAGGAAATCAATGAGTTGGACCAGGGGCCATCTATAGGAGGGGTCTGGAGGGGCTGATGGCCAACGGTGAATCTCGGCTGTCTCCAGCTGTCTCCGTGCTGCAGACATTTATACGGCGTAGGTGCTCATAGGTGCAGCTCATCATTTTCCATGTCGGCAGCGGATGTGCATGTTAGTAGTGTGTTCAGGGACAAATGAGACGGGAGCTAGTGTGCTAGGTGTTCAAAATACTCATGAACAAGAGGAAACTCTTATGGTAATCATCCTCAATTATATTTAATCTCAATATAATTAGCCGACATCATTGGCACCACTGGAAAATTCAGCTGGAATATAAAAAGCTTATGGGAAGTCACCCAGTATCCTCCACTTAATGGAGAGGCTATTTTGTATAAAATCCTCATATCTCTCTCACAGAATCACTGAATACATTGTACCTTGCCTGCAGTGTGTGGATGACTTCCAGTCTAATTGATTTTTGGTGGGCAAAGCATAAATATTATTATGGATTCTCAAACTTCTGAAAAGGAATACAACATGGCAGTGAGAATGGGTGACTTCCCATAGCCATAGATTATTTTTCTAGATTATCTGATCTTCTTTGAAGGTGTCAGTGATGTGATCAATCTGGACAGGCTAAATTTTCTACTGAACTCCAATGTGAAGTGTACAAAATAAATCACACTTCGGGCCCCCATCATTGCCCCATATTTAAAGAACAGGAAGCTCAAATGGGGTTGAAAATTTCCTGTAGACTGACCTCAACCATTGGATGTGAGTTTGGCCCAAGTCGCACTCCGTAAAGCAAGGCACTTGCCCAAACCACCCCATTGGACTTTATTCATTGAGTATTAAATCTATTTAGAGGGTAGTTACCCCCTGTACAGATTCTGGCAGTTTGAAATAAATTCTGCACGTTTTCGGGTGATGGAGCTGATGGGGTCCTGACACCTGCCTCGGGGATATTCTGGAGAATATATCTGTCGCTATGGGAAGTCACCCTACAATATTATTATTATAGAGGAGCCAAGGGTGCCCGGAGGGCTTCTGTATGGAAATTTGAATGATTGCGTTATCTGTTGTTTTTTGTTGTTCCTCGAAGCTGCTGACTCACATGCCCCACTCATGTTGATCGGCGACGCCTGCGGTAAACAGTGTTTCAAGCCTTCGCATCTACTTGTTGGACCACTAGATATCACACACCTTCACCAGCTTCTTTGCCCAACTCTTTACCTCTTACTTTCAAGGTTTCATATCTTCTTCTCCTTCTGAACTCTCGCAACACAATGCCGAAATAGCGCGCGTCCGAGGCATCCTACACCAGCTCGAGCTCGAGTGCAGCCCTCTGTGAACATACACCGACGGCTGCAGAGCTGTCCTGTCGCCTGCACGGCGTTTACCCACCAAATTGTTAGCCAAGATATTCGCGATATATCTACCGGACTGGCCGAGCTTAGGCGGGTCAATTACTACTACCCTGGCACTCACTTTGGGCAGTCGTATCTACTTCAACTATCCAAAGTATGCTCGAGGTGGCACAGTGTCGCGATCGGCACCCCGATGCTGTACATGGCTCTATCCCTCCAACCACCCCGGCCCCTGAGATGTTTTTACGAGTACTTATGTTTACATATGTTATCGTTCCTTTCAAATCTCAGGGCACCTAAAAATGATCGTTTTTTACTTGAAATCAATTTCGTTGAGTGACATATTTGTGGCTGTGTCTAATGCATTTACCCGTTCCATTAGAAATAACTCTAATGAAATTAGCGGCTGTACAATTACTCTTGTTTACCTACTCGGGGAAAAATAGGAGTTACTCGTTGAAAACCAACAAAAAAGTTTTTTGTTCTACCCTGCCGAGGTCCCCTGTTCGGCATTTTCCGTCTTTCGCTCCTCTCCGTCACTGTTCCATTGCCTTGATGAGCATTAATGAACAAACCTTTGTCTGAGTGCTGTCCAAAAAGATGAGAGACTCCATAACCAACTTGACCACTGGCATGACCTTTGAATCTGGTTTCACTACTCTTTGAATCTATCCATGCTGCTCTTGGCTTGCTGTTAATTTGCCTTACGCCGTCAACAGTGCTCCTATTATTGGCTTACACGTATCCTGATCAAGCGACCGCCCATTTCTGTCCTCGCTCCCTCCTATAAAACTATCTCTCGGCTCCAAGCCTAACGGTGCGATATGGTACCACGACAGAATTTCTTGACTGGTTCCAGTTGCGAACCCGATGGTCTATTACATTTGCTACACCTCGGAAATGCTGTGATCACTCAGCCTGAAATACTTTGTTCGCGATCCGGATCTTAATGCATGATCATTTTATCCCATGCCCTGGTGAACCACTTCATTTTCATATATTCCAAAAGCAAGAAAAAATTAAGTACGAGTTGCATGCCGGGCACCGCCACGGCCCTTTACCCCAAGTTAGGGGTTCTCAAGTTGTAGTTGACGCAAGGAGCAACGTATCCATTGCGACTGATAGTCTCTGGTGACATGGTCCGTCTTGGAGCTCGTCAGTCGATATGCACTGTGGTCTCGCGTCTACTTTAGCCCCGGCATAGACAACGGATTCTTGGGGGAATGTATTCTCAGTGCCCGAGGAAATCTTCCTCTATTGCAGTCGATATCCAGGGGCACTTGGCCCGATGACTTCGACATCCTTGGCGGCGCTCCACTGTTGGCATGTGTTGGAGTTCCCGGGCGCACTCCTCAATCTCTGTCCCAGCTTCCCTGGAACCAGATCAGGCGTCTTTCGAACATTCCGAGGAGTTACGAGTCCAGTGACCTCAGAGGAGTATTCGCTGTGTTGAAACGCTGCGCTAACACCAAATTCACCTTGGAACTCGCGACTTCCAAATCAACAGCCATAGAGTTCGTGGCTCTACCAGTTGTAACCCTTCGCGTTCCGGCTTTCTCCCTCAGTCTTTCCAACACCTCGAACTTGGAGCATGCCAAATGGACTCTCGGTTCAATTCTGTAACACATATCTTTGTCACACGTCCGCGAACTATCATTTCATTCCAATTTATCATGCCCACCGTTGTTCTGGAACCAAACATCTTTCCGCAGCGTTGCTGCACGTTCATCTCTCAGGGACCATGACACGCTGCTCGAGATGCAGTACATGATAATCCCCGAGGATGGGTTCCTCGAATGCCTCGCCGATCTGCCCTCACTACGAAAATTGGTCGTCTCGAACTACCAAGGCGCTGAGCGCGGGTCGTCCCTACTGACAACCTGCTCTATTGATTTGTTTACACCCCGGACTATTGTCTTGTCCCCAATCTCGCGATTTTCCACCTCAGCACCCCATTCCGCGTCGCCGAGGATGCATATCTGGCCTTCATGACGTCGCACCTGTTTTCAGGGAGCCGCGGTGACGATCCCTTCGAGTGTTCCTTGCGCTGGTTCCCTAACTGGGAACCCCCACCACCAATGCTTATTATTGAACGCCTAGCCCTACGTTTGTGAAATCCTCGCTTCCGCACTGTTTCACCTTTTGTCCTTCGTCTGTACTGCCCCATTGCCCCATGCTTACTTTTTGCGTCCTGCAATTCTTTGCGACCAGCCTAATATTATGATGTAAGATTATGAAGATGGCCTTATCTTCATTCCATGTTCAGTCACTCACTCCCAGGGATTATTATACCGCGGGGAGCATGTCTAATGACATTAATGGCAATTAAGAAGCGTCGAAAGGTGGAGCGAGTACCAACAGGTAAAGTACATAGCATGCGTGCGGGCTGCGCACGGATCAAGAGGTAGATAAAGTAGTGCACCCAAGTTCAACGATACTCGGGCGGCGCCTCTCCTCCGGATGCACCGAAGAAGCTCTGCCGCTCCGCCGCCATCATCATCACCTGCATTTGCAAAGCACGCTTCTCCTCCGCCAAGCGTGGCACCGACATTCCCTCCGCATCTGCGTTCGTGGGGGGCGGCGCCCAATTCGGTGGAGCATGCGTTGTAGGTGCCCAATTCGACGGTGGGCCCTCCGGCAAGAATGGATCGACGTCCCTCGCGTGCGGAGTCGAAGGTATTGGAGACAGAGGCAGCTCCTCTTTCCGCCTCCCCTGGCCCACAACTTCCATCTCCATCTCAGTATCGTGGCGATCGTTCGCCACATTCCGCGCTACGAACGGCGGCCGGTCCACTGGAGAACGGTCTCGCGGGAACGACCCTTGGTGCGGAGACGACGGTGCCGAAGCGCGCGGAGTTGAAAAAGGCGAAGCTAGGTAACCCTTCTGCCGCATGCCTGCCGATGCCGTCTCTGTCTCCAGTAGGCTCGCCGTCGATGCCGCCGCCGATTGACCACCGCCGGATGTTAGGTCAAGGAACGGCCGTCCCCTCGTTGCCTCATCCTTCCGTGCCCTTGCCGCCCTGCGTCTGCGATACAGAAGGAAGAACGCGACACACGCCAAGAGGGCGAATGCGCCGAGCAGCGAGCCAACGATGAGCGCGGCGGAGGGGCGCGCAGCGGCGCCTCGTTCGACTGGTACAGACGGAGGATTGGACGACTCGGAGAGCGCTGCGGCAGAGGTTGAGGTTGACAGGGGGTGACTTGAGGTGTCGGAGGGTGGTGGGGGCGGTGGGTTGCTTGAGGTGTGGGAGGCGGTGCTAGAGCCGGAATGATTGTTTTCCCCGGGAGGCGCCCTGTTGGCGGGTTTCGATGTGGTGGAGCTGTGGGAGGAGCTGTCCGGCGGAGGCGGTGGGGGTGGTGGGGGCGGTGGAGGCGGCTCGGGTGTAGGTGCGACGTATGACGGAGGGCGCGTCGTCACCTCAGTGGCGGGATCGTCCGCATTCCGGGGAGAATGGGCCCTGTGGAGGCGGGCCCGCGTCGGGGGCTCGGAGGGTGTGGGAATTATGTCCCGCCTCCTCAGCATGGGCCTGCTGGGGGACATGGACAGCGAAAAGAGCGTGGTGGGCAACGAGGGCCTGGGGGAAAGGAAGAGGACAATTCGAGAAAATTGATATTATACTTGGCGCCCAACACGGCACCTGTGCTCGTCTCCATCAGCATCAGACAGATACTCAGCGCTCAGCGCTTATCATCGGCCAATATCCGTTACCGTGTCGTGGCCGCGCCGCAGGCCGTGGCGGAGAGGCAGAAGTTGTGTGATTATAGAAGGTAGGTAGGTAATCATTGGACTCGTAGGATCCTTCCTTCATGACGAGCGTGAAGACAATCGCCCAACTCAAGCCTCTCAGGCCACAGGACCATACTTATTATTCGTTTCATCTGTCCCTCATCAAGAGTTCAACACCGCTTGCTGAACGGGTTCTCACGCGCAGATGCGCATCAAAATGGCGATGACCTGCCAAGGGATAAAAATAGATATGTACCTGTAATAGAGGCAAGTAGCGTGCATTATTCCCTTTGGCGGGGCATCTCCTGGGAGGCGAGCTACCAAACAAGTTTAGCAATCGACCAACAAAAGTCGTGGGTCAAACACCTTTTAGAAATTAAATACATAAAAATCATTTTGATATTGAACATATGTACATAGATGTCATAGTGGTGTCATGTATGGGTTTATGATTGGATCAAGTGGGTCAGTTATCTGCCACTTTCACCTCGTTTCGTCAGTTCTACGGTCTCTTATGTCTCATGAAAAATATATAACGCTCAAAGGACACTGATAAACACTTCTCTCTATTGCGAATGACCCGAAACGTGGAGGATTAAGCGCACTCGTCGAATGTCAGATAACTTTGTGACTGGCAGATAATGTGACGTGACTTTTATCTGCAATTCGCTCTCGCACCTCAGCCTCTGGCGCTTCGTTCCCGATATCTTCGCCCTATTTCACCGCCTAGCAATATCAGCTCCCCTTCTTGAACGTTCAGCAAGTGCTGGCCAGCACAAACCTCCGGGAATCCGCTTTATTTCTTGCAAAATCGGACACCTCACCTGCACTGCAAAAACGGCTTCTGGTTGGCTTCTGGGCTCTTCTGGAGTTGCACTGTGTTGTCAAAGGACACCTCCTTTATCTTGATACTCCTGCCCTCCAGCTGTTTCATGCACTGAAGTGAATCTGTCAGACTCCGTACTTGTCAATTCCAATGTAGCACGGCGCAGTTCTGGTCCTTGCAGTCCTGGCCTTTGTGTCTCGTCAAACAGTGGCTCCAGAAGATAATATGGCCCCACCCATGCGACTCTTGCTGCGCTGCCGCTCGGTTATCAAGTCTTCTATCTTTTGCTGCATGGTCTCGCGCAGCTGCGATGATCTGTAGCTTTTCGTCAAAATTGCGCACACAATGTGCGCATGGAGCCCGCTGAGTTCTCAGTAGTACATGCTTCCGCCATTTAGTATCAGGCCGACGACGATTTGGTGGGACTATTACCGCTTGGACTGCTCATACTTCTCGCCCGCGCGCCGGCGGATTGTGATGACGGTGAGTACGTGCCGAAATCATTCCATATTCAATCCTCGTTCTCATGTTTTGTACAGATCCAAGCTCCTCTTGCCAGTTTGCAAAAAAAAATGTATTGTTCCTCGATGTAGCTCGAGTACTAGCCATCAGTAATGTAACGAGCTGGGCTTCATGCAAATGCAATTTATTGTCTTTCATACTCGCCCTCATGGAAAATAAGCCATTGGAAGTCCCACAAGTCTTCTAGAGTCTCTCTCTTTATTTCCTTTTTCGAATTCTTTTTTGCTGTTTTCCCCGATTGAGACCCACTCTATTGAAATAAAAACCCATGTATGCTGAATCGCCGTGACCTCCTGTTCTTATGGCATCCTGCCTAATACGACAAAAGGCGCATGGCAGCACACCTCCAAAGGAGCGACAATTCATTTTCAGTGCATTTTCCCTGTTCACTCCCAGTAGCTGCCAGTTACGTAGTTGAAGTTCATTAACAGGGCCTGTAACACGAACGTGGCAATTTGCGACCGGGCCCATGAACGGTGTGCTGATATCCATCATGACCAGAAGCGACGAGAACGCGCGCGTCGCTCAAAATGCAAAATCGCCCTCCAAACCGCATTTAAACCCACGCGGTGGCTCCGAGCTGGCTCTGAGTTTCCGATCGCCTTTGCGGGACCAAAATTATTGATAGATTCCATCTCATTCCGACCTTTTGAGCCTTGACATTTTAAATCACCGCATTTCAGATTTATCGAACCACTGTCGCGAGGCATTCTCTGCATCTCTTGACCTATGTGGATTTCTCCCGCTTTCTTCACTTAAAATAGGTGTAATGGAGTCCGGCGACATTTAACGCCTGCGAGCTCAGGGAACGGTTCAATTTTTAACAGGACGTTGCGAATTCCCCATATTTTGACCTGATGGTGGTATGGCTTACGTCAGCTCTGCATAAGCTCTGCATGTGCCACCTCCACATCACCGCGGGATCACCTTGGGATCACCCGTTCAAATCGGGATCAGGCTTTTTTCGAAAGGACACGGAAGGAGTCGCGTATCCGCCGGATCAAAACGTACACACGGTTGTACAAATTTTCAGAAAATCCGAAATGGGTGGAAGATAGTCTCAGTGCCAGCCTGTCATGACTTTCCCCCTGGCACTGAGACTAGGTGGAAGATCAAAACGGATGATCACATGATAGACAAATTTTCAGCAAAAGCGAAATATGAGGAGACCTGGACCTAAACCGTCGCGGCCAGTTGCTTTGGCGAGCCCTTGATCGCAAATAATATGTGGATCACTTTTTTTCCTCTTGTAGATACTTGCTCGAGTTACAAAGCGTCTACTCATAAGAGGTACAGCATACATACATTCGGAGAAATGAGCACATCGTATTATGCGGTCTGCAATTACTTCCGTATCTTTTAAACTGTAGTGTCTATTTCACTGTATCCCATATCCGACCCCATATTAATCTTATGACATGCAAAATTCGACTGCCTTCAACCGACGGCAGAATTCCAGGAAAAATAAATGGTATCAGCAGCTTTTGGCCTAGACTCGAACCAGTAGCTTTTCGCAACTGGAGCTTAATCACGCGTTTTAGCACAGTCGGAGGTTGCCGGCCGTTCTATCAAGACTTCGTCAGATTTTCGTAGTAGCAACGGACAAAGTTTCTTTGTTTAAAATTCTGAAGAGACAGTCTCGTAGCTACGCAAATTCTAAGGCTCTCTATTTTTTCCAATTTTTTGTAATCCAAAATCTGGCTGTAAAGAACCCTGATTTGTATTTACAGGGGCTTGCATCAATTTCCACTCTCACCCTGCTTCAACTGCGGGGATTCTCTTCGCTTTTTGCACTATAAATATATATCTAACCTCTGTGGGAGCCTAAATTCTGCCTTGAACCC
The DNA here is from genome assembly GCA_029282285.1 of Mycena rebaudengoi. Lineage (NCBI taxonomy): Eukaryota > Fungi > Basidiomycota > Agaricomycetes > Agaricales > Mycenaceae > Mycena > Mycena rebaudengoi. The sequence continues at coordinate 299,504 of JARJCX010000024.1, forward strand.
GTGTCTAATGGCCCAAATTGGTGCCAGGACATCCAAAGAAGGTACTTCACCAGGTCACTCATTTTCTCTACTTGGTGCCCAAGTGAAAGGCAGAAACTGAATTTTAAGCCTCAAGAATGGATTTAGTAAACTCATTTCCCTGATATGAGCTTCCTACGAATGAGAAACGCAAAAATCACGAAACCACATGCAAGCCCCTATAAATATAAATCAGGGTTTCTACAACCAGTTCTTGGATTAGAGGAATTTGAAAACATACAGGGCCTTAGAATTTGTGTGGCTACAACATTGTCTCCTCAAAATTTTGAACGAAGAAACTTTGTCCGTTGCTACTACGAAAATCTGACGAAGTCTTGATAGAACGGCCGGCAATCTCCGACTGTACTAACAAAAACCAATGATCGATTGTCATTAACCGTTCTTTAAGCAAATGCTCGGCGATTCCTTGCATCTCTTTGGTTTTATCTCCATCGAGGTTATCCCCTTCTCTCTCCCTTCCTCCTCGTACTTATTTCTCAAAGTCAAATGATCCACGCGCAGTCTGAACGTTCTGCAGAAACACTGCCTTTGCATGCCTCGAGGCTCCAATGGATCCCCATACCATCCGATTATTCCCACTGAACCCGCCATTTTCGATGCGGTGTAACCTGCGGAGTCAGTGTGAGCTGTGCAAAACATCACGGATTGGGCCAGTGGAAGAAAGGAGCCCAGTCGTGTGAGTCGACAGCTCTGTGAAATTTTCTGGGATGACACGTTTGCCATTGCGGCCACGTATGACTTCTAAATGTATAAAAGACCTACATCCTAAATGCCTTTCTACATTGCCTGCTTCATTGTTCTCCTTATTCCCATCGCTCAGATATACCGATGATCTGTTTTCCACCTCGTGTTGCATGCAAGACCAGTGCCTAAAATATTCACCCGAATACAAATTCTATCCTTCAGCCAACGGCAACTTTGCTTCAGCCACGACTTTACTCGCTCAAATCATTGATAATTCTCCATTCTTTCTGCGATCACTTGCTGCTGATTGCAACCTGTGCCGGTCTCACAACTGGCTCTCAGATCTGTAATGTTTTCTCCTCTCGTATTTGATGTCCCCCCCAATTGGGCATGGAACCATATTAGTAGTTTACCGCCATATTTTACTCGCTCTCCACTCTACCATAATTCAACATCTATCAGCCTATTAGATATCACTCCTGGTTGCCGGAGCGAAGCGGAGGCACGTCTTGTCATTGGTCGAATAACTACTGGCTCGAGTCTACTTTTGGCCGCGGAGTCCGTTGACCCTAAAACTCCCGGTAATTACGGCGCCGGTTTACTCCGGTTTAATCACTTCTGCGATCTGTACAACATACCCGAGGCGGAACGGATGCCTGCTAGCGAGCAGTCTCCTACCCACCTACACGTTACGGGGTTGGGAATATATAGAGGAGTGGGGCACAGCGAAAGATGAGAGTTGTCCGTTATCTTATCTTTGACTGATGTCGTATGATTATGTCAAGATTCAAAACTCCAGCCTTTATTTTACCCACGGCCGAGTCAAAGATAAGATAACGGGCAACTCTCATCTTTCGCTGTGCCCCACTCCTCTATATATTTCCAACCCCGTAACGTGTAGGTGGGTAGGAGACTTCTTGCTAGCAGGCATCCGTTCCGCCTCGGGTATGTTGTGCAGATCACAGAAGTGATTAAACTCGAGTAAACCTGGCTGTGCCCCACTCCTCTGTATATTCCCAACCCCGTAACGTGCGGGTGGGTAGAAGACTGGCTAGCGAGCCCCTTCTGGCTGTTTTCATTTCTTCCTACGGCGTTGTCATCCGGAACAGTCGCCTCTTGGCTTGCTGGCTTTCAGCTCTGGCATGCATGCATTCTGGCATGGTAGTACTTCTGAGTCGGACGAAGAAAGGCGTCGGGAAATTAGTTCCACCGTCGTCTCGTCGCCCTCCACGCGATCCAGTCTCTTTCAATCACATGACGATTCTACGCGGAGCGCTTGATCTCTCCAATATGCGGGATGCCGCCATTTGGACTGCCGCTTGCACTGTGTGGCGAGACTGCGCGAGACTCGGGGAAAGTCTCGTCGACTCGGCTTCTTCCTTCGATCCCACCCGTCATGTTACACGCGATTGTCCAAAGAAACGTGGGACTGCAGCGAATAACCACACATTTGTGCAATTCAAGGTTTGGTGCCGTACACAAAAACTCGACAGTCCGCCGGTGATTGGATTACGTCAACGGAGACGAACGACGTCGTCGATGCTCTCGCGGCGCTCGAGCACCACCTTGGCGTTAATGCGGAGGCACGGAGTCCGGTTGGGCGCACCTTATTCGGTCTGACTTCATGACACGTTATAACGCGATATGGTTCTCAGCCGGGCTGGGAGCCTTAAATGGGCATGGTTATCGCATAGGAGGGACAACTGACTTACTGCTTTCCATCGCACGCCTAGTTAGAATGTGACTGGGCTAGTCGGCCTTTCAGATGACCGCCTGTCCGTTCTCTTCGCTCTCTGGTTTGTGGGAAGTGGTCATTTGAACACCTCACCTCACTCACAGAGAACCTTTAAGCTTCACGGCTTTCTGGTCTCCTCTTCCCAAAAGCCTTATGAAATATTCATTCTAACGACTTGGTTAGCCGCCCTATGGGGAGAATTTCTGGCCAAAATGGGTCTGAGATAAGGTCAATCAAGGATCAAAGAGGCAAATTTCGTAAGGTAAATGAACGGCAGTGTGAGAAACCGAGGGCGTAGCCCCTATGTGGCGGATGAATTAAGATTGATGCGAACAATGTGTCCCGCCCGGTTCCGGTGCGGCCACGTCAAACTCTTCTCCTCCCAACGCCAGCGCTCAAGGCATTTACGCTGGCCCGAGGACATGATCTGATGCTCATATTCCTTTTGCGAGTTGTGTGCCGGAGTCTTTCCACTCCGCACCCGGGCCTATATGGCAACGCACCCTACGACCCCAAGCTGTGCTCTTTTTGTGCTCTGCTGAATCTACCGCGATTGAGATCGTTCTTCACATGCGCCTGCGCCGCTTTTGTTTTGAAGAGATCCTCGCAACGTCGTCCTGACTAGGGCGCGGAAAACGTTCTGGAAGATCTACTCGGGACACGATACAAGCGGTTTAGAAGTTTCTCCGAGACTCCCGTTCAAAGAATCAACTTGATCTTGGTTGTCTGTGCCTCATATATGATATACCGCTGCCAGTCTCGCGGCGTGGACCTTGACAGTAAAGCATTCGAGTTTTGATGGTTCCCTCCCCAACCGCTCTCACTGCTGCAGAAGCTGTTGTCTGATAAATTGGTCCGGGCCAATCCGACGCCACACCACACTGTGACTGAATACCGTGCGACCTCTTATGCGGTTCCAGCGGAGCCGCCAAAGTCTCCTTCGACAAACGCTGTCACAACATGTCCCAAAAAGGACAAAGACCTCGTCCTAAAATACTCGATGTGTCCGGGTCCAATACGCCAATTAACCGATTCAGAATGGAATGTCATAAAGGCAGCAGCCCAGGCAGTTACGATACTCTCTCCGTTCTGCACCCTCTCCGCGATAAGGATGCCGTCGGACACGGTCATGTTCTATGGCCCCATTCTTCTTGGAGGGTCGGTGGCACTCATGTACGTTCGCATTGGCTCTGAAGTTCAGAGGCTCTGTGAAGCTAATATCCTTCAGGCTGAGCGGAATTGTCGCCGTCCAATGTATAATTTTCTTCAAGCTCTATCCCGATGAGGCGGTGATCAAGACTCTGATGGTGAGTACATCCCCTGCGTATCCATCGAATTTCTCTGACCCTAGACAATCCAGGTCGCAACTGTGTGGTGCGTATTCCGCCATATTTTCCTGTCGCGCGACCATTTACCCGTCTTTCCCAGGCTTCTGGATGTTGCACAGTCCGGATTTATCTTAGTTTCTCTCTTCTTCTACCTTGTTCAGCACTTTGGAGACGGCTCCGTCCGCGATGTGATCCCATGGTGAGTCGTCCTCCCGGCCGGGCTATTCATTCTGACACATCTGGTATGCAGGTCTATCAGCGTACGTCTGTGCAACGATAATTAGAGCGCAATTTTCACTGACTTTCGAGGGAAGTTGTCTTTGTTGTTCACGGTATGTCTCGCGCCCTGCCTCCCAACATCCGGCTTATCGTCCCGAAGGCTCTACAAACTCTTGTTGTACACCTGTACGTTGTTCTAATACACCCTCCAACCTTCGCCCCTCTCAATCCGAACAGATTTTACGCGCAGAAGATCTACAAATGTGCGCTTATCCCCCACTCATTCCTCCTCCCCCCGTCTCAGACCCATCCCAGCAAGCGGCAGGAGCTGGCTTATTACCGGTCCCGTCGTGCGTGCCTTCCAGCCTTTTCTTCCCTATTATATTAAAGTCACCCCTCCCCAGGCCACCCTCGCGTGTCTCCGTCTCGGTGAGTCGCAGCCCTATGTGCCCCTTGTCCCCCCGCTCAATCTCCACCTGTCAGGGTCCGCTGTCGGTATGTTAATTTCACGCCATCCCGTCCTTCTTGTCATCTCACTCGAGAAACAGTATCAACCTCGGCCATGTAAGCAACGCTTTGTATATCTGAACCCCCAACCACAAGACTCATCGTCCGAATAAAACAGGCTGAAAATAGGGCGCTGGTCCAAATTCGGCAAGACGCATTTTCTGGTGCGCAGAAATCCTATTATATTGATCCTTACCGACAAGTCAATGCCATAACTAACAGCAATTGTTCACCGTGGGGCTCTCGATGTCCGCCGGCACCGACTTGCTCATCACGCTCCTCTTGTGCTATTACCTGCGCAAGATCAGGAAGCGCTCCTCCTCCTCCGTGTACGTACCTACCCATCTATTACCCATTTCCGTCCCTCTCGCCTAGACTAATAGCCTACACATTAAATCAGAATGAAAGGCGTCCTCGACACACTCACGTTATACACCCTCGAGAACGGGCTGATCACCTGGTACGTCTGTACTCGTCCGAATCTAGTAACCGGCACTGATTCTTATCCTTGCTAGCCTCGCAACCGTCGGAGCCCTGACTTTCGTATGTCTAATCATTCTTGCCCCTTCAGTACACGCTCACATCTATCTATCCTAAAGTGGCTTGTAATCCCACACTCCTCCCTGTCGCTCAGTCTGCACTTCGTCATCGGCAAGCGTACGTCCCGTACCCTTTCCACCAATTTATTCATTAACTAACGAACGCTGTTGATTTATTGACGTACACAGTGTACCCGAACTCGCTGCTGGTGCTTCTCAACACGCGCAAGGAGCTGCGCGAGATCCACGGCGGCGACCAGGGCATCCAGGTCAACCCGGCAGACCACCTCAAGAACTACTACACGCACTTCCCGCACCGCGCGCCGGGCTCGCCGGTGCGTTCTGCTCCTCCCGGGAGACATGCATTCTGACATGCGCAATTTTTTTTCACAGCAAAGTTCACAGCAAAGCATAATAAACGCGTACAGGCCACAGTTCAAGCTGCACAAGGTATGTACTTGCATCCATCTATCCATTTCTCCCTCTTCCTTTGGAGGGAAATGAATGCGACCGCTGACGCGCCTATCGCAGCCCTCCCCGCTGGAAATCAACGTTCGGCGCACCGTCGAGCGGGACTCGACCGAGATCGTCGCCCCCGACAATGCCTCGCACTTCTACTACTCCTCGCACTTTGACCACCGCAGGCCGTTTGAGGCGCGGTCGCTGCGGTCGCAGAAGGGGCTGTATTGGCCGTCGTTGCCATAGCCTACCGTGCATAGCTGCCGCCTTCAACGCGACGCCCGACGCCCATCGCCCATCGCCTGGTCCGTTCACCCACTCATTCACGCTTATGATTCTCATTTGCTCCATCATTCTACCTTAAGCTCCCACACTAGACAGCGTATCTCCTACTAAGTATAACAACACTGTACTGTACCAACAAATCCATGTAAATGTAAATTAGCTTGCGTGCTGCATGATTGATGATGATTTTGACGCGCTTTTCTTGACGCGACGTGAGGATGCTTTTTTACTTGACGCGACATAATGACTTTTTGGACGCGAAGCAAACGCGAGGTGCAAATTACGGGCATGTATCCTTGTAAGTAAGTGATTGTGCGGCCGGCTGCTATTGCCTCATACATGGCTACTTAGTTTGTCTTTACCTAAATGGCCTCGTTGGACAATGTGGACCAGAAGTTTCGAGGCTTAATTTTGTCCACCTGCCCGCATAATTGCAGCAACCGTCTCCCTAGCTACGACGCATTATTTAATTCTACCTGGATTGGTTCGAAAAGGATTAACTCTGCATTGAGAGGTCTGAGACCAGAAGCTGCAGAGCCCTAAGAAATGACCAATACCGGCTCTGGCGTTGAATGTATGTGGAACCAAAATTTACACATAACCAGTCTTCATTTACTTACTCGCAGAATACATAGGCGAAAGCACGTACATACATACATACATACAATTCATAAATCGAGCCCTTCTGTAATTGCTTCTCATCTTTCAACATCAACACGCTTCCAAGCAATCACGCGCCGGGCATCGCCTGCACCTGCGCTGCGTCCTTGATGGGCCCGAGGCCGCTCCAGCGGTCTTTAACGAACACTGGGAAAGAGTGTGAGCGACGGGTATTTCTTTTAAAAAGGCCGTGGGCCCGACGTAGAAGAAAAATAAGGAAGGAGATGGCAGAGACTCGGAATCGGCATGGGGGAGCGGGCGAAATAGAATATATCTGAAAAATAATGGAAGACTGTGGAGTGAAGAGATGCGGTGGGGTGGACCAGGACCGCGATGAGAAGAGACAGTGGGGCAAGCATAGGATGGGTGATTCGAACTAGACAGCAGCGCTCCACCGGTGGGCAGGCATAATAATTATTAAGAAGAAAAAACACTCACGCTCCGTCGAAATCGGCACGTCCGCAAACTCGCGGAAGTTGCCCGTCTGGATTGCCTGCGCGTCGCCGAAGGCAGCGGTGAGGTGGGTGATAGCAGAGCCGCAGTTGCTGCAGAATACGCGGGTAACTGGTGGTGGGTGTCAGTTATCGAGTTTCGAAGGAGTGGAAGAATAAACTAAAGAAGGGACGACACGCACCCGTATTCCCGGAGGGCACCTTGACGCTGTACTCTTTCACAGGCCCAGTGATTTTGACGTCCTTCTTTGGTGCGAGGACGTTTGTGCTGAAGGCGCTGCCGCTGGTCTCTTTGCAGTCGAGGCAGTGGCAGACGATCTGGGATACGGTAACGCCGTTAATACAGATCATGTGTGTCGGCGGCAAGGAAACGATGAAAGGGTTGGACGAAGTCATCGTGGATCATGAGTACCCACCTGCTCCTTATGCGTTGAGTTGAGCTGGATGGTCGTCTGGCCGCAGAGACAGGATCCGCTGTGAGGCATTTTCTCAGCTTTTATTTAATTTGAAGGGAGGTTTTGAAGTAGGTGTGGGGGGGTGGGGATTGAGAGTGGTCAGCGAATGAAAAATGAGGCCTATATATATACCTGAGTCTGAGAGTCCATTGCGTAATGCACCACAAAAAGGGTAATAGATATACCACAAGACGGGTCTCCTGACGTACTGGTGAGCTTGTTGGGCGGTAGATTCCCAGCGCTGATAGGATATTGGAATTTGGAATTTGACTTCGCGGCCAGGAAGTTGCGCGGCGTGTACGGGCGGCAGTTAGATACATGGTTGACGAATACAGGCAGCCGCACTCAATTATTCCAATGCGACGTCGGGAGTTCAACGAGCTTCGGGTCGGACCGGGGAGAGTCCCGCGAATAGTCAACCGGGGATTGAGTGGCATGGTAGCACGACGAGAAGACGCGGAGCGCCGTGCTCGCCGTGGCTGCCGCGCCGCCGCGCGTACCGTGTTACCCTGCTGCTATTGCCGTGGTCGCCGTGGTGCTGTGCCAGGCGAGCGGCCGAAATACAACCAGCTCATGGAACATCGGATATTCAAATTTCAGAGAGCCCACAACTAGAACCGTCACTGGCAGCGCGACAGGCATTGGCTCAGGCTGGAGGACTCCGGATCTGGTGTCGCAGATTATGCGGAGAGTGCACGTGGTGGCTGAAGGTAATATATGTCGGGATTGACACGAGCAGGGACGTCTATGCAGCAGCAAGAGCAAGGGGGTGTTGGCGTGCGTGGGAGACAACCAGAGATACTACTATTGACTGTGAAGGTGGCCACTTAAGGGTTATTGTGCCTGCAGAACAAGTTATATTGTCGACCTGGGCCTTTTGTGTCGAGAGGATGTAGGTTGGGGCCCTAAGAGTCGACATTGAACAGGGATTGAGCTTGTGCTGAGTTGGGATTGCTTGGCGAATATTTTCAGTTGGCGTGTCCAAAAGGGGGACAAACTAGGAAGTTGGCCGGTCGCGTTTGAGGAGAGGAGAAAATTACCAGCAAGAGTCGGTGCCTTCTAGTATGAGGCTTTTTATTCTACTGAAGGTGTGTAGACAGTTTGGTGCCTCTAGCACTGCATATTATCTTGATATATGCGTGGCCAACTGAAAGCCTGTGATGTGAAAGTGTGATTTTTGAGAAGAAGCCGGCCAACCAGAGGGTAGGGATAAGTTCAAACGGCCAAGAGTGTTCCCTCGCTTGAACGCAAACATTTCCCGATTAGAATGAGCCCCAGACATCGTGGATCGAGCAAGAATTGAGGAAGAACGAGGCGATTTGGCGTCATGGGAGATCAAGAAAAAACGCCCGTTCCGCCATCAACCCGTTCTAAAATTGGCTGCAGCTTGGCATCACGTCAAATTTTGTTTGAAGGGACACCTCAACATCCTCTCCAACCTACAACCGACATTTATGACAAAACTTAATATTCAGGGAGTATAGCTCCAATGGCCAACTACCCTGGGTGGCCAACTACCTAGTCACGACTAGTAAGATAAGATACGATAAGATAAGATCTCAACTCACAAATCCAAATTGAAATAGTTAAGCAAATGTCAAGCTCATGCTGTAATAGTCAAGCTCAAGGTCGGAACTTCCAATGAATGCACACAACCGGAAAACTGGAAGTGGCAGGCACTTCGGTTGCAAGCTTGCCGCATATTTTCGGAAATTGTTGCATTTACAGGCTGGTTTCGGGTCTAAGTTATATTGGGAGAATTGAGAAGCCAGAGTCCAGTATTGCAATTGCCAGCAATACTTAATGAGACAGTGGATACGTGAAAATTATCAAGAGTAGATCAGATTAACATGACCTTCGGACCGACTGTCCGCTTAATTTTTAAAGGCATGTCAATTCAATGCATATGACTCGCGACGAGCAATTGGAATCGTAATAATGGAATTCTGTTGAAGAAGCGCCTTTTCTGCATCGGAAAATCGAGTTTAGAACTGGTTTTATGGTAGTCTAATTCTGCACAGTATGAATGCCGCCTTCTTTCCGGCTTCCTGCCGGGTGTTGTTCGCAAAACACGGGATTTGCGACGTGCCTTGAGTCAGCCGACCTTTCTCCTGCCGGGCTATGCGAGGCTCCTTATCCGGATCGATCGACGCTGGAGATATAAGATAGCACGGAGCGTTCAGGGGATTCCCCCCAGCTCTCGACGTCTTTCTCGCTGCTCTCACTACCGCTCAGTGTCGAGGCATCTGCCGCTTTTGTATTTACCCACCATCCCGCATCCAATTTTTTCTTTTATGCATTCGCGTGTCGCCCGCCGTCTCGCTATTCCTTGCTCTTCTGAGTTGCTTCTGAGTACGCCGGAATTAACTGGAATTAGATGCAAGTTATTTCTTTTGCCGACTCCCACATGGGGTTACATGGGATCAACGGGTAGAAGTCCCGTACAATTTTGGCAGTAATCTATGCATTCACCACGTGAGTATAATATATCCCCCCCCCCCCCCCCCCCAGTACTTAAGTACTCAGTTCAGAGCTAAACCCTGGCTAAACCTGCGGACCTCAGGTCTTATGTATCTATGGTACCGAATTCATCCAATCCCCATCGTGTAAATTCCAGACTTTGGCGACGAGGAAGTTAGCTGCATCAACTTCCTGTTGTCATGATGATGTTGGCGACCGAGATCCCCTTGTTGCCTCGACTGAAGTCGTGAAGTCTGAAGGATGAGACTAGGACGAACTACCTGTGCCAAACAATGCGGCCTTTATGTACCGCATCCTATGTTGACTGAATGGAATCGATTCACCGGGACTTTGCTCAGCGACATTTTTGTATGAGCAAGCAACGAGGGAGAGGCCATATTCTTGATGCGCGATGCATTTGATCAGAAAATCATCACGCAGATGATACTACTGAGAGCCTCCGATGGCGACTTACGAGACTCTTCCAGGTCTGGGCGACATTCCTCTTCTTCCTTCCTCCCCCATTCACGGCTGGCTCCTCAACTTCGATCTGGGGTATGACGTCCACTACCCCAGAAGAGGTGTGTTCTTAAGGCCGCTACATTCGCTCGTCTCTGGGCTCATATCTCGAAAGATCCTAGTGACCGTAGGAGCGGAAGCGAACAGCCCTGGTGGCATTTATCAGTTCAGTCCCAACAACTTTAACGCTCCCAACGGGACTGTAATTAACTTTCAGTTCAATGTGTGCGTGTCCCCGCCCCCCTCCCCCCCCCCCCCCCCCCCCCCACGCGGACGTGAATATGACACTCACTCGGCGCATCTTCTTGTAGCCCCGGGAATCACAGTATCGTCCAGTCGACCTTTGCCAACCCGTGTGAGGGCCTCCCCTTCGGCTTCAATTCCGGTACCATGACTGGGAACTCAGGAAGTGACTTCCCCGTGTGGACTTTTACAGTCGAAGACGAAGAAAAACGTCTGTGTTTCGGCTTTGCTGAATACGCATCGCTAATTGTTCTGGGCACAGCGATGTTCTTCTTCTGCCAGCAGTCTTCCCCCGTTCGACATTGCTCTGAAGGTGCATATCTTTTGACTCACCTCCGGGGATGCGCCTAATGTCTTTCTTTTGATTCTTGTTTGCGCTAGGCATGGTGGGCGCGATCAATGCCAGAAAGGGCATGTTTACGGCTTTCCAGGCCAATGCAAAATCACTGGCGGTGGTACGTCTTGCTATTTTTTGTGCCCGCGACCCTTCAACATCCTCGTAATAGGAACAAACAACCTCAACTCGATCCTCAGCAGGGAGAGACTGGCAAGCCAACAAGCGCTCAAAGTAATGCGGGTTCCGGGCTCCCCGATTCAATGGGAGTGGTTGCAGTTATTGGCGGAATCGTGGCTCTGCTGGTGGTCATTTCCATGGCGGCCGTGGCCTGGTTTCTCTACCGCCGCCGACGCTCACGCCGCGAGCGGACGCCTGATTGGGTCGAGATCATTGACGAGGAGGCTGCGCGGCCGCGTCCTTTCGCCACAATTTCCGGACGGCCTGTCTCCGAAAAGCGCGAGGAGAGCTCTTATCTGCCGGATTCAAAGCGAGATTCAGGTACCAGCGAGGTGGAGCCTGAGTCGATGTCTCGCATGGCGCAGGAAGTTGTCACGTTGCAGACTCAGGTGCAGATACTGGAGGCTGAACGTTTGCGCCACTACGGAATTCGAAGCGCAACGTCAGAGGCGCCGCCGGAATACTCCCGGCCTCCCTCGCCTGCTCCCGTTCGCAAAAGCCCTCCCTCACCTGCTCTCGTCCGTAAAATGAACATCGCCAACGGGTGACAGGGGACGGTCGAGGTACTCACACAGCGCGGTGTTCAGCGTAGCCATTCTTTTTCGACTTTTCTGTGTCCCAAGGCCAGCTGGAAGGCAGGGCATCATTATGGCATACATATTGTAGATGTTGCAGAAGAACAAGGACGGGGCCTTGAATATAACTTACGGGAGAGTGGAATATTAATCTCGAACAGATTGCGTTAATGGTAAGAAAACAGCATACATGTGTGCGGGATCATACGCGTTGGTTCACATGCCCGTGAATGATCTCAGGCTCGAGCCACCTCACCCTTTCGGGCTACCAGTCCCACCCTATTGTTATAACTACACGATCATCATATGCATCACCCACCGATCACTGCATCGAATAATTCCTCGACTTGTCCATTTTCTTTTTTTCGACTTGGATCATGGAAAGTACCGACCATCGAAATCCGTTGTACCCCTACTTTTTTTTTTTGAAATTTAAATTCAATATCATCCCCGCAACGGGTGTTGACTCCAACTCCGACTGTTGAGCATGGCAAAATGATCCAAGGAGGAAAATGATGAATGACACTTCAGCCTCTACCTCAATCTCTGTTTCTCTTCAATAATCTACGTTCTCGGCAGCCCACTGGGTCCGCGTGCCTGATAGCTGGAGCATCTTCGAGACTTCGACCGCTGAAGTGCAACGGTTCAACCACACAAACTCATCAGTGCGAGGAGCGACATATTTCAAAGGACTCAAAATACCGTACGGGTAAAATAATCTTTCTCTACGGACTAGTATGTACAGCGCGCGCCAGTGAATTGGACGCCAGCAATACGGCGGGAGAATAAGGGTTGAGCCATCAAATATCGGAGAGTTTTACGCACACACTGCATTCAGGTCCCAGGTAGCAGGGCCCCGTGGCGAGCCGACTAGCTGAGAAGTAGTCGGTGTTAAATGTCGAGGCCACACTAGCCACCTCGACGAGATCCGTCTAGCCGTGACTAGCCACCTAGCCAGAGCTAGCCAAGGACCTTGTCCCGCCCGCATGTCTAGCCATGCTCTATGGCATTCAGAAGGTGGGATATTAAATCATAACTATGTTCAAGTTCGTTGCAAGTTCGCCGATCGGCTGTGCAGTGTGTGTGGATGTTTGTTTCTCCGTTTGTTTGCCATGTATCAAGTTATGTGATCCGAATGCTCTTTGTCCTCAGTCTGCGCAGTACGTGGGCTACTCTATCCATCCATAACAGGCTCCTCTGTTGCATTCCCGAGGCCCGTGTCTTGTACTACGATCCCGTGCACTGGCCGCAACGAATATATTATCCCCGATATGAAGGACTCGGTCTTCCCATAGATATTCTTGGACCCAGGATGACTCGTCGTAGCCAGAGGAATGGCTAGCCCTGGCGGACCTAACCAACTGGTGTCGAGGCTGTGCTACCCGTTTAGAAACGCTACGTCGAGCTGAGCGTCGCGGACCCTCGCATTTGCTATGGCTAGCCGTGTCTAGGTGACCGGGACAAGCTATTTCTAGCCAGCTGGCCGGAGCTCGGCCGGGTCGAGAAGCGCCTAAAAATGGCTTCGGCTATCCGGCGCCTAAACGCAGTGCCACACCGGCAAACACCAACCACCTCTGGAGCCTTGTCAGGCCTGGTCTAACCCAGCGGATTCAATCTTCTGGCTGAACCTGGAAATTAAACTAACCATATCATTTTTCATTCCAGTACATGTAGCTGAATTTTAATCTTATTCAATTCATTTAAGTTTCACATCAGTTAGCTTGAAACTCCAAACTCCAGCTTGCCTTTCAAATTGCACCTCCGCTGGGCCTAAATTTCCGCTACCTTTCAATAAGGGTTCTTTATAGGACGCCCAATCATTCCACCTTTTGGCGGTGGATCACCTTTCGTCATTTCTTCTCACGTCAGCAGCTTTTCTCCCCGTCAAAATTCTTCGGCATTGGAACCAGCTGCGCAGAATGTCGAAATACGCCGTAATGTCTCGCAAATCGGCTTACTCTTTACCCCTATCTCTGCGAGCTATTGAAACTGGGAAACGTTTGAACAAAAAATACTGGCTGGCTGTGGGTTGAGCCTGGCTGAAAAATAACTCGCTAAGGCAGGAGATTGATTGAGGCATGCTGTTATATGACTAGTTTATACTCGCGACTCGCTGGTAAACCGTTAAGAAAAAGACCTGCTTTGCAGCATAAGAAATTTTTGAAAATCAGTTGACCACAAATTTTGAATAGTAACCGGTATTTCAAGACCTAGTAAACATTCGGACCAGGCTAAGAGAAGGGGACTGACTTTGGATGTGGCCGGGTTGAAATTTGAGAGCATCTGATATAAAAATGATAGACTCTACCATGAAGTTGATGGGAGCCGTTACTTCAATCTCTACAGCTGCTGTCTCACTGGTGAATTGAGGAAGTGCCTTGAAGATTCATAGGTCAATAAAATTTTAATGCTTCGGCCTTTTGGAGGACAGGCTGCGCAGAAAATGTAACGCAGGGAGCCCGGTTGCTCCGAATTTATTATGTCTGACCAAGAGCATAGGATGCATATGAATGCTTCTCCTCTCGCTGCACTACCATGTAATAACGAAACTGAACAAGTTGCGACCCCGAGATATCAATTTCAACTTACTGAAGTGTAAAATCTTCGGCACCCAATATCAAAGAATTAAAGACGGTGTACTAAACTGAAACAGGTTGTCCTTTCAGAAATGGTTCGTAAATTTCCTGTAGCTACTACCTCGTACAATTGCGATACATTTGGCTCGGTGTCTTCAGCAGGACTGCGGCGAGTAAACCACCTGCCTACCTGCCAGGTTTAAAGGCCTCCAATGGTGTTGATGAACAAGTTTGATGAATCATATTGTTTTGTAAAACCAGGTAGCGGGCTGTGCCGCTTGTCGGCCTTACCGGCCTTGTTTGGCAATCTTAGGTGCGGGTTTCGAGAGAAAGCATCCTCCGACAGCCATTCTTTTGTCATAACCTTTAGCTAATTCTGTCAAACTTTTGGATAAACGGAAACAAATGACTGTGTTGAAATGACCAAACCACGCGATTGGCAAGCAAAATAAATACCCGTCGTTCAACAGCCAAGAACTCACCGATTATGTCCTCTCCAGGTGTTGGTTCAACCTCCCGCCCCTTGAATGTTGCTATTGTCGGCGCCGGGCTAGGAGGTCTCGCCGCTGCAGTTTCATTGCGAAGGGCAGGGCACATCGTGAATGTACGAATCTCGCTTGTGTTTCTCTTCAGCTAGATTGGATACCTCATACATCATCCAGGTATTTGAAATCTCTGCTTTGAACAAGGAGGTCGGCGCGGCTATTGTAGTACCTCCGAATTCAAAGCGCATTCTGGAGAGGCTGGGCTATGCGGAGAAAAATCTGAGAGCGGTAGACTCTGTCGGGGTAAGCAAGAGTCCTCTGGATTGATGCGCGAGCAAAGGCTGATATAACTCGCAGATAATCGTATACGGAGGAAAGAACGAAGAAGGGCGAACTGTCACCATCAAAAACGGAAACAAGTACGATGGTTTCGTGAGTATGTCGACTTGGCCTTTCAATTTTGGTGAACATATTCCTGCAGCAATCGTGTACGTGCCATCGAAGGGACCTCCACGATGAGCTCAAGCGTCTCGCGTTGGAAGAAGATGGTGCTGGTGCTCCTGTTCGATTGCACTTGTCGACACAAATCGTGGATTGCGACCCAGAGGCTGGAGTTTTGACGAGTAAATCGGGTGAGAAGTACGAGGCCGACGTCATTATCGCGGCCGATGGAGTGAATGTGTGTGCCCGGGTTTCTCGATTTTTCTCTGTGCGCTAACTGAGATTGTAGTCGACACTTCGAGCCACTGTAGTGGGATATCGTGTGCCTCTACCGCCATCAGGAATCTGTGCCTTCCGCTGGGTGCTCGAAGCATCAAAGCTAGAAGGCTCTGAATTTGATTGGGTGCAAAGAGAAGGAATTTCCGGGCCCCGACTTGTCTCAGGAAGCACAGCGGCAGGTTCAACACACGTCATGTTTTTGTATCCCTGCCGTGATCGAACCCTCATCAATGTGGTTATGACGCATGATTACAAAGAGGAGCAGGGTGAAGACCGTGCGTGTGTTTTCCTATATTTCTTCTTCGACCTTGATTTTTTCCCCAGTTGTTCGCAGGAAGGCGACTCGCGCCGAGATGCTCGAAGAATTCAGTGATTTTATCCCAAAGTTCCGATCTTTCATCGAACTCGCGCCGGACACGATTAATATTTGGGACATGCGCGCGGTGCCGAAGCTCCCGACCTGGACTAGAGGACGCGTTTTGCTCCTCGGTGACGCCGCACACGGGACGTTCCCGACGCTTGGTCAGGGCGCGGCGATGGCCGTGGAAGAGGCGGCGACGATTGGGTGTTTGTTGCCTTCCGGGACCACTCGCGAACAGGTGCCCAGTCGGTTGGAGGCGCATCAAATCCTTCGTAAAGATCGCGGCGACTTCGTGGGCCAAGAGTCCGCCGAGCAGATGGCGATCCCGGAAAAACGAGGGCTCTATTTTCGCTGTAAGCATAACTCTCATCGAAATATTCGAGGTACTAAGAGAGATATCAAGCCCCCGACATACAGGATGATCTCTTAGGGCACGATGCAATTCAAGCAGCGGAAGAATATTTCGAGAAGAATTTTGCTTCGGCCTGAAGCCGTTTAGGAATATAACCAGTCTAAATGGCCCGTACGTCGTTTGTCGGAGTATATTCCGCAATGAACATGTAGAAAACTTTGTTAGGACGAGGTGCAGGACTCAAACCCGTTTTTTCTGGTTATTCAGTCAATGCCTTCTTTTATCCAAGCTTACTTGCCGTGATGGATAGCCATTTTACTCACAATTGGTGGAATGGGCTCCGTGAAGATCTAGCGGCACTCCCTCGATGTTTCGAGTTTCGAATTCATTTACCTTACATTTACAAACGAACTATCAGAATGTCCGGTGATCCTGAAAAAATGTGGGGACAAATATGGGCAGACGTTGACTCTAGGAGATTGTGATTTCGCTACTGAAGAGTTGCAATGGCCAGACTGGGATTTCCCATGCCTCCAATACCTGGAAGACAATGGGTCTGAATAAGACAGCTATGGGCCAATATATATATTTGCACCACAACCGTCCTGTTCTTTCAATGACTTACCGTAGTTGGTGGCTTATGATTCGCTCTCAGTGTAACACGTTCCAGATCGAACTCCGGGCAGCTGAGATTTACATTGCCTCGGACTTTTAAGATTAGTCCTGGACCTAAGTCAGTACTGGATCTGGAATTACCAAAATCTACAAGTGGCGGGGTGCCTATGGCTTGAGAGCCGGAGTGAAACGACATTGCTAGTTAAACTAGAGAACTGTACAATTGTGAGTAGTATAGGTGTGAGATCGAGATTAAACGCACCCCGACGCCGATGAATGTCTCTGCAGCGACCAAAATGCTCATATCCACCGCCTGCGAGACCGCATACTCTTCTTTCGTGAGCTCCAGGTCAAGCGAGGTGGAGATCCGCTCCCACCCGTCCGCCTTGAGGAGCTCGACCAGCGTCAAAATCCACTCGCGCTCGCCGTTGGTAGCTATGTACACCGTGGTGAGGTTCTGAACAGGAAACAGCGCGCCCGAGGCGGATTCTGCGCGCACGATGCGCGCGCGCTCGACAATCTTGGAGGTTGGTGGCCAACAGTGGGCGCGCGATGCGTTGTGACGAGGCATGCCTGGTGGAACGTCCAGGAAGTCGGGGAGAGCGGGATAGCTCATATTGCGCAGATCGGGGCGGCCGAAGGTGTTCCACGCGTTGTAGTCGAAGCCGGCGTCCGCCAGCAAATTGCAGTGCTCCTCGTAATCGCCTCGACGTACATGCAGCCCAAGGAGCCCTGCAATCGGCGGCGTGGCGGTACGGTATGGAGCGAAGGAGGTGAAGGGGTATGGTGAGGATGCGCTGCCCGATGTGAGATGACTTGCGCAGTGTGTGCAGGACAAATGTGGTGGTGGTGGCAGCAAAGAGAGGAGCTGGAAATTGCGCTCAATGGCGCGCGCGACGAGGGGGGACCATGCGAAGGCTGTGAGGATGGGAGAGGAGCCAAACGTCTTCCATAAGGGCAGCACTCGTTCGCTCCCGATGAGCCTGTAGTAAGGAGGGCGTATCTGATTCAGAGCGTTGTTGGTAGAAGATATGTTCCGTACAGGTAGTCGAAAATAGAGCCACCATCTACGCTGACGCAGTCCGCGCTTATGCTCCCCAGCTTGGCTCCCCATCGTAACATTCGTTCGGCGGCATCGGTCTTTTCCACGATTTCGAGCTCTGCGTTGGTGGCGTGAAGATCGAGGTGAAAGACTTGCTCCTCGGGACAGGCACTCTCCCAACCCTCCATTGAGATGGCGCGAGGTGGAATCAAGGCGCCTTCCTCCCCGGGGTCGGAAAAGTAGGGCCCGCCCGCGGTGGGACCGGATATCATGGCATTCATAGGAATGCTCAGAAAGTGGCGCGTGCCGTTGGGGAACGTATCGGGAAAAGGAGGGTGATCACTGGGAGTATAGTCCCGAAAGACGTATCCGCGATTGGAAACGTACGCCAAATGCGTGTTGAGGAGCCTATCCAAAATCAACACGGTGGAGCAATGTCGCAAGTACCACTCACTGCTCCTGGAGAACATTATTCCAACTAGAGAAGGACCTTAGTGTTTCAGGATTATAGTAGAAAAGGCGCGTACCCTGAGCAGCACCCCTCCCAGAAGATAAGTAAATATCTGTCCCGAGTCCGATCAGCGCCGTCGAAGTGAGGAATGAAGCATCAAAAGAGGCAGACCTGGGAGGTACTGCCCCCGGCGAAGGCAAGGGGTGTAGGATGAGTTGCCGTTCATATGCTCGGATATCAGCAAAGCTAGGATGTCCGAGCGCACGGATATCCGGCGCCTCCAAGAGGTCAACGACACTTCGTTTGCGATCATTGAGAGAGAACGCGGCCAGGACAACAGTCAGGACAACAAATAGTGCGAGGGCCTGGACAAACCGCGCCTTGAAGAGGAATCGCGGTAGCATGAGAAAAAGATACGCAGTTGATGTAAACAAAAATTCCGACATCTGTCGGAAATTTGTAATTTCGCCGATAAGGCCGGTTGACAGGGGCTCGGCTTTGGCTCGGCTCTTATAAGCTTAAAGACTGATGGTATCACCAGGCTGTGTACCCTCCGCGTAGTATTACGGTCGGCACGGTCCCGTTTAGGAATGCCCGCTGCCAGCCGTTGCCCAAATACATTATTGCCCCTGGACTCCTCCATAGCCCAAAGACGAGCTCACGGGCGCGCTAACTCGCCGCGGTAGATCCAAGGAACTATAAAGAGGCAAAAAACAAATCAGCACAGAAGAAGTGAGACCAGTTATTTATATCAGGAATTGTTCGCGCGAAACACAGGAATTGAATAAAATATTTGGAGGACATCATGAGCAAGCTACGAGTGCAATAGTGGCTCTGGAATAAATTATGGCTTTTAGAAACTCTGTCTCGGAGTCTTCTGCCAAGACACAGTTGCAACTCTGGTGCCGTTGCGAACAGTTGTTCCAGAAATAGCTTGAGCAGTTCGACAAGCGTATCCAGGGACCCGCAGGTGACTAATTACGAGTACTCACACAGCCAAATGCAAAATTTCAGGCAACCTGATGATGTAACTTAAATGATTACTTTCAGCAAACTTTCAGAAACCAGTTTCGGGAAGCCTTATCTTCTACCTTACATAATTGTTAACAGGTCACCCTCATTTACAGCTGATTTGCTCACGCCGATTTGCGAGATACTGAAATAAAAGCATCTGAATAAAGTGGGTAAGGCCGACAAGCAGCACAGCCCGCTGCCTTGTTAAATGACGAATCCAGTGGCGCATTTATGTCCTGCACGCATGACACATTGGTGTTCAATTTTGCGTTATCAATTCCTCAGAATTTTTCTCCCAGGAAATAACAAAAGATCGGAATCAGAAGTTTTTTTATTCAAACGGCGAGCGGGGAGGCAACAAATACCCAATCGTCGCCGCCTCTTCCACGGCCATCGCCGCGCCGTGACCAAGCGTCGGGAACGTCCCGTGTGCGGCGTCATTGAGGAGTAAAACGCGTCCTCTAATCCAGGTCGGGAGCTTCGGCACCGCGCGCATGTCCCAAATATTGACCGTGTCCGGCGCGAGTTCGATGAAAGATCGGAACTTTGGAATAAAATCGCTGAACTCTTCGAGCATCTCGGCGTGAGTCGCCTTGCTGCGAACGACTGGGGAAAAAATCAAGATCGAAAGAGAAATATTGGAAAACACGCGCACGGTCTTCACCCTGCTCCCTTGTATTCATGTATCATAACCACATTGATGAGGGATCGATCCTGGCAGGGATACAAAAACATGAGGTGTGTGGAACCTGCCGTTGTGCAAGTCGGGGCCCGGAAATTCCTTTTCTCTGCACCCAATCAAATTCAGAGCCTTCTAGCTTTAATGCTTCGAGCACCCAGCGGAAGGCACAGATTCCTGATGGCGGTAGAGGCACACGATATCCCACTACAGTGGCTCGAAGTGTCTACTCCAATCTCAGTTAGCGCACGGTGAAAAATCGAGAAACCCGGGCACACACATTCACTCCATCGGCCGCGATAATGACGTCGGCCTCGCACTTCCCACCCGATTTACTCGTCAAAATTCCAGCCTCTGGATCGTAATCCACGATTTGTGTCGACATGTGCAATCGAGCAGGAGCAACAGCACCACCTTCTTCCAACGCGAGACGCTTGAGCTCATCGTGGAAGTCCCTTCGACGGCACGTACACGATTGTTGCACGAATTTGTTCACCAAGTTTGAAAGGCCAGGTCGACATACTTACGAAACCATCGTACTTGCTTCCGTTTTGACGGTGGCAGTTCGCCCTTCTTCGCTCTTTTCTCCGTATACGATTACCTACGAGTTATATAAGCCTTTTCTCGCGCATCAGTCCAGCAGACTCTTGCTTACCCCGACATAGTCTACCGCTCTCAAATTTTTCTCCGCCTAGCCCAGCCTCTCCAGAATGCGCTTTGAGTTCGGAGGTACTATAATAGCCACGCCGACCTCCTTGTTCAGTGCAGAGATTTCAAATATCTGGATGATCTATGCGGTATCCAAACTAAACGCAAGCGAGATTCATACATTCACGATATGCCCTGCCCTTCGCAATGAAACTGCAGCGGCGAGACCTCCTAGCCCGGCGCCAACAATAGCAACATTCAAGGGACAGGAGATTGAATCAACGATTGGAGAGGACATAATTGGTGAGTTCTTGACTGTTGAGCGACATGTTATATGCTTGCCAATCGCGTGGTTTGGTTTCAACAAAGGCTGTGGTCGGCGGCCGGTCCGCAGATGCCGAGATCACCGGTGCTGACAAACACGTGTTGACACCTCTCTCCACCAAACGAGCTCGACTCACAAGACCCACGCATGTCGGTTTGCGTGGGTCTTTGCCCCCCGGTGTCGCGTCTGGAATCGCCCACCCACTTTGCATCCACTTCCGATATACTTAGCTGATACTACGCGCAAACTCCGCTTCTCATCGGCACTCTCGAAATCGAGCGAGTGAGCGAGGTGTTCGGCTAGGGGCTATGTCTAGAACGGCGGGATACGCGTCCTGTCGGCACTGTGGAATTCGTGTTTCCGTGTTTCACCTGTTCGCTGTTTGGCTTGTTGATGATGTATTCGGCCCGACAATGCGGAAGTGGCGGCGATGGAGGGACATCTGCTGGACTGCGCTTGAGGCAGTGACGCACGCCAATCCCGAATTGATCCTTGATTGATCCGGCATTTGTTGCCCTGAAAGCTGAGCAACTTTCTTTCGTATATAATAATAGCTCACTGGTCGTTTCACTTCACTCTCGGCTCGCAGGATGTCCACTACCCCTCGACACGTTCTTATCATCGGCGGCGGTCTTGCGGGTCCCTGCCTCGCGCTCTCTCTCGCGCGCCGCAACATCCGCTCAACCATCTTCGAGATTCGTCCCACCGCAAGCGACTCGGGCGGCTCAATTAGCCTCGGACCCAACGCTCTGCAGGTCCTCGACCGATATGCGGGTGTGTACGACCAGATCAAAGCAGCCGGCTTTTCCTATCGTCGGGTCGGCGCATATGCGGATGACGGCGAAAAGCTGGGGGAGATCGCTGCAGGAGAGGAGGGCAAGGGTGGCGAAGGATATCCCTCGGTGAGGATCATGCGGTCGACTCTCCACAAGGTCCTGCTGGATGCGTGTGCGGAGATGGGCGAGCTGATAGACATCAAGTGGGGCGTGAAGCTGTCACGGATAGAGGAAGAGGAGCAGGGGGTGACGGCTCACTTTGAGGATGGGTCCACGGCCAAAGGTAGCGTGGTTTCCTAGTTTTGCTTTATATCCTCTGACCCTCTCTGTCATAGGCGATATTGTGATCGGCGCCGACGGTATGCACTCGAAAGTCCGTCAGCACATCCTCGGTTCTAAAGCACCCACTCCTACCTTCGACGGGACATGCATCGTCTACGGCTTCCTCCCCGCATCCTCTGCTATCTCTCCATCCCCCGACTTCACCTTCCCGGCGTTCATGTTCACCCCCTCTGGCGTCTTCATGACCATACCCATCGACCCCGCAGGAGAGACGCTCGCCTGGGTCATGCACACCACGGTCGAAGAGCGCAGCAGGGACGAATGGCGCGCTCTCGAGCAGTCAGGCGAGGCCGCTCGCCGCGCCGCGGCGGACTTCGACGACATACAAACCCAGCCGGTCCGATCCCTCCTCGACAATGCCGATGAATCGAAAGCGCGGATCTGGGCAGCGTACAGCATCCCCGACCTGCCAACGTGGCACACCCCGCGCGTCTGCCTCATCGGCGACGCGGCGCACGGACTTCCGCCGAACGGCGGGATGGGTAGCGCGATGGCCTTTGAGGACGCTGCCCTCCTCACGCGGCTACTCACCGCCACGAAAGATGCGAGCACGAGCTCCGCAAAAAATACGACAAGCTACGAGCGACTATTCCGCCGGTTTGAAACGATCCGGCGGCCCCGCATTAAACGCCTGCGGCGGTTGGGCAAGGCGAGCGGGGAGGCCAAGGCGAAGGCGGGGCGCGTGGGGTGGTATGTGAAGAAGTGGGCGTTCCGCGCGTTCTTTGGGGTGAAGGGGGGTGTCCTCCATCATGCGGAGAAGCCGACGTACGATGTGGATCAGGTGAATATAGAGGTGTAGGGCGGGGCTGGATGATTTGTGGAGCGCGGGGTTAGGTTCGCGCCAGCCATGGCGAGTATAGATTGGGTTTGCGCCATTTCGGGGTTTTTCTGTTCCTGTTTCTTTGTATCAAGAGCATTTATTTTAGTCGTGAATAATATAATGAATATACCGCCCGATCTCATCTGTGCACCCCATATATGAACAATATAAGATCTTTACCTCAGCCCGCGCATGCGTTTCAATTACTCCACAGCTATGCCGCTCCAGCACTACCCTACTTCTATGTGCACAGCTCATTGCTGAAGTGTTCAACTCGTGGCCTCCAATACATAATGTATCGTGGTGCTGTCGCGATCCCTTGCATTTTGAAGACTCGAGGCCGGCAATTGGAATTGGAGACTAAGATTTTATTGTGTGAAGCAGACGCGTGGGCGCAGTCGTGAACATGGACACTAAAACTGCCTACGGTATTCTACGCCCGTCGCAATGAAATTGGATGACCGCATGCCGAGTTGATTTAAAATAAAATAAAATAGGCTGGCCAAGCGCTGTCGTGGCTTGTGGTCAATATTGATATCAAGAATGAGCGGATGATGGTTTCTGCAGAAGAGGGGAACATAAGCAGATGTAATTGAGAGTATTTTAATCGTGTCTTCAGGGTGGTGAGCCCCTGCAGTGCGGGCATTGTCTCTTCCAACGCCGCGCAGAAGCGTTGACCCACGAGAGGATCCCGCACCGCGCATTGCACCTCGCGGAGTCGGGAAAAATGCGATACGGAAGGCGGGAGGGGCGTAGGAAACGGGAGGTCTTCGAAGGAAGTCCAGCAGTGCAGGACGATGACTTCCAAGCTCGAAAGATGCTCTACTATTTTCGCGAAAATGCAAGGGAGGTGCGCAGGCACGGCGCTGCCATTGAGTATGACTTGGGTTTGGGCCACTGCGTGCACATGGCAACGAGTCCATTGGTGCCTCCGGCACTCAAATTAAGTAATTGTGAATCAAAAAAAAAAGTTGGCTTGGGCTTTTTGCAGCAAAATTATTTCATAGTTGAGTCAGAGTAAATAAATGTATCTAAGGACCACATACATCCCACAGGGCCTGGTGAGTGAAGTGTACAATACAAATATGCTGCCCACCTGTTTATTACATTCTACCACGGACTAGTATTATTATATCACAGTGTTGGTAGCTGGCGCGAAGAGGGAGGCGAGGGACCTTGAAAGCTTCACCAATGAATGGTCCAACAATGACAAGGACCATTTGGGGTCAGACTTCTCGATGTGAAGAGGGTTTGCCGATTGTGCATAATCTTGCGGCCTTCCATTTGGAGAGGATCGTGGCCTCCAATCACCTCTAGGAATTTATCATGATTCACCGATGCGCAGTGATGTATAAGGTTATTCAAAACAAGCACTTCGCACTCAACACAAATGGGTCAGGGATATAGCCGCAGAGGGCAACCTCGGCAAGGTCAAAATAGCCGCGAACGGCAACTTCAGCGAGGTCAAAATAAATATTACAGCGACCTCAGATAGGTCAAATATATTGATCATGCACGATAAATGCAGTCAGTATTTGACGAGGCAATGGATGGATGGAAGACGTACAGTCATTACTAGGCACAGTTATTGTGGCACCGTAAAAGAAACTGTGATGGATTAATGAGCAATTGAGGTGGCGAGTAAACGCATGAACTTACCTGATTAACTGCTTGATAACCCAGAATACAGGCTTTGTCCAAATTGTCGATCGGATAACGCTGGCCCTTGCATTGGTCACACAAGCAGTTAAAAACCACCGGGTGATGTCAGCGCTTACAGTCATAGCGAGCAAGGTAGATCAAGCGGTTGAGCGGTTATAATCAAGAGTAGAACGTGTTTTCGCGATATTCAATGGCTGGATTCCATCGCGAAAGTATTAATAAAGGGACATTTATTCAATACCGTTCAATCTAAGAAACATGTCCTCGTCAACGGTATCTAACCGGAAGTATAAGTTGTCGCGTTGGGTTCCGCATGCACGCACCAAGAGTTTTTGTCCAGCATGTTGCGGCGCCATCGTCGCGTCGTCGTAGGCCGTGAATGCGGTGAAAAGACTCGTCGTGACGGCGTCTGAAACTATGACATCATATCCAACAACTCGAACAAATTATGAGCAAATAATGATATTGTGGGGGCGGTCACGTCACTTGCTCCACTCTCTCTTCAACCACCACACTGACAGCGCCCACCGTCAACGACGCTAGCGAGCCGAAGCCTATAAAGGGCGGGCTGGAACGCAGTGGGTCCCACCACCATGTCTCAAACTACTAGGACGTCACTGCAGCAGTGGACCCTGCCACTGGCCGGCACCCAGACGTCACCACCAACCAGCTCCGCAGCTCCGAGTCCCGAATGCATCACTTCGCCGAGCGTATTGGTTACAACAAGGAGCAGGAAAGGTATCGGATCTGGGATATTCCCTTCCTCCACGGCGACGAGTCCGACGAGCTCAATTTTGATCGAGTCTTCCGCCATCCTCTACTTTTGAAGCTACGTCTTTAATGTATATCTCATCCTTGATGTACCCCTAACAGTCGTACAGGTTTTTGTGTCCATCATTCGCGGCCCGGCCGCTGCGGACGGCGTCATGCAAAAGCGCTCGATGCTACCCCGGGCGGCAACCATGCAGCAGCGGTTTAACATGAAACACACCACACCTGGCGCTATGGTTACCACCACGATATTTGTGCGTGTTCTGTGTGTTCCTGTCTCCTACTGACCCTGTACAGACTCTTTTCCTCTTCTCTGCGGACGAAGACTTTGGTCCGGTTGGCGATGTCACCGGTATCAACTATTGAAATTCATACATTTTTTATTTTATTTTATATCCCTCGCCCCTTGGTATACTATGCTCCTGACCGAATTGACATGATATAACATTAAGACTTCACTAATTATGAACGGGAACACTGCTATGAGGCGTGACTCCGAGAGAAGGATTTTCCGAGATTCTGACATGATCACGGAACATGAAGACCACCAATTATGTAACGGACAGATTAGTGAGGTGTTGACGGAAGATGAGGGCAGGTTGCACGCCAGCGGCGCCATAAAACATTATTTTGATGCTCACAGCATCCAGTGAAGTTTGGTGAAGCTACACCCAGATAATTCGGGCTGAGAAGTGAGAATGGTATTGAGGGGGATGAGTTTGGACAACAGAGGTAACCCCAAAAGCCAGAGAACACCAGAAGTGCAGAGAGCATCGAAAGCATTTGCATGGACGATGGTTGAGAAAGAGAGAGAGAGAGTAGGGTCTACCACAGATTATCCGGATGATATCCGGTTCAATATCCGCAGGTGTTGCGACCTTCAGAGGCAAAACCTTATCCGCGCGGATTTCCTCTGCACGGATACGGGTCTATCCGCAGATCCACCCACGGATATTCACGGGTATCCACGGGTGGGGACAAAAAAAAAAAATAACTACGCACAAACCATTAGTACACCAATAAAATCTCATAATTAATCACTATCTATGTCCTCGAAGTGGTCCCTAGTGGTCCAGACTATTCCACGCGCCAAATGAGTCCGAATTGGACAATATCTCCACCGCTTTCCATTTCCCCTAGTCGGCGGATCTTTCGGCTGCGTCTCTCTTCAATGAGCAATCAGTGAGGTTTGAACTTCCGATGAGATAAGTAAAAAAAATTCAAGTCAAACATGTCCACGGCAACTTCCGGGCAACTTCCGGTCGCGGCTCCAGCCACCTGGCATCACCATTTGATCGGCTGTCATCAATATCCAGTGCTGGCATCTGATGTTGGGTTTGAGCCTATGTCTCGCTAGCTTGAGGACGGTAGCCAAAAGCGGAGGAACATTAAGAACAATATCCGCAGATAATCCACGGGTGGGGAAAAAAGCAGCTCTTGAATCCGTATCCGTATGGCAGGTAGCGGCTACGGATAATCCGTCATCCGTGACGGGGTACCTGGGTCAATATCCGCAGATGTGATAGGATTTCGGCGCAACTTGGGACGCAACTTGATGCCCAACTTGGTCCCAACTTCAGTCGCATCGTTTCTCCGGGAGTCACCGGCAACGACAATGGTGGATGGAAATCGGATAAGCGAAGTTGGGCATGAAGTTGCATGTCAAATCATGGTCCCGACCGTGATTTGACACGCAACTTCGAAGTTGGGCAGTTTTTGAGTTGCAACTTCAAAATAAGTTGGGCACCAAGTTGTGTCCCGAGTTGCGTCCCAAGTTGCGATATCTGAAACAGTTGCGATATCTGAAACACCCTATTTGCTGAGAGTCCGAGTTGGCGTGTATTATTTTTCATGAACTTGAAGAAGTGTTGGACAACGGCGCTTCTGAGGCACCAGAGAATGGAATATCCAAGGGATATCAGCGACGAGTCTTTCCGTACATAGGTGGAGATGCAGAACGAGGAACTTCAAATGAAGAATGACAGGATTTGATGATGGCATCGTGATTTATAGGCGAGTAACTCAGACAGACGGACAATTACGCAGATGAGACCTGGTCCCTAAATCCTGGAACCAAGAATATATCTTTCAATATCAGTTGCATTTCATACACCAGTTTCGGCAGGCTTCCGTTCCAGAAAGTGTGCAAGTGCAAATCGGCACATTGTTTCCCACTGCTTTGTATATTTAATCTCGTATCCTATAAGGTCGATGTCCATCTCACTTTCCAATGCCTCCCAGACGTGAAACACCAGCAGCACAGCCGCTCTCGGCTCAAACAGATGTTGCTCCCTGGCATACAACTTATCGCCCGTGTTGGAAACGGTTTGCTACCCTATATCATAAGTGAAAGGATTATAATTTCGGGAGACAGCCATCGACACCTGCTCATCGGTCTCTTAACCCATTGGTTACGGTTGTGCCGCACACTCCTGCTCGCCAGGCCATGAACCGCCTTGTTACACAGATGTCAGCACAGGCTCCGATGGCCAGTCCTGGTCCTCGGTTGCATGCTCCTGGTGCTGGATCTGATGGCGAGTCTGAACCTGACGGCGATGCAGAAACATCAGATTCAGACCCTGAGCCATTCCCTGTGCGCAGGATTCCTGCTGGGAGGCCTCGCCGCTTGGCTCAAGACGATGGTGACGATGAAGAGATTGTCATCAGCCTCAATTCAGATGATGAAAACACATCGGCAGTTCACACCTCTCCTCAGAGGGATTCTGCTCCTCGACAGCCACGCCGAGATTCTAATACTGCTGAGCCTGTTCCCGCCCGTCGGCAGCATCATTCTAACAAGTGGCTTGGATTTTCTGTCGACGCTGATAACTTTGCCTGGGCAGAGACTTCTGCGCTTGCAAACTCCAAGTCTCCTGACTGCCTATACTTCTTTGGGCAGCATACTGAAAGCTGGGCTTATAAATGCCGGCTTTGTTCGTGAGTTTTGCGTCTTTCATGCCCCAAAATCACTGATGTTGACCATCTTTTTCAAGAAAAATCTATGTTGTTGGAAGCAGTCTGACAACAAGACGTACCCATTTGCAGACTGAGCACTCGCCCGAATATCTCAGGACTGTCACACAAAATAAATGGGAGAATAAGCTCCCTTCCGAGCGGAAGCAACAGTTACAGCAGAGACAAGCAGAGAGAATCCCATTCTCGTCTTCAGCCTTCCTGGATCAATTGGTCAAAGTCATTGTGTCAAATGACCTGGTATGCTCAGCGTCCTCTCACTTGTGCTTCTGGTTGACTTATGTATATTCAGTCCATCAATCTCATCGAGAGCCACGACTTCCGTGACTTACTGCTCATGTTGCGGGACACACTGCGCGAGCAAGATATTCCTCACCGAACCAAGATTCGAAGTCTCATCATTGATGGTTGGACTGCATATTACTTGAACTTAGAGCTGAGATTGGCGTAAGTGGACACAATTCCTTGAATATATGTCAAGGTGACGAAACTGATGAATAATTTGCAGCGTGCACTTGGGAAGATCAGCTTTACAATGGATGTCTGGAGCAGCAAAGCACTCCAACCGTATCTCGCAGTTACTGCGCACTGGCTTGGTCTGCGAGCGGGTACCAGTCAACCTGCTTTGCACCAAGCTCTCCTTGCCTTTAGATGCATTCGTGGTGCTCACAGTGGCCAGCGCATGGCACGCATTATTTTCAATATTCTTGACCATGCTGATATACTCCATAAAGTGTGTGGCTAGTGCAATTGTCGTGTATCCTTCTAATATGCCTTTTAGGTTGGGCACTTCACCATGGATAATGCCTCCAATAACACAACTTTCATGACCCACCTTGCCATTCTCTTGCGCGAGAGAGGTATCGTTGGTTTTGATGCCAAGAACAACTACATCCGCTGCTTTGCCCACATAATCAATCTCTGTTCGCAGGCCGTGATCAAACAAATGGAAAAAGATGATGCTAATGAAACATATTCTGATTCCGACACAGACGATGACGGTACGGACCTGGATTGCTTGGGTGATGATGTTGAGGAGGTTATCAGCCCACAAGTGCATCGAACTCGGAAGGCGGGTCCCATGCGTCACGCACGGAAGACTGTTGCCTTCATACGAAAGGGCGGTCAGCGGCGTGATCAGCTGCTCGACATCATCAAGACAGGCAATGCAGATGGCCTGTAGACACAGCTCATCACTTTCGACGGCGGCAACACATTTGATAAAGGCAATGTATCGCTCTCTCCTGTGATGGTGTTACCTGATGTGAAGACGCGATGGGACTCTGTATTCTATATGCTTCGTCGGCTTCGGTACTTACAACAGGTGAGTTAAATCCTCCTGTTAACTATGCCAGTCATCATTACGGTTACTATCTAGCCTGTTGTCCAATTTTTTTCGATCAATCGCGAGGCACGCAACTTCAGTCACCCACTTCAGAACCGCCATTGGAATCAGTTAGAGCTGATGGACTCTAACTGATGGAGTTGATTTTGCAGGTTTGTTGACCTGATTTCTGCTAAACTCATCTGTATTCTGACTCTTGTACTAGCAACCACACACTGTTCAAACGGCAATGTCGGTTGAAAATACAACGATCCTGGCGGCCACCATTCCAGCTTTCGAACTCTTTGTTGCATCTTAGACATCGATGATTGCCGATCAAGATTTACAGAAGGAGGACATTTCGAAGTTCATTCGACCTGGCCTAGCCATCGCAAACAAGTATTATAACAAGTTCGGGGAGACGGATGCCTATATTATTTCGATGTGTGAGCAGATATACGCCGCACATATTACTGTTCAGATGTTGACTTATGATTTAAACCAGTCGTCAACCCTTCCATCCGTTTTGAATGGATCAAGCACAACTGGAGCCCAACAGATCAAGCAAAGGCAAGGAGTATCATTTTAGCGAAAGTAAGTTTGTCACCTCTGTTGTGATAACAAGTAGTAAAAATTTCCAAGCTGCAGGCGTACCGAAATGAGGGTATGACTCAGGCTGAGTCCGAAGGATCTGGTGAAAACAGCCCTACCGGATCAGGCTCCCGACAGTCATCACGGTCCCGATCCCGAGCTCCTGCACCTGCTGCCCAGCTGGCCATTGCCCAGGCAGCCCTACGCTTCCGCAATCCACAGAAATCTCTCGATTTTTCTGCCGGAGCTTAGAACTCCCAGGCTGGTGGTCAATGGTCAGCTGAACAAGAAATGAAGAATTACATGCAAAGCGCTATTCCACCCAGGGAAACCACTGACATAGTTGGCCACTGGATGGTATGTGTCGTACTTGATTAGTAAACTCATCTACTCATCATGCGTCTACCATACAGAATCACGGCATCACGATATGGCCCACAGTACATTGCCTGTTCGTTGATTATGCCCCCATCCAAGCAACATCTGTCCCATCAGAGCGAGTATTTTCCTCGTCGGCAGAGACTGATACAAAGCGGCACAATCGTATTAGTCCCGTCCTGATGGAAGCATTGCAGATGCTCAAGTTCAACTTCAAGAAATCCCGACTCAATTCCATGTCTGATTGGCAGCTGGCTCCTATCGCAGATGATGAGGAAGACTGGTTGCGTGCTTTGGCTTCGGAAACTGACAAGGAAAGAGTTGGAGCCCTCAGGAGAGAGGTTACAGACAGTTTTGAGTTCGCAGACACGGTTTATTTTGACATGCCAGAGGCATCTGGAGGACAGTAGGAAAATATTGTTGCAAATGGCCTTTATTTAGCGAGCTTCGTGTTAGTTTCATTATATTTATTGCATGATTCAAATTATCAGGGACTTTACATGAATTTACAACCCGACTTGACGACTCAAGTCGACTTTGATAGACTCGACTTGACTTGGCACAAGACCAAGTCAAGTCAAGTCAAGTCACGAACAGACTTGTGCCGACTTCCCAAGTCGCGACTCGACTTCCCGAGTCGCGGCAACATTATACAGTACCGATTTGTATTGAATTTGTACTTACCAATGTAAGTTAGTAAGTCAGGTAAGTTATGGATGAAATGGTTTTCAGAGCATGACAGAGACGCGAGGGTGCAAGCGAAAAACCGAGTGTTATGCATCCTCATTTCTAGGAATCGCGACTTCCATTTCAGTAACTCGACGAAAGTAATGTCGCATATGTTTTCGTTGTGTTTTCGGGCATTTCTCGATATCCTATTTATGGGTGTTGCGACTTACATGTAAACTAAAATGCAGAAAAAGTAGGCCGGACTTATCAAAACATCGGGGTCAAAAAATGATGGTGGGCCGTCATTTTGGCCGAACTGCCATTCGCACGCATTTGCAAAGGGACGACCCACGACAATATTCTTGAGACTTGTGGACACGGGGGACCGGTGCAGAAAGTCCCCCACAGATTTCTTTGGCTGTTGAAGGCTAAAGGGGATCGCAAAAGGTGGATCTGGATTACGACTGATTGGGGAGAGCATTCGAACCTGCAATAAATGAGCAGGGCTGGAAACTTCCATAAGACCCCTCTGAGCTTAGTCATCCATCCACTTCTGTTCGTGTCATCCATGTCCCTCTGCTGAAATAGCCATTCTGGCCGTCTCCAACGGGCGTCACGCTCGACAAACCAGTTATTTCCCACAGCCGGAGTGAACTGCGAGCTGACAGGGTACCATCGGCACGTCTCTTGTGAGCGGTCGCATTATCATAAACGAAGACGTGGTCGTAATCGGCAGGATAAACCTCTCGGAGGATAAGATCTGCGACAGCGGCCGCAGTTTGATCAGGTGATGGTGCCTCACGCAGCTTCACAGGAGCACAATAGGGCTCATAAATGTGCGTGAACTCAGGTGTCTCCATATCTGGATAGACAGTTGATGCAAGAGAGTTGAGACTGTCTTTCGACGTGGCTGGATGTGTGGGGGGATACCGGGAACCAAGAAATGATCTGTCATCTTCATCCAGCACTTCTTCGACAGTGGCACGACGGCACTTAGAGGCCGGAATGGTATATTGATGGGACGCGTACAGAAGACTATCCTGGAGTGCGTGAACCTTTGCTCTCCCGCGATGTCCTTCGTTCGGGCCGTCCACCGTTTCATTGTCTCAATTTTTCCAAGGTCTTGGATGCTCCGGGTCCGTTTCCGTTAAATCAGTGGAAACCTTACGCTTGTCGGCTATAACGGGAAGGATGCTTTCGCACACCGGTGTAGCATTCCTCACAGGTTTAAACGACGTGGCCGATTGTGGAATGTGGAGAGAGGCGGTTGTGAAAATTCCTGAAAATAAAAAATACCGACTTGAATATTGAACGAGCGCTCGCGGGGGGGTATATTATACTCGCATGGTCTAAATGTCTGAACAACGAGTTTACCGAAGACACGGGCCTCCTCTGAATTAAAACCCAGATCGACCGTTCTCTCCATGAACGATTGGCTTCATACCAGAGATCGGTTACCGGTCTACCACCAGTCACAGTCCATCGTTGTGAGGGAATACCGCCGTTATTCAAGCGAAGCAGGGAATGAAAGAATACGCTTGGATATAAGTGGGCTTTCACATTTCAGTTAAGACTTGATCAAGACTCACGCTAAGTAGTAC
The DNA here is from genome assembly GCA_029282285.1 of Mycena rebaudengoi. Classification (NCBI taxonomy): domain Eukaryota; kingdom Fungi; phylum Basidiomycota; class Agaricomycetes; order Agaricales; family Mycenaceae; genus Mycena; species Mycena rebaudengoi. The sequence goes on from JARJCX010000024.1 coordinate 332,352, forward strand.
TCCAGAAAGACAGCGGTGAATCGAGCCACGCCGAATGCAGCTCGCTTCGAATAGCAACCTCAAAAGGAAAGAAACTACTACCAGGCACTCTGACTCGTATATTGAGGGAGCAGATCGACCCAGATGGTGGTAAGAATTTTTGGTACTGTACTAGGCTTGGACTTTCAATGACTGGCGCGGTGTCCACAGTAGCCAGTAGATAGTTTCCGGCTTGCGGGTTCACCTTGAACCCTTGTGCTCCCTTGTCGTGGGGCCCCGGCTTGAGACCTCTGTGTCGATCAAAAGCACGTTCATATCTTCACTGTTGTAATTCATTTGGTTTTCTGGAGCTCCGTTGGCATGAACAACTTGAGCAGAGAGTGAGATTGTGCAATGCTAAGAATTTGTACATTTCGCTGAGATACATCAGAATTGAAGGAACGACTTTGCCCTGATCCATCTCCCTTGTCCAACAGTCGAAGTAACGTTCCTATTACTCCGCTACAGTGGCCTCCCAGGACTTCCGAAACTCCACAGTCGTGCTGTCGTAAGGCAAAGGACCACAGCCCGAAAATGGGTCAAGCGGTTCATCTGGCTGAGTGCTTTGCCCGAAGTCGACATTCCACCGCGCGTTGTAGCTGGTCGTTACTCTCAGTATAAATTGTCGGTAATGGAGCCAACAACGTACCTTCCAACTTCAAGCGATTCCGGCAAGACCACGGCAAGCCGAAGACCGTTTATAAGACCGCAGAAGTCAACACTGGCGTCGCCCCAAAGACTATGGTGATCGTGAGCTTAAAATATCAAGGAGCATAGAAAAGAGGTTCACGTGAAAACCCATTCTTCAATGCCGGACGGAGGCGTGTAATAAAGGGTGATATTTCTCGCCCACCCGTCGAGGGATGGAGTGCCAACCTCTTGACCGTTGGGCGGAAAGGTCCACCCGACGATGGCCCGGCCAGGGATGTCACCATCAGAGACAGGGGCGACGAAGATGATGTTCTCGTCAGCCGGGGCCCACGGCGCTATTCTCGCAGCAACGGTCCCGATGGGCGAGACATGGCTGGGAATAACAGAAGTCTGGACCTCGAAGTTGCCAGAAAAGAGTTGGAAAGATCCCGTGGCGCCGGCCTGAGATCCTGCGTTGACTTGAAAGACGAGAGAGCTCAGAAGAGAAGCGAGTGCGATAAAAGTGCGAGATAACATTGGTTGCTTGTTCATTAATTTTGCAAAGGCGACCTTTATACGTACCGCCCGATGATATTCTAAACGGGCAAAACAGGCCGCGCGGCGAGGTACCTCGGGGGTGGGTTTGGTGCTTCGCCTCGCTGTTAGGACCGGCGTACAAACCGCTTTTGAACCGCAGTAAGTGATGCTAAGGCCTAGTGGAAAAACTGCGCAGGGAATGCCAGGGAATGCCAAGTGGAAATGCAGGTGATACTATTCCGCAGCGCTTGCTACTTCGCTTGGCGTGACGGATCCCTGGTGGCGCCGCGATGCCGGTGATCGGCTGATCTGATGGGTGATCGAAATCCATATCGCCGGCCGTTCGCTTACGTTGCGGGCTGCGCGATCACGTGCCAACTCTCGTCCCCTCTCCGCCCCGTCCGATGGCTTGCAGCCTGAAGTGGGAGGTAACTATCAGCTTGTTAATGCTTATTTCCATGTACATAGTGGTTAATGGAGTATAAGTACGAGGAAAAATACAGAGTCAGCGAGTTAATCAACTTAAGGGCGGAGACAACGGGGAGGGGTGTGCGGGTGCGCCGTACACATTGGCTGCACACTCCCCGTAATATTTTTATTCGGTGCTGCATGGATCCGGCCTGCTGCGCGCATTATACTTTGACGAGCTTTTTCTCTGCTAACCCATCTCATTATATTTATCTATGAATGTTCCTTCACACCGAAACCAGTCAGGTTAGAGTTTGAACTGTGCGCAAATTATTCAAGGTATATAACTACTTCGATGTTTTAATGCTTTCATTTCGTTCCTAACCTAACCTAACCACCTATGTACTTCAGCTTTAGTTTTTACCATCCTAGTGACTGCCTTCGATTTCTGGTTGGGCTTTAACTAGGCCCAAATCCCTCAAGCTATTGAGGTTCTTGCTTCAGATCCTGTAGTTTAAATCCTAAACTGAGTGGATTAGACGTCTTAAGCTCACGCTACTACGGTCAGCGGCCGTTATTGTAGTATCCAATTTGCACAGTTTTCATTCCATGAGTTGCATATATCTTTTAGCTACTTACTGTATTATTTCGATCAATTCGAACAAGGTCCCGACTTTTCGGAGGAAAAAAAAAACTCATAAATCGAGAAAAAATTATTGCTGTAGATTGAGCTTCAAAGCCTTTTTTGAGGGCACAGAATGCGGAAGTGGACAGCACTACACATTCAACCTGCAGTATCTTCAGATCTTGTGGTGAGGTCAACAGAATGCCTGTTTAGGCACACTATTAAAATTACCGAGGTTGAAAGTAGTTTCATCCACAAATATCCCTTGTTTATCTTGCGAATTTGAATCAATGTGCTGCACAGCAGCCGAAAATTTGATTTCTCCACTCCAAAGACACAAAGACACAACCAGATAGTGAGAAATATTATGCTATATCAAGAAGGTTCGTCAATGAACTTGGGCAATCTGGATCTCATTCCTGTTCACTATTGTTTCCTTCTCACCCCCAATATTTTTTTTTCAAAGGCTTGAATGAACCTAATGTTTCGGATTATTTCAAGTCACCTTGAGTGTTTTCCAAGCTGGTTTCCTGCATACACTACTTGTGCACTACCTAGCTCACCATTTATGGTCTGCGATTCATCAACAATACACCTCGCAGCGGTCGAAAAAAAAATGCTGCCCCCCCCCTGTGCTCTGCGGGGACAAATGGAGCCTCTGCACCTTAGTCTGCAAGACCCGCAATGTACAAATAAAATTGTCAATGCAACATCTGGTCCTCTTGTTCCTGATAAGGTCACTACTGGATTTGAACAGTCAGTTAATTCCTCCGAGGATTCTAAGTAAGTCCAATTTCATAGGTTATCTTCTAGCAGCGAGCTGAACTTCTTTAGTTCCATGCCTTCAACCGTATCTGCATCGACAGTCCAACAGTTTGCAGAAACTCACAATGTTCCACTGCCTACCGCAAGATCCACCATTGAAATCAGCCAGAAGCACTCAGCTGATGGAGAGCTTTCTGATCAGCCACCTATTTATCTTGGGCTCAGTTCTGTGGGCAGAATAACTTTCTCGTGGCTTTGGAGGCACGAAATCTGTTAGGTGTTGTTAGGAACTCTTACACGGCACCTGAGACTAAGCTGTCCTAAGTTCTATATTCAAGAGACTGAGGGCGTTGCTGAGTGTGGGTGGGGAAAAGATGCCCATCACATGCCAGCAAGGCCCTTATATATACTACGTTACAAAGCGAAGCGGTGCTACGGATTATCCCAAAGGAGTAAGGCGTGCGGACCTCGGTCCGCACGCCGCCCTCTTACACTCCCCCTCCTTAGGGCAAGTATACGCAGCCCGATGTTCATCGGATATTATCCATAGTTTCTATTAGACGTTTGTATAAAGTAAAGTGGTAAATGAGCGTGGATCTCACAAGAATATCGTGATGCAGGCGCAAAAGAAACAATTTTTAAATTCAATGAACGTGGTATCACGAAGTTATCGTGCTGTAGGCGCAAAGACTTGATTTCAGATATTATGTAGAAGGAAGATTATTCAGGCAAAGGGGTGCGATGATGCCACGAGGCCCTGGTCCAACCGTTAACTTGCTGCGCTTATTGCATAGATAGTTACCCGCTAGCCCCGCCTATTGCAGGGTCGGCGGTGGTCATAGGGTCCAGGGGGTTCTCGGATTCCGACTGCGGGGTTCCGCTACCGTCATTATGCGCCGATCCCTCAATGCCTGTCATGGGTGTGTGTTGAGAGTCCATAAGCCCAGCAGGAACGCGCGGATGGTTCGTGCTGTTGGGAACAGCCGGCGGTGCGTGTTCCAGCTGTGCAAATAGGGGGGGCGGGGTCATGGCCATTGCCTCCGATACTGTGCGGGGCGCGTCTGGCCATTCCAAATTCTCCAAGTCCGCGATGTTGGACTTGGTATTGCGGCGCGCATGTGAAAATGATTCCAGGATGCGCACATCGCCGGAACCCGCGGTAATACCGCGTTGCGAGAACTATGACGCGACGTGTGCCATGGTGATGTTGTCCGTTAAGAACGGATAGTGCGCGAGTGGTAGCGCCGCAGAAGGGTATCCGCCAACGAGTAGGATGGCATCGAATAGTCCAGGTATTGAGAACATCATAATAGCGGTGTCGAAGAATCGCCGGAATTGATGAGGGATGTTCCTGCGGTTAACCGGGCTCATCGCAAGTATTGTATGATAGGCCAAAACGTCGTCGTCCAGTGGCGTGTCATTGGCCGCAGTTGGGAGACGATGCAACATGTTGCGCAGTCCGGAAACCCAGCCCGCGGTAGCCAAGAATGCGTAGTGGTGGAGCAGGGCTGCGCGCGACGCAATTGAGTTCGGGAGCTTTGTCCACTCTGCGAAGTCGCTGGGGGGGTCCACTGGGCCAGTGTCGGACGGGTTCTGCAGGGCAATCCCCAAGTCCACGCGCTCAGTGATGCCCGCCTCGGCCGTTGCGCACGGGGTACCCGTGGTGCCGTGGATTGGTGACAATACTACATGCGAGTAAGACATGTTGTGGTCGTACTGTGATGTGGACGAACCTGACGCGGACGAGGCCACGGATCCCGCTATGTAGCAGTTGGATGAGTTCGTGCGACGGCCACCGCGTACGTCCGCGGTGGAGTGCTGTATGTGACGTGGGGGACGGGGGTGCCCCGTCACCGTTATCCACCAGGCGCGCTCAATATCCTGCTGGTTACGCAGCAGGTACGATTCGCCCTTGCTGCGAAAGTCCGCCGGGCACGCCGAGCAATTCTGTACGATCAGGGAGAACATCTCGTACACCTCTTGCTGTGCGACGCGGAGCCACACGATGAGGTTGAGTGCCTGGGCGATGCTGGCGATCTGTAGGTAGATGAACAGACCCAACCGTGAGTCGTGCAGCCATGCAGCGGAGGTCGTCTCATTGGGATTGGGTGTACGCGATCTCAGTTCCACGAGGCGGGATTCCTCTCGTTCGACATAGTCGAAGTCCGATGCGACATCGTCCTCTGACCCCACGTAGTCGGGGTCTGCGCGCCGCACGGTGTCTGGTGCCTGCGGGTGACCGTCGCTCCCGCGAGGCACGAGGCGTAGTTCAGGCGAGGCCACGATGCGTGGGGCCGCGGGCGTCGCTGCCGTTGTACCGATGCCCGATCATGGAGCTCGGGGTGGGGGCTTGTGCATTAGGCGCGTTAGTGCGAGTGCGGACAATCGCTTCTTCACGAGCGCGCGTACGATTGTCCTCGGCCACATGCCGATTGTCGTCCCTGAGCCGCGAGGCGCTGCTGGAGAGTTCCCAGTGAGGCGACCGTGATCGCTGGGGAGCGCCTCCCCAGTGTGGTTCGTCGCGGTAGCGGTTCCGCGAGGTGATGGCATGCTGCCGCAGCACGCCCTCGCGGTGCTGCGGCGCCTCCCAGTGGCGCTCGCTGTCCAGGGCTGGTGAACAGGCGAAGGGACCGGAGGCTCTGCCCCAGGCAGGCGGTCCCGGCCACCCAAAGTGGGGGGCTGTCTCAGTCGCCACCAATCGCGTCGGGTTGACGGAGATTGGTGAGGCTGTCGTAGTAGTCGGTCCCGGATTAGCTCCGGGTGGTCCTTGGGTGGTATGGGAGCGAGGAGTGGGAGAGACGTCAAGGGAGTCGCCCAGCGCGGCGACGTAGGTATTGCCCGTCCAAAACCCCGCCGCTTTCCATTGGTGGAACGTCCGACGGGTCGTGCAGTCCTCGATGTAGTATTCCGAGTCGTCAAACAAGCCAGGCATGTCAGAGTCTGTGTTAGTCATGGTTCTACACTGTGTTGTAGGGCAGTAATGGGTGTATGAGGACTTCGCGTCGATTTCTCGGCCATTGAAGTACTCGGCGCATAATTCAGAGTGTGTGCGAGATTAATGCATCTCGTATGCCGGCTCCGTGGGCCGGTGATGCCGTCAAGGTATTGACGTGGGAATATAGTCGTCGTCCGTGTGCTTCCTAGTCCCGAGGCAGTTCCTGCCACTTGGTTACGCCATGTAGCGCGTAATACTCATCAAGATGTTGCAGATCCAGCAAATTTTTAGGCAGTTCCCATGTAATGTCTCCCGCTGTCCACTGAACTCGGAACCGAATGGTACGTGGTCCTATCCACGAATGTTCTAATATGCTGTTGATGAACCATTCCTGGTTGTCCGGCATCCCAAAATCATAGAATCCACTCGCTTCCCTGCTAGGGAAGATGTCACTATCGTTCGGCTGATGCTCGCGTAGTAGTGACGCGTGGAACCGCGGGTGAATACAGTGTCGCCATAATTCGGTGGGTAATTCCAATTCGTAATTGGAAGTATCCGGGTAGCTCTTCACCACCGGGAACAGCCCGATGTATTTGGGCACGAGCTTACGTGCACGGCTTTTCGGTAAGTTGAGGTTCTTGGTGGATAGGTACACCAGCGCCCCTACGTCATACGGGATTTCTTCCCGTCGGATTGTTGGCTTGATGCGTTGCGCGTACTCGGGCTTCGATGATCGAGTCGTGCGCCAGCGTTATGCATACCAATGCATTGTCAACAAAGTCTCGTACTCCAGGGAACTCTGTGGCTTCCGCGGAGATATTATTCATACGCGGTACATACCCATAGTTCAATTCAAAGGGAGCATAGCCCGTCGCAGCACTCAGGCTGGAATTAATCGCAAACTCTACCATAGGTACATGATATGCCTAGTCCCGCTGATCTGCGGCCACCATCGAGCGCAATATTTGGGAAACATTGCGTATCGCACATTCCAACGTGCTGTCCGTTGTGGTATCCGTTTGTGGGTGAAATGATGTTGACATCATGATTTTTGAACCGGTGAGCCTGTGCAATTCTCTCCAAAATTTCGCCGTGAATTTGGAGTCGTGGTCAGATACGATTGATTGTGGAATTCCGTGCAGTCGGACTACGTCGCGGACGTACAGCCATGCCACATCAGAGGATGTGTCGGTCACCTTCATCGGAGTGAGTGATACCATGTTCGTTAGCCGGCAAATTACTACGAGCATATAGTTGTACCCCAAACAATTGGGAAAGGGCCCAACAAAATCCATCCCTATGGAGTCCCAAGGGTGTTGAGGCACCGGGAGCGAATGTAGCAGGCCCACGGGGGCCTGTGTGCTTGGCTTCGACATCCTGCACGTCCCACATGTCGTGCAAAAATTTTCGATTTGCGATCCAATTTTCGGCCACCAGTACCACCTCCTGACATATTCCGAGGTGCGTAATGGTCCAAGGTGGCCCAGGGTCTTGTGCGCTTGATCTATAACCAGCTCAGGGAGCAGGTGTGGTCCGCCAATGCCCTTTGTCCGTGGTATGCACAGGCATCGAGCGCCAGTCGCCGTTGTTATATATAGCAAGCCACCCTCCATCGTGAAGGTGGGGTATTGCTCTGGGTTCGCAACAATTTTTGCGAACAAGGCATCGTTCTTGTATCCGGCGATGACGCTGGGTAGGAACGAAGTATCACCATGAACTATGGTGTCTAAGGGTGGGTCTGCGGCTATTGTGTCCCCCAAAGATATGGCGGACGTGTCGAACCCCTGCTCGTTCAGCGCGATAGCGTGGTGCTCGAGTTCATCAGCCTCGAGGACCCGGTCTTCAACTACGTTGTTGACTCGTTTCGCAAATAGTTGCGTCGGATAATTGGTGAGCTCGTCCATTCGTAGTCTCGTCATATCTTCGAGGTCTGGGTCTAGGTGAAAGTCGGCTGTCACGTAGGTCTCGGGGGAATGGTGCTCGTCGGGCCGGTCATTCTCGTAGTAGCGCAAGAGGCAGTCTGCAACCTTGTTGCGAGTCCCTTCGACGTGAAACACTTCGAAGTCGAATCTGGATAAGTATTCATCCCAATGTATGAGGTGTCCGTTAATACTACTCCTTGCAGCTGTTTTTATGGCCTCCAGTGCTTTGTGATCGGATGCGATCATAATTTTTCGTCCAAGTAATTGGTCCTCCCATTTAAGGAGGCCTTCAATGATTGCTAACACCTCCTGCTCATATGTCTTATACGAACATTGCGCAGAGGTAAACTTTCGTGACATAAATCCTGCCGGTCGGCAGTTCTCCCAGGAAGGACCTTGGCCATATAGTGCGCCTACACCACACACCGACGCATCGCAGATGAGCCAGATCAGATCTGGATTGCTCATGTCTATGGGCTTTAAAATGGGCGTGCGGCATGCAATCATCTTGATCTGGTCAAGACAATGTTGGTGGAACGGGCGCCATGTGAACGGAACTCCTCCCCTGCAGATTGATTCCAATGGGGAGGTGAGGTGGGCCACGTCGGGCATAAAATTGGCCAGGTACTGAACCAAACCCAGGAACCGTAAGACTTCCTGTTGGGATCACGGTGTATGCCAGTCTAGGATCCACCCCATCTTGTCGCTGTCGACATGGAGGCCTTGGTCCATGATTCTGTGGCCCAAGCAATCCATGTTTTTGGAGTAGAGGTCACACTTGCTTTTGCTAAGGTAGAGGTGTTCGGTACATAACCAATCAAATACGAGCACAAGGTGTTTCTCGTGGTCCTCCACAGAGTTGGAGAATACAAATATATCATCGAGGTAGACATGGATAAATTCCCCAATGACATCCCTGAATATCCATGTCATAAGTCGCTGAAAGGTCGCAGGCGCGTTACAGTCGCCTTGCTGCATGACATGTGATACTGCCGTGCCAAAAGTAGTGGCGAAGGCCGTTTTCCATACATCGCCCGCTTTGACGCGTATCTGCTCATACGTGTCGGACATGTCTATTTTTGAGCGGAATTTCGCCCTTGCTATGTCCATACGTATGTTGTCTTGGTCGGGAAATGGAGTAACATCTTTAATCGTATTATCATTATGCTTATGTGCATCCACTACCGTGCACAGGTTGCCGCTCTTTTTATGAATGCAGAGCAACTGGGGCAGCCTGCGGTACGGGTCGCATTTCCCACCAACCTGCCTGGACATATCTATTGATCTTGTCACGTAGTTGAGGGCGTAGCGCGTCTGAGCAACGCGGCATGTGATGGTTATATATGAGGTCATCGTCAACCAAATTTATTTCATGGTTTATTTCTCGAAATGGAGGTAGTGTGGCTGGTATAGGCCCCATCAGGTCCGCGCATTTGGCGAACCAGCGTGCTTGATATTTCTCGAGCCTATCCGGGGCTTGAACTGGCGAGGTCCCGTTATTCATGTCCTGTACGCGGTTCTGGTGATGATCATAGCTAATGGCCATTAACCGAACGGCCTCGTCGAAGGCCTCCTCAGTTAATCCCAAATGGGTCGTCCTCATTATTAATAGACACCCGCCGATTAGATGAGTGGGTGGTTATCCTGGATCGTACTGTCAACCCAGGACATGTCCCCTGCACGTTCTGCACGGGGTTCTGGGTCCTCCGCCCGAGAGTGGTTTATTCGGAATCTCAAGATGGCCTTCACTTCACCGTTGGCGTCGCATTCAGCGCAGCATTGTTCCTCTGGCCAGTCCAGATGGTCATCCTCCACATCGTAGTTCATGTGGTAGTCGGCCGCGTCGTCGGTGTGGTGTGTATCCGTGCGTGTTGTGGGCGTGGTTACCGATTCCTTGGGATGGCCAAGTAGAATCCCTTCCTGGAAATCTTCCTCCAGCTCGAATACATAAGGGTATCCCTCAGGGAGGGATGGGAGATTATTTTCTTCCTCAATTATTGTTTCTATTAGTACAGGCTTTCGAGATCGCTCTCGCGGAATTATACACATCGTCCCCGAGGTCGCGCGGTCAGACCAGTCTTCAGTAGGGTTGATCACGTGCGCGCTGCGAAGTCAGACCTCAGCCTGCAGCCTGGGGCGTTCTACTGCTCTTGCGGTGGCTGCTCATTTAAGTATGAGCGATGCCTCGTCCGGGATGGGTAGACCCGCGATAGCCTTCCCATTCGGGAATTGTAGTTCACGCTTTTGGAAATCGATAATAGCCACGTGCCTATTGAGGAACGGGGTGCCGATTATACAGTCATATCGGTCTAGATTCACCTGATCAAAGTAAACAAATCCTTTGATCCCGCCAAATTCCATCCGGTACCCTCGTTCCAAAATTGATACGGGAGCGGCTGCCCACGCAACCCAGTTGTAGGGTGACTTGTTCTTCTAAAACAATACGAGGGGCCTTTGTAGCTTTAGCGAACTCGGGTGTGAGCGAGTTAGTGGTGCTGCCTGTGTCAATTAGGGCATATGCTTCCGTCCCATTAATATTGAGCAGGGTGGATATGCAGGCAGTAATGGCACGTCCTCGGCTGGGTTGATCCATAAGCCCAATCTGTCCTGGCTTGTGTATGGTGCTCGAGTATTTGACGCGCACCGCCAGGAATTGTACGTGAAAGCCGGGATAAGCATCCTGATCATCCCGCTCAGGATCAGCGGAGGCGAGTCGTTCATGGAACGCGTGTCCCGGCAGAAGTCAGGGGGTAGGAGTCTGTAAATCCCCGCCGGTCGCGGGTCACCGTTATGCTGTCGGAGTGGGGTGATCAAGTCCAGAACTCTAGCTCGTCTCGTAGTAAGGACAAGTCGCCTGTTTCATGAGCAAGTTCCATGAGAGCGGTCCTCAAGGCTGCCTCGTGTTCTATTTGAAAGTCACGATTAAGGTAGTGGCCCGCTGGTAGCTCTGATATTTGGTAGTATAGTCGGTGGTTACAGTCGATGCGGACATCGCAGCGTTCCGCTGACTGCTTTCCAGCCATAATAATCGATCGCAAGACTAGTTCGTCCGAGTTTTGGGCTTGTGCCAGTTCGCTCGGAGTCCGAGCTTGCACCGGCGGTTCCACCAGACTATTGTATGACTCTGCGACCAGCAGGTCGCCTCCTTGCGTAGTTGATTCATTGACCAAGACACCTCCACCCAGATCAGCGTGCGTGGCGAATATCTGCAGCCCGTGCTCCAAGTAGTCTTCGTTGAGGTAGGAATTGTTTGCTGGTCGTCCCATAGACTCGATGTGGTGGATCTGATCAGCTTGTTCTTGAAGCGTGAGCCCACCCAGTCCTAGTCGCGAATCGTAGTCGGCGGTACTATTGGAGTCCGTATCGGATTCTCGATCCGAGGCGGGTGGCTCGGCTGCCTCGATTTGGTCAACCATGATGGGACTCATATTCTCCCAATATTGGGCAGTCTTCGTCAGGATTCTGACTCCCACTCTGAGTGGATACCTGCAGTGCTATACTGGTAGCTATGTCCATTGCCACAACTCTAGCCGGGCGTACTATGGGTGCAGGTGATACTGGGTGCTCCGTATTTCGGAGCCTGGGAGGTGGCGGCCTCGTTGGTTGTCTTAGTGGCAGTCTTCGTCACTGCAGACGTCTGCTCGAACACTGCGGTTCGAGCGTGCACTAGGTGGTCCGTCTCCATTCTCAACCACTCCAGGTGGGATCCTAGGCGAAATCGATTCTCGGAGTTCAGCTCCCTGGCTTTATCCCAAGAATCGCGTTCCTCGGGGTCCATTTCGTCCTCGTCTTCCCAAGCCCGGGATATGTTGTTAATGCGTACTATGGACGCCCTGGATTGTCGACGGAGCGTGACCACCTGCGCTTTCCGATACGTAATTTCCAGGCTGAGTGCGTGGGCGTGGTTATTGGCGAGTTCATGGAGAGCGGGTTCTACAGTGAAGGGAGCGTCTGGTCCTCGAGCGGCAAGGCGCTCGAGTGTATCCTTGGCCTCCATCTCGTCCTGCAGCGCAGCAATACCGCGGAACTTACGCCCATATTCTGGGTCACGGCGCAGCTCTTGGAGCATCTCTTGCTCATGGCGAGCAGCGCGCTCCTCATCTCGTTCTGTCGCGGGTGTAGGCATAAAGTACTGCGCCCATCGGAGATTGACAGCATATTCAAGTGCTGTGTATGCGGGCAATCCCGCCTCGACTCGTCGACAGTCATGAGCCTGTACCTCGGCCTCTGGGGTCTCCTCTGTGTACCCTTCATCAAATGGGATGAGTACTCCTGGGGGTAGGTAAATTTCGTCGTCTAGCTCCGCTAACCGCAACTGTGATACGCTACCGACGGACTCGGTGGCACCTGGGGTGGGTGAAGGCGGGAGCTCGACGCGTTCCGGATCTATGCCGATGTGTGCGAGATGCTCACATACTGCATATTCTCGGTCGACTCCTAGCCCGTTCTCAGTGGTTGCGGCTAGGCGACGCAGTACAAGGGCACAGCCCTCGCATACTACACATATGGGTCCGGGATTATACGTCCCAAATGGGGGTGGTGGAGTATCCGACCCAGGTGAGTCGGGTGTCCCGTTCGAGCTGGTGGTCACTGATGTCTCTGTTTCCTCCGTCTCGGTGACGGACTCATTTCCGTCCATTACACGCATGGCGAAATATCGAGCGTGGTATCCGCGCATCGCGTTCACGCGAGGCTCGTCTGCTGTCGTCAGCAGCTCATCCAAGTCCGGTGCAGAATTGGGGTCACATCCCTCATCGTCTTCGTTAGTGATGCTTGTGGCCCGGCCTCAGGCTGTGAAGCCCGCCAGGCCGGGCCCGCTCAGGCCCGAGCCAGGCCGGGCCCGATGCATGGCTTCTGATGGCCTAGGGCTCGGGCTTGAGATTTTTGAGGCCCAAGCCAGGCCGGCGAGCCGCGGCCTCGAACCGTGAGAAATTGCTAACACAATCTCGCGCGTAACCTCGTAACATTGCAGAGCTGCCGTAGTTGTTCCAATCACTGCATGTATAGCTCGGAAACTCGGCGGGTCGTTGTAGATTTTGCATCGTCACATCCACAGTGACTATCAAAATCTTTTCTTTTCGACAACTTTGACACTTGCTTCCCAATGGCGAGGCGCGCCTGCCCAGAGAACCTCCTACCCCACCTCCTTTTAGCACTCAACGCGACCCAAAGGTGAACCTATACCGACAACGACAGCTAATGTTTTCAATGAAATGCGAGTATGTTTTATTTCCTTGTTATATGATGCTGTTTTAAATCTAATTCACAGTCTAATTGTCGCCGATCTGGAGGCCGATGATTTGGAGACGGCGACTGTGGATAGGGCTGAACAAAAACGAGGTTGGGATCAAGTTGGGATTGGTTTACTGGCGACGATGAGGGTAGCAGGTAACTAGTTAGAAAAAAAAACATTTCTTGTACGAATTTAGCAAGCAGGCCGAGCCGGGCCAGGCCCTCATTGCCGGCTCAGGCTCAGGCCTCAGATTCTTGAAGCCCAAGCCCTGCCAGGCCGGGCCCAAGCCGCGGCTTTCAGGCCTGGGCCGGGCCGTGAGCATCACTAGTCTTCGTCGGAGTGTACAGTGGGCTCTTTGTAGTCGTACTGCCCGCTCTTGGTCGGGGTATTCATCCTCTTCATCTGAGTAACTTTCTAGTACCCTCTGTGCTGCCACTCTTGCCCTGGGAGGGGCGCGCTCCGAGTAATTCGGACATTCTTTGTCCCGTGCGATGTGTCCTTTACCACCACAAGAATAGCAGCTTCGCTTGGTTGTGGTGACGGGACGCGGGTGATCTGCCTCTCGGGTACGGGGTTCCCGTATCCGAACGTCTGCCTTCGGCTGGGTCTCTCGCAGGTGAGCGTCGCCTTGTGGCCCACGTGATCCCTGACTTCGATTCCCTAGCCTCGAGCTGCTCTGTGCCGCCTGTAGTGCTAGCTCGGCCTCGTGCTCCAGTCGTATACTTTGCTCGATCTCCCATACTTGGCATGCATGGGTGCGTAACGACTCAAGGTCCCCGAACTCCGCGGTCATGCCGCGGCGCATCTTCAACTCAGGTTTTGATCCAACTGGGTAAGGCTTTCATGAACCTGTCTCGCAGTGTAAATTGCGAGGGGGTTTCTATCGTGCGGTCACCGGTTTGAGTGAGGTCAGTGTAGAGCCCTTCCGGACCCTCTTCTGGCTTCCATTTAACGTTTTCAAACGCGCGCGTTGCGCTGTTGCGCCGTAGAAGACTTGACGTATCGTCGGTGAAGCAGGCAAACTACGTCGGCGAATTCAAGATCCCTACCCCCGTTCTTCCGCGGGTTGTCGACCTCATGTACGAACCATCTCAACGCATCTTCGTCCAGGTAGTTCTGGAGGAGAGTGATACGGTAGGCATCCAAATCCGCACCTCCACAGTTATTCGCCTTCATCCATCCCAATATCCTTTCCAGGAACATCATAAATGCGTCATGGTCATCCGCACCGCGATATCGCAGTGGGTTATCTACCTTCGGAGCGCGCATGCCTTGAGATAGATCTACCCTATGGCCTACTCAGTGATCAATCGTCATCCTGATGACATCTTCCATTTCCGCCGCAAAATCCGCGGCTACGTCCTGCAGAACGTTGCCAGTTACTGAATGGTAGCCCGATGGGTTGATGTGGATACCGGGGGGGACGAATTCGATGCGCAGGTTGAAGCGCTTTCGTTGTTGAACAGGGAGTCACCGTCCCCAAGGGGACGCAGTCCTCGTACTCTTTCTTCATTTATCGCCCGCCAGTAGGGGGGCGCTGGGATGCTCGTGGAGGTGGTGCGTAACGTTCATTCGTCCGTCGGCGTGTGCTTGGTTTAATAGCGTAAATTTCGGGGCAGGCCCAATGGGTTGTGGTATACCACCAGCGAACGCAACGTGGGCCCGATCTTTCGTTCGCAGCACCGCCTGGGCACACCTGTCGAACAGCGTCGACGCTCTCAGTGGGGTGCCGAGGTGCGATGACAGCATCAGCTGCTGACCTGATTTCATCAGGTATCTTCAGAATTGGTATGTCCCCGGTTTCTACTACCGGGTCTGCTTCTCGGGGTCTACGGTGAGCCCCTCCGTTTCAAGTCATGACGCTCAGCACCTCGCCTATTTGCACAGCCGAGGCCCCTGTTTCCCTCACGATTCTGAGGTTGTCATCCAAGCAGCGGTTCAGGCGCGAACGCTGTGAGTTCACCTCATCGTGCATTGAATCGATTCGACTGACGAACTCATGCCGTATACTCCGAAGAGTATCATGCATGTCTTCGGTGGCGGTTTGCTGCTCGGCCACTATAGCGGTGGTCGTGAGCAATCGCGCCGACGTCGTCCCAATCACGCCTCTGATGGCATTAAGCTGCTCCAATTGGAGAGGGCTAAGATCATCTGGGTTAAGGTCCAGGCGTGAGTTCAGGCAGTCCGTCAGTGGCCAGGGGCAGCGACTCTGATAACGTAAACTCTACCGAGGACGCAGTGCCGCCCTCGCGATGACCTCCAAATAAATTGGAGGGGTGCATTGGTGTCCCGGCTGCCCCCGACAGCGACGACGTGCTCCGAGAGTTATCTACCGCCACCTCCTGGCGTACTCCGGAGGCGTCTACCAGAAACGGAACGCCCTGGTCGTCCTGATGCAGTGTGAACCGCAGCATCGTGAGGCCCAGGGGTGTCGACGGGGCCGTAGCGCCCATCGTCGACGTAACAGCCACCCAGACTGGTCGGTAGCCGAGATGTACTCGGTACCTGCCGCTGATACAGTCTCAGCGACGTTTTGAGGGTTTCCACCAGCCATCTTAGGTAGATGTAGTAGAGTAATATATATATTTTATCAAAAAATATGGTTTTCGCTCCGTTTGCACGGAGCCAATAGAGCTTAAAAAAGTGTTAGGTGTTGTTAGGAACTTTTACACGGCACCTGAGACTAAGCTGTCCTAAGTTCTATATTCAAGAGACTGAGGGCGTTGCTGAGTGTGGGTGGGTAAAAGATGCCCATCACATGCCAGCAAGGCCCTTATATATACTATGTTACAAAGCGAAGCGGTGCTACGGATTATCCCAAAGGGGTAAGGTGTGCGGACCGAGGTCCGCACGCCACCCTCTTACAAAATCACCGCGAAAAAGGCCTGTCTCTGATAACCATCCATCCTGGTGCTCTTCTGGATGAATTTTTTCTAAAATTGGGCCAAACTGGGCCGTGGACGTGTCATTCAGTCCTTCGATGTAGTTCGACAGGTTTCCATTGTCCCACGGAAGAGCGCCAGGTGGTCAAGTGGTGAGGTCGGCGTCTAATGCGCGCTTGATGCGCGCTTGGAGCTCTGACTCATGGAAAGAGGGGGAAAGAAGCAAAAATTTTGTAAGAAGATGAATCAATGTGAATCATAGGCATAGACCGCCAGCTTCGAACTCACGGTACGCCCACTGCACAGGCTCGGCCTCAGGATTCAAGGCTGTTTTTTAAACATTGTTGAAAGTAGAATCCGTGCAGCATGGTGCATTGCGAGCACCATATGACAACAAGGAATGGCAATGCCTTCAAGGATGCGTTCAAGTGGGGCAGCGGCTGAGATGGTCATGTTGGAATGGGAGCCGGCAGTTGCCGGAGCGAGCAAAAAGTAAACATATACAAACTCATATTTCATTCTCCTTAGGTGTTTTTGCTGACTTACCGTTATGGGCTGCTTCGCCAATGAAAAGGCAGTGACTGCTTTGCGCTTGTGGTCGGTGGCCACCTAATATAATAATTCTTGACGGTATTGTATGTTACTTACCACGCTGTTGAGATAGGCCAGTCACGCGTTGTCGTGCGTATAATTTGTTATACGAGAGGTGCGCTGGAAGTGTCGTTATTCGAGCGATTCTCTCTGGTTCGAAAAATTATTGTATCAGGGAGTTGTCACTAAATTGAGGTGATCTTGAAAATAGTGAGGGATGGGAATTAGTAAGTGCGAATCTAGGATAAGTAGGTAATGTAGGTAGTCCTGGGAAAAGAGTATTCTAATGTAGGTAGGGGAGGTAACGTACAAAAGAATAGGGGGTAGCTAAATAGAGGTAAATCTAAGTAGACGCGGGAGCTCATATGAATGTAGCTAAAATGTAACTACGTGTAGCACAAGTATTACCGTCAAAGAGAAGGGTTACTCGGGTATCGTATGCCAAGGTGAGTAAACCTGCTGATCCGCAAAAAGTATTATACTTAAGCTTTTACCGATTGATTCTCACGACTAGAAGGGTTAGGCGGGTATCGTATGCCAAGTTGCCCAAACCTGCAGGTAGTAGAAAGATTTATTCGAATGACTAATTGGGTCGATCGGGTATCGTATGCCAGGGGTGACCAAACCAAATAGAAAACAAAGTAGCCAACGGGATGGCGATCCGATAATATACAGTTGATTGCGAGGGTCCCTCGGGTATCGTATGCCAAGGGTGAGAGAACCTAGCAGTCGTAACAGTCACTTTCGGTGTGAAGCGCTGAGGTACTTATTAGGCAAATGAGCTAGCTGATGACTAACTAAGATGACCAAAAGCAGTGTAGAGACAAACAAGAGCAAACTTATAGACGTAAAGTACTGGTGGGCTAATCTTCTTCTGTTCTATTACTACGCAAATACAGCGGCTTATATACTACTGGCTACATTGATGAGTCATCCCGATTACAAAATCCATCCCTTGAAACGCAATTTAAGTTGCCAGTTGCTAGGCGACCCTAGTTTCCCATCGCAATTTAGCTTGTCACCGTTGCCTGGTTGTCAAGCAATTTATCACCAGGCTGTGCGTGATTAATTAAATTTGCTGTGCTGTTTGGTAAGTGGCTGTGCAATCCTGTGCTTAATTAATCAGGCAGGCTGTGCGTGATTAATTATCCATGCTGTGCGGTGTGGTAAGTGGCTGTGCAATCCTGTGCGTAGTTAATAAATTTGTAAAAACGAATGACCAATTGTGTGTCTGCTACTTCGTAATGCAAAAATGCAAATCTTGTCCATTCGTGATGATTCGAAAATTAACTCTAGACCGTCTGTGAAGTGGGATGTCATTGAACTGTCCTCAATTTCTTAGAGGCGAAGCGTGGGTCATAAATCGATTCTGACTCCAAACACTTTTGCGTCATGACAGCGTCCTATCTGTACAAGCTGTTGAAATACAGCAATGATCTTCTCCCGTGTTTATCATGGAAAACACATCAGGAAAACTGCCCCCCGCTTGACAGTGCTCCATAGCACTTTCATAGCACCATAGTAGCCATAGGTACATCCCCCTATGCCAGTAATATGCAAGTGCTATGGGGCACTATGAAGCAGGTGCGCCATCACTATGGAGTGCTATGAAAGTGCTATGAGCTGCTGTGCAGTACCGGCCATCCACCGACTACCTGGGTTTCGGATCATTGCTCCTCCCGACTTGCTTGCTGCTGCGCTCAATGGGACAGTAACGACGAGGGAATGGAAGAAATTTTATATTCGCTGTCTACAACATGAGCTTATGAACACAGTCTGCCCAGGCCCGGCGTTCCGCACAAGAGGACAGTTGTGCCAGATTTCACTCCCTTGGAACCCCTCCCACCGTCCTCGTATCCTGTTTCATTTCAACGTCCTCGTTCCCTGACATTCCTATCGATCACTATGCGCCATCGTAAACCCAGGAAAAATCCTTGCCCGAATCAACTTTAGGGATTGCAGTCCGTCGCATAGCCTGAGGGGCATCTGGTGTCTTGGAGAGCGAGCGGTTCAAGGGAGGTTACACATAATTAGTGAGTGGTGTCATCGGTCAACCGGCGGGCGGGTGGTCGCCCGGGTACAGTACGTCCCCATTTAGTAGCCCGAAACCCTCGGGTACACGCGGTTGGGAACATCGAATTGTATGGAATTAAATTCGGGCAGTTGGACATCACTACCAGTATCAAGACTCACCTTTGTAAGCACCGTGTAGGTAGAAAGGTTAATTACAACAATTCCTGTTGAATAAATTCCGAGGTTCGGAGCGTGATCATCGGACACCCGTGACAACCCGTAGACCCCGGGTTTGGGTCCGGGTTTCGGTCGGCCGGTCAACGTTTCTACCCGAACCCGACCTGCAGTGACTAAGCTCCTATCCCACGGGGTGGGGGAGACAGAGTAGGCGTAGTACAAGTGAAATCCGCCCTAGCCCTTGTAGTCAAACAAAATTGGTCAAATCACTGTTAGCCGATATGCCGTATAGCATTAGCTTCCGAACTTCCAAGGCCCCAACCTTTCCCCACCCCTCCATTCACAGCAAGATTGTATCCCCCTGATTCTTACCTTCCATTGTTCGCTGTTTTTGGTTCCTTTGCTGTAGATACCGACCTTGATACTTAAGTTTGTTCTGTATCTTGTATTGAATTCAGTCCTTGTTCCACCCTGGGGGGGGGGGGGTTTATTATACTCCGCGTGGTCCCAATGTCTGAACAATGAGTTTACCGAAGACAAACGGGTAGTAATGTACGGGTGGTTATCCTTACATAAACTACAAGATGTCAACGGAGCACACCATTCCAGGGGGTCGATCACACTAGGACTGGCTGTGATCTGGCTGACCCTTTAAGCAGATGTGGTTATTTTATGTGCGCAATGTTTACATTCTTCTTTTTCTCCCACTCTCCGCCGGCTGCTCCCGTATGTCCATCCCATTTCCGATTTCATTTCTGGGGTCCGGAAGCTAGCGAGTGCATCAGAATCACGTTCAATCCAGGGATTGGCGGCTGTTAAAAAAAGTGCAGCCAACTTGAATATGATGAGTAGAGTACAAAATTATCAACATAATTGCAAAGATCGTTGAAAGATTGGAATCCAACGCTCTCAAAAATAACCCACGTCCGCCATTTCGCCATGGAAAAAATAAGGGGGAACTTGACGAAAAATTTGAATCGAAGTAAATAATAGAACTGTGCTTTCAGCTCGCATCAAGCAAGCTTCCCCTACCTGTAGCCAGGTACCCGCATATGAAATTCCATATTTTTCGACCTGCCCGATTAACCGTTCATACTCCGTACTAAGGAAACGCATCTTACACAATCGCTCTTTCTTTCACGCCCACATCACGTACCTCGTGTATTAACCAGATCTTTCATTAGTATGTGCCTGTAACCATCACCTCAATTCACCTTTTCTTTCTCATCCACTGCAACCTTCGCTTTGGGCCCAACTAATTTGGTTTGTTTTTCTCGTCTCTATTCCGAGACACCGACCTCAATCACCTTCTAGCTTCGGCGAACTCCATTTTATTACGTGCGGCTTAATTTAGAGTAATCACACGGCCCCGCTGAAAAGGCAGGCCAGTCTAACGTGCCGCGCTTTCCTTCCTTCCACCATTATCCCGCTATTCGCTGGTGCTGGATGACTGTCCTCAAACCCTTCCGCCGGAACACATATATATGGCACACAACTCAGCGGTTTACAGGGTTTTGAACTACATCTCAGCAACATTCCCATAACTTTGCCTTTGGATTTATTCTTTTAAATCCAAGATCACAACTTCAATTCTCTGCTGCATGTAACCCTTTGTGGATGTTTACGTCTTGGTTGAGCTTCGCCGTGGTTCAAAAATTGCGGACTCTAAAAGTGCTGATGAGAACAGTGATGGTTCGTTTTGTCGATGTCCATATTCAGTGATCATAACATCTTTCACCCATATTGAGCCATGAAGGGCATCTTGGAAATCAGTATGTGACTACTGAGAGACACTCAGATTTCAATGTGAAAGACATGTATGCAGAGCATCACAGAGTGTCCATGCTAAAAGCTGAAGTTATTGGCAACGCGTGTTTGGCTGTAAATTGAATGGTTAGAGGTCTGTCGGTATGGGAAGCACGTACCCTATACATTGCCAGAGTCGATCCACACTTAATTTCTGCCGCAGATATTTGCCCTGATGTGGTGAAAACACACAGAAAAGAAAGAGAAGACGTCCAAAACCATCACCTGCGAAGAATTCTTGGCCTGACGGAGCGAAGTGTAATAGCCGTACTATTCTCCGAGACAGGCCTAGAATCCATTTCATACAGAAGAGCAACGCTCCTCCTCCAGCACTTGAAGCACATTTCCGAGCTTGGAGAAGATCGACTAGTTAAGAATGGCCTGCTTGATTCATGGGATTTAGCCAAACAAGGCAGGATGTCATGGGTCAATGATATTGCAGTTATGCTCGCAGATCTACCGATCCCAGTATACTGGTCTTTCAAGGATCACAATGCATTGGAAGCAGCGACTATTGACATTCTCATTAAGCGAGATTATGCAGATTCTGCAAAGATCATCTCGAGGATGCAATACATGCATTGTTTGTATGTGATCATCAACCATTGATTGACTTGCGGAACACCTTCTATACGAGCCTATTCTCAACACTCCCAGCATTAAGTGACGCAAACTATACAGACCCGGGCCTGTTCTTCAAAGATCGCTTAATTAAGCCCGAAATAATCGGCTTGCTTGGAAAATTGGCCTATGACATCCTCGAGGTGTTCTACAGTGAGCCCATGGTGGAAGTAAACCCCGCCATATTTAATCGGCATTGAAGTGAAGGCGTGGCTGCCCCTTGCAACATTACCCGATGCTCTCTTTCTCTATTTTAGTGTACTATTTCTTTCCTTTTCTGTAGATAGCAGCATGCATGCCCAAAGGGACTGTTAAGACAATGGCTCGATCGCGTGCCCTGGTTCTCGGGGATTTATGGGTGGCGGCAAGGAATTGTCGCTTCCCTCCCACGAGGTTATAACCGAATAACCTACCTGCTCTTGTCCGAGCCAGGTCGGGGACACCCGGTTGGTCTAAGTCTTTCCACCCCCTTTTGGTAGTAGGTGTGTTCTACTTACGACACGTAACTTCTTAGCCTATAAAAGTTCCGATGTCGTACGTAGTAGACTGACTGTTCCAATTGTGGGACCGTGTCAGTATAATATATCTCCTCAACCTCAGATATGTCGGCAAGTCGTTTATTCACCGATTTTGTGCCTGTACCATCACCTTCAGACGTGAATCCCCAATTTCCTTGTTGAACTCGATTGCGCACTGCCGCATTCTCATTCAACTGCTCTGAATTTCCCTCGACCTGATCTGGTTAGCTGTATCGGAGCATTTCTGTGCATTAATCGGCGTACTCCACATTCACATCCATGCCATTGCTTTGTTTTCGATCGATCGTCGAGTGGGCCGGTGCGGCTATGATCGGTTTAGAAACCGGAGACCGTTCTGCTCCATCTGCATCATTAAATTATTTATTTGCTTTTTGCCTGTGATATCCACCCTCCTATGGTGACTTAGGTGAAATTCTCGCATATCTCCTGCTCGTTTGAAAGCGGTGCTGGTCTAAACGCTCTGGTCTAAAGCCTTTGGTCGTTTTTCGTGCTGATGCCGCCCCGTAGTTCTCTCTGAGATTCTGCTGGGTAACCTCCCTTTCGCTCTCTTATCTCATTCCTCTTCAGCAAGTCCGTCCGTTGCATCGCATGTACCACTGCGGCAGTTAAACACTCAAAGTCAGTATGTTGCCTCCCGTCTGTTCTTCTATGCTGATCTTATTTAATATTTTATTCAGGAAACTTGGCTCAACTGCTGAAGCCACTTCGGCCGATGCTGAGGCCGAATCTCAGTACGTGGTCCACCACCCTTTGCCCATGTGCTTTCCCCGTCGTTCGTGTATTTATTATAATTAAGTATTTTTGTGTTCCGAATCGAATGGGAAGCAACTCCTCCTCCCGAGTCTGCCAAAGGACCTCTCGATTCTCTTGCAAGCTCCGACGCCTTAGAAGACAAGGACAGCACGCACCAGTATGTTATGTTTTCATTCTTACTTTAAATCATATATGTATTCTGATCATAATTATGCCCTTTAGCGTTCTGCCCGAAGCGTGTACGTTTGTCCACTGATTCTGGCAATGGAGAACACCAGCTGGTTACGGATAGGTATAAAGCGTCAGTTAAATAAATGATCTTCTGTCCCTACTGACGTATTAATTTAATCCAGAGACATTACCAATGCCGTTGTTGGAGCCCGTTCGTCTTCTGTCGTCGTTACTGGAGATCCTTCGGCCTCTGCTGCATGCTACGAACCTGCACCCATTAACCAGTGCACTCTCGACACTCGGTACACTCGCTCTGTCTTGTCTGGTCGAGTTACCGTCGCAACGAGCAGTACAGGTCAGCATCCTATTTAATTTCCCATTTATGCTTCTGTGCTGCTTACTTTGTGCACCTTCTATTTTTATTGAACCATTTACAGGAAGTTTTTACTATTCCTCCAAAGGAGGCCCTTTACTTCATAGTGGCTGGATCATCTGCAGATTATGGGGACTATGTTTTGATGCATTTATGATTTGTGGATTCATTGCCTTTGCAATTATAGCTGTTGCTGTGGGTTCATTAAGAAATTATTATTTGAGCCCACCCTTCACCCCACCAAAAAAGGAGTACTCGTGCATGCGGAGCCACGGCCCTTTACCCCAAGTCAGTGGACTGGGGGTAAAGGGCCGTTGCTACGCCCAGCAGGTACAAGTACTTATGAGTGTAAATGGATGGCCATAAATATGATAAATTAAGACACTAATGTAGGCTGATTGTGGTGGGATCATCATCGTCCAAGGAGTGAAAGATTTTGGCGAAAGCAGAATGGGCCTGGAGGTTAACATCGGTGTTGCCTTGAGAAATCTCGGTTCATACAGGCGAAACATAGAATAAATTCTCACGCATTGAAAATCGCATTAGCAGGAGCAGGAGGGGAAGCCGGTGTCGACTTTTCGACTCTGGTGGTTTTTATTAATAGACACCAGATATGCCTTCGCTACGCTCCGGCAGCTGAATCTCAATACATTTGCCGTTGAAGCTTAACATTATGGACGTTGAAACCGATGCTTCATTACGGAATACTACAGGCAAGTACTCGAATAGAAGATCGGTGAAGACAGTATGGAGTCGGGACCTGCTCGACAGAGATTTTACTCTTTGTCAGTCATTCCAAGCCCTCCATAAGTAAATTGCATGTACATACCTTATTTGCATGCAGAATTTACTGTTCAGTCAGTGGAGAAGTCCTGCAAAATATTTTCAAGATCTGGAAAGAAATGAAAAGTGTGCCTGCGCCATTTGATTCCTCTTCAGAAGAATTTGAATGTTAGGCCTGAGTACTAAAGATTCGAGTGGGGGTCCTTGAATTTTGTCCAGAAGTGCCAGGTGTGATAATCCGAACTCGGCAAAAGCAGATTACGGCAGGATTTTCCTCTTACAAGATATCCAGGCTTTACAGATAACTGATGGACTGAAAAATCTTGAGGGCACCCAGCCAGCGACAGATTTTTTGTGTTTGATCATGAATATTTTGCGGAAATATTTGAGAAGCGAAAAGGAACAGAGAGGAAATGAAGAAATGACAGCATTTGAGAGCCGTGAAGAAATTCGGTGGGATGGAGGGATTTCATACGACAGCAGGTGATGCAAATATATGTATCCGCAGCGGCATCTTCTCCTGCGGCGCAGCATGGCACCGGAGCTTGCAAATTACGTGTTGTATCGGCGCAGTCAATACCACAGACTTGGACTGTGGCACAGTTGGTCTTGGGTCGCGAGTTCATCACATGAGATCTTTTATTTTCCCCTGCTCAGCCACCTGAGCTGTAGCACCGCAGGAATGTGGAGTGGATGTGGAATTCCAGGGTAGAGAATGGGGAAAGGCTGTATCGTTGCTGCGGGATGGTGAGAGCTGAAATACATTGCATGAGGAACTATTGAGCAGGAACCGGAGTGGAGATAATACTGAAGGGGATGTGGCCAAAGACATGCAAACAAACTCGAGAGACTTCGCTAAGAGAATGGATAATTTAGGTATAGGTATAATTAGCAGACTAGGGGTAAGTCAATTTATATATTTATTTATAGCTCAGTGCCGAAGAAATTTATTTGAAACAAATTTGAAAGAGCATTGCATGCCCGGAGTCACTGAGATATCAAGAGGACAGATGTTTCGGCTTGTTTGACAAATTGACAGAAATGTTCTGTGGTTTCCGAGCTAGAGCATCATTTTGAGATTGGAATTTTGGCAGGGAACCCCTTTTCTTACTCGGTGGAGACACGCTGTATGGCCCTGTTAGCAACAGAAGGCAATACAGGGTGAGCAACTACACGTGATCTCTGCTGGCAAAGATCAGCATCGCCGAACTCTCGTATTGCTCTCGTAGATCGAAGCAGATACTAACGGTCTGATGGAATGAACCGAAGAGTTAATTGTTACAGTCATTTAAATTGAAGGGCGAGTATTTATACTGAAGCGGTCGGAATTTAGGGGGAATAGGTAAAGGAAAGATATAAGTATGGTGAAGCTCATGAAGCGTCAGTTGGGGTCGGTGATCGCCGATGGAACATTCCGAAGCGTATAAAAAAGTTTTTTGTCTTATTTACGCAAGTTATGATTTTTCACTGAGTAGGGGGTATTTTCCCCGAGTAACAATAACAAGTACAACGCCCAGCCACTAATTTCATTAGAAAAAAATGAACTGTGTTTTAGCACTGCCATTAAATATATCAAGCACAGCCCCTAATATGTCCCTCAACGAAATCGGTCTCTAATGAAAATTTGATTAAATTTGGGTGCCCTCGGGGGGGGGGGGATATATTATACTTGCATGGTCCACAGGCTGAACAACGAGTTTACGGAAGACAAGCATGTAGTACTGTATGGGTGGTTATCCTTACAGATATCTACAAGATGCCAACCGAGCACCACACCATTCCAGGGGGTCAATCATACAAGACGCTGGCAAACTGTGAACTGGCTGGCCACATCTCTGGCAGGACATCCGGTTAGAACCTCGTGGGACCTGACCACAAGCACAAAGTACGAGTGTACGGGAGGAGTTCTCTCCTCCCAGGTATAAATCCCCGGCATCCACCAGTTCACAAGAATGCTGTCGTATGTCTTTCCCTTTGCAGGTGCATGCGACAACCACAGATCGGCGTGTTCAACTTCCGAAGAAGGTCCACAACCGATAACAAAACTCCCCGGTGAAGGGGAGGTAAGTTCTAACGAGCGAGCTCGAGAACATGAATATGAAGGCCAGCCTTCATCGGTCTTGAACTGAGATAGAATATGGCGACCAAGAAAATAACTCTAAGGAGTTGCTGGAGGGCCGGACCTGAAGCATCGGGGTTGCATCATAAATTTTGAGAACATTGAAAGCCAGTTTGGCAAGACCAGGAGTTACTTCGCGCTTCGCCAGAACGGCCCTGAAGAAGTCCATGGCTGTCGTGAAAGCTCCGCGAAAGGCCGGAATCTTCTCGTACAGTTCGACAAGAAAGGCCTCTCTGACCTGCATCAGTGCTGGATTGTCGCAAATAAACATGGCATGGGCTGGATCCTCGACGTCCTCTTGGCAAAACCGACAAATACGCCACTCCCGGGGAACGGCATTTTTGCCTCGCTCCTTCCATCTGCGACGTTCCACGGCCAGACTGTGGCTAGATAATACCATCTGCGTCAGAGCACGACGGTGGTCGGGTGTCTTGACTCGCAGATAGTGGCGGAAGTCTAAAGATTTCTTGACCAGCTTCCCTGTATCACTGTCCAGCTCGAGACGACCTGATAACAAGTCCTTGGTGCGGGAAGAGGACTCAATCTGGTCATCAATCCACGCCTCCATGGATATTTTAACCTTCTTCATGGTATCTTCGATAAGTTCGGTGTCCAGGGCTCCAGATATATCCAACTCGACGGGGATGTATAGGCGGGAAAGAATAATGCGCAGGTCATTAATCCAGGACATTTTCAGAGCCCGGGCCAGAGCGAGTGACTCCTGGAGTGCATTCCATGCCGGGCGTTCCTGATCTAAGTTTATCAGGTAACAGAGGTATTTCAGTGCAAGATAAACCCTCCGATATCGAATTGGCCAGATGCCGGTTTCAGAAAATAGAATGGCCTTCATTGATCGAGATCCAACTCCAAGCATCCGGCGTAAGAACCTGCACTGGACTTTTTCAAGTAACTTAAGACTTTTCAACTCCATGTCAAGACACACATCCGGCAGTTAGATATGGGTCGATACGCGCCATATAAATCGTCCGCAGGTCCCAGACAGGCAAGCTACCAACGAAGCGGTCCAAACCCAAAGTGATGTTGGCAACAGTCGAGGCTTTTTTGGCCTTGATTCTATACTGCTCCTTCCAG
Organism: Mycena rebaudengoi; assembly: GCA_029282285.1. Lineage (NCBI taxonomy): Eukaryota > Fungi > Basidiomycota > Agaricomycetes > Agaricales > Mycenaceae > Mycena > Mycena rebaudengoi. The sequence continues at coordinate 359,345 of JARJCX010000024.1, forward strand.
ATGAACTTGACGCCAGTTTCGAACCAGATTCCGAGATAACATGCCTTGGACTCTTGTTCTATTGTCTTACCGCCCATATGGAAGGATTGGTGTATTTTCCCGTGCCGTCCAAATATCTGATACACGCACTTGGGGATTGATGTTTCACAGCCGTTGTCGTCGGACCAAGTTTGCGAACCATTGAGATGAGTCTGAAATCCAGAAGGGCATGGGGACGCCGTCATCATATCGTCTGCGTGTTCAACTTGTGTGATAGGGCACCCATTAAGCTGAATGTCCTCCGCATGGCGTGGCAGAATGAAATTGGACATGAATAAATTCCACAAGTGCGGAGAACCCGGGTCGCCTGTCAGGATACCAAGTAGGGACTGAAATGTTGGGCCGAATCTACCATCCAGCCGGACTATGTATCGAATCCTGTCGTATAAGCACTTCAACCATTCAATCATTGGCCCCAAGATACCCAATTTCGCCAGCTTGACCCAGAGTGTAGGCCTGTCAGTCCCCGGGAACGCATTCTTCAGATCCAGGTACGCAACATACAAGGGTTTCCAAACCCTCGAGTTTTGAAAGGGACGATGTGGCGCGCCTGGCGGCTTGCCGGAGCTGGATGGGGATATGTAGTTGTTATATTCCGAATGTCGTAGAGTAGTCATACATTGGGTCTTTTTCCTCCGCTTCCACCCTCCCCGCTGCGAGCCCCGCTGGCTCATCTCCCTCGAGAGGCCCCAGGCCCTCTCCAACGATCCCTGTTACATAAGTACTCGTAAACAGTGCATTGATCATAGTGTTGCCACGGCTCGGCTACGGTTCGCTTGACTCGGCTTTTGATGGCTTGCAAGCCGTTTCCAAATAGGGCAAGCCGAGCCGTTGCCAAGCCGCCGGCTTCTGGCGGCTTCGGCTCGGCTCGGCTTTAAGTCATGACTTGCATGCCAAAAAGGGAAGAGATGAATCGTACTATGTGTTCGCAAGTAAAGAAGCTACAAATGAAGTAATGTCCTCTGGAATAGCGCTCTGATCATTCATAAGACCCTCCAGCCAATTTATTTCGTCGTCTTTGCTCGTGCCAGCAGTGAAATCAAGCCCGTAGCCCTGCTTGACGATAAATTTTAGCATTTGTAATGCCTCCATTAGCTCAGCAGTCGTCCGATTGCGTCTAAGTGTGTCAGTCTCTGCGCTTGAAGAGAAAACTCGCTCGCAGGGCACGGCTGATCCCTGGATTGGGAGGATGTCTAGTGCCAGTGGGAATATTCGTGGATAACGGAGCTGATTTTCCTGACGAAATATTACATATGTAGGGTGTAATATCAAAACAGGGTTCAAGCTCACCTCCCAATAGTTCACAGAGCCGAGACCAGTTCGTGGATCAGTGAGGTAGGCATCGATTTCATCATCGATACTTCCTTCGGGACCGTGGGATGTCTGATTGCCATCATTAAGACCGAGTAAATCGTCAGCCCAGTTATCATTCAACGGGCGTGTGGGTGATCTGAGAGGGTCGTCATCATACTCTCGAAGCTGTGGGTTAGATTTTATTAAGCTGTATCGTCAAAACTTCGAACAACATACCGCGTCTTTGAACAGTTGTTTGGCCCATTCAATCCGATCCGGTTTATACCTGCTGAACCACCGAAGCTTTATCGCAGGGTTAAGGACTTGGAGAAGCGAAACATGAGTCTCATAAACCCGAATACGATCCATCCACGTACTCATTGCAAGAACGTACGCAGGAACGCGCTCAACGCGTTCTTGATATGAACCCAATTTATCAAGCCCCTTCTGGATAATGTTGGCGATCTCTGGGTTCTCACGTTGCATCTGCTCCCACTTGCCGATCATCGCCTCGAATGCCGGCAATGCGTTACCCAGGGTGGGAGTTTTCTCCGCCGATAATTTCTGTTGGAACGCATGCGGTACCTGTCCGGTGACTGTAAGTAAAAGTCCGAGTGAAGTATAGGATTTAAGCGCACTTCCAGAATTTTTTTGAAGGCTCCCAGTGCGTCCCATTCGTAGTCACCTAACTCATATTTTTGGAGATCTTCGAATTGGTTGCTGGATAGAAATTGATCCACAGCCTATATACGAATTGTTACCTTACCAATTAATTATTGAGTAAGCTACTTACTGGACGAAGAAGGAGCCCACGTTCTATCATTAGTAGTGTTGATGACCAGCGAGTAATCACGTCTCGAAGGAGCTCAAGGTCTTTGAGCTTCAGGGTCTTGAGAATATCTGCAAAGAATTGTCGCCGCAGGGAAGATGAACGAATCTAGAAGATTCAGAAAGGTCAGGTTACGGCTTGCATTACGGAACAGTGAGATAACAATACCTGCCGAATGATAGTGCGAAGCGTCGCAATCGGATCGCGGTCTATAGCATCCATGAACGTGGCCGCAGGGCCACCGCGAGGTTCGTAGTTGTCTGCATTGTTGTCTGCGAAGTCGGTATCCGTGATGGCTTTCAAGATGGCCTTGCACGCGAGGTGGACGATGTGCGGAAAGCAACTAGAACAGGTAAAAGATATGTCAGTCGAGTCCGTAACAAAGTTTAAAAAAACTTGTCAACCGAATACGCCGTTCTATTTTAGAAAAAGGTATACCACGTCGTCACAATTCAATTTCGAGCCATCGCATGAATGCGTCATTATTGAAAGCATTATCAAGAGTAGGCCAGCCGAGCTGAAGAATGATAAAGGAATAGAAGTGTTCCACATTGTGAGGACTTACTTTATTTGTAATATGGATACGATCGAGCACATGCAGAAAAGCGTGCGCAAGGTGCTCCCCATTATGGTGACCAGGAACACATATGAATCCTATTAAAGAAGCGCGCAGCTGGAGAGCGTATCGTGGGCCAGATGGTGTTTGGACAGTCTTGGCTTCGATCCAATGAGCAGTGACGGCCATGTATGGTCTGAGCCGTTTATCGGTCCACATATCCATTGTTACAGAGATTTTCCCAAGCATAGCCTGGGAAGAGATTATGGAATGAACTGGAATAGAAATGGCTACGCACATTTAGTTCTTCTTGGAGGTGATCCAAATACTCATCGAAAAGTTGGAGAATTCGAGTCCGAATGGTCGTTCGATGAGGGATATCAGAGTCCTTGAGATCTTCGCGTAGCATCAGGAATATTGCTCGGAGATTTTCATTCTCTATGACGTTGATAGACTGTACTCCATTATGAGTAGGTGTATTTAGACTTCATAATACATACCTGATCATCGCCGACAATGAACTCGACAAGTGCATCGACAAATGCTTCATGCGAGAAAGAACGCTGGCGTTTCTTCTGCTGAGAGGTACCTGAGCCGCCGGGTTGCTGACCTTGACGTCGCCGGTAGTCGTCGACTGCGGGCTGAGCTTCCTTCGCTGTAATTTTAATGTTCAGCTGGTCACAAGCGGTGACCCAAGCGTCAGTATGGTGATCATAGAGATGTTTTCGAAGTACGCCCGTGCTGGTTTTCAGGCTAAACTGAGTTTCTCGGATATGCGGATGAGTAGCGTGTTGTTGGCTTTCGCAAATTAGCTATTTTGCTTGAAACAGCGAACCAATAATACTTACCGGCAAAAGATGCAGTGGTTCTTCTGCTGCATTTCACTGTAGAAAGTCCAAATGTCGACTGCCGATGATTTCCGAGTGCCAGCTGGTGCGCAGTGGGAACGAGAGGTGCGCTCGTGGGTAGCACTGCCGGGGCCTGCTCGAGGAGTGCCAGCGCCATGAGAACGACGGTGGCTAGACGCAGGCGGAGCCGGAGTCGGAGAGGGAGAGGGATTTGGGCTCGGTGTCGCAGGCGGTGATGGGCCAAATGATTCTTCGTCGTCCATTTGAAAGCGAACATTCGGGCGCCTCACGGGCCGTTCTCCATCGGAATCAGGATCGAATAAGTCACGAATACGCTCTGGAGGATGTCCTACAGACGATAGAGTGTCAGTAAAGGATTACGTAGCATCGCTACAATACACATACTTGTTTCATTCACCTGAGGAGACATCCACGAGCTGGATGCGACTGGTTGTCGTGGTGCAGCCTGGCGATTCCCTGTTGCTCGTATAGGGGTGGGATTGGATGTGTTCGTGGATTGACCTGAATGGTGTATTCAGTTATCATATTAGATTAGTAGACATAAAAACCGACCACCTGCACGCTGGTGTGACCCTGCTTCTGATGCTACAGCAGCTTGCACAGTCGGCTGAACCGGAGTCGGAGGCTCCTGATACCGCCGGCGCCGGGTTCGCATGGGACTCGGTTCTGCACCGGTGTTATCGTCACCATGAGGCTGGCGTGCCCGTGTTCGCCGTCGTGATACTGGAGGGCTGCGCTGAATGTCATTCGAATCTTGATCAACTACTTAATCAGGAGTTATTCTCAAGCCCATACATGCAAATCGAAGAAAAACCTACGCTGAATTTGAAAAGTGGTCTCGAGTGCGCCACCTGGAAGTGTCCGTGATCGTGGCGCTCTCAAGGGCATTGTTGCGCGTGGAGGAGTTCAAGACTACCACCTCCACGCGCAGAGATTGGCTGAAGAGGACGAGAGATGGTGGAGGTAGATAGAAAGGAGGGAAACAAAGAGTCTTGTCGCCACAATATTTCTGATTCCCACCGCATACAGCCCTGAAAAGTTTAAACAAGATGGGTATTGCATGTGCTCGGTGAAATCGGAGGAAAATGGTTATTTGATGACTTGAGGTTCGAGGCTGTAGAGAGTAGGGAGATTTGATGTGGCACCATTGCCAGCCTGTCTTTGATACTTTGCTTTAGACGCTTAAATGGCCCCGACTCCGGCGCTTAAATGGCCAGAATGGTGGCCATTTAAGCGCCGATCCATAAATAAAGCAGATTTATATTCAAATTCCCTCCGGCGACGTGAGAGCCGTACAGGTCGTTGATGCTGACTAATCTACAGGCTCAGTGGTCAAGGTAACAGTGGGAATGAGCCTCCGGTGACCCCGAGGGCTCAAGATCGGGTGTGAGTATCAAGAACTTGCAGTAACTGGTAATTGTGCATTGAAGTCCTAAAGTGGCGCAAGTCGCGACTCAAGCTGACTTGGAGTCGGCTCAAGCCGGAAGCCGAGCCGTTGTAAGCCATCAGCATTCGGCTGACTCGGCTCGGCTAATTTCCGGCTCGGCTCTGGCGGCTAGCGGCTCCAAGCCGAGCCGCGGCAACACTAATTGATCAGGACAGACCTATTCGTGCAATAAGCCACCACATTGGTAATACTGGCGAAGCTGTGTCTGTTTCTTGTGCAAGCCAAGACCTGTGTGTTTTGTAAATTTGGAACCTGTGTGTGTGTGTTTTTACGAAAACTTGAGCAGTGCTAATTTTTTACATGAGCAGTGGTATCTTTTCATATCAATTTTTGGAGCAGTGCTGTCTTTTTTGATTTTCTGGAATGGTATGTTGAAAATGACACAGGCTATGCTTTTTTTTCGCATCCATACCTGGTGTGCATTTTTTCCTGGAAGATATTGAAGGTGTGTAAATTTCATGAAAAAACCCTCAACCTGTGTGAAAAATAATTATGAGACACTATAGCAGCCATATTTCGGCTCATCGCGGGAACTTCTTCCACAACGTCCTTCTGAATTGCTTCTTTCGGAATGTGGCTTCTCTCAGCATGCGGGTACTGTCGTGAACACCCGGGTCCAAAATCTCCCCCCTGCAACATAAGTATATTGTTTGTCAGTTTCTCCCCGCGCCATTGATCCTCATGTAAATTGTAATGAATCATGCAATATGAGCGCCGTGTATGAATCAAACTGCACATGAATACACTTCAGCCTTGGTGGACCACGGTGGTCGTCCTGTACAAATAGATCAGGACGAGAAGAGTAGCAGGAATTTGAGGGTTTGATTCCCCGCGAAGGCATGAAGTCACTTGGGTGATATTTTTTTGGCCTTGGGGGGATGTGATCGATTCTGTCTAGCTAGGGAGGTTTAATCTAAGTCTTAGATGAGAACCCCTCGGTCTAATATTCCAAGACTATTGTATCCTGTCATTCATTGTTCACAGACCTTTATTCAGGAGGGAATCAGCTTGGTTACAGTCTTCAAAATGAAGTGGGGAAAAATCTACACCAGCTATGACTAGACACCGAGTAGAACGGGTTGCCCGCCGCACTAAAGCACTGAAGCCGACGACTGAGTGTAGGTGCGGTCCCCACTGCTATCCAGCAGATGTGAACATAGTTCGAAAATTGGCTGCATGGGAATAATTAATTGGTGGCGAGTCATTTATTTATGTATGGGATAACGTGCATCCAAAAGGTTAGAGATGCTGAGGAAATATGTCGGTCGTGGGCAGTGAGTAAAAGACAGACAAAATTGAGAGACAAAAAAATCCTAGCTCTGAATCTGAATGGTTCGACCCCGAGTCGAACGGTTGCTCCGGGAGGATTCGATACATGCATCGTATCATGTCCAGGCGCGGTCCACACCGCTATCGAGACCTTCTGGTCTTAATTCGGTCGCATACACTGCGGCGATTAAAAAATATTACCCCGGGAAAAATGGCCCTGTACCATAAAATTCCATTTCCTGCCTAAATATTACCTAGGAAGAAAATAGGGAGATAGACATAATATTACTGTTCAAATTTGTACTGGAAATAGATCCCCCTTTACCCAAAGAGATTTTTGGGAAACAGCTGGTCTTTGTCCTAGAATTTTTCCGCACGACAAAGAATGTCTATCTCCATGGGAAAATCCGGACCTCCTTTTGCCCGAGGTGATAGACCGGCTATTTGTCTAGGAGACAGGCTGTTTATCTCTGTTCCTTTGTTTGAACAAAGGAAAAGAAATAGCCAGCGTATCTCCCAAGGAAACAGCCTGGCTATTTCCCGAGGAAAAACTCTGCCCATTTCTTCAGGTCATTCTGAAAGAAAAGTTGGACTTTTCCTCAATTTCTTCCAGGGTAAAAGGATTTATTTTACTGGGAGAAATTTGATAAGAAAAATTCCAGCGGTTTCCTAGTTTTCTTCCAAGGTAATATTTAGGCAGGAAATGGAATTTTATGGTACGGGGCCATTTTTACCGGGGTAAATTTTTTTGATCGCTGCAGTGATAAGAGGGAGAAGACTCAGGCTAGTGGGGCACATTGAGAGGTACGCAACAAACACGGGTGAAAATACTTTCAAATGGGTTTACCAAAAAATAAGAATTACGGGCACGACATGATCAAACGTCTGGCCAAACGGACCAAGAACCAGGATCCACGTGAATTATGTGTTGAAGCGACTCTGGAGTATTACATCAAAGAGCAAGGCAGGGTCGGACTCTGGCATGCACATGACACTTCCACTTTTTTTTCTGGGCCACTAGAATCAAGTGAGCATAATACCAGGTTGAATGGAATAGAATCAAGCCTTTGTGGCCATGGCCGTCGTCATAAGATACCCCCCTCACTCCCATTTTGAGTATAGTTGCTCTCACTTTTTTTTCTTCTTCACTTATGCTAGTAAGACTGCAATAAATGCCGGCTGACTAGAGAGGAATCAAGCCTTCGTGGCCATTGTGGCTGTCCTCAATCCGTGCCCAGAATATATCTGTGACAAGAGGAAGGCGGTGGTTCGATTCCCTCCGAAGGCATCGGTTCTGTAGACGATCTTTCTTGTTTTTCTGGCGTGACGACGGCATTGAAAACGATGAGCACACACACGACTGTGCTATATATACCCGCTCGTTCCGAGTGATGGATAGATATACGAGAAACTTGAAAGCTCGAATCCACTCAACTCGGATCAACGCGGCCGCTGATTACCGCAGCCAAACAGGGCCAAATGACTTCTTCCCATTTTCCTTCCGGTTGTCGTGCCAGACCTTGGTGACTCAACGTAAGCTCCGCCCAACAGCACACACCCCTCGTCTTCCCTGACTTTTCTGCACCGCTTCTCTCCCCCAATTCCTCGTCCACGGGGGGTTGCTCGAACAACAACCCCCCGCCCTCCTTCCCTGCCAGTGCCCACAGCGCCGCCCCCCGCGGCATGCCCACATCTATTCCACAGCGACACAAAGTAAGCGATGCAAGCCCCTCCGTTCTGCGTGCACGACGCCCACGATCCCCGACACTGACGAGGACGAGCGCACGCAGCGTGTCTGCTGCAGCCTGCCGCCCGCGCACCGCACCCTAGACAGCACATCGTCTTTCCCGCCCTGCTGCCCGCGTACCCGACCTTCCTCCACTGCGTGCCGCCGCCCGCCTCCTCCTCCTCCCCTCCCCCCTCCGCACAAGCACAATCACACCCCATCCATCCCCCTCCTACGCGCTGCACACTGGTGTACCCGCGCAGCCCCATGTGCTCCGCGCACCTCCCTGCCCCGATCGCGCTCGCGCGCACCTCCCGGACCCCACGAACGTGTCCGCTCTTCGGCCTCTACGCAACGGCCGCCGGGGAAGTGGTGTGTGCGTTTCTTTCTTCCTTCTTTCCAACCCACTTGTTCTCTTGTTGTTCTCCTTCCCGCTTAGTCTTCGGTGGGGATGCGCTTACTGCGCACCTTTTCTTCCTTCCATCTTCCTCCGCTCTCCCCCTCCTTTCGTTCTTTTCTCTTATTTTCTTCTCGTGGCGCGCTCAGATTCCCGTATGCTTTCCTTTCCTTCTTGTTCTTCCCTTTCCTTTGTGTTCTATCACCCAACTTTACTCCATCACCCCGTTTTTGCGTTCTACTCTCATCCCTCTGCCTAGCATTCTACTCCCATGTTCTCGCGGCACTTCGCCATTGCTCACAGCTTCCTTTTTTTTCTTCCGCATAATTCTTTGGGGTTGTCTTGTTAGTCGTCCGTGCGGGCGTTTATTGTATGCGTAGCGCGCGTGGGGTGCGATGGGGTCTTTGCGCGTGCGCGATCCCGACTTTGCGCGTCTCGGGAGGTGGGGTGCTTACGCGTCGGATGCATGCCGCGTGGGTGGAGCCGGGTGCGCGTGAGATGGGGGTACGGGCGCATTGGGTGGGTTGGGCGTGATTTCGTGCGCACGCGCTGTATGCGCCTCGGGCGCGGCGGTGTGAGCAACGCGCGTTGTGGTCGGGTGTTTTGCAGCGTAGATGGTGTGGTGCGGCGCTCTGGGGGACTCCACCCATCCTCATGCCCACGCGTCGCGGGGTGGGGTAGGGTGGCGCAGGTTGGCGCGCCTGCTGTGCTTCGGGGCGTGCGACACGGCTGTTGGGCGTGGATCCGCGGGCGGCGGGTGGTACTTTGAGGCGTAGATGTCGGTTATTTTTTGATTTGAAAACTCCCTCCCATTTCCCTCCGTTCCATTCCCGTTGGTGTGGACCATTTACACAAGACTTCCGGCGTCGGATGCACCACCTCCCTCCGTTCCATTCTATCGCCAGTATTTACCAAGGTCTTGATTATATTTATGCGACTTCGTTCGTTCGTCCGATCTCTCCTGGGCGAAAAATCCTTTCGTACAAGAAACCCATGCGCATTTTAGAAGAGCCCGGTGAAGTCATTTTCATCTTCGAACTTGCCCTGAGCTGCAGCGGCCAACGTTGGTGCCGATTTGAACAGGTGGTTCTCTCATTGGCGGGGCTGGAACACGAAGGTCAGTATGCAAATTATGATTACCAGCCGAGGCCTACTCCATGACATAATATCGGAGAGATCTGCGCTCACAGAGTCCGGTTGAACGCAAATCCCGTTTGCTTTTACGCTGAAGGGCTCACGAACCAGTAGCTCATAATTTGCTGTCTGAGTGATGCCAGACCGTGTGCCAAGGCATCGTGGTCGAAGACGCCAGATCTCCAGGACGTGGTTGCGAGACCAGTTTTCCGGCAAACACGGAAGGCGCACCGCCCCGACCGCACGCCCACAGCACATGCAGGCGTGCGTGAGCCGCGGACTGTGGAGTCCATCGCGGCAACGGGGAGGCGAAGCGGAAGAAAAATAACTTCAATAAGGTGGGATAATGAACCACGACAGGCTTTGGACAGTCCGCAAGATTTCCGGCGACGTCCTGTCTTTGGGCAGTCAGACCTCAACTTACAATTAGCAGGAGGCACGGGCAGCACTGGTGGCGTCGGGGTTGCTGCCGGTGGGAGAGGTGGAACAGGAAAGGCTCCCGTATTCCGCGTACTGCGCTGGAACCAAGCTTTGGATGCCCCACAACACGGGGAGGAGGATTGACTTTCGATGCTCCGAATCGCTTGCACAATTCTGGATGGCCTCCATCGGGAAGAATTTATCCTTTAGGCTCGCGCATTATCATCCAATATCAACTTTGAATCAGCCCCCACGAAACAAAAAATGCAATTCTTCTTCAAGCTAAGTACCCGAACTAAACTTATTATTCAACAGAAACTCCCACAAGCGCCCTCTTCAACTCAGTAATATGTCTGATTTTGGGCCTGCCATCCTTTAAGGTGGTTTCGAATACTTCCAGAAATCCCCCCGCCGTCTCAAATCCTTCTACACCAGTTGTTTCCGGATGGTGTCATTGAGGCGGTATTGTCAGCCACTGTCATGGTGAGGGCTTGGAGAGTTCTCATCAGCAGACAAGCTGCCTCTCAAACCTTGGCCCTTGCCCAACTACACTATTTCTACCGATATCACCCTCGTCCCCGTTGCCGCCTAGTGCACCTTAAACGAAAGACAGGAAGGAGCTGGACCGCTACGACAATCTATATGCAGCTTCCTAGCTTGTATTTCGCCAAAGAGAAGCACTTCTTATAAATCACGCTTGGGCCCTTGCCAAGACCACCATCACGGGCTACTCGAAGGCCCTTTCCACCATCTCTTCCTGTACCGTCCAGGGAGCTTTTGAGGTGAAACATGACATGTATGACACATCGAGGTCGATGACATCTGGGTTGAGGTTCGCATCCCGGTCATTAGAGACCTTCTGAGCGCTTTCACTACCGCCTGTTTATTGCTCGTTTTAATGTTGAGACAAGTCTCCTGGCGGCGCACCTATTGTACGAACCGCCGCTTTCCGAGGGCATTCGTGTACTGTGTGAGTCGTTCAATCGACTGGATGTTACAAGCTTTTGAATTAACCCTTCAGATGTGCTTTCCGAGGGCATTTGTGTGCTGTGTGAGTCGTTCAATCGATTAGATGCCACGAGTTTTTGAGTTATCATAACCCTTCAGACGTGGGTGGGGCGCAAGACGGCATGCGTCCTTGGTATCCTTTGTGCGTAGTACGTCATTATATCCAACCCATGCCTCACTTCCGCCGGAAGTTGAAACTCTTGCGAACACCCCTTCAGGACACTTTCCAAAATGCGCCAGATGTTCCGTACGAGACATTAACGATCGTGCCCCCGCGGTTGAGTAACGACCTAATGCTCTCCGTCACGGCGGCTGTTCCAAACACGTTGACAGCGTTTACCTCCTGGAACGAGTGGGTGATGACGGCTGCGCTGCAGTGAGGGGTACGTGTTAGCGGGAGAGGGTCATGGTTCGGACAAGAAAGACGGAATTTTTGACGTGTACGTTCAGATCGGCAAGACTTCTGGACTTGAGGTGTTCGACGATCACGGGATGGGCCGCACTGATAGAGCTGTCATCCGTTGTCCGTGATATCGAGTTGGGCCGGGACCACGGCAGATGTCGGGTGGAGGCCGACCTTGGTTGGCACAGGTAACGGGAATAGTGCACATCTTAGTGAATGATGGCGGGGACAATTTGAAAGGGGAGGGTAAGGTTCTACGATCCCCGCGTCAAATATTTATATTATTGCGTTCGGTGCGCATACGAAATACTGTGTACGCAGCTTGTCAAGCGGCCCACACCCGACAATTCCCGATGTTCAGGATATTGGTAGTTCGTTTCCTCGCTATTCAGCTGCTCGGTCTGCACGTACCGTAGCATCGATGAAAATGGGAAAGTTGTGATCATAAAAATATGGGAACAATGTAGATGCACAAAAAAGAAAAGAAAAATCAGCCCCCCCTTCATCCCTGCGACCCAAGACATTCCTCCCTCAACAATGCAAACATGTGAATATCCAACACCCTCCCGTTCTTGAACACCGCATTGCGCCTCCGTCCCTCAAACGTATACCCGGCCTTGCGCAGGACCGCCATGCTGCCCTCGTTACCGCCAAAGACGCCGGCCTCCAGCCTCAGCAGCTCTGGAATCGTCTCAAACGACCACCTGCTGAAGGCAACCACAGCCTCGGTCATGATGCCTGCGCCCCAGTGCGCCTCGCCCATCCAGTACCCGATCTCCATCGTGCGCGACTCGACATCCGCGAGCGGCTTCAGGCCGATGCCGCCGACGTAGGTGCCGTCTGGGCGGGTAATGGCGAAGTTACGCAAAGGGAGCCTTGTGGTGGCGATGGGGATCCAGGACTCGGCATCTAAGAGAGTGTAGGGGTGGGGGAAGAGGTTGCGCATCCATTGTGCTATCAGGGGGTTGTTGGCTTCGCGGGCAATTGAAGGGGCGTCAAGGACGTGGTAGGGGCGGATGATAGACCGGGAAAGCGTGAGGATGGGAATGGGGGATTCAGATTGAGCTTGAGTCTGAGACTCTGTCTGCTTGGCGGCGCTATTATTTTGTGACATTGACACCATCTTTGATATGTAGGCGGGTACTGTGAGAATTGTAGAGGGAGCTCAGTTGAGAGAGGTGTTTAAATGCTGAACTATGAGACTCTGTGAGTCAGGGCGATTCAAGATAACTTTCGAGATCGAGTCATAAGTCAAGAAGCACCCGGCAATCTTCGATCAAAATACTAACCTTGCCATTCCCAAAAAGGAAAGATGGACCCACAGAGAGACATGCTGAGTCACTTCCAGGAAACGGTATTATTACCCGTTCTTTGATCAAGCATTACCTTCGCAATTCTTTGTATCTCGTTGGTTTCATCCCCATTGAGACTATCCCCTTCTCTCTCGCTCTGGCATCACCCTAGATCCTGGACGGCAAATCACCCACGCAGACAGAACTAGATTGCTCTAGCGCACTGCCTTTATTGACACACTCGGATCTTCAGCAACCTCTGGGTTGGAACGCAAATGTCATTTTTAACGGACGTGAACCGCCTACCAATGTCAAAATCGATGGATCAAAGTCGGCCTTCGACATAAGCTTACCAAGAAGACCGATCATTTTCTAGTCTCAATCCAGACTCTCATGACATCCCAATATGGGAATCCTCTCATGAGAGTCTGGGCCTATCTCAGGACTTGAGCCGTACCATTACGCTATCAAAATTTCATCAATTAAGTACTGTGCCAACGATTCCGTTTACATGACCTGGCTCATGCAGCATCTCCTGGTTCTCGCAACGATATTGGGGCGGCAGTTTTCCTGCGAGGACGATGTGTTTCTGACTTCGATAGTTTGCAGTTGCCTCGTCTTCCTTAGATATGCAATGAAATTGTGAGCAGATGAAGCCGTTACGGTGGTTATCAACTGGAATATCTACAGGTGGCAATGGTCTTGATTTCTATATCCCGATCCTTGTGATTTCACCATTGCCAGGTTTTGACGCGACCATATAAATCCATCCTTTTTCCAGCGGATGGATGGACCCGGCTCCGCATGAATCTGGCCTCTGCATGGACTCTCCATCAATGATACTCATCGCCTATGATTCTAGAGGCTGCCACCGTCAAGATGAAGAAACTGCGTCCATCGACAGGCAGCCTACCTCGCTGAGATTCACCGATAAACTACGATTCTAGAATGTGTTCTTTTTGTCGCCGGGCTCCGACACCCGGGAATTCAACACGAACATCAAGCCAGTGGCATATATCTTGGATAGGGGAAGGTTCCACACGAAATATCTGCGCAGGCACCAAAATTGGAGGCAGCGAATTGAAGGGCCACCGGAAGACATACATTTGTTCGTCCTGGCCGAGTTTTAAATGAGTATTGAAAAAGAGACGCGCAGAAATAACATACATGCGACAGTAAGAATGCTAGGGTGTTCAGTGTGCCGAGGATGGCCCTGAGATAAAGGTGTGTGTTAGCAGTGAATTAACCAATGAACTTCGGCGCACATCAGCGTGCACGTCTGCTTGATTCCTGTGATCTTGATTAGTCAAGAGTGCAGATTGGAGGAACAGCGGTGGAGCGTACCACTTGCGACGCTGTCCATGGATCTGCCTGGACTTCCCCGCACCGTATTGTCTTGAATCCTTTTCACAGATGCGATCGCCAAGGAGGATGCAATGGAGGCATCTGTCAGGACAGACGCGGCCAGCCACATCGCTGCCAACTCAGAGGGATTTCGAGTAGGAATATTGAGCTAAAAAAACAGATTGAGGCCGCCAAATGAATAATATTCCTCATTGGATGGATACCGTTGTCCACACAGCACCGCCTATTACTATCCCTAAATTAATATGTTCTTCCAACTCGACAATATGTACATACCAACAGCGCCACATGCAAATAGGGCGATTATCGCAGACGGGATATTGGATCCGGTAATAAATCGAACGCGCCAAGCAAAGTATAGTTGGATGGGAACGCCCACGAGAATCTGAGAGACTCAGCGCCCTGCGACAACATGCGGATGGGTGGCTTACGGCGCAGAGTGGCTCTGAAGAACAAGACTGGCCGATCAGAACTCGGACGACGGAGGCAGGCATAGACCATACGAGTTACGGAGGCTAGCAATCATCGGGGAAACGTCAGCTCAAGACACAAGGGACGGAAGTGAAGACGCGCCAGGCGGCAGTGCGTCGAATGACAGGCCTAAGAAGCAGATTCAGAGGGTGTGGGAATAAAAGGTACCACAACTGACCGTAGACCAACAGCAATGGCGCATACATGACAACATCCAGTGCGGTATTGCCCAACTCGAGGCAGAATACGTAGGCAACCTAATACCAAAATATCAAATATCGACCGCAGGCGAGGAGGAAACATACGAATATCCGCGTCCAACGAGAATCTCTGCACAGAGTAATAATAAATAGGTTTGCATCCTGCAAGCGCCGCGCGCACCTCTTAAGCGCTCGGAAATATATCAGGGTCTTGTAAGGAGTATTTCAATCCCCCCGCGCATCCCAAACTTGGCTGACCGCACCTGGCTGACCAACACCTGTAAATTGTGAGTTGCAGTAGTGCTGATTTGGAGCAGAGGGGGATCTTGCCGTTTGGATGATTATATTCGCGAGCGCTCCCATGAGAAATGAGCGTGGTCTGTATGCACGTCACGGACTCAGTTTCGAGTCTCCTCCACAGCCAATAGTTGGATTTTGGACCCACGAGGGCTCGAAGTCCATGATTCTTGAGGGCAGGATATGTGGGGAAATAAGTCGCTGTCGAATAGTGTGGGATCCAGCGTGTGGTTTTGCGGTGTGATTCTCGACTAGCGAGACAGTCACAAGCTACTATCAGCCCCTACCGATCCGCGTTTCTTATGGCTCGCGCAATTGACAGACGGTTGCACAGCCCCGGTGCGCAGCAGGTGCGCAGCAAGTGCGCAGCAAGTGCGCAGCTTCGAGCGCCCCGGTTCCTCTTTTAGGTTAGCCGAGCCGTGCCATGCCGCGGCCAGCTAACACAATTTTTTCCTCAAATATTCATCTGTATGTTGCCTGGGTGTTTTTATGCGCAATAATGGCCTGAGCACGTTGTGGAGGGTTGCAACCGTTTTCAGCTCAAGCACAAGTTTTGTGAGCAGATGATCTTCCCGCTCCTTGTAGAACGGGTGACTGATACGAATACGGCAATCCTTAGCCTTGCATCAAAAGCTAGACAGCGAAAAAAATACACGCAGTGTTAAGGTTTTCGGAGACCGCTCCCCTGCTTTTCTTTACCTTTTTTTAAAGAAACTGCTGAGGTCCAACAGAGCCAAAGCTGTCAACTAGTTCAGTCCTTTCAAACTGAACCAGACAACGACGCCGATACAAAAGGGCCACGGCCAGGAAAGAGGTAGTGGAGGCAGGCAGAATGTATATCTGTTGAAAAAAAAATGGCCAATATGAATGTGTCGGAAAACTGCAAGAGTCGTAAGTATCTGTCGGAAAACCTCACTTTTCCGACACATACATTCATTGCTTTCAGCCTTATATAAGTATCGGAATTGTCAAAAATAGCTATATAAGTGTCGGATGAATAAAAGCGCATTTGAACCCTCATACGAAGCAGTGGGTGGTCCAGCAAATGAGATTGGTGACCAAGTATGTATGCGAGAATGATGATGCGCCCAAGACGATCCAGGCTCAACTGCGCCTGAACCGCATTGAATATTTCGCTGACGTTTCCGTGGTTATTGAGCCAGCCAATGAGCCCAGTCGCTGACTCCGCCAGTGTCGTAGATAAGGGTCTTAATCATAGGGCGCGCTGAAGCTAAGCCCTTAGCTCTCATTCAGGGTTAATAAGGGTACACATTTTAAGGGTCAAATTAAGGGTTATTTCCCCAAAAGGAACGCAACACCGCAGCATGAAATTCACACAGACAGAAGTTCTCCGGAACCCCTGCATCGGGTCGTTGCTGTGCTCGGTCGCGAGAAGCTCCCCTTACAAGCTTTCTTCAGATGACTTCTATTCGGCTTGTCATCACTGTGGTGAAAAGGACCCCCAGATATCTCCAAGCTTGCGCGGCATCGCGAGGACGGGCGGGGAGGTGTGGGACAGTGGGCGCGAAAATCACTCCGCATCAGTTGCGATCAAGTTGTGATGGTGGATTGATTGGGGATTGTAAAGGTTAATAAGGGTTTAGTGTCTGTTCACCTCAATGTTAAGGGCTTAGCTTATCATGAATTAAGCCCTTAACAACTTATCTACAACACTGGACTCCGCCATCTCAGCTGCATACAAGAGATGCGGATAGTGGCAAGGGGTGTCTAAAAGTTGAATGATGGAACTGTTGACGAGCGATGCTGCGCTCGTATGCTATGGCGACCAGCTCTATTTCATTTCTTTCCTTTTATATCATTTGAAGTACTTACGATCATTCCACATCTATTTAAGGGTGTGGAAACGGTTTCATGCCCTCAGTCTTACCACATTGTGTGCGACTGAGGGTACGTATATTCTATCTCCTACATCTTTACCTATGCTTACCAGTGCCTGTAGCTATTTACTTACTCGGACGTCTACAGGTTAATATAGAGTCTTACCACATTGTGTGCGACTGAGGCTATTTACTTACTCGGACGTCTACAGATTCGCAGTCAGACCGTCTCCGGTGTCATTTCGCCTTCAATCAGTCGAGTACGCACAACAGGCTCAACAACATACACTACCCCTTGTAGAACACCCCAAAGATTACCCCTATGTCGTCCACGACGTCTGTTCCCATCCTCCCTGCCGATAAACAACTCGACGACGCCAACTGGGGCTCATGGAAAGACTTGATTATCAGTCTCCTCCGCGGCCGCGGCGTCGACGGATACCCCCTAGGCACCATCCTTCGCACATCTGCTCAGACCTTTCCCGGGCTCTACGCCGTTGCGGCCACTGCCACAAATTCCCGTACCCCGTCGCAGGACGAATGGGATCTACGTGATGCGAACGCCGGAGCGATTATCTACCAGAATGTGGTGGACCCAGTGTCCCACGGACTCAGCCCTACCGACACGAGCCGTCAAATGTGGATCGCTCTATTCACCAAATTCAATCGTACCTCGGAGGTTTTGAAAGGTCTCGCCGTTGAACGCCTGCGCGCTCTCAAGCTGGCGCACGGACGCGGAATCCCCGACCATCTCAGTGCTCTTACCAAGCTCCGCGCCGACGCAAATCGTATCGGTTGTCGTATCCAGGACGCTGATATGATTTCCATCATCCTCCAGTCCCTCCCTGCCGTCGAATTCGGCGCATCCATCATTCATCTCCAGACCATGACACTTGTTATCGACGTCGTATCGAACTTGATGCAGTATTGGGACATCGTTTACAAGGATGAGATGGACCGCCAAGGCGTACCGAACGCTCTCGCCACAAACGTTGGAACCGGCGGAGGCAACGCCGGGT
This sequence comes from Mycena rebaudengoi, assembly GCA_029282285.1. Classification (NCBI taxonomy): domain Eukaryota; kingdom Fungi; phylum Basidiomycota; class Agaricomycetes; order Agaricales; family Mycenaceae; genus Mycena; species Mycena rebaudengoi. Next base: position 377,217 of record JARJCX010000024.1, read on the forward strand.
TGATGTGCGAGATTTGCAGGCGCCCCCACAGCAAAGACAAGTGCTGGGCGTTGGGAGGCGGACGCGAAGGACAAGGCCCCACGTGGTGGAAGGCGCCGGCGGGATTGGAACCCCGCAAGTCGTATGTTGACGCTGCCAAAGCCGCGAAGGCTGCGAGGAACACGACTACTGCCGCCGCCGCTACCCCCGCGGCGCCGTCTGCGACGACGACTGTCCCCACCGCCGCATACACATCTCCCATGCAAGTCTATGCACTCGGATCCTTCGCCGACGATGGTGCGCTCTCCCTACATCACTCTTCGGTTTCGGTCGATGACACGCTTTCCAGATTTCGGGGACGTGGAGGGTCAACTCCTCCCGTTCTGAATCAGCGTGTTAGTCGTACCGAGATTGATGTAGTAGCACTTCCCTCAATAAATGCATCCGACACTAGTCCTGCGAGTTCGGAGATTAAAACCTATCTGGACAGTGCTGCGTCAGAACACTGTGTCGTAGGACGTGGGCGTTTCTTGACTTACCAGAAGGTTGACCTTGAGGGCTCCACTGCCGTCAGGTCGGGCGGCGGGTTCAAGGTCGAAGGCAAAGGAATGGCGGAATTTACGGTCCGTGTGGCGGGCGGATCAATTCAAAAGATCCTCCTCGATTCACTTCATACCCCGGATTTCGGGATGAATTTGATATCCCTCCCCACGCTTGATACGCGGGGATTTCGAGGAGAATGGGGGAACGGCCGCCTATCTGTGGTTAGCCGAGACGGGGTGAAGGTTGTGGACGGGCAGATCGTACGGACTGGGGGCCGACGGAAGCTCTATCAGGTCGATGTCGTCGACAATATTGACGGTGGGAGCGGGAGTGTCATTGCTGCAATTGCAGGGCGCAATCGAAATCAACCCACTGATCTGGAGACATGGCATCGACGTTTTGTCCACGGCGACGTTCGCGCGATTAAGCGCATGGCGGACAGGTCGCTGGTTGATGGTCTTAATTTGCTGGACAGGGAGTTGCGGGGATGGTGCGAGGATTGTATCCTGGGGAAGCAGGACAAGATGCCCTTCGATGATGTGGTGATGCACGAGAATACGCCGCTTCAGCGTGTTCATCTCGACCTTTGGGGGAAGGCGAGGACGCCGAGCTGGGGACACGCGATCTATATGATGCTTGTTAGTGACGGCGGAACTTCCATGAAGTTTCCGCTCTTTCTCACTGACAAGACAGCGGCTACCACTCTCAACGCATTCACCATATGGCTGACAGAAGCTGAGCTGCAAACCGGCGAGCGTCTTCGGCGGGTTCGCATAGATCTCGGGGGCGAGTTCGACAACAACTTATTCATTCCGTTCTGTGCGAAGCGTGGAATCATCGTCGAGAAGATTCCTAAGGATTCATCATCAGCAAATGGCCATGTCGAGAGGGGGAACCGTACCGTTATCGAAGGAACACGTACCCAGCTCATAGAAGGAAACTTAGACCATCGCTTCTGGGCAGAGTCAGCGACGGCGCACTGCTACGTGCGCGGCTTCATACCTTCCACCCGCCACCCCGATGTCGTGCCTTGGGCTGCGTGGTTTCGTCAGAAGGACGAAGCGGGGAATCTTGTCAAGCTGAATGTTTCCCACCTTCGTGCATGGGGGAGCGTTTGCTGGGTAAAAGATCTGGACGGGCAGCAGGGTAAGCTTGGAGAACAGGGGTGGAAGGGGAAGATGGTGGGTTACATGGGCCGCCGCGGTTATCGCATCTTCGACCCCGAGCGCATCCGCATTTTCGAGGTGCGGAACGTCATCTTCGAAGAGGGGTTACCCCATCGTACACGGATCAACGATGAAGAGGAGACATTACCTCAAGACCCTGCATTGTTTGACGAGCCCGTCAGGGATGCTCCTATCGTTCCACCTATCGTTCCACCTGTACTTGCTGCTCCTCCTGCTCCTACCGCTGCCATTCCTGCACCAGCACCGCCGCCGCCGCCGCCGCCTCCGAGAAGGAGCAATCGTGCCCCGAAACCGTCCGAGGGCCAGCTTAGATCGATGGTATCCAACCAGGAGGAAGAGCAAGCTCGTCTTGCGGGAGAAGACTGGGCAAGGGACAGTGTTCGCCCTTCCGTCAATGCCGTGGATGTCGACTGGGACGAATTCGATGCAGCGCTCCTGCAAAACCCATGGGCGTTTGCGAGCGCAATCAAGGGTGGAAGAGACGAAAGCATACCTAGGTCCTATCGCGAGGCGATGAGGGAGCCGGAGAAATGGGGGCCGGCAATGCGGAAGGAAATTGACCAGCTTGAGGCTCGGGGCGTCTGGAAGCTGGTGGATTTGCCGAAGGGGAAGCAGGCCATCGACGGCATGTGGGTGTACGACGTGAAGGTCGACGGCGAGGGCAAGATTATCGGACACAAGGGTCGATACGTGGCGCGTGGGGATGAAATGGTCGAAGGGAGAGATTTTGGTGTTAAATGGGCGATGGTAGCGCGGATGGAGTCAGTGAGGATGGTGTTTGCGGTGGCGGCGATTAAGGGATTGGAGGTACGGCAGTGGGACTTCTCGGGCGCGTACTTGAACGGCGAGATGGACCGGCCGGTCTACATGAAACAACCGACCGGATTCGCGAAGCAGGGGGAGGAGGGCAAGGTTTGCCTGCTCCTGCGACCGCTCTACGGGTTGGTTCAAGCCGGTCATATTTGGTATAAACTTCTCGCCCGTGGTTACAAGGACCTGGGGTACAAGGAGAGCCTCGCGGACCCGTGCATCCGAACGCGCCAGCGTGGAGACGACTACACGCTCACCACGACTCACACAGACGATGTTCTTGGCGTGTCATCGTCAGCTGAAGAGAGCAGGCGCGTTGTGGACGAGTTTGCGGCCAAATGGGACTTGAAGGAGGTGGACGTCGCGTTGTTGTTGGGTTTGACGGTCGAGAAATTGGCCGACGGATCGATTTCGCTTCACCAAACACAATACTTCCAAAAGGTACTCGAACACTTCGGCTACGAAGATCTTCCTCCTTTGTCAACTCCGCTCCCACCCGGCTGTCAAATCAGCGCCTCGACATCACCGTTATCTCCAAAAGACGTCGCCTTCATGCGCGACAAGCCTTTTCGCCCTATCCTCGGTACAATCGTCTGGGGGAGCAGTGGTACGCGCCCCGACCTCGCTTACGCCTGTTGCGCTCTTGGTCACGTCCAGTCCAATCCTGGGCCCGTGCATTGGGATCTCCTCATTGGTGTTCTTCGCTACATCACCGGCACGCTCGACTATGGTGTCAAATACACGCCACCTGCGAACGCGAACACCATCGGGGACGGTCTCAAGCCCGCCGGATACGTTGACTCCGACTGGGCCGGCTGCGTGGACACGCGGCGTTCCACGTCCGGCTACATCTTTTTCATGGGAGGTGCGCCGGTATGTTGGTCAGCAAAGCGCCAGGCAGTCGTGGCTCTCTCGTCGACTGAAGCTGAGTATATCTCGTTGGCGCGAGGCGCGCAGCACGCGATTTGGATGAAGAATTGGCTGCACGAGGCACTCCTTCCTCAGGAACTTCCGTTCACGCTGCGCGGCGACAACCTCGGGTCTATCAGCCTAACCGAGACCACGAAGGGCCACGGGCTTGCAAAGCACATCGACACGCGCTGGCATTACATTCGCGAACGCGTCGAGACCGGCGAAATTGCGGTGTCTTCAATTCCAGGGAAGGACAATGTTGCCGATATTCTTACCAAGGCGCTCCCGCGGACCGCGCACGAGAAAATTGTGGGGCAGCTCGGCCTCGACTGGAAGCGTCGGAGTGCTGTTCGCCAGGGGGAGTGTTGACGAGCGATGCTGCGCTCGTATGCTATGGCGACCAGCTCTATTTCATTTCTTTCCTTTTATATCATTTGAAGTACTTACGATCATTCCACATCTATTTAAGGGTGTGGAAACGGTTTCATGCCCTCAGTCTTACCACATTGTGTGCGACTGAGGGTACGTATATTCTATCTCCTACATCTTTACCTATGCTTACCAGTGCCTGTAGCTATTTACTTACTCGGACGTCTACAGGTTAATATAGAGTCTTACCACATTGTGTGCGACTGAGGCTATTTACTTACTCGGACGTCTACAGGAACATGACTATAACCGTGTGGTATGTTATCTGGTGTCCGGGGTCCTGGGAAAACAGGTTTTCCCCATCAATTCCTGAGGTTTTTCGCATATCTTCCTGTCACCCCTCCGACTTGACTTAAGCTGGGGCCGTCTCAACAGCAAAAACTTAAGCTAGAGGATAAGCTGAGCTGGCTTAAGCCAGGAAAAATGAATAAAAGTACACTATATATATACTGTATATATCCCGCTTAAGCTGGCTTAAGCTCAGCTCAAGCCCACTCCCGGCGCTCGATAACCACCATGGCAGAGCCATCGTTTGTCTCGCTTAAGCCGGCCTAAGAGCCACCCACCCCTCCTCTGGCTTAAGCCAGCATGACACAAATAATTGAAGCGTACGTGGAGATTCGAGAAGAGCTCACGAAAAATGTCTTCAGTAAAATAGTAAGTATTGAGTATGAAATGTCCGAAAGGGATGAGCACTCACCGGGACATATGAATCAAGGGAACATATGGGGAGCAGTACAGGCTCCGTCTCACAAGACTTTCCACCTCGCTGCTCAACGTCGCCACTGAGTCACAGACTCGCAGTGGCATCGCAGCAACATCGCAGTGGCAGCCGTACTGGTAGGCTGAGAAAACCGATATTATGTCGCATTCTGGTTGACTTCTGAGCCAATTTGCACTATGATTGGCTAGCAGCACCAAGAGAATGTGAAGACGGCGAGGTGGACATGGGCGGAGGAGCGAAAGACTAGTGTCACAGATTGACGTTGTGTGACTGACTGTGCCGCCATCAATCAATCCTTTGTTCTTGATGGCCAAACAACGACATCCAAATCCTCGCTCTTTGTCTTGACTCTCATCTGCATTCGACTTCCCTGCAGCATTTCTACTTGGGCTCGACTTCGCACTCCATCTAATGCCAAATTTACGTCGTCCATTGGGTCTTGCATTCCATCCGGCCATTAGTCCGACCCCAACTCGTTCGAGTCGTTCAAGTTTGGTGGTGGTGGTAGGCCTACTTAGTGAGTGGCACGAAATCATAACTATTGGTTCCGGTCCATTGGCTCACTTCCAGTTCGACAGCTGTCTAAGTCTTGAGCAACTTCTATCCATTTTATTTGGACTCAGTGATGTCCCACTGGCTCAGGCCCCGGTAAGCCAGCTTAAGCCCGATATTTCGAGGGCTATAGCTTTACTTTGAGTCGGCTTACGACAGGCCCCTCCAGGCCCGCAAGTCAGCCTTCGAGGATTCCAACGCGTCCGACCAGCCCTCACCCATGCCCCGTCTCCATCGTCTGCAGGCACGCCCCGGTTCCTCCACCCGTCATGCGATGAAGGATTTGGACCGGTGGGCGGGCTTGAGCTGGGATTAAGCCAGCTTAAGCAGGAGTAACTCTGTATATACCGTGTATATCTAGTGTACTTTTATTTATTTTCTGTGGCTTAAGCCGGCTCAGCTTATCCTCCAGCTTAAGTTTTTGCCGTTGAGACGGCCCCAGCTTAAGCCAAGTCGGAGGGGATTCATTATCTTCTCGTATCTCTCGATGCTGTATAGTTTTGGGTGGTATTCAAGAGGCAAAAATGTCCTAATGAATTGATATATCAATTGTGTAAAAAAAACTCGCTCATTTGACCATTCGTTCGAACATAATGCACCAAGCTGCGCCGTGCCGTACGTGATGACCAATGATCATTGGCATAATAAGTACAAGGGTCGCCGGGGCGGCGGCTCCCCTTAACAACACCTGTACGATACGTGCTCTTAGGTGTGATCTGCATCGCCTCAACGTGTGCAGTTATTTGAAGAGGGCATTATTTCACAATAATAAAGTAACTGTAAAATGTTGTAAACTGTCATGCTGTACAGTCGCGATACGAGTAGGTGCATTGAATATGACAGACAGGGAAAGTGGTTGGAAAGCGGAAAGCTAAACATGATTATGCCAGGGCTGCAGTACTGCCAGTGCGGGGCGTCTATGTGTCGGGGAGGACCTTATAAGACCCTGACCCAAATATGAGAATATGAGCCGCCTACCTTGTCGAAGTACTTTGGAGCATTGTAGTCGGCCAACCCCAGCTCATCGACCCACCGTGCGCCGAGCGCGTCCAAACAAAGTCGCCTGGTGCAGCTTTATCAGCGAAAGTGTCGACACCGAGAGCGAATAAACCCACCCGCGTCCAAGGCACAATGCGTCTAGTGGCCCTGGTTCATGCCTGCCTTGACCACGACGTACAGCGCGCTGTTGTCTATCTAGGAGCTACGCATCGACGCCCATGCCGTTGTCGAAAAAGTGGTCGGGGGTTTGCCATTCCATGCCCAAGACCGTCGGGTCGTACCAGAACATGCTCCACGACTCCGCAGCGTCGTACTGCTCACACCGGCACAGCACACACTGCGGCTGGTTAAACACGCCACGTAGAATCGAGAACTGGTTTGGTCCGTGGTCATAGTTGAAGAGCGAGGTCGGGCCGGCAACGTACATGTGGAAGTCCCTGATGCAAACCAGTAGCAGTCAGAAGCGAGGAGATGGCGTCAAAGCACCAGTATTTCGCCGTCTCGGCCCAGGTGCCGTTTTCGGAGATTGACTGGGCACAGTTCGCGGTTTGCATTGTCGATGCCCGAATCAGTGTGGCTTGAGATACGCGATAAATAAAATGCAGCGCGTATGGCTGAGTTGACGGCAAACCCTTGAATTGAGTCCTCTCGCCGTCCCTTGAAGCACACTCAAGGCTTGAACTTGAAACTTGGTGGTTCGTAGCTCGAGTTGAGATGGCTGCGGCGTTGGACTTGAAGAGGCGGGCAACTGAAAATACTGCCGGGGCTTGAAGGAAAGAAGATAGCAGTTGGCGGCCACAGCTTGCTCTCTCTAACAATCCAATACTTGAGTGGCGTTCAACGTTTGAACTTCGAGCAACAGAGAGGGCAAATATAGAACACTTGAGCTTACTTATGGGTGCGGGGGCGTGGCGTTGGCTGGTGCGAGTTCATCGCCGCGCGCAGTTCTTTTAAAGGAATTAATCGCTGCCACGTATGACCACGTCCCACCAAAGGATGAATCATGAAGAGTCAAGAGAGGCCCATCCATTGTGAGCCAGAAGAAGTCGGCGATGGCCGAGCGGAGTTTTAAAAGGCTTCGGACATGATAATCTTATAAAGAGTAGAATGCACAACGCGGACGTTTTTCTTCTCGCCCGTGCTGCATCACTGCCGGAATGAGCCGATACAGCCGCATATGGATGCGGATCATCGGACCGAGAGATAGCCGGGTGGTGGTCACTGGTGGTTCTGGTATCCGGGGTCCTGGCAATGAGATTTTCGGACGTCATGCCCAGAGGTTTTGGTTTCGACACCCCTTGGATAGTGGTAGTAAGAAAGGGTGGGGAAAGAGCGGATGTGGCTACTTGTGGGATTGTGTTGGGTAAACTTGTTACAGCTGTTTCCGAAAACCTGATCTTTTTTATTTGCTCACACGGAACTTGATCCAGTGCTAAAGATTTCCTCTTTGGGCTCGGATCAACCGCCATTTTCGGATATGACCTTCCCTCAATAATTTTCGTTACACTAAATAGAGCAGCTCACAGGCATGAAAGTCACAGGGCTTGTCTGTGAGTCTGCCAGCTTCAAGGCCCCCAATTCAGAACTGTGATATGGTGCCTGTATGAATTTCTTTTCAAAAACTTGAGTGCGGGCAGTTCGGTTTGGCGAGTCCTTATGACGGTTCCTTTGTACAAATAAACATTACGCACGCGCGACCTATTTTAGCGCGCGCGCGGGGAACATATATTAAAGTAATAGGAAATACACCAAGATATGACTACAGCTAGCTACAAAATTTTGTACAGTGCACACGGCACGCACCCTTCACCACAATTAGCAGACAACTCGCCCTCCGAGTTCCAAATACTGGTATTCGGGTCCCAACAATACACCCATGTCGATTTGACCGATAACATGCGCTTCGGACAGACCCAGTTTGTATGGGATTGTGAGCTTGTCCTCCGCTGAACGTGGACAGAGCATGAGGAGGGATGGTTCTGGAGACGTAGTTGTGACATCGGGTGCCGATGGGCAGAAGTCGGGAGGAGTTTTGGATACACTGCATTCCAAGGCCCCCTAGACTCAGTGAGCCTAACTTTGTCTAGGGTCAGTCTATGTGTGTTTGGTCCATAGACAGACCCTGTGTAGGGTTCTAGACGGATATTTTGCCTAGGAGTCTCCAACTCTGTGTAGCCTCTGTGTAGGTGTGTTCGGATGTCTCTGTCTAGCCAAGTGTAAGTCAGTCTAGGTTAGTTTGGGTGAGTGTAAGTGCCTAGTCAGAGCAAAACAGACATACTTTTATGCCTTTCGCTCCAAAATCCTTATAGGGGGTTCCGTTGATCATCAGCGCATCAACGTTGATCCTGCTGTCGGCGCATCGCACGTGAGACGACAAAGATGCTACAACAACGCCAGCCACAACATTCGCTTGCGGCTTGTCGCTCGGAGTTCATTTAGGTCCTCCTTTGGGCTCAAGTACGTGGTTCCTCCTTCGTTCCTCCTCTTCCACCTGCCCAGTACATGTACTGGGTGTTTCCTCGTCTGTATTGAATTTGAACAGGTGTGGAAACATCGGTGTAACTCCATTTAAGTCGGACGGAAGCCGGATGGACGATACCATTAATCATTCATTTTAAATTTGTGATTAGATCTTGCTTCCAGATTCGAGTTTATGTGCTACTTCCGATGACTCAAAATACTTCTATACATTGTGGGAGGATGTTTAGCAACTTATTTTGACGCAACAAGTAGATGGTGAGTCTGTCTAGATACTATACTGACCTAGACTGACCCGAACTGAGTTCGGCAGACCGAGTCTGACCTAGACAGAGCTACAAAGAGCCTAAACAGACCTACACAGACTCTGTCTAGTTACCTAGGTACAGATCTGTGTGTAGGTATGTCTAGAACACCTAGACTCAGCTGAGTCTAGGGGGCCTTGGAATGCAGTGATAGCGAGTGGTGCAGGAAAAACTAGTGTCGCAGGTGGGATGATATGTATCCTGCAACATTTGGACGAGAGGAGCGAGACAAGGGCGACCGCTAGGACCCGCTCGTGAAAGGACAAGAGAGGGCTGATGTTGATCAACTATCGCCAAACAATGTTACCAACACAGCCTCACCTCTTGTCCACGGCGTCGGGGACACTCAAAACCCCTCACACGTCGTCTACCTGCAGTTAGATGTGCCCCACCTACGGACGACACTGGCAAATGCTCGGGAGAGAACGTCCAAAGCTGCAGGTCTCACTTAGCTACTTCTCGCATGATCCGTAGCTCTCACCGAGGACGAGGGTGAACCAGAGGCTATTAGCATCCAGTCAGACTCAGATGAGGAGGACCGTTCCGTCCTAGGTGGGTTGTATGCAAGGCTCCTTACTTGTACAGCTACTTAACAAGCGATCCGCCAGGACCTTCCGGCTCTAATCAACCCCCACGCCCCCAGAAAGAAGTCAAGCTCGCTCCGGAGCTCGCCGCCATCGCTAGTAGGCTTATTCCTATTGTACTGTCTTTTTTGAAACTCAATCTTTCTCAATGTAGAAACCGACTCCCTCTTTTACACGGACTACAGCGACATCGAGGAGGGATCAGTCTCCAGCTTCCATGGAATTACGAGTCATATTTCAGAAGCTGCGCCTGATGTCCCTGCTCCCATAGTCAGCGCCGTTGTTCTGACACCTGCCTTGGCTTCCCTCGCACCTATAGCTGCAGTCTCGGGCACGCTCATTTTGCCCGCTCCAGTCCCTTTCCCCGTGGCATTTGCTGTCGCTGCTCCAGCAGCTAATACCACCCTCTAACATCCCCAGCGCTCTCTCCAGCAGTGGGCTCGCAAATACCGCCCCTGCAACCTCCACGATATCGGCACCCAGCGCCAATTCCGGTGCCTTTACAGCGGCCTGGCATGTCAATCCATCCACGATGGTGTCCATGTCCACATCGTCGGCACCGAGCACCAATCTTAGCACCTCTGCGGCAACGTTGCACCCCAGATCCATGCCCACGTCTGCGTCTTCGGCAACAACAGTATTCCCCGCACCTCCCCTCCCGTACTCAGACGATCCCTTCTACGCGGCCTCGGCCGCTGCTCTCGACTATTTTGATGAATACGGCAACTTGGGGGAACCTTCCCGCAAACGCTTATTTGATAATATTCTAGATGTCATGGCTTCCCCCCCACGCCAGACTGCTTATGAAACTTTTTGTTCTGCTCGTTCTAATACCTCACTCCTTTTCACGGACTACACTACGAAATTTATCTCGTTTAATTGGTTCCCGGTATACCTCCTAATTGCGCTCCCATTCCGCTCCTTTATCACCTACAATACTACTGCTACTGCATCTAATGGTATCCAGTTGTCCCTTATATTTGTTGCCTAAGTGGGCGGAGTCACAAGTCTTAATGTACTTGCATACAGACATACCAGACCAGATTCTCCGCCCCGAAAGGTCTGAGTCGTCATTCGCCAGCCTTTATATGCTTACTTATTCCCTTAGCTTAGCCGTGCATGCAGGTACATTGGTGAGCTGTACAAGAAGATACAGCCCCATGTTCTCTGCTTTCTTCTCCGGATTCGGTACATAGATTTCGCCTTCGCTTGGGAGAGACTGTATGACCACTTGTGCTGGGAGTACTGTCAGCTGAACATCATTGTGTCGTTACTGTTTATCTGTTTCGTCGCGTATTATGTTCAATTGAGATCCCAGTTGTGGGGTCGGTAGGCTGAGCCTACAACTCCCATTCGACCGTAATTGTATTGATTATATCGCATACACATGATATATATTCAGGACACCTATGCCATACCTATTACTGATATAACACCTGCGCGCGCGCGCGTTAATATAGGTCGCGTGCGCGCTAATATAGGCGCGCACGCGTAAATGTTTAGTTGTACAAAGGAACCGTCATAGTCCTAAACAATAATCCTTAGCATTGTTTCAAATTTTGATGTGGGCAAAAATTTCTGATCAGTCTCAAGGTTTTCGGAAACAGCTGTAATGTAATTTTTTTGACTAGAAAGTGAAAGCAAGTGCAGTTCCAGTTAATTCCCCGTGATTAGTTCAAGGTCTATCCGTGAAATAGATCACCCAGCAGGCAAACTTCTCCTTGACGCAGTCGATCATCATGCTTAAGAAGTTACAGAGACTGGTAGCTGTTAGACTCGCTACCAGTATGCTTTCGTAAGCTGATCACGGGACAAGGCAATCGGCTTCCTCAAGCGACTGGAACAATTTTGGTTGCACTTTTGGCTGGTGCCACCAAATCAGTCGATGGACTTAAGAAATGAGCGTCCCATGAGCTTCAAAAAAAGTGCCAAAAGTTCCTTAGAGAAATATGAAAATTTTCAAATTCTAAATAAAATATCAAAAATTTCTTTTGGGGGTTTGGGGGGAGAGTGCTTGTCGTCGTCAAATGGTCCGTGCGCAGGTGATGTCGACCAGTTGTCCCCCAAGCTAAAAAAAAACTTTTGATACTGTGATTAGAATTGAAAAATAACCAACTTTCCCTATATCAATTTTAGCACTTTTTTTCAGCCTATTCACTCTCTCATTTCAAAGTACATCCACTGGTTTGGCAGCATCAGACAAAATGGCGACCAAAGATTCCAGCCGCTTCGTCAACCGTGATAAGCGCAGCCACGTGCTTGGTGAAGTGGTTGGTCACGAGCCTAGGTAGCTGTGTACAGAGGGGCATTATGCGGAAATCACATGATGTGCATATGTGAGTCCTCTGTGAGTGATATAAAGTGTTTTCTATAGTTTAAGCACTGCGTTTCCCCATTCTACATTGCTTAGGGTAGCTTTGGACAAGAAACTAGGAGGATACAGAACATTGGCGAAAACTTTTTTTTTTTGGGAAAAGATCGATCCAGGCCTTATCTTCCACAAATAGCTGTAGGCCCCCGTAGACCACGGTGCATGGAGTAAGAATTAATGAATGTCGAGGAAAGGACTAATGGCTCCTCCCGAATTTAAACCCTTGCAAGGATTTGTTACCCCGAGGCTAGAAAGAAATGGTACTGTTCAAAGAAACAAGTAGATACAGGTTCATAGAAAGGCAATCAAGCCTTCGTGACCATGGCGGTCGTCCCGTATAAATAGTCACTCAATAACAAGGAGATGGGGGTTCGAGTCCCCCCGAAGGCATGACAGCATTCCCGCGGTTTTTCTTTCTTTTTTTGCCTAAGTTAGAAAAGAAAAAAGAGCATAAATATACGTTGAACGGGGTAGAATCAAGCCTTCGTGGACCATGGTGTTCTTCCTCTCTGATTATCACGGTTTGGAGCTGATAGTAACCCCCCCCGAAGGGATGCATCACAACCTTGCGATTTTTTTTGACCTGATCCTAGAAAACAGACTGGAATCCGGTATAAATAGAGGTTGAATAGGGAAGAAATCCTTTGTGGATCTTGGCGGTTACCCTCGGTCCGGGATTATTCTATTGAGAAACCCCGGTTTCAGGCGGAAACCCTTCCTTTTTCGGTAATTTTATGGAAACCCCGCCCAAAAATTATTGAGAAACCCCAAAGCACCTTTCGCGGCGATCAAAGCCGTGACGCGGAGTTTGAAATTCATCAACCAAGCTTTTTGAGCTTTTTTAATATGTCGACATGCACTTCCCAGTGCACCACGGAGTCCCAACTCAGGTCTGTCTTTCCAATTGGCTTTATCTCTCCCCGTGAGTGCTGGCGGTTTGCTTGCTTCATCTTCCCACAGTCAAGAAATTCCATCGAGCCTCCTTGAAACCTGAAAATGAATAAGTTCGTGGACTAAGCTACTCATTTATTTATTAGAATCTCTAAAAATGCTATGGTATGTCCCAGTCCATGACAGTGGCCATGGTACGGGGTCGGTAGTTGTGGAATCAATTTTGAATCAATCAGCTTCATATCACGTTTGTTATAGGTTGGATATTACATTCCACTCAACATTGGAGGTTGAAGGTACTTGAGTAACATTATCTGACTAACAACAGAGGTCTGTGGCTTGACTCTGGTGGTATAAAATAGATTGAAAACATCGCATCAGAACCGGCGGGATTCAGCAGCCCTGCCGGATGCGGCAGGGTTTCTCACCACCTGGTTTCTCAATAGAATCATCCCTCGGTCCGTGGCAAAGAAGGCTTTGAGATAAGAGGAAGGTGGGGTTTAAATCCCTCCGAAGGGATTTTGTCACTGTGAGGCTAGAAATAAAAGGTACTGTTTAAAGAAATTAGTAAATACAGGTTAGGAGGAACAGAAGTAAGCCTTCGTGCACCATGGCGGTCGTCCTGTATAAATAGTGGTGAATACGTGTAACTTGACAACGGGCAGGCGGGGTTCGAATCGCCCCGAAGGCATGTTACTTCGGCGTGAACCTTTTTCCACCGCAAGGCTAGAAAAGAAATGAGTAAACACAGGTTCATAGAAAAGGAATCAAACCTTTGTGACCGTCGCAGTCCCAAAATGAAAATTGATGTCTTGAGGAATAAAGGCTCATAGAAAGGGAATCGAGCCTTCGTGGACCATGGTGTTCATTCTCAGTTCGTCATCGGGAAGCTATGTATAACCATAAGAGGACACCGGGGGTTCGATTCCCTCCGAAGGCATGGCTTCTGCGCGTCATTTTTTTTTCCATCGCAAGGCTAGAAAAAAAACGAGTAAACACAGGTTCAGTGAAAGGGAATCAAGCCTTCGTGGACCGTGGTGGTCGTCCTCAGTCTGCAGTAAAAGAACTTCAGCATAAGAGAGCCGGGGGGTTCGAATCCCCCGGGAGGCATTCCCAATCTCTGGCTTTTTTCTTTTTCTTTACGCGCTGGTAAGCAAAGAAGTTTACGATGCGACAGTATTTAGAACAAAGTCATTTATATCGACGCCGCCAAGTTCGCCTGCTAGGCACTCTATTCGGGGTCCTTCTGCTGCTACGACGACTCGCCTTGCTCTTCGCTTTCTCTGGACTCCTGGGTCGTCCATTCTCCGGCATACGGATTCTACGCCACAAAGCATACGGGGCTGAAAGGGCTACTCGATAGGGTATACATACGGACACCAGCGCTCGCCTCCAAGCATACTTCTCGGCGGGACTCGACAGGTGCGCTGCATACGCTCTACTCTGTGAATCCAGCGCTGAAAGCTATTACATAAGATACCATATACCGACGGCTAAGTGAGGACTGGGCGATGGGCAATGCACCCTTCCGTGGCCTCCCTCTCGCACGCATCAACATCCGCATCTACATCCACGGCAACATCGGCACCGGCGGGGAAGTGCCGCAGCCTCCTCGGCTCGGCGCGCGCGCATAGCAGCGGCGGCAGCAGTAATAATCACACCAATAATCACACCAGTGGGCAGACGGGCGTGCGGCACCGGGGCGGGGCGAGTGGGAGCGGTAGCGCAAGCACAAGTCGGAGTGGGAATGGGAACGGCACTGGGAGCGTCGTACCGCAGAAGCGCAAGCTGGGTCCGGGCGGCGGGGGCGGCGCGCGACACCGGGGGTTCGTCGGCGGGAGCGCTCTCGAGGGAATAGGTGTGGGCGGAGAACGAGTCGAGAAAGAGAAGGCGCAGGAGAGGAGGGCGAGGCGATCCGATGCCGGGTCGGGCGCGGACTAAGGGTTTTCGATTGGGTGCGACGCGTGCTTTGGGGTGCAGAAGGAGAGCGTCCCAGAGGACTGGGCGTGCTGGGCCACTATCATATCTGTGCAGCACACCTCAATCATCTCTTTGGGGCCCATATATGAACAAATTAATGCAGCTGTTCTCCACGCATTGCACCTTGCGGAGTCGGGGAAAGTGCCATGCGGAAGGCGGGAGGGGGCGTAGGAAGCGGGGGAAGCGGATTCTGGGGAAAGGAGGACGTCCAGCAGTTCCGGATGACGACTTCCACGCTCGGAAGATCCTCCGCTATTTTCGCGAAAACAGAAGGGAGGTGGGCGGGCATAGCACTGCCATCGAGTATGACAATGCTGAATTCCAACGTACGGAGATGGGGGGAAGGGGGCGGGAGTATCTTTGGGGAGTCGTCCGGCACGTCTGCTAAAACAAAGCATGAGACTTGAATTGGGTTGCGAGTGGATGAATGGATATACCATCGTCGATCCGTAGATGCTGGAGCGTTGTGGCGACGGCAAGAAGAAGTCGCTGCGGTTCCCGAATGTTGATGTGCAGGCGCTCCAGATGGACTAGAGATGCTGGGGCACTGAGGAGGACATCGGCGAGTCGAGGGCTTCCGAGGGATTCGTCTCGGGCAACGAGATACTTGAGGGATGCGTGGAAATCACCGGAAATTTCGGGAACGGGGACCAGGGAGGCCTCATCAACAACCACATTGAAGCCGTTGATCGAGAAAAACGTCACAGATGCCACTGCGCGCAAGATGAACGAGGTAGTAATATCCCATGCATTGCTTATCGTGAAAGAACGCAGAGATGGCTGTGCTATGAGTGCTTCCAGTGCGTCGACCATCTCGTTCGTGGTGTCGTGCCAACCTAGGTGGCTGCAGAAAAAGTCTAAGCTCCGCAATTCTGGGAGCGAGCGGAGAATGAACTCCGCAGCCGATTTCTCCGCGTCTGCCTTGGGGCCGTCGATATATAACTCGTGGATGTAGGATGCAAGATGTGGTGATGCGACTAGACGAGCCTGCAGGGCCTCGTACGACCCAGGCTGTAGTCCCAGTTCCAGAGATCGGAAGATGGACCGCTGCGAAGGGCTGATAAAGCGATGCGCAGTGATAGAGAATGATTTGAGGGTTGTTTGGTCATCTGCTTGGTCTATAATAGCCTCTATGAGCTCTTGAGGGAGCCAGGGCATGACCGTCGGAAGGAAAAGGCGTATCGGGCCACGTGGATCGGCTCTTCAGCTGATCCGATCTCGAAATTTCTTTGGCTGAGACGCCGTTACTGCAGCTAGCTGTAGACAAACTGGTTTTAGGATTCAGACTCCCAAGATCCGTGCAGAATTTTAGTGGTGCCGCTCAGTCCGGACTTGTGCTTTATTTTTGTTTTGAAAAAGGACGTCGACGGAAAAAGATTGAAATAAATTAATCTTCAGTGGGGGTTCGATTCTCTCCGAAGGCATGAATCTACAACAATCTGAATCTTGTTCACCCCAAGTCTAATGAGTAGACTTGGTATACACACGCTACAATTGGCCAGTCTTATTGCTTAATAACAACCGAATCCCCCCCGACAGCCTGCGCTATTTTGCTTAAGTTTTAAATTCTTTCTCCGGCAAGACAAAGAAATGAGCGTAAAAACCCGGTGCCTAGGAAAGCAAGAGAGCTTTCGTAGACCATGGTGGTCATCCTGTATGCATGGTGGATAAATGTGCATGATAACAGGAAGGCAGGGGTTTGAATCCCCTCCGAAGCGTAGGGCGTGTGTAGCGAAGACATTTATATTTTTTGTTTTCCTCCAAGCTAGAAAATAAACGGGTAAACACAGGTTCATTGGAAGGAAGGGAGCCTTCGTGAACCATGGCGGTCGTCCTCAGTCCATACATGTTGATGCCGACAATGGAAGTTAGTAACGGGAAGGTGGGGGGTTTGAGCAGAAATGCAGGTCAGAAATGCAGGTTCTTAGGAAGGGACTCAAGCCTTCGTGGCCATTTCGGTCGTCCGCAGTCTGTAGCGAAAAGAAACTTTCGCCATAAGAGGAAGGCGGGGTTCGAATCCCTTAGGCCGAAGGCATGGCACAAGTTGTCCATCTCTCTCTTTTTCCCCCAGGTGAAAAGGAGGAGGATAAATACAGGCTCGTAGGAATGGAATCAAGCCTTCGTGACCGTGGCAGTCATCCTGTTTAAATGACTGAAGAGGCGGGCCATATCAGGAAGGCGGGGGTTTGATTCCCCCCGAGGGTGTAGGGGTTTCGGTTGGCTATCCTTTTTGCTCCCAGCTGGCAAAAAGACTGATATAAAAACAGGTTCACAGAAAGGAAATCAAGCCTTCGTAGACCGTGGCGGTCATCCTCGGTCCGTGATTGAGTGTTGTCACGTTAACAGGCATGTCGGTGCGTTTCATCGGGGTTTTTTTTCCTCAGCAGAAAAAGATGGCCATAAAAACATCATAGAAAGAGAATGAAGCCTTCGTGGACCGTGGTGGTCGTCCTCAGTTCGTAGCCGTAACGAATGAGTTAATGTAAGAGGAAGGCGGGGGTTCGACTCCCTCGGAGGCATGGCACAATATCCTTGGAATTCCTTTTCTTCCTGCGTGAAAAGGAGGAGGATAAATAAAGGCTAAAAAAAGGAGAATCAAGCCTTCGTGGACCGTGGTGGTCGTCCTCAGTTCGTAGCCGTAACGGATGACTTAATGTAAGAGGAAGGCGGGAGTTCGATCCCCCCCGAAGGCATGTTCTTAAGTGCTCTTCTAATGCCTTTTCTTTCCTTGGCAGAAAAAGACGGCCATAAAAACAGGTTCATAGAAAGAGAATCAAGCCTTCGTGGACCATGGTGGTCATCCTCAGTTCATAGACGAAAGGGTGAGCGTAAGAGGAAGGCGGGGGTTCGAGTCCCTCCAGAGGCGTGTCTCTTGAGGGCCACAATTTTTTGTTTTACCCTGCCAGAAAAAAAGATGAGCATAAATATGGGTTCTTAGGAAGGTAATCAAACCTTGGTGACCGTGGCGGTCATCCTGTTTATCTAAATGATTTGAGAATCCAGGAAGGCGGGGTATGATTCCCCCGAGGGTGTGGGGTTTCTCTCGGATTCCGTTTCCCTCCTAGCTGGCAAAAAGACTGGTATAAAAACAGGTTAACAGAAAGGGAATCAAGCTTTCGCGACCATGGTGGCAATCCTGTTTAAATGATTGAAGAATCGGGTTATTCAGGAAGGTGGGGGTTCGACTCCCCACGAAGCATGGCACAATGTCCTTGGAATTCCTTTTCTTCCTGGGTGAAAAGGAGGAAGATAAATAAAGGCTCAAAAGGGGAGAATCAAGCCTTCGTGGACCGTGGTGGTCGTCCTCAGCTCGTAGTCGGAACGAATGTCAATGAGTTCATGTAAGAGGAAGCCGGGGGTTCGATTCCCCCCGAAGGCATGTGAGTGCTCTTTTAATGCTTTTTTTTTTCCTTGGCAGAAAAAGACTAGACTCGTGATCAGTCTGTAAACAAAATACCGAAAAAATGTGGCAAGCACTTCGGTTGTTTACCCGAAGTGCTTGCCACATATTTTCGGCAATTGTTTTACAGACTGGTTACAAGTCTAGAAAAAAACGGCCATAAAAACAGGTTCATAGAAAGAGAATCAAGCCTTCGTGGACCGTGGTGGTCGTCCTCAGTTCGTAATCGGAACGTGAGTTCATGTAAGAGGAAGGCGGGGGGGGGGGGGTTCGATTCCCTCCGAAGGCATGTGGTTCGACAGCATCCTTTTTCCACTGCAAGGCTAGAAAAAGACAGCCATATATAGAGATTTAATAGAAAGGGAATCAAGCCTTCGTGGACCATGGCGATCATCCTGCATTAATGAGGGTACTCAACGAAGGAAGTTAAATACAGGAAGGCGGGGGTTCGACTCCCCCCGGAGGCGTGCAGCAGTTTCGGCAATTACTTTTTTCTTCTCCTTTGACGCACCGGTAAGAAAAGACATTTACGATGCGACAGTGGCACTTGAAAGAACAAAATCATTTGTATCGACGCCGTCTCGATGTTCTCGATGATGACTAATCGGAGCAACCTGGCCGCTGTTTACCGCGCCCGCCCGCGCCAAACAGCCGCAAATTCTCCGCCGCTTCTCCTCCTCCTCCCTCATCTCCCTCGCTCCTCACCCCCTTCGTTCGCCTGCGAGGAACCCTATTCGGGGTCCTTGTGCCTCTCCGACCACTTGGCTCTTTTGGGTGAAGCGGCTTTTTCGAAGGCGTCCATTCTCCGGCATACATTGATACGGATTCTACGCCATAAAGCATACGGGGCTGAAAGGGCTATTTGATAGGGTATACATACGGACACACTTCTCGGCGGGACTAGGCAGGTGCGCTACATACTGCACGATAAAGAAAAGGCTGAAAGAGCTCTTCGATAGGACATACACCAACGGCTAAGGGAGGACTGGGCAATGGGCAATGCACCCTTCCGTGGCCTCTCACTCGCACGCATCAACATCCGCATCTACATCGACGGCAACAGCGGCACCGGCGGGGAAGCGCCGCAGCCTCCTTGGCTCGTCGCGCGCGCATAGCAGCAGCAATAATCACAGCAATAATCACACCGGCGGTACGGGCGTGCGGCACCGCGGTGGGGGGCGGGGTGGGGCGGGGTGAGTGGGGCGAGTGGGAGTGGGAGCGCAAGCGCAAGTGGGAGTGGGAATGGGAACGGGTCTGGGAGCGTCGTGCCGCAGAAGCGCAAGCTGGGGCCGGACGGCGGCGGGGGTGGCGCGCGGCACCGGGGGTTCGTCGGTGGGAGTGCCTCCGAGGGAATAGGCGTGGGCGAAAAACGCCCAGACGGAGAAGGCGCAACAGAGGAAGGCGAGGCGATCCGGTGCCGGTGCGGGTCGGGCGTGGACGACGGGTTTTCGATTGCGTGCGACATGTGTGAGCGGTGGTGCCACGCCGCGTGTTTTGGGGTGCAGAAGGAGAGCGTCCCGGAGAAGTGGGCGTGCTGCAAGCGTGCTGTGCCACTACCATATCTGTGCAGCACACCTTATTCATCTCTTTGGGGCCTATATATGAACAAATTAATCTAGATGTTCAACCGTAACGTTCCGCGGCCCATGGTTCAGAATGATGTCACAACGGCCCTCAGCGCTGGATCAACGCACCAGTCGGCCGCCCTTAAGCGGCCTTCCCGAATCCCCCTTTGGGCGGGCTCAGCTTCTGCGGCTTCGTTCTGGCCAATCCAATCGCAATGCATCACACTTTATTCATCTCTTTAGGGCCCATATATGAACAAATTGATGCAGCTATTCCGCTCCAGCCCAGCCTACAAGTTTTATGTGCACAGCTCACGTATGCCGCGTGACAATTGAACTGGAATTCAAACGAACAATATGAATCTCGGCTCATAGCACGAAGAGTAATTTGTTTAAATAATGGGGGATTTGGCGGATGTCGAGCCGTGCAGGCGATATTTCTGTGTACGTTAACTGTGCTATATACAAATTATGTAGGAGGCTAGAATGACAAGTCTTGCATGGGTTCGCCATCTCTCGCGTGTACTAGTTTAATCCTACCCTGGACTTCACACATTCGATACAACGGCTGCGTACGGAGGCAATTTGTTGACACTGGGGGCAAAGACCCACGCATGTGCTTTTTGTGCCTGAGACGTCTTCAAATCGTGAAGCGGATGCGTGGGCTAAGCGTTGATATGGACAGTAAAATTCAATAATGCACGCCTACGGTAATCTACGCCCATTGCAATAAAATTCAATATGGCTCACTCGCATGTAGAGTTGTTAAAAAAAAGAAAAATAGATTGGCCGAACGCCGTCGTATCGGTCGGATGGCTTGTGGCCAATACGACAGAAATATGAAGAATGAGCGGGGTCGCAGGGTATTCTGATTTCTACAGAATAAGGGGGAAATAAGCAGATGTAAATGCGAGTATATTATTCCGTGCGACGGTGCCAGTTGGTGAGCCCCTGCAGTGCGGGTACCGTCTCTTCCAACACCGCACAGAGGCGTTGGCCCACGAGAGGATCCCGCACCACGCATTGCACCTCGCGGAGTCGGGGAAAGTGCCATGCGAAGAAACTATAGCACGATTGTTTAAACAATTTGCGTCTAGACGCAAATTGCTGTTTAAACGCATGTTTAACACAAGCGGCGCATGGGACCGCGGCCATATGGGGCAGTTTAAACACTGTTTAACGGACAAAAAGCCAATTACTCACCGCGGTTCGAACTTACGACCTCATGCAGATAACATATGAGACGCTGGGCACACCACAGCCAACTGGCCCAGGAGGTCTTTTCCAAGTCCCCATTTAAGACGGCTTTTCTCTTGGCCGCGGAGCAATTTTTATAAGTGAACAAGACTTGATGCCCACTTCGCTTTGCTTTCAGATACTTGAACCGGATTAAACTCAGACACGAATTATTGACTCCTGGATTAAGCAGCCGCTGAATGGAATATCTGTTGTCCAATTTCCTGCGTGCGTACTCACGTATGTTTCATTTATAGCGGCTCTGACCATGCTTTCCAACTCATTAATCCAGCCACCCGAATATCAGGTGATTAAGATGTAGGCATGTAGCGCACGGTGTGCGCCTGCTCCTCTCAAACGAGGGAAGAGAGAGTTGATGGAAGAAGCCCTTGTTCGAGGCGGGCTAAATATTTGTCTTTTCTACTCCATTCAACTTCCATTTTTAAATATATATATCACAGCCTCACTCGCGTCCTCAATTGTTTTCAAGGTTGTTCCTGCCTACTGTGTCAGACCGAGCCTTTCCGACATGTCTGTATTTCTTGTGGATCTTACCGAACGAATCAGAGCTAATGACATTATCAGCCTGTGGCACACGGTGTGCAGGATAAGACTCAGGATAATTTATTGCTCTACTAGGTCCCCTTTCGGAATGTGCAGAGTTGTAGTGTTGAGTACAATGGCCATGCATGTACTACCTCGAGTACATGCACAGATCCAAGGCTGAGGCGCTCAAAACCTCTATTCCGTCCGACTTCTCTGCCTTCGAGCATTGTTTAAACTTGTGTTTAACGAAGACAAAATGCATGACCCAATTCAGATTACAACACAATCCAGAGTTCTTATTCGTTCTGTATCACTGGAAACTTCCTGTTATTGGACTAAAGGTACCACTGACTACTGGAATTCACCTTCACCAGATCACTGGTTCCATTTCTCCGTCGTATAGTGATGAGGAATACCCATCACTTTTGAATGAAGTTGAAGAAGAATCACACATCAATGCAGCTGCCCAAAATTGATCCAGAGTAACTAAATAACGGAGTGTGATGTAGGTGATTTGAATCGATCCCATGTACATTGAGAAAGGCAAAAGAATGCGCTATGACTTACTTGAGTTCGAAAATAATCCGGGAGACCGCAAAATTCGCCAAGTCTAACTTCCACGCTCCCGGTGAACAAGTCAAGGTTCTCACTGTTCCAACTCAGCACAGCAACATCCTTTTGCGGTATTAATTTCTGTGATGTTTACTTACTCAGAGGTGTATTGGTTCAAACCTATACCACTCATTCTAACCATAGTCCTGGTAGGTTTTCTCTTAGTTGCCAGATACGATGTCCCATTCCGATTAGTATCAGTACCATAGTTACCCTGCATATCCTCAGTGCATATCCTTGGTGTGTTTGTCCTTGTATCTTTTTTTCTTCCCTCAGCGAAAATATGTGCCTTGTCTCATTCTTAAATGAGGGAAAGAAGGCCTGGTATCGCAGCGGACTTCTTCCGCTTCTCAGGAATATATAAACGGGAAACTGGTCGTGCGACTCATGTCTCCTTTGCAGTCCGAATTTTATTCCCTCTGAATCATCAAAGACATTGCTGGATGTGACTCTTGTTTAAACAGGCGGATGGTGGCTACTAGTCTGGCGCACTCCTGCAATTCCTGAAGCTGGCCCACAGCATCTAAATCGGAGTATCTTCGACAGGCCATTGACTTCTTCGCTCCATACCGTTTTTATATCCCATTGCACTAACTGACTTGAAGCAATTTAAATTAGCGAGCCGAATACTGGTTGCTCGGCGCTGTCCTAAATAATTTTCTCTGCAAGGAGTGGACAAATGAACAGGAGTATCCCATTCAATAGTTGGACTACTTTGTATCTATTTCCCACCCTAGTGTGCCTCAGTTCAAAATGACTAACTCATAAACTCAGAAAGAAAGGCTCGAAATATCAATTGTAGCCCTCGATTCCAAGAAAGCGAATCCTGTTGGAGTCACGGCTACCCCATACTTTTCTTCGTATTTTTTGTACTTCCCAAGCTGAATATGAATGAGTTCTCTCATGTTTTGGTTGTATTGAAGTGGGGAAAATCTGGTAGCAGCGCACTCCTGCATTTGATTGCTCCTCATTCCCTGTCGGAAGGAGCAAGAGAACCCTGTTCGTCTTGCAGACAGGCCATAGTCTACGTCCACCACTTTTTCTTAATTCCCTCAGCGACCGGTGACAGGTTAATTGTTGTACTGAAAGGGAGGAGGATCTGTCTCGAACAAATACAAAGCCTGGCTTCATGGACTATTTCAGTCTCCAATTCAGGGACATCATACTATCGAATGCAAAAAGTGTGTTGGAGACGGTCTCTGAAAGGCCCAAAGGTCGGAGTCGCCACATCTATTTTGGCATCCTGACACCTGCTTACTATCATTGTGGCCAAAAAAATATGTTTCATATCTGATAATCTAACACAGATAGATGTAAAATGGCACAAATTGCTGAGAGTTTGAGATGCCAATTAAGCATCCTTTTCCTGATGTAGGTGGAGGATCTCCGCAACAGAAGATATCAGCTGCTCAAGCTACTTCCTGTTACGACAGTAAAAAAATATACCTAAATCAAGGGACCTTGCAAAGGAAGATCTTGGAATCTGGCAGCCTGAAAACATGCCCATTATGGGAATCAGCATCGAACCATGGGGACCATCCACGCAAATGAGGTTCGACTTCCTATTTGATTCGAAAAGGTTGCACTTGCCGAGTCCAATTTTCAGTGTTTGACAGCTGATTGAGCAGCGGTTTAATCCAGGAGTCAATCATCCGTGTCTGAGTTTTATCTGCTTCAAGTATTCAAAAGGAAAGCGAAGTGAGTATCATGTCTTGTTCACTTATAAAAATTGCTTTGCGGCCAAGAGAAAAGCCATCTTAAATGGTGATTTGGAAAAGACCTCCTGGGCCAGTTGGCTGTGGTGTGTCCAGCCACTTGTATGTTATCTGCATGAGGTCGTAGGTTCGAACCGTGGTGAGTAATTGGCTTTTTGTCCGTTTAAACAGTGTTTAAACTTTCCCATTTGGCCGCGGTCCCATGCACCGCTTGTGTTAAACATGTTTAGACTAAACATGCGTTTAAACAGCAATTTGCGTCTAGACGCAATTTGTTTAAACAATTGTGCTATGGTTACTGCCATGCGGAAGGCGGGAGGGGTGTAGGAAGCGGGGGAAGAGGGTTCTGAGTAACGGAGGATGTCCAGCAGTCCAGGACGATGACTTCCACGCTCGGAAGGTCTTCCACTATTTTCGCGAAAACAGAAGGGAGGTGGGCGGGCATAGTACTGCCATCGAGTATGACAATGGCGAATTCCAACGTGTGGAGATGGGGGGAAGGGGGCGGGAGTATCTTTGGAGAGTCCTCCAGCACGTCTGCTAAAACAAAGCATGAGACTTGAATTGGGTTGCGAGTGGATGAATGGATATACCATCCTCGATCCGTAGATGCTGGAGCGTTGTGGCGACAGCGAGAAGAAGTCGCTGCGGTTCCCGAATGTTGACGTGTAGGCGCTCCAGATGGGCTAGAGATGCTGGGGCACTGAGGAGGACATCGGCGAGTCCTGGGCCCCCGGGGAATCTCGTCTCGTATCGGACAACGAGATCCTTGAGGGATGCGTGAAAATCACCGGGAAATTCGGGAACGGGGACCGCGGAGGCCTCATCAATAACCACGTTGAAATTGGTGATCGGGAAAAAAGTCACAGATGCCACTGCGCGCGAGATGAACGAGGTAGTAATATCCCATGCGCTGCTTATCGTGAAAGAACGCAGAGATGGCTGTACCATGAGTGCTTGCAGTGCGTGGACCATCTCCTTCGTGGTGTCGTGCCAGCCTAGATGGCTGCAGAAAAAGTCTAAGCTCCGCAAGTCTGGGAGCGAGCGGAGAATGAACGCCGCAGCCGATTTCTCCTCGTCTGCCTTGGGGCCGTCGATAGATAAGTCGTGGATGTAGGATGAGAGATGTGGTGATGCGACTAGACGAGCCTGCAGGGCCTCGTACGATCCAGGCTGTTGTCCCAGTTCCAGAGATCGGAAGATGGACCGCTGCGAAGGGCCGATAAAGCGATGCGCAGTGATAGAGAATGATTTGAGGGTTGTTTGGTCATCTGCGTGGCCTATAATAGCCTCTATGAGCTCTTGAGGGAGCCAGGGCATGATCATTGAAAGGAAAAGGTGTATCGCGCCACGTGGATCGGCTCTTCAGTTGATCCGATCTCGAAGTTTCTTTGCCGTTACAGCGGCTAGCTGTAGACAAGCCGGTTTTAGGACTCACAAGATCAGTTGTTTTACTGGGTGACTTTCTATAAGCATAAAATATTCTGAGGGAATATCTGAGCCATTTCCGCCGCGATGCCGAGTCAGCTGTCAGGACCCCATTAATCCGATGTGCCAAAAACGTACACAATTTAATGCAGATCTATTCGAATCTATAGAAATCTGAAGAGGGGGTACCTACCCCCTGTACAGACTTTCATATCCTCAACATTTATGAGATTATAACGAATCCAGCTGCTACTCCCATAATCTATAGTTGTTGGATTGTGCGAGGAGTATGCAAGGAAGAGCGTGTTTGTTGACGCGTTATTTGGCACGAACCTGTGCTTTAAACAGCTGTCGATCCTAATCAAATTCGGAGCGAAAAGTAAAAAAGCTTGGACTAAATAAATTCAACTGAGGGGTTTCCCATAATAAAATGGCGATTAAATCGATTGATGCCATCACTGGCACTCTCAAAGAAGCTCAGATATTCCCCAGAATAAAATATGCTTATGGAAAGTAGACTGGTGACCGATCTCTCGTATGAAGACAATCGTTCATAGAGAGACGAGTCGATCTGAGTTTGAATTCTCATAACAAGCGATCAGATCACGTTTTCATCACGTGTAAGCCACGCAACGGGCATCGGCTGAGCATTGGTACGCACAGGACAAGCAACTGGCTCATAAAACCGTTCGGAATCCTTCAATAGAAGACGAATAGATCTACTGGGGCAAAAAACTTGAATTTTACAAGTTGTTGTATGACTCTGCCAATATTTTTCCTCATAACCCTTCATTTGGGTCAGGACCGAGGTTCTACTGCTCCCATATGTGTAATATTAGAACCAAAGGGCTTTGTAATGAAATAAAACGCTTCTCAAGAATCAAAATATTTTATTTTGAGCCCATCCACGAGAACGAGCTTTTCAGGTGATGAAAACGTGATCTGATCGCTTATCATGAGAATTCAAACTCAGATCGACCGGTCTCTCTATGAACGATTGTCTTCATACGAGAGATCGGTCACCGGTCTGCACTTTAAGTAAACGCTCCCAAAAAATAAAAATAAACCCTAACCCTAGTCAATCTTCATGAGAAAGGAGTAAAGCCTTCTTGGACCATGAAGGTGATTATGTATGAGTGAACCAACAAATACGGCCTCTACCGGAAGGCGGTGGTTTGATTCTCTCCGATGGCGTTAACCTGAAGTTGGCATTGATTTTTATTTTCAAATCGCAAATACAAGGAAGAACCCACAATATGACTGGACCGCGAGTCTAACGGGCATTTCTGCGGCACTGGAGGATTCTACAAGGAGAGAGAATGCAGGTGCGGTATCTAGTCATGTAGATAAAGTAAAAAAATGAATGTTGGCTATGAGGGATAGACAAGACAATAAAGTTTTGGGAACAAAATCTCAGATGGCGGTAAGAAAATTCAAGCCAATGGGGGCCGAAAAAAAATGAGGACAGGGCATCACCGAACGTCCGGCCAAAACTGACCACACGGAAACGAGTCTGTGTGAGTCCTTTCTTGGCCTTTTGCATCAGACTTTACCGTAAGCGCTCCAACCACCTGCGCCAGGGCATCTCAATCAGCTGGAGTCATGTGCAGACACCCAGCCGTCTCAGCAATATTCAGTTCGCTCACGGAAATAAGCGCACCTATTCCTGCAAAAATCGAAGCAGGACGGCATACAGGCGCGCCGAAGTGTACTGTTCCTCTTCCCTGACATTGAAGCAGGCGACGAGGGATATACGGCTAATCGGCGAAGGTGCCAGGCGCTCTTCGAGCATTTCAAAGAGCACCTCAATCACAAGCACCGCGGCGTTGCTGAGATGTAGATACAGCATCTCGAGGTGGGGGAGGAAGGATGGCGCGGCTTTCCACGAGCCAGTGCTGGTCCTCTGCGATGCGTACCGGGTGTCCAGATGTGTGATGGAGTCACAGGGGATTGCGCGCAGGACCTCGGTCACGATTTGGCGATGCGAATCATCACTCCTAGGTTTGGTACCGAGGTGGATGGGGGTGTCATCATCAAAGGGGACTGTGTGCCCAGAGATAGCCAGCGAGTCTAGGGTTTCACCGTAATCGGCGAGAGAGCAGCGGATTTGCAAGAGTTTTAAAACGGGGGCAGGCGGTGTGCGCACGTGTAATCGTACGGAAACGAGAATTGCGGCCATCCAATTCTCGCTGGTGATGTCAGACGCATGTAGACGGAGCCGTGTGGAGGGTGCGAGAATGACATTTGCGAGAAGCGTTCGACAGGATTCCAAATTGTCATAAAGCGCGAGACATTCGAGAAGAGGCAGGGAAATTTGGGGTGCTTGCCTTTGGATGGGGATGGGAGGGATAATTCGTGCTAATTCCAGATGTTTCAGCCCCGTCAGCATCCCCAGTGTGGGGAGCAAATGGGTGAACGTTGGAATTTCAGTGATGTCGGTGTCACCGCATAATGTGTCGAGATTCCCTAAGAGCGTCCATGATACCTTGAAGTAGGACAGGAAGAGTGCGCAGAGTCGAGGGGCACGTCGGAGGATCGAATCTGGAATTTTAGCGCGGGTGGAACTGAACCGGAGTCCAGCATCAGGGACAATCCTGAGGCGACGGAGAACGGGCAACTCGCACGCTTTCAGCTCGTGCAGAAGTTTGAGGATAGGGAGCCTCCGACCGGTGAGCTCGAGAGTGGACAGACGAGAGGTACACTCCGGGTCGATGACGACGGGCTTGTAGATGCTGTTGTAATATGTGAATTGGATCGTCAGCGGGGCAGTGCCGGACCTCCGGATGTGCTGCAAAAGGAGACGCATATCTGGTCGTCAAAGGAAATGCGTACGGTGCTCTAGAGGACGTGATGTGCGCAGGACGGAACAGACGGCGTGGGATGGGTCGTGGGGAAAGAGGGCCAATAAAGTAACTTATTTCCTAACTTGGAACTTTACTTACCGCCTAATTTTGGCACGGCTAACTTTACTTTACTTACCGGAACTTTTCCCACGGTGGTCCCAGTTTACTTTACTTGCACGGTTCAAAGTAAAGTTTTTTCTTGACTAGTTGGGAGGATTCCAAGCGAAGATATGACGCCATGCTTTACATTAGATGTTGCTCAAACATGTGTTCCATCCACTGTTACTTGGTGTGCCCGATTAAGGGGGTGTTTGAACCTTGGGATATAAATGCATTAGCACCAACAGTAAAATTTTGGGAGAATTGAAATCTACCTAGATACTTATTTACCACTTAGTTTGACTCCAAATTGTGTTCTGCTCAGCCAAGTTATGCCCCAGGAGAGAATTGGGCATAAGTTTCTGGACTCACGGCACATCAAAAATTGGGTTTTAATCCCGCAGTCGTGATAACATCTTATCCCACTGTATGACCACCAAAAGTGACAGATTCAAGTTGAATATGAGTTCAACTACTCTCTGAAGGATTATATTTGCTTTGATCATCTAGCTTGACCTAGTACCTTCGCTATTTTGGAAATTGATCCAGCGGGTCTTTGGGATGTTCTGAATGCAATGTCGTTTTTGAGCGGCTGTGGGTGTAAGATTAATATCGGCCAAGCGATTTAGGATTCAGATTCGTTGGTTAAGTAAATGTCACTTTTGACTGTACGGAAGTTTATCCTAGCTTGAACGAACTTGGCTGCTCAAGTTCATCAATCAAACATGAACAAACTTACGTATGCCATCAGTGGGCCAAGTTAAGCAACGGTCGACCATCGATTAAAACAACTACGGCAGTGTGTTGACTATATACTGTACCACTAATCTCCTAGGGCTCATATTCGGTCGCCACTCGTGAAATTAGCACCTTAAACTCACGTGTTTGGCTATATTGAACTCGAAGTTGAAAATTTCAATGGGGGCACAGATAAAAATGTGGAAGGTTGGGAGGCATGTAAAAGATGTTTATTAGACTCTACTCATTACTTCCAAATTAAAAATATGGGGATATAGAGCTCAAATGAAGAGATTTCATGTGCGGAAGTTGGGTGCGTGACAGTTTGAATATCATATCATCCCCTTCCACGGGGCTGTTGGGTGAGATAGCCAGGCAGGATATATACTTTGTACTGCATAAGATATCTCCTCCCAAAATAAGGCCTCAGAAGCCACAATGGCGTCAAGTTCACTGAAAGTCACTGCGTTCCCTGGCCGCCGAGGCAAAGGCTGTGCCGCGATAGGGCGGCACATGTCGGCACAGATGGACGCACAGGTCTGCCAATCCAATTGCGACAGGGTCTGTCCCTTTAAATACTCACGTACAGTAACATGGTAGATGCCGGATAGTGTACAGTTTGACGGCAAATATTGCGTGTCTTGTTGTGCATATTTATATACGTTCCCATCAATTATGACAGATGATGCACAACCGCGGCTGAGCCGATATTAGCACCGCTTCATCGCCGCCTGCAGACTCTGCCATGGCCACCCTCTCCTCGACACCCATCGTCATCGATGGCAAGGGTCATCTCCTTGGTCGACTGGCCCCACCAGATGCCCGACTATACCCGCCAGCATTTCAAGGGATCGCAAAGTGCAGGGTCAGCGGCGGCGAAGCCATGATAATCAAAGTTTAAAGTTTTAGAATGAAGCTAATTTTATATTAGCCGTAACATACGGACATAGTGGCCTAGTAGTAATTCCAGACGAAGCTGAGGCAGCACTGAGCTTTGGGCAGATCTGCCGTGGTGCGTGGCGGGAGGGAGGCAGAGTCTGTGGCCGTCACCGCCGCAGGGGTTTGGCACAGGGCGGCACAGCTGTGCAGCCCTGTGCCGACATCATGGCCACAGGGTCTGCCTCCGGCTCTCGGCACAGCTCGGCACAGGGACACAGCCTCTGCCTCGGCGCCCAGGGAACGCAGTGAGTTACTTCGCAACAAATACAACCATACTTACTTTGATGGTTGATCCGAGTGTGCCGTTATGCAACTTTCCTTTACGTTCCTTGTACTTTCGCTTAGCTTTACTTGACAAATTAACTTACCCAGCCAAAAGTAAAGTGAAGTTAATTTTGTATGGCTAAGTTAATTTGCGTAAGTTACTTTGTGAACCACCGTGGGGAAAGACTGTTCAAAGGGAGGAGTTGAAGCGCACGGGGCCGAAGGGGAGGGTGGTTGTACAGCGGTCGGCGCTGGGTGAAGAATCAGTACAGCGGTGTAGCGACCTCGGACAGTATACCACAGCATGACGCCCCGGACCGCAAAGGGCAAG
This sequence comes from Mycena rebaudengoi, assembly GCA_029282285.1. Lineage (NCBI taxonomy): Eukaryota > Fungi > Basidiomycota > Agaricomycetes > Agaricales > Mycenaceae > Mycena > Mycena rebaudengoi. The sequence continues at coordinate 407,677 of JARJCX010000024.1, forward strand.
CTGCGCGAGGAGCATCATCGGCGACCGAGCATCTGATACTATTATATGCGAACCTTGCACCCAAATCCGGCACTAGGTGGTTAGTGAACGAGGCTGCTGGGAGGCAACCACTGTCGGCTCTCCCGCGACTAAGTACCGGCTCAGCCTCTGCCCGATCCGTCCCGACCCCCGGTTCCTGCCGCGTTTACGCGACGTGTCTGTCTGCTTGACGACCCCGCTCAGTCCCCGCCACGACCTGCACGCCGTTGCCCTCCCTCCTACCCTCTGCCCGTTCTACACTGTCACCTGTTCTACGCTACACCGTTGCCCATTCTGCGCCTCGCCGCAGCCTATCCTGCGCCAGATCGCCGCCGCTCTTCCTGATGCTGCGGCGCCCGTGCCACCCTGTGCTTTCAATGCCGACGTCTGCCATCTATCTCCCTTCTTGCTCCTGCTCGATGCTACCCGTTCCCTGTTTCCAGGCTCAACTCCATACCCGCCCGCCAAACAATGGAAGAAAAAAATTCCTTCGTGCCTATAGCCCTCTACCTCGGCTGCAGCACCCTTAACGCGGGTTGCCCTTCGTCTTCCCCAACGTCCGTCCGCATTTCGTTTTTTTCCAAGTTTCCTTCCAAAATTTTCCCTGCTCACATTTTCCTCCCGAAACTCAGGTGTCCGCCGTATTCTCAATTCTGCCCCAAAGCACTACGTCCCGATGGCGTCCATTGGAACTGGGGCAACGGATCCAGCGTGTATACGACGAAACCGCCCAGGTTTCTTCCAGGAAGGTGGGTAAATCCTCTTATATTCCTCGACACTCCGCTTTCTCCCTTTTCCCTCTATTTCGCGTCCTAATTTATCATTCTACTTCCACAGAGCCTCCCCACCGCACATCGCCGGGTCCGCGGAACCGTCCCGCATCGCACGCCCTCCCAATGCCGGCGGTTACATTGTATGACCGTCACCGCGCAGTACGCGCCTCAAACCGACTTCCATGCCCCGCCCTTTCGCTGTACCCCATCGCACGACGCCACGATGAAGTCTTGCCGCCCCAATGACCACGGCCTCGGTCGGAGAGCCGTATTGCAAGGTCTTCATGATTCGAGGGGCGCGTGCTTCGCCTTCTATTTTTCGTACATTACTCACTGGATCCTTTTGTTCTTCTTTGTGAATCCACAGGCCGCGGACTTGGCTTGTAGTTTGCCTGGAAGCCTTCGTCGTACACCGCTGAGAAGGCGGGTGGAAGAGCAAAGTGGGTGGGTGTATTTGAGGTGCGTCGTACGTTAACGCGTGTAATCTTCTTGCGCTGATTTCGTGTACTTCTCCCAGTTCCCCATGCGTCCGTCGTGCGCGTTCCTTCCGCCGCGTCGCTTCGAGGTGCTGAAGCACCCCTTCTCGCGCTCCCCGCGAACTACTGCGTCTACATATTCGCAGCCGCACCCCTTCTGCGTAGACGAGAATCCTCGTCTCGCTGCATGTACGGCTTGGGATTGCCTACTCGCGCTTCGAACCCACATCGCGAGCACCGTACGTGCCCTTTTCCTCCCATCGATCTTTGCTGATGACCTTGTATGTCTTCCATCCTCCAGAGCGGAATACACGAGAGCACACCTACCGCCATTAACACTGCGTTCTCAATTCATGGCGTTGTACCTGCGACACGTCTCAGCCTAATCACACGCTCGCATAATAGGTACGCGTTTAATCCTCCTTTCTCTAACCTTTATTTGTTGACATGTCCAACAGACGCTCCTCTTTCTATACATCCTCGTCAGCCATCGTGCGCGCGGTCACACACACCCCACCCTAAGCCAGCAAGAAGGCAAGAAGGCTCCGGCACGCACCACGACGATCTTCCGCAGCGCCGCCGCCCATTCCCCTGCTGCGTAGCTCTTGCGTCGCTCATCGTCCCTCCTCCACACCGCTGACGCCGACCGCGCTGGAGAGTCGTAGACGACATGCGCCCCGATTAGCGGCACCGCTTGCTTCCTGCGGGCACAATCTGCAGCATGCAACACATGCGATCTAAGCACCTCGAGGCGTTTGGCTGATCTTCGAGGTCCGGAACTATCGAACACGGGACGATATCATTCCCAATATCAGGTATTCATCTGGGAGCAGGATCCATATTCCGGCTTATGTTTGAAGGACTGACGTGGGCGCCGTGATCAAGCCCACAATGATTCAACCGAGCCCAAGCGAGGTCAGTTTGCGCATAAACTTGTTTGATTTTTGTAGTGAGCGGTCGATTATGCTTCTAGCTGGGGCGCTCCGTTCCCATCACCATCATTTCAAGGACTGTGGGACAAGCAGAAGCAATAATCTACACTTAATAGCTCCAGAAGGCGCCCGCCCGGCTCAGAATTTTGCCGTCATCAGGCCATTTCACACATGAATCATTGTTTGCGTTTGTTAGCTGGATGTTGAAGTCAATTGAATTCGTTAATACAAGTACAGTGGTATCTCAAATGAGATGTCGATACAGGCAGTATACATTTTACAGCTTGAAGAAATCTTCCACACGGACCTTACACGGTTGCAAATTCGTGCAAAAACTTCTCCTGCGACTTCACCACAACATCGACGTGCGTCTTGGACATGGGGACGCCGCTGTGGGATGGGCAGGGTAAGCATTGATGTGGTTGGAAACGGAATCGACTAACGAGGAAAGCGCAAGCGCTTGTGCGGTGCGGACGAGGTTCTTGATCGTGCGACCGTTGAACGGCTTTTCCGCAAGCTCGTCAAGCTCCGCGTCCGAGATCGTCGCGACAGTTGTAGGATCGTCAAGTTTGACCATGTCCGTGGGTGTCGAGCGGCCTGACCCTTGCGTGTCCTCAGTTTTTACGCTGGCTAGCTCGAAGAATTTGCGCCAGATGATACGGCGGGAGTTGAGATCGTGCTCCGGATATTTGATTGCTGTGAAAATATGTTTTTCTTGTTCATTCATGATCAAAAGATGAATTGCGCACCAATGGAGAAGCGCGATAGGAATGCAACGTCGAAGGTCTTGATGCGATTGGTTGTCAAAAACAGCACACCGCGATGGTATTCAAAGATCCGCAACGCAACAGAGACCAAAGAATTACGCTCGATCTATCAGAAAGATTAGGGGCAGAATCATGCTTCTAACTCATTCACACACCTCATGCAGGCTACGCTGTTCCAGGAAAACCTTGAAGAAAATAATTGAAGACAAGCATATGGAAGATAGTCAAACGACATACATCTGCCTCATCAATGAGCAGAACTGCGTCCCATGCCGTGGCGAGCTGTGCAAACAAGACCGGTCAGTACAAGTTTCAGCTCAAGTCGGACAACGTTACACCGAGGATCGACTTGAGTCTCTCTTCCAGGGCCGAGGCTGTGGTGGACAACTCTGCTGCTCCCACGATGTAGAGCGGCCGCTTCAGATGTTCTGCTACGGCCTCCGCCGTCAAAGTCTATTACAACTGTTAAGCGAAAAAAAAAAGAAAATCATATACATGCGGACCTTGCCGGTGCCAGTAGGGCCATGCAGAACGGCAATCTAGTATCGTACATCAGTGTCGTAGCTCTAGATAGTTGAAGAATGAAACCCACCAGGCCTCCTCCCTTGCCTGTTATCACATCACTGATTATGTTCGACGAGATGTTCGAGTTCCGAGTGACTTGAACCAGGGACTTGATGAGATCCTGTGAAAATGTTATAACCACCGGCGAAAACAGATGCTCTCTTCACTCCACCTTTGTCTCGGGATCCAACACAAGATGGTCCCACGCATTTTCGTCGAATGCAACAGGTCCAATTTCTAGTACGGGGAATGTCGACCAGATCTACATGGTTTCAAAAAGGCATTCATTTTGGAATACGAAGAAGGAGAAGGTCATTCTTTCACTTTTTGAGTAAGGTTGAAACCGTAGACTCTGCCAGGCAAAAGGCATAGATCCTCCTCCGGGAAGTCCAAAAATGCACCCTTCCTGCAAATTGCCGTTAGCGCCGTTGGCTCGTCGCCCGATGTAACAGAACATACAGTTCGCGAACATAATCCTGCGGTTCGGATCCACGCCTAGTATCATCGACGATGATGCGGTCCTGCAATATAAATCCAACGTCAACATGTGCTCTGACTCTACAAGTTTCGACGGACATTACGGTCTGTAGATAGCCGGACAGTAAGTGAGTTCAGGTGGTCAAACAACGGATAGCGTCACTGACGCGACTTGTAGTGGCGACCAGTGTATAAACTGTCCCGTGCAGTGAGCGGAGCCTCCATTTCTGGCGTCAAGGGCTGGCGATCAGGGGAGGCAAGGTCGTACTCTGGAAAGCCCGAATATTCTCCGTTCCTGAAAATTGCCATTAGCGCCGCTGGCTCGTCGCCAGATGTAACAGAACATACAGTTCGGGATTCGGATAGGATCCACGCCTAGTATCGACGATGATGCGGTCCTGCAATATAAATCCAACGTTAACATGTGCTCTGACTCTATAAGTTTCGACGCACTTTACGGTCTATAGATAACCGGAGAGCAAGTGAGTTCAGGTGGTCAAACAATGGATAGCGTCACTGACACGACCTGTAGTGGCAGCCAACTAGCGACGTGTATAATCTGCCCCGTGCAGTGAGCGCAGCCTCTATTTCTGGCGTCAAGGGCTGGCAATCGAGGGAGGCAAGGTCTCTCGTTCCCTAAGGTATCAAAATAAGACCAAGTCACTCGTTAGACGAGCGATACGAACGTGGTAGGATGAAATCATGAAAGAAATCGGGCTTTTCGCGTATGAATATCCATTCCATTCGTATGCACTTCCGGACAGATTCAAACTCGACTTACGCCTGATAAAATGTTAGCGGGTAATTTTTCGTTCGGCCAAATGACGAACCTTTTGAAGTATGTGTATGCAAGGTTCTCCAACGTGAAACCGGTCACCTACGAACATATCTCAGTATAAGTGAAACTGAAAGAATGCAAAACCAAATACCGAATTCATGTCCTCTGGATACAAGTAATACCGATGGTTGATGTGGAAATAAAATATAAGAAGATCGAATTCGATGCAGCCGTCGGCAAGCTGCAAAGCCAGTTTTTCAGCCCTGTATGTAAGATTGAGTTTTGTAAAACATCGGGCATGAATTTCAACTACTTGGGCTTGTAAAGGTCGAGCAAATAGGCAGTCAAAACGGAAATGTGCTCATGTGCATCCTTTAGGAACTGGTCGAGATGACTTTCCGGGTACGTTTCTACGTCGAGTAAGTCATGTGCTACCCTGGCACTGCCAAGAAGGGTTCGCACCTTTCTTTGCTTCTCGGCACCCAAGAGATACCGCGAACGCGCGCTTGTCGGTAATCTTTGAATCGTTGGATTCCTCTGACAAGTGGGAGGCGATGGCCGCCAACTTTTGCTGGAAAATGGAAATATCAGGTAGAAACCTATCCGCACTTCGCTCCGGGGTTTCGGAATAAAATTCGTCTCCGTAAGATAGCCTGGGGTGCCAGTAGATGAGGGGAAAACCTTGACACATGCAAATGAATACTCGCCTGAGGAACTTGAGAAGAGTGTCGCTGAAATCAGTGAGGACAAGTTCCCCATCATCTGTTGAAGGGTATCAACATCACGTTACCCCGACCATTGCAATCGAACTTGCCGCCGGGCAATTCATGGCGGATATTGACGTGGAAATATATTCCAAGGTCCTGTTCGGGGACCGGGATTTCGTACCGGGAGGAGTCGTACGGAACCCATCGCTGCAACTCTTTGTACCTAGTTGTAAGGTCAACAAATCGTAGCATAAATCGACAAGAAAAAGGGCACCAGATTTGCTCTCGGATTAGATAGTGTTCCTTGCGTTCCACAATTCCATCAAAAGGTTCTTCTGGTTCCTCGTCCGAGTGGGAGTCCTCGTCGTCCACGTTCTTCTTCGGCCTTATCCCCTGTCCATTGCAATTGCAAATGCGTGGCTGTGGAGGAAAGGCCGGCTGTAGAGAAAATACCGGCTGTGGACGATAGCCTGGAAAGGCCGACGCAGATCCCCACCCATCTCTCGCCGGCGGCGTCCCCCCGGGCCCATTGTCCCAACCATCGTCCCGAGCTCTGCCCCAAGAGGGTCCGGGGGGAGGCTGAGCTCTGCGTCTGATCTGCTTGGTTCTCATCATGGTGGTACGAGGACAAGAATGGGCGTCTATTTTCTGGGGCGTGTTCACTTTTTATAGCCTTCTGCAATGCTGTCCCTTGATAAGGGACGGCAAATTGAATGGATACCAAAAGCGGCGTAATGCTGTAGAACCCTGGAACCAAAATAACTTTCTCGTGGCTTTTGAGGCGCGAAATCGCCGCGAAAAAGGCCTGTCTCTGATAACCATCCACCCTGGTCCTCTTCTGGATGAAATGTTTCAGAAATTGGGCCAAAATGGGCCGTGGACGTGTCATTCAGTCCTTCGATGTAGTTCGACAGGTTTCTATTGTCCCGTGTGCGGCCCGGATGGAAGAACGCCAGGTGGTCAAGTGGTGAGGTCGGCGTCTAATGCGCGCTTGATGCGCGCTTGGGGCTCTGACTCATGGAAAGAGTGGGAAAGAGGCAAAAATTTCGTGAGAAGATGAATCAATGTGAATCATAGGCATAGACCGCCAGCTTCGAAGTCACGGCACGCCCCAAGGGGCCGTCGGCTTTCGAAAAATGGAGATAGGGTTGAAAAGTTTTTTAAGGTCGACTTCAGAGACCCCCCCCCCCCCCATACCCCCATCAAAATGCCTCCCACACCTTCAAAAATGACCCAAATCCCAAAGTTTTTTTACAGGGCACCTCTACCTATGTGCCCGCTCCTTCCTACAGCATCTCCAAATTTTCTGGGCTGTTCTCGACGTCGTTGAAAACTCGGCGGCTAGGTCCGAGAATCACTCACGTGATAAATTACCGTCTTCGGAGGGGCTGTACACATCAAATGCCCATCATTTCACTCAATCGGGTAATAAAGTATTGTGTTCTAGTGCCGTGAATACTCATCCTAGAGCTTAGGTGAGTGTATTTTCGGATTCAGCATCAAAATTTACGTCAAAGCCGAACATTATATCCAAACTTCGAATTCCGACGGCCCCTTGGCACGCCCACTGCACAGGCTCGACCTCAGGAATCAGGATTCAAGGTGGTTTTTAAACATCATTGAAAGTAGAATCCGTGCAGCATGCATTGCGAGCACTGTCTGACAACAAGGAATGGCGATGCCTTCAGGGATGCGTTCAAGTGGGGCAGCAGCCGAGATGGTTATGTCGGAATGGGAGCCGGCAGTTGCCGGAGCGAACAAAAAGTAAACATATACAAACTCATATTTCATTCTCCTTATAGTGCGTGTTTTTCGTGGTCAAATATTTTTTTGTAAATTTTTCCTGATTTTCTGAGCCATGAAACCGGCCAAAAGAATGTGATTGGCCACAAGAACTCATTTTTCCCACGGTGTTTCACTTTCTAGAACATGAATCTACTTCACGGTTGATTCTCCCTTTGCCCATGACAGTGCATCTGAAGTTGAGTTGAACCGCAACTTCGAAAAACCAACAAACAAGGCTGCCTTCTTAGATATCCCTTTTTCCTGCGGTGTTGTTGTTTTCTTCTCAAATTAAGCTGGCCGAGACTCCACCGTACGTACAGGGCGAATTAAAATGGATCCCCCACGCATGTGACGTTGCAAGTGACTCTACCCAGAACCATCGTAGATATCTGCGCGAAATTGGCGTCGGCGCTCAGGCGCATTTTACTCCTCATTTACAAGAGCAATGACTTCAAGGCAGCTGCAACGGCGTGCTGTCAGTGTAGAAAAGAATGCGGGGGGTACCAGTATCTCTGTATGCATACTAAGAGACCATTGTTGTGATTGAAACGGTTGTGGAAGCTGTAAGTCCTCAGTTTTTCATACAAATCGACAGTCACGGGTCATGGACTCATATGTCCATGTCGAACTTTGAGCATGACATCGAGCCCACAATTGCTTGCAAGACGCAAAAAAGTCAAAATGTTCGCTCCAGAAATCGAAATGTAAAACCATCCTGCAATGAACATACATCTAGATGACCCCAATGTAGTCCAACGACCATTCTGCATCGAATCCACATACTGTATTATTTCAATCAATTCGACACGGGGTGTGACCCGTGACCTCTTTTACCAATTCGACAGATGGGACAGATCACCATGACAGGTGTGAAAATTTCGACAGACCCTCAAAACGATTCGGAAGGGCCAGAATAAGGGCCAGAATTAATTCGGAGGCTCTCAGACATTATTAGCGCACGCAATTTGTTGATTATTCGCCGAGTTTGCATATTTCAACCAACCCATCATTTGGGCAGAATTAGAGCAGGGGAAAGTGCAGGTCCTTGACGAGCACGACACCTCGTATGCTGGGGCTGAAACATCTGAAGAAACATCAAACGATGAGGAGCGAGAAGACGGCGATCGGATCGGACCCAAAGGGGCTGGCGTAGGCTGCAGAATCCCTTGAGGATGAGGAGGAAGATGGCAGGAGGAGGATTAGAAGAGAGAGGGGGAGGGGGATAGGATGGTTTATTGGGAAAGAAATCCGGAGCACGATATTGATGGCAAGCACCTGCGCAGACCGAATGCTCGCTACAACGAGTTTTGCCACTATTGATGCAATTTGAAGGGTACTAGTGCGTTACAAGTGTTCCTTTCCATGTAAACAAGCTTAGGAGGAATTCTCGCGATTTTTGAGGCTATAATATGCATTTTTTGAAGACCTTTGCGAACCTCCCAAGAACCTCCGGGGACATTCGACAGATACCCTCGTGACCTGTGACACAGCACCAATATTCGCAATCGACATCCTGTATAAAATACGGAAGTGCGAACTGTATAGTAAGCAGGCGGGGTTCGAATCCCCACGAAGGCGTTGAGTTCGGCTTGGACTTTTTTCCACCGCAAGGCAAGAAGAAAACAGGAATAAACGCAGCTTCATTAGAAGGGAATGGAGCCTTCGTAGACCGTGGCGGTTGTCCTCAGTCTGTACGCTAAACTGCTGCTTATGCGAGGAAAGCAAGGCTCAATTCCCTTTGAAGGCGTGATGTAGGGGCCAGCTCTTCTTTTCGCCCATACATAAGAGGACAAGGTGGGGCTTCGGAATTCCCTGAAGGCATGATCTATTAAAGTGGCTATTTTTGTTCTAGCGCGAGGCTCGAAAAAACAGGAAGGTAGATACAGGTTCACTGGAAGGGAATAGAGCCTTCATGTCCATGGCAGTCTTACTCAGTTCGTAGCCAACAATCATGGAGCACATGAAGAAGGCGGGGTTCGACTCCTCCGAAGATGGTCTCGTTATTGATGAACAAATTTTTTTTTCGTGCAAGCCAGAGAAAAGAAACGAGTAAACACAGATTCATAGAAAGGGTGGAATCAAGTCTTCGTGGACCGTGGTGGTCATCCTCAGCTCGTGTCCTTGGGTGTTCGAATCCCTCCAAAGGCGTGGTTCATGAGGGCTACAACTTTTTGCTTTTCCCTGCCAGAAAAAACGATGAGCATAAATACGGGGTCATAGAAAGGGAATCAAGCTTTCGTGGACAATGGCGGTCGTCTTGTATAAATACAGGTGGACAAATGCAACTTGACAACGGGCGGATGGGGTTCGAATCCCTACGAAGGCATATGTTTCGGCCGGGACGTTTTTCCACCGTAAGCTATAAAAAAACGGGAATAAATGCAGGTTCTTAGGAAGGGAGTTAAGCCTTCGTGGACCGTGGCGGTCATCCTCAGTTCGTGGTTTGAGGGTTCACACGTAAAAGGAAGGCGGCTGACTCATATCATCTCAGATCCTTACCTGCGGATATGCTAAGGCCTTGCTCGCTCCGAAAGGCACAACCTAGTGTCGCAAGTGCTTGGTCTTCGTGTCCGCATGCATTCGATCAACTCATTTCTTTCTTATTAGTTTCTATCCTCCTTCGCGTCGCCGCTTCAGCCTCAATCAAGGTTGGTAATGTGCCGGTTCAATCTCAGGTGAGTTCGGTATCTAATATGCAATATAGCTTTGACTGCTTTGATCCATTTCAGATGCTTACTTCCGGGTCCTCCGAGGCCACACCGACGTGCCGTGCATGCAAAAGGCCCAAGCTATCATCGTAGATTCACTCGCTCAGAGTCGCTGCATCTATTTTAGGATCGTAAGTTTGTTTCATCGAATCATCTTCGCGTACTACAGTATGTATTACATTGACTGGCTGTATTAATTTTCCATGAGGTTCTACACGCTTCGCTTTAGCTTCGACTTGAATATTGCCCGCATAACACCAACTTTGACGCAGCACCACGCCGTGCCATTGACACGCGCACGCACACGGACATGGACACGCGCCGCTAGGAGCCATTCATGGCGCGACGCGTGGTGAGAGAGGCGGAACCTATATCCGGCAGGTGCAATGGGGTGCAATGCATGGGGATGCGGAGAGCATTATGACGGGAACGGGGAGTCACGGAGGAGGCCAGATGCCGAGAAGGCCAGCGAGAGGACGGATGACGACCCAAGCAGAAAGAATCTCGTGTCCTTGAGGATGTCATATACGTATATAAGATAATGTAAATGGCTTGCAGTTGGTCGTAATACGAGGCGTCAACGCCGTCCTCTCGTTGCGCAAGTACCAGCTGAACAGCCGGCTCAAAATCTTCATGCGAGCGCCAGAGGCCAAGCGAAGAAGCGTAGTTGTAGGATTGGATGATCTTAAGGAGCACACTGGTAAGCTATTTTCCTGGAATTCCGCAGAAAAATGTACTTAAGAAAGTTTGAGGTTCGTTGAAGTTCAAACCTCTTCCGAACCCAAACCGAACCCTTGCTGAACTAGACCGATGTTCGGTCCGGTGTTCGGGAATTCTGAGCGAACCGGACCCCAGGTCAGGTTCGGGGTTCGAATTTTTTGGTAAAAAACTGGACCTAACCGGACCTCGGCAACACTAGCACACCAGCTGACTGAAACTAACTAGCTGCCGCCTCCCGCGCGCGCCAACTTGCACGAACTCGTCGCGAGGGTGGCCAAAGCTGAAACTATTAGATCGTACTTCGATGTTCACAGGATACACAGAACACTAGTGACCACGCCCCAAGTGACCTAGTGGAAATCGCAATTGGCGACTAAACATCCTTCCTCGTCGGCACCCTCGCCAGGAACTTCGCAGCGGAAGAAGTGGACAGCGGGGACCTATTAGGAACTATCAGCCTCATGTGTGTATCTGGAAGGCGCTCAGTCTATACCCTGGTCATATCGTGGTACCCCGCGCTATCAACACATGCGCCGCAGGCGCTGTTGCAGCCGCCGGTGCCCTTGAACATGAAGCAAACCAAACCGTTCGAGCTCCTGGCAGAGAACAGGCTCGAGACGAAAGGTTCGTGGAGCGGCCCCTAACATATTGTCGTTGACTAATATGAGATGCCTCATGAAATGGACACCTACGTTGCAGGCTCCAGTATTGACGGCGAAGGGAGTCGACTGTCCGGTGAAAGATTTACCGGTATACAACGTGAAGGTGCCCGATGCACGCGCGGCGAGACTGCCCTCTTCGAGGACGACCGGAGAGACGGGAGCGCTGACACTGTCCAGACTAGTTGCTGTCGCAGAAGAGAAAAGCAAAAGCGAAGCGGCGATGGCGACAAGAAGTTTCATGATTCAAGTTGGCGAGGAGGCTCTGGAGATGTTGATGGCAATTACCCCGTTTATATCTCCCTGTTCCGTCATTGAAGATAGGAATCAAGATGAAAACCAGTCGTGTGGACAAAACAAAGAGGATATGGACTCGATTGAGGTGCTTCGATGGAAACTCGTTTACCAATTGAGCTGGATAAGCATCTTCATTCTTAATTCCATGAGGTCGACAGCTCGTACTGCAGCCTTACTACTATTCGGTCCAGCACAATCTGAGATCAGAACGTGTTCGACGCGTCGACTCCCTCGTGTTGCACACCTCTGGTATTGCGTCTTCAATATCATGGGTCTTCTGAGTACCTCAGAGTGATTCTCTTAAGTTAAAATACGGGAGACTTGTTTCATCATGTCAAATTTATTATATTAGTATACATTTTATTCGTGTATGCAAGAATTTCAGTGTTTATGTCTAATCAAGGACAATCACCTCCCCCACACAGCGCTTTATGTGTGCTTTTTGCGAGGTGGAGGTAAAGTGAAATTTACACTGTTCAAAGATATTCCACCGCAGACGCACACAGGTACACATTTTTCAAGACCATTTATACAGTTCAACAGATAGATTTTACAATTAAAATCAATTATTATTATAGTGATACATTTTTGCGCCTGGAAATTGTTTGTCATAGAATTTCAAGGTTTTATTTGACGCGATATATTTGGCCTTGCTGCCGCTGAACTTTTGTGTGTTTTACCCTTTAGTTTTGTGGGAGACATGTCTGCTGTGAGTCTCAAAAAGTATTCTGGAGTGAATTCACGCGGCACCCGCTGCGCACTTCTCGGTGGTACCATTCAAATGGTCCACCTTCGGTTCCTCATTGGGAAGCCCGAGATCGTCGGAGATATACTGGCTTACTACGGACTCTACTAGAAGTCCATCCTTTAATAAACTTGACGCCTGTACGGCATCCTTAGTATGCATTGTTAAGTTACGGCTCGTGCTTTGGCCAATGAAATTGTCGCGTTAGCAGAGTTGGCTATGAAAGGAAGGTGATCTAGGTACTGTACGATGCCTACCGACGGATGGATGAACAAAATTTCGGAAATGTGGTCAAGGAAGAATGTGCGGACCGTGAACATCAAGAGTCTCTGATGCAAATCAATCCCAAACGGGTCGCAAAGTACACTTCTGTAACTTTCCTTCATTTGGATGAGTGAATGGTAATTCAGAATGTATGCTCGGAGACTGAGCGGATGTGAGATCATGGGGAAGAAGAAAAACAGTGCCAAGAACAGGAGTCGGTACGATGCTGGAAAGGCTGACACTGGTGTCGAGAGCAGGCAGGTCAGGCGATTTGTGAACGCATGCACCCACGTCCGTCCGAATGGAGGAAACACGCAGGGAAACCAATTTAACGGGGAAACGAGGGATCAATCTCACCATTTCTCTACATGCCGTTGATAGTTGCGGCAGTGGCGGAGCCAGAGAGGAGCGGGTTAGCGCCGAATTCTTCCTATTTACGCCCAGCGGCGGCGTGGCGGCCTTCACCACTCGTCAGAATAGTTCTGAAATAACGGTACGGCGTAGCGGACGTACCCATATTCGTCATCGGACCCAAAGCCACGCTAACTGCAATGCGCCTTGTCTACGTGCATCGCCTTGCCTCGCACTTCGATGAGGGCGGTGTCCCATGTCAGAACCGCGTTTATGCCCGCAGGGAGCACGGAGACGTATTGCGCCAAACGGACGCTGAGAGGAGACTCTTGTAGGCAGAATCCGTTCCAGGTCATACGCGAGATCGTCCTTACGCCATTCGAGATTAATACAGTGTGAATTTGAGGGAGACATTGATCTCCCCCTTTCCGAAGTCAGGCCGGCGGCCAACGTCTTGGCCCTGACCACTGCGTTGGTTTAACCTCCCGCGGCAAAGACCGGCAGAGGGAGACCCGTTGCCCAAACCCCACATCGGGAATGCCTTTTATGACATCGACGAGCGCTGCGGGGAGGGTTATTACAGCTGCGAGCAGTTGCGTTTTGGATGGTATCATCGCGTAGTGCTTGGATTAACGAAAGACGAGGACCGGAACGGTGAAAGTTTGTCATGGAACGGAGAAAGTGCGGGCGGACCAGTAATATGCGCGGACCGGCAAAGCCGGTCTGCGTCACCGAACTCCACTGGATTTCGACTATCCATACAGTGGACTTCAGTGGTGGTCCTCACATCCAGTGACCTCCACTGGATCTTCAAATATCCACTGAACTGCACCGTACCCATCTTCAGTTCCGCTGGTACAATCATTTATAAATACATTGTTTGCCAGTATTTAATCTGTGCTCCACATGCAGGGGATTCCAACAAATATACGGTGCAATCCAGTGAATCCGAGGCAGAAATTCACTGTATCTATTAGCTGTATTCACTGTATTTATAATAATATATCCACCGCATTTCCGTAATTCTGTTGTATTTGCCTCAGAAACCCACTGTGTACTGCAAGATTTCCACCAAGCCTCGGCAACCTACATGGCAAATCCAGCTACAACCACTAGATGTTGACGGAAATACACAGGAATTCATGGGACATTTACTGGAATTTCACTGTATCCCTAGCATAAATACACAGGATCTCACCAGATCTCGTGGGTTATTTACTGGATAATGGATTTCACTGTATTTCAAGCATAAATACATCAGATCCCATGTGGGATATACACTGACTTCTACTTCAAATTGCCAAAATCCAGTGGAATTCACTGAATTCGCACCATACAGTGCAATCCACTGGATGCATTGATATATCTATCGGATGCTGTTGGGCAATACAGTGGGCATCACTGATCCACATCACCTTATCTGTCATGTCCATCATATTGCACTGATTACCGGTGACAGTGGATGTCCACCGGTGTACACCGGTGACCTTTGTTGGTCCGGGCATAAAACTCTCCACCCGACAGCACACCTCGACTGGTCTAGTCAGAGCCCTCGCATACTTCGTCACTACGTAGGATGAGGATCTTCGTCATTTGATGGGGAAAGTTCGTCGGATGTCTGTGAGGTCAAAAATTAAATGATATATCTGATGCCAACAGTTCTGTATTCGCCTGTAATCCCATTTCGAGCAGTTACGCGTGCCCTAACTGCGGGTATTCACCAGTTAGGGTTAGGGGGGTTCGGGCTAAGGTTTGAGTTTAGGTTTAGGGTTAAGGAACAGAAATTTCCGCGGGAACGAGGCTATAGTGTGCCAACCTGAGATGCCCCGGCTCGGGGGACCCCCCGAGCGCAGCGGGGGAGGGGAGGGGCATCAAATGGTTGGTCCTCTTCACGCAAATGAAGGAAAAGAGTGCTCACCAAGCCATCAGCGCATTATGGTGTTCATGCGCACTGTGATGCGCACATCCCCAAACATGCATCAATCCCGAAATAACCGCTTTTGGAGCACGCCAGCGCTTCCGACGAACTTTCCTTCGCTTATTTTTGATCTCATGAACTTGCTCAGACATGCGACGAACTTTCCCCATCAAATGACGAAGATCCGCATCCTACGTAGTGACGAGGTAGTATACGACTCGTCTAGTCGTTGCATTGGAAACGTGCAGCTGACACCATCTTTCGAAGGAGAGATCCACGTTCAATGTAGGGCGTCAAACCTAAAGGCCATCATTCCGTCAGTAATATACGCGGAGCTGGCAAAGCCGGCCGCTGGTGGTGGCCTGTGCTGGAGTCCACTGTGTATCACTGGAGTTCCATTCACCTCAAATCCTTCTCCACCAAACTCCAGTGGGGATCGGTGGGTGTAAGTGTTCCATGACAACCTCCAACATACCAAATATTATGATCCAATGTCCAATGATATCCACTGAAAACCACCGGTTTTCACTGGGTACAGATTAATTCTATCTCCAGTGATGCCCAGTGAAAACCAGTGGTTCTCAGTACATTCCAGTGGTCCTGGCTGGAGTCAAGGTTATATCGTGAGCCAGTGAACTCCAGCCACATCAGCTGGTGTTTGGCCGACTGTATTGGAGTCCACTAGTATTTACTGAGATCCCCTGAGTCCCATTCTCCGACATAATCTATTGATTATTAGTGGGTAGCGAAATATGTTTAAATTCAATTCAAGTCCTAGTATGGTGTCTAAAATATTATCTTGGTAGGTACGGAAGGTGTGTAGAGAGATTTCACCGGCCTCCGCCACGATCCATCAGCGGATATGCCGCCACTGTTCAGGGGTGGAGATCGGCGAAGCACGGTGGCGATTGATTGACATAGGGAACACAAGGCTTGGCTCATCAGCTTGCAGTGAACTTCAGTGGACTCCAGTGGAGGCCACTATGTCAATCTGGCGAACTCCAGTGAACTCCAGTGCGTAATCGGACACTGTTGATCAAAAGTTGGATGACAGATGTTGCCGGAGATGGCCAATCGACAGCACGGAATGATGGCTGACGGTACATTCCAACATTCACCAGTGTCCATCGATGTCCACCGGTGTCCAGCAATATACTTTCATGCGGCGCGTATATAACTCCATTCCGTCGCTCACGGATCACGGTGCCAAGCGTTTTTCAGCTTGAGATCGGACACACCGCCCACATACGGACCTGCCTAATTGAGACTCATAACCAATCTGTAAAACGAAGGTCAAAGTTGGGGCTCAAGTTGGGCCAAAAAATTCAATTCTTGGTTCCGGCTTTAGGTACCAGGTCTCACATGTCCAAATGTCTGTCCGTCCGAGATACACTGCTTATTAATGATGCCGTCACTCTTTGTTGCACCACACTTGCATTTTGCTTGCATTGCATGTCCAGCAAATCTGAGTCTGAAGTTGCTTGTGTCCTATACCAGGGTCCATTCTTGAATCTCTGCATAAAATTATGTCGAAGCCTTTAACATAGCTTTAAACTCCATTTGGCCATCACCGAGATCTTGGCTTTCTTGCTTTACTTCTGATTTGCGACTCGCGGAGCCCAATGTAGGTGGCCAGCATGGTAAGAGCTTCAATGACCAAGCTTGAGGTCCAAGAGTTGCAAGAGTGCCAGTCAAGTATTTGGACTTAGGCGACAGAGAGAGACCTCAAGCTGTGATTTCCAGCTGCTATATCGGCTTTCCTTCAAGCCACAGCGGCATTTTTCCAGTTGCCCGCCATCCAAATGAGCTATGCTAAAGCCCTCGGGTCTCAAGTTCAAATACAACATACGATGTCAAGAGCACTTGATTCATTATTTGGTCAACTCAAGCTTCAACCATACACGCTGCCTTAGACTTAAGCTGGGGTCGCCAACTGCTATCCACTTTCCAAGTTCACTGAGCCGCGCCGATAGTTTTCATTGTACCATGCATTGTCCGAAATTACAGTCAATTGATCATTGCCCAAAAAAGTGAAATGTGTGTTGCTGTGGCAGAACCAGGAACCGAGGTGTTAGCCTCCAGTAGAGGAACCAAGGCTGCCCGGAGGGCTTCTGTATTGTGAAACACCCTAGTACAAATATGCATTGTGCAACACCATCCTCAGTCTGTACGCTAAACTTTTGCTTATACGAGGAAAGCGGGGTTCAATTCCCTTCGAAGGCGTGATGTGGGGGTTAGTTCTTTTTTTCGCGACCTAGAATAAATTTGAGCATAAATACAGGCTCGAAAGGGTAAAATCAAGTCTTTGTGGACCGTGGTGGGTCCGTGGCAAAAAAAGCTTTCGACATAAGACGAAGGCGGGGCTGAATCCCCACCAAAGCTTAAGGCAAGTTTGGCCAAGACATTAGCGAGTTTGTGCAAAAGCCATTCAAGCCATCTGATGGCTTTTTGACAGTGCGCAAATGAATGGCTGATCAATAAAATTCAATATGGCTCACTCGCATGTAGAGTTTTTAAAAAAATGAAAAATAGATTGGCCGAACGCCGTCGTATCGGTCGGATGGTTTGTGGTCAATACTACAGAAATATGAAGAATGAGCGAGGTCGTAGGGTATGCTGATTTCTACAGAATAAGGGGGAAATAAGCAGATGTAAATGCGAGTATACTATTCCGTGCGACGGTGCCAGTTGGTGAGCCCCTGCAGTGCGGGTATCGTCTCTTCCAACGCCACGCAGAGGCGTTGGCCCACGAGAGGATCCCGCACCACGCATTGCACCTCGCGGAGTCGGCGAAAGTGCCATGCGGAAGGCGGGAGGGGCGTAGGAAGCGGGAGAAGCGGATTCTGGGGAAAGGAGGACGTCCAGCAGTTCAGGACGATGACTTCCACGCTTGGAAGATCCTCCGCTATCTTCGCGAAAACAGAAGGGAGGTGGGCGGGCATAGCACTGCCATCGAGTATGACAACACTAAATTCCAACCTGCGAAGATGGGGGGAAGGGGGCGGGAGTATCTTTGGAGAGTCCTCCGGCACGTCTGCTAAAACAAAGCATGAGACTTGAATTGGGTTGCGAGTGGATGAATGGATATACCATCCTCGATCCGTAGATGCTGGAGCGTTGTGGCGACAGCGAGAAGAAGTCGCTGCGGTTCCCGAATGTTGACGTGTAGGCGCTCCAGATGGGCTAGAGATGCTGGGGCACTGAGGAGAACATCGGCGAGTCTAGGGCCTCCGAGGTATTCGTCTCGGGCAACGAGATGCTTGAGGGATGCGTGGAAATCACTGGGATATTCGGGAACGGGGACCAGGGAGGCCTCGTCAACAACCACATTGAAGCCGCTGATCGAGAAAAACGTCACAGATGCCACTGCACGCGAGATGAACGAGGTAGTAATATCCCATGCATTGCTTATCGTGAAAGAACGCAGAGATGGCTGTGCTATGAGTGCTTCCAGTGCGTCGACCATCTCGTTCGTGGTGTCGTGCCAACCTAGATGGCTGCAGAAAAAATCTAAGCTCCGCAGTTCTGGGAGCGAGCGGAGAATGAACTCCGCCGCCGATTTCTCCGCGTCTGCATTGGGGCCGTCGATAGATAAGTCGTAGATGTAGGATGCAAGATGTGGTGATGCGACTAGACGAGCCTGCAGGGCCTCGTACGATCCAGGCTGTTGTCCCAGTTCCAGAGATCGGAAGATGGACCGCTGCGAGGGGCTGATAAAGCGATGCGCAGTGATAGAGAATGATTTGAGGGTTGTTTGGTCATCTGCTTGGTCTATAATAGCCTCTATGAGCTCTTGAGGGAGCCAGGGCATGACCGTCGGAAGGAAAAGGCGTATCGGGCCACGTGGATCGGCTCTTCAGCTGATCCGATCTCGAAATTTCTTTGGCTGAGACGCCGTTACTGCAGCTAGCTGTAGACAAACTGGTTTTAGGATTCAGACTCCCAAGATCCGTGCAGAATTTTAGTGGTGCCGCTCAGTCCGGACTTGTGCTTTATTTTTGTTTTGAAAAAGGACGTCGACGGAAAAAGATTGAAATAAATTAATCTTCAGTGGGGGTTCGATTCTCTCCGAAGGCATGAATCTACAACAATCTGAATCTTGTTCACCCCAAGTCTAATGAGTAGACTTGGTATACACACGCTACAATTGGCCAGTCTTATTGCTTAATAACAACCGAATCCCCCCCGACAGCCTGCGCTATTTTGCTTAAGTTTTAAATTCTTTCTCCGGCAAGACAAAGAAATGAGCGTAAAAACCCGGTGCCTAGGAAAGCAAGAGAGCTTTCGTAGACCATGGTGGTCATCCTGTATGCATGGTGGATAAATGTGCATGATAACAGGAAGGCAAGGGTTTGAATCCCCTCCGAAGCGTAGGGCGTGTGTAGCGAAGACATTTATATTTTTTGTTTTCCTCCAAGCTAGAAAATAAACGGGTAAACACAGGTTCATTAGAAGGAAGGGAGCCGTGAACCATGGCGGTCGTCCTGATGCCGACAATGGAAGTTAGTAACGGGAAGGTGGGGGGTTTGAGCAGAAATGCAGGTCAGAAATGCAGGTTCTTAGGAAGGGACTCAAGCCTTCGTGGCCATTTCGGTCGTCCGCAGTCTGTAGCGAAAAGAAACTTTGGCCATAAGAGGAAGGCGGGGTTCGAATCCCTTAGGCCCAAGGCATGGCACAAGTTCTCGATCTCTCTCTTTTTCTCCCAGGTGAAAAGGAGGAGGATAAATACAGGCTCGTAGGAATGGAATCAAGCCTTCGTGACCGTGGCAGTCATCCTGTTAAATGACTGAAGAGGCCATATCAGGAAGGCGGGGGTTCGACTCCCCCCGAGGGTGTAGGGGTTTCAGTTGGCTATCCTTTTTGCTCCCAGCTGGCAAAAAGACTGATATAAAAATGGGTTCACAGAAAAGGAATCAAGCCTTCGTGGACCGTGGCGGTCATCCTCGGTCCGTGGCTGGGGGTTAACACGTTAACGTAAGAGGAAGACGGGGGTTCGAATCCCTCTGACGGCATGCAAGTGCTCATTTAAGTACTGTTTTGTTTTTTCTTTGGCAGAAAAAGAGGGGGATAAAGAAAGGCTCATAGAAAGGGAATGAAGCCTTCGTGGACCGTGACGGTCATCCTCGGTCCGTGTTTGGGGGTTTACACGCTAACGTAAGAGGAAGACGGGGGTTCGAATCCCTCCGAAGGCCTAGGGAATTTCGTCGTGTCTTTTTTTCCCTTGGCAGAAAAAAGACGGCCATAAATGGAGATTGTGTCCCAAATTTTTGATTTGGCTCAAAACAATCCTTAAGACCTCATAAACAGTCATAAGCCACGTAAACCAAAGTGCTGCTCATAACTGGTGTTTCCCGGTTAAGAGTGTTTACAACCCACCAGCATTCACAACGTAAATTGTCATAAATCGTTGTAACCCCAGTAGTTCCAACGCAATTAAAAAAAAAAAGCATTCAAAAAATGTTGTAGTACATGATTGTAGTTCACGGATTGCCGGCGACATCGCCGGCTGTATTGTCACTGCCCTCCGCGTCGCCCTCTGCCTCTCCCTCGCCCTCTCCACTGCCCTCTGCACTGCCCGCACCATGGTCGTCACCCTCGGGAACATCCTCCGCATCCGACACGACCGGCATCTCCATCATCGCTGCAGTGGCGTCATCTATCTCCTCCCGCTGGCGTTCTTCCTCCCTACTCACGCCCCCGCCAAAGTGGGACCCCTTCAGCTCCGGGAACAAATGCGAGTCCCAAAAGAGGAACAAGTCGCGCGCCCAGCGGTGTTGGAGACGGAGACCATCGAGGATCTTCTGGAGGTATAGCTTGTGGCGTTCGTAGTAGTTGATTCCCGTTACCTCGCCGATCTTCGTAGGGCTGGGGCCGGCGGAGAATAGCCAGAGAACCTACACAGTGACAAAGATCAGTACCACATGAGAGAAGATGCAGATCACGTACCAAGATGGCACAGCTGGTGATGGCACCAGGTGTCGTGAAGCCAATGCTGAACGTACGTTGCATGCACTCGGCGCGAGGGAGCTTGGACTTCTTCTTCATTAGACCTACCGGGCCACGGGTTCCGCGAATGATTGAAGCAAAGACCTGGTTCAAGACGTAAGTAACGGCCGTCACAGCGGATAGACAACACACCTTAAGCAAAAGGCGATGGCGGAAGAGCTCGTTGAAGTCGAGTGTGTCGGATTCATTACCGTGCAAGAGTGGAACCCCGTAGATCGAGTATTCGCTGGTATCAGCGCGCCAACCGATGAGTACCTTGAAGTACTGGCTGCGCAGTTCCGGGGTCGCGAGCATTGAGACGGTAACCTTGATAGGAACGCGGTCCTCGAAGGGAGCCTCGTCCTCGTCGTCGTCGGAGCGCTCGGGTGGATCAATCTTGAGCCCGTGAATGATGTTGTATAGGCCGTCGCGGCGGAGTCGGGAGGTTGTGTTATTGAGTTGATTCCGCATGCCGTCGTCAAACTGCAATTGTCAGAGCGCTGAATAGGAAGGAGAAAGAACGACGTACCGATCTTGCGAACCACTCGCGGTCCGTATACTCAACCAAGTCCTCCGGAAGTATATCAACAACTTCGCGAAGCTGCGCCTGGCGTTCGCCACTCTCGTCTATGGCGCCGTTGAAACGGAGCTCAGGGTCGTAGTCCTCGTCGAAGCTGGTGCTGAAAAAGGCTTGGACGTCGTCTTCACCAAGCGCGAGCCAGATTCCGCAGAGGATGACGAACTTGCGGCCGTAACGACGGATACGAGCCGCGAGCTCGGGACCAGTACATCCGGTGGGGAGATCCTGGGCGCCGTCGGTACGATGGTTGCGTGATGTACGGGTGCGCTTGGTGGGATTCTGGACCTCGTTCTCAGCATCGACCGCGCGACGCTTGAGACCATTGACCACCTCGTCCTGATCGCTGATGCCATCGAGGATGCGGTGACGAAGCTGTGGTACAGTGAGTATATGGTCCAAGAGAAGAGATAGAACGACGCACGCCGCGGAGGAAGCCCTGAGACTGACTGGGAGTGAGCTGGTTGGCGAGCTCTCTCAGCACGTCGGTGTTGTTGTCGGGAGGCGGAGTACTGGTGCGAGAAGAGGGAGATGAGGTGTTGGTGGGTTGAGACATAGTTGTATTGACTAACCGAACGCCGCCCTCGTCTTTATATCGTCCCGCCAGTGGAGCATGGTGGTTGAGTTGAGAGAAGCGAGTGGAGTGTGAGTCACAGTCACGTGTAATGATATCATCGATTTTTTCTACTTTTCGCACACACTTGACATGTCCAGTACACGCAAACGAAAGCGTGAGGACGAGCCCGACGTGGACTACTGCTCTGTCTGCCATGAGGCATTCCATCCCCGCGCTATTGTCGCCCATCAATTGCTCTGTCGGCAAAAGAAGCGCGCACGCGATCAATTAACCCGCGACGCGCAGGCCTTGTCTCAACGTCGGAAAGGAAAAGGAAAGAAGGGAAAAGGACGGACGTCAGATGAGAAGATGCCAAAGCTGAGGCTGAGGCTGCAGGTGCGTGATAAAGTGCCCACTTGCAATGTGCTCAATCTAATGACTAAGTTAGACTAACTTCCAGAATTCATTGTCCCGTATTCCGCGCGCTGGAGGCAAGGAGAACTTACCTCCACCAGGCCAGTTTGGCGACCCTCCTCAGTTTGAAGACCCATTGGACCGCTCCTCGCCTGCCCGCCGGTCTCCTCCGCCTTCGCCGTCCGCTCCTGTTCAAGACACTGCCCATCTTCCATCTCATTTCATTCTCACCGTCTACCACAAGCACTCGGGGCTTGCCTCAAAGATTGTTCCGCTTGATGGGCCACCTCAGCCTCAACCCGAACGTCCTCTTGCGTTAGGATTTAATCCGACGAAACCCTTCGCGCCATTTCGAGTCTTCGCCGACTACCACTTTACCTCGATGTGCGTGCGCCATGCAGAGTCGGAGAAGCAGATCAAGGAGCAGTTGGATGCTCTGCATAACCAAATGTGGGCTGGTCCGTGCAAGCTGACTATCCGCACGGTCAAAGATATGTCCATGTCGTTGGCTGCGGCGCGTCAGATGGCAGTACAGGTGTGTTTGCAACATTTTGCATGAGTGACCTAAATAGATTTTCAGTTTAATACTACAATGTTCCGTGTCGAGTTCGAGGGTAGAACTGAACGTTTTCGCGGCACCCACGAGATTGAGTTCAGCTATCGAGACCCTTGGGAGGTGATCAAGCAGTGGGTACGCGATCCGACGCTGGTGCCTTACAGTAATTGGTTCTCCGCTCGGAAATTCTATTGTCATGGCGGGGAGAGTATGAAAGTTGTTGACGAGATTATTGATGAACCTTACACGGCAGAAACATGGCGCAACGTCGACGTAAGTAATTAATTTATAACCTTGCACCCAAACTGAGCGTAGACCAGGACCAGCTGCCCGATCTATATAAAATCGATGTGGAGGCAAGGCCACCTTTTCCCTGTGTGTATCTCCCGCTCCACATCTGGCTCGACAAGGGAAAAGTCTCCACCAAAGTTAAGAAACATCCCATCCTCTTACGAGGGCTGTGGATCGACTCAATTATTCGCAACGCGTCAGGGAATGGTGGATGCGCTTTACTCGGGTACATCGTAATGGTATGGTGATAGTATTCAAGTGAAGGCACCATACTAACGACGCGCAGCCGCCGACGCTCCGCAATGTGGATCGAAACACTTTGAGCGCGCCGGAGAAAGAGGATTTCATTGAGCTGTGCGGTAAGGTATACCACGGCCTCAATGAAAAGCTCCTCGCACCGCTCAAATGGCGCTCTCATCGCGGAGACACTCTCCGTTTCGGTGACGGCGAACATCGCACGGGATTTCCGGGCATCGAAATCCAGTCAATGGACTTTCAGGAAATCGCAGCGTGGTTGGGTATGCGCAGCTCACAGGCGAACTTTCCCTGCCCGAAATGTCTCGTCCCGAAGGACAAGCTCCACTGCCTTACACGGCATTTCGCTCACCGCACATCAGCATCGATGGCGGCAGTTGTCCACAAAGCCCAGAGCAAACTCACCAAAGGCGAGAAGGAGGCAGTACTTAAAAAGGCGGGGCTACACAATGTTGAGGTAAGTTTCATTGCGGCCAATTTCTTGCCATACTCAAGTCTCGGGGGACAGCAAATTCTCTGGCACTTCAACTTTTCGGATCCATACAAGGCAGTCTCGTACGATACGCTCCATTGGGATGAGGGTGGTAAATTTGGGCGACATCTTTGGGTCTATACGAAGAAGATTCTGAGCAATGTCAATTTGACAAATGAATTCAACGCATGGTGAGCGTTTTCCGCTCTTCTGTATCCATGGACTCATGATCCCTAACGTACATATTAGTATGGATCAACTCCCGCGTTGGCGCGCAATGGAACATGTTCCTGCTGCCACAACGATCGATTTTGCGGAGGGTGAGACTTGGCTTACTATCCTCAAGGTACGCAGTTAAATTTCAGAGTTCTCATCCATATCAGCTTACATTTATCAGACTATGTTACCCTGTCTCGTCCATCTTCTTCCCCGGAATTCCCCTTTAGTCCGAGCTCTGCGTGCGCTCCAACAGTTTCGTATGCTCGTTGGGATGCATTGCATGACGGGGAAACGCCTGAAGCTCATGGAGCGCTTCATCAAAGACTACGATCACGCCTGTCGCGTATGTGGTTGATTATTTGAAGCTTGTCGCCTGGCTAAGATGTTTCTAGGAAATCAAGGACAAGGATTTCGATTTTCTTAAGCAGCACTACACGGTTCACTCCCTGCAGGATATCCGCGAGAAGGGAACAACGAATCATATGTCTACACGGACGGGGGAAGGTTTCCAGCAGGAAGTGGCTCGACATTATAAACGTACTAGTGGCGTTAACGCTGAGCACCAGGTGCGGCCATTTATCTCCCTCTTTCTCCTCACTGAAACGGCGGCAGATGGTGTTAATTGATGAAAATGAGGAGGTCATTGCCCAGCTCGACATGATTGTTGCTGACGACAGAGAGCGCCAGAAACAAAAGGAGGAAGACGGGGAAGACAACGCAGATAGTATCGCCGAACCCGCTGGACCGTCGGCTGGCGTATCCAGCCCCGGTGAGACCGCTACAGATGACCCGCACTGGCGTCTAGCTGCACCAGACCGAAAGGTTGCGCTGGCACTCTTCGAGGCGCAAATGTCCGGGAAGAATGGCGATACATTTGAAGGATTTGACCTCGCCCTGCGCCAGTATCTTTTGCGCGAACATCCCGGCCTCCAGATTAGCTCCCAGACCATGATATACGTGAGTTTTCATCACTTTTATCAAATTGGTGTGCATGTTCTAAAAGGGAAATCCAGATTCAATCGTTCCGTGCATTATACGTGGAATTTCAATCCAAGGTCGACTGGACTGGACAACACGATATTCTTCGCTGCAACGAATCTTTCTGGCACCGCCCCCGTTACGATTATGTGCTGTACAACTCGGACGCAGATCCTCTCGCCATTGCGCAACTACTTGCGCTGTTTCGATGCACTATTCATAACGGTGATTCATTTGACTTAGCGTTCGTTCAGCGGTTCAAAAATTCGCAATGGCGACCTAATACGGCCTGGGATGGATGTAGGGTCGTTGATCCTGTTGGACGGCCCGAGTTTCTGTCTTTGGAGCATGTTGCACGAGGTGTATTCATGGCCAAAGCCGCTGGAGTCCCTGCCGAACATTACTTTCCATTAGATACAATTGATGATGACATGTTCCTTCGTCTAAATAACATAGATTGATGATTTCTCTTGCTACGAATGGGCCTGGCGCGATACAAGAGTACTCTGAGTCGATTAGTGGGGCCCCGACCTACGTGGCTTATAACAGTTTCAAACTGTTTATCACCTACCCGCAGTCTGCTTTTGACTGCTTAAAGGCTCTTATGACCCACGCGTTTGGGTCATAAGCTCTTAAAATTACCTTAAGCTGTGGTAGACCGTTATGAGCCAATCGGCACTTTTGGGACATGAATAGAAAGGGAATCAAGCCTTCGTAGACCATGGCGGTCGTCCTCAGTTCGTAGCCGTAACGAAGGAGTTAACGTAAGAGGAAGGCGGGGGTTCGATTCCCCCCGAAGGCATGCTGGTGCTCTTTAATGTTTGTTTTTTCTTTGGCAGAAAAAGAGGAGGATAAAGAAAGGCTCATAGAAAGGGAATAAAGCCTTCGTGGACCACGGCGGTCATCCTGCATTAATGGGTCCTTATCGCGCCAAGTTAAACACAGGAAGGCGGGGGTTCGAATCCCCCCGGAGGCGTGTGACTTTGGGCGTGGAGCCTTTTTCCAGTGCAAGGCTAGAAAAAAAACGGGAATAAATACAGGTTGAATAATGTAGACTAGAGCCTTTGTAGACCGTGGCGGTCATCCTCAGTTCGTGGACGGTGTATCAGGCAGTAAGAGGAAGGCGGGGTTCGATTCCCCCCGAAGGCATGCTGGTGCTTTTCAATGTTTTGTTTTTTCTTTGGCAGAAAACAGAGGGCCATGAATGGAAATTGAATAGAAAGGAAAACAAGCCTTTGTGGACCATGGCAGTCATCCTGTTAAATGAGTGAAAAAGCGGGCCATATCAGGAAGGCGGGGGTTCGACTCCCCCCGAGGGTGTAGGGGTCTATCTTTTTTGCTCCCACTGGCAAAAAGACTGATATAAAAATAGGTTCACAGAAAAGGAATCAGGCCTTCGTAGACCGTGGCGGTCATCCTCGGTCCGTGATTGAGTGTTGTCACGTTAACGTAAGAGGAAGACGGAGGTTCGAATCCCCACGAAGGCATGTCGGTGCGTTTCATCAGGGTTTTTTTTTGCCTCAGCAGAAAAAGATGGCCATAAAAACAGGTTCATAGAAAGAGAATCAAGCCTTCGTGGACCGTGGTGGTCGTCCTCAGTTCATACCTTGGAATATACAGGCATAACCATAAGAGGAAGGCGGGGGTTCGATTCCCCCCGAAGGCATGCAAGTGCTCTTCTAATGCTTTTTTTTTTCCTTGGCAGAAAAAGACGGCCACAAAAACAGGTTCATAAAAAGAGAATGAAGCCTTCGTGGACCGTAGTGGTCGTCCTCAGTTCGTAATCGGAACAAATGAGCTAATGTAAGAGGAAGGCGGGGGTTCGATTCCCTCCGAAGGCATGCCCGCTGCGCTTCATTGGTTTTTTTTTCCTCGGCAGAAAAAAGACGGTCATAAATAGAGATTGAGTAGGAAGGGAATAAGGCCTTCGTGGACCATGGCGGTCATCCTGCATTAATGGAGATTTACTGTGTGAAGTTAAAAACAGGAAGGTGGGGGTTCGAATCCCCCCGGAGGCGTCAGTGCGGGTTTCCACAAGTTTTTTTTTCTCCTTTGGCGCACCGGTAAGAAAGGAAGTTTACGATGCGGTAGTGGCATTTAAAAGAATAAAATTCAATTGTATCGGCGCCTCGATGACCAATCGGAGCAACCCGGCCGCTGTTTACCGCGCCCGCCCGCGCCAAACAGCCGCAAATTCTCCGCCGCTTCTCCTCCTCCTCCCTCATCTCCCTCGCTCCTCACCCCTTTCGTTCGCCTGCTAGGAACTCTATTCAGGGTCCTTGTGCTGCTCCGACCACCTGGCTCTCCTGGGTGAAGCGGCTTTTCGAAGGCGTCCATTCTCCGGTATACAGATTCTACGCCACAAAGGATACGGGGCTGAAAGGGCTATTCGATAGGGTATACATACGGACGCCTCTAAGCATACTTCTCTGCGGGACTCGAACAGGTGCGCTGCATACGCTCTACTCTACGAATGCAGCGCTGAAAGGGCTATTACATAGGATATACACGCAGGGAGGACTGGGCAATGGGCAATGCACCCTTCCGTGGCCTCTCACTCGCACGCATCAACATCCGCATCTACATCGACGGCAACATCGGCCCCGGCGGGGAAGCGCCGCAGCCTCCTCGGCTCGGCGCGACCGCATAGCAGTAATAATCACAGCAATAATCACACCGGCGGTACGGGCGTGCGGCACCGCGGCGGGGGGCGAGGCGGGGCGAGTGGGGCGAGTGGGAGTGGGAGCGCAAGCGCAAGTGGGAGTGGGAATGGGAACGGCACTGGGAGCGTCGTACCGCAGAAGCGCAAGCTGGGGCCGGGTGGGGGCGGAGGTGGCGCGCGGCACCGGGGGTTCGTCGGCGGGAGTGCCCCCGAGGGAATAGGCGTGGGCGGAGAAGGAGAAGGCGCAGCAGAGGAGGGCGAGGCGATCCGGTGCCGGTGTGGGTCAGGGGCAGACGACGGGTTCTCGATTGCGTGTGACGCGTGCGGGCGGTGGTGCCATGCCGCGTGCTTTGGGGTGCAGAAGGAGAGCGTCCCGGAGGAGTGGGCGTGCTGGGTGTGTGCGCCGCATGCCCATGCACAAACGACGTTTTTGCAGGTGAATACCACTGTGGGAAGGAGAAGGGCGAGCGTGTCGGGGAGGTCTCCGCTGGCGACGGCCAGGTCTCCCCTGACGACAACGACGACTATGCCGCCAGCAATACCGGACAACGACGAGGACGAGCGCGGGCAGTACGTGCTCATCGACGAGGACGTCGTCCCCGACTTGGCGACCCAGCGCAAGCTCCGCGCGTACGCGACCCAATGGCGCGGCGTGTCTGCACTGTCTGCCCCGCCGCCAGACCCCGGGCAGCACACCCCGCTCGTCTTCCCCGTCCCGCCGCCCGCGCACCCCACCTTACTTCACCGCGTATCGCCGCCCTCCTCCTACCCTTACCCCTCCTCCCCTTCCTCGTCTACCCACCCGCACCCCGCACAACCATCCGTCCTCCCCCCCTCCTACGCCCTGCACACCGCCGCCCCCGCCCCGCCCCACGCCCTCCTCGCGCCCCTCCCCGCGCTCATCACGCCCGCGGACGCCTACCTCGCCGACCCCACCAACGCATATGCACACCTGGGCGCGCCGAAGCGCTTCGTGCATATCGTGGGGCCGCCGCTGGACGTGGCGCTGGACGCGCGGGGCGTGGGCGGGAGGGCGCGGTGGGCGCGGCGGGGGTGTTATCCGAATGCGGCGGTAAGGGCGTGGGTGTGTGGGGGGGCAAGTCACGGTGGGGAGGAGGCGGGTGCGGGTGGAGATGGGGGGAAGGCAGGGAAGGGCGAGGACACGGAAGGCGACACGACGACGCGCTTCGGCCTATTTGCGACGCGCGCGCTGGCGCAGGGCGAGGAGGTAGTCGTCGGCTGGGAGTGGGATGACGGGAACGCGGTGCACAGGCTGGAGGAGGTGTGTGGGCAGGGCCATGGGTGAGTCGGCTGTCTGTCTGTCCTGCTTTTTGGCCGTTTTTTCTCCCTTGATTTCTTTCGCCATTCCCTTTTCTTTTTCCTACTTCTTATTCGGATCCTACTTTCGAGTCGCGGATCCTGCTCTCGCGATGCGAATCCCGCTTTCGAGACCCAGCGCGACGGGGTCTGGTACCCCATCGGATGGGCAGTGTGCATGTCGTCGTTCTAGGTCTCCTTCCATTTGCGCGCCTCCCTTATCTCGCTTTGGCGAGTGTTGAGACGCAGCGCGGCGGGGTCTCGTGCCCTATCGGACGGCCAGTGAGCGTCAAGCCTCGGCGCCCCCACTCGCCGCGGCGGACGCGCCTCGCGCTGTGCGGCGGCGCGGACGTCTGTGCGGTGGGGTGGGGATGCAGACAGACGGGACACACGACGCGCGCCTGCTGTGCTTTGTGGCGTTGGTCCGGGTGCTTTGGGGCATAGATCTGCGGTGCGGCGCGCGCGGTGGCGACCCGCTCCTGCTGTGCGGTGGCGTGGTGGGCGGGGATTCGCGGGCGGGCGCGCTGTACGCGCCTCGGGCGTGGTGGGTGTGGGCATGCAGCATCGTTTAGGCGGCGGTCTTGCGGCGTTCGTGGTTTGGCGCGCGCGTGCTTTTGGGCGTGATATCGCGCGCGCGTTGTCGGCTGGTGCTGCAGTGGCGTCCATGCGCCTCCTCTGGCGTGGTGAGTGCGGTGGGCATGCAGCGACTTCCATGGCGCGGCTTGCGACGCGGGCTTTAGTGCTATTCCGCGAGCACGGCATGGTGTACGCATGTTGGTGCGGCGGCATACAGCGTCTTTTGGGTGGACTTGCCGCGTTCGTGGCGTGGCGGTCGTGGGGTGCTCCCCGTGGGTGTGGGTGACGGGAATGCGCGCGCTGCACTCTGTGCGCTTTCTTGACGAGAACGCTGTGCGGCTTTTCAACGAGCGTGTATCTGCGCACGTTCGTGTATCCGCCCACTTTCGCGCGCTGTCGGTGTGTACGCAGCTGCAGGTGGCCGTGGGGGATATCTATCGGTCCCGGTGTCGCAGAGTGCCTGTCGGTGGGCGCAGCCGCCAAATTCGGCCCTGGCCGGGGCCGCGCGTGCTGTGCGCTGCGCCTTCTTGACGCGCACCTTCTTGCGGTGTACCTTCTCGACGCGTACGCCGTGCACCTGCTTGTCTCCGCGCCGTTTTCGCGCGCCATGTCGGTGGACGGTGGCGGTGGTGGTAGCGTTGGCGGGGGATCGGTCGATCGGTCGATGATCGCGCTGCGCCCGCCGTGTCCCGTGTATCCATGTGGGATACGCCATCGACGGGGGCCAGAGTCGTGCCGTTCTTGGAAAGATCGCACCCGCCGCCCCTTGATTCTTGTCTTCATTCTATACGCTCTTTTTTTTTTTGGTCGTGCGATTTTTGACGGCCTGCGTCGCCTCTTCTCTTCCGTACTGCGCTTGCGTCCACCTTCCTTCTTTTGACTTCGTACCCTGTTCTTCCCGTTTGTGCGGACTCTGTTGCTGTTCTTTCTTCCACCACCTTCCCTTCCGCATCGCCACCCACTCACCCATTCATCCCCTTATTCATTCCTTCTTCCGCTTTCTTACGCTTTTCTCCCTGTTTTCGTATTCCCACTCTCCTTCTGCCCCTGTTCCCATTCTCTTCCGTTCTCCTCCTCGTCCCTGACTAACCTTTCCTCCCCCCCAGCGACCCCAGCTCATCCACCCCCACGCCGGAGCAGCGCCACCTCATTGCGCAGCTCGCAAATATCCTGCACGCGCTCGGAGGAACGAGCTGTGCCTGTGCGTGTCCGGCCGGCAGACCTCTTTCCCCCGGCGCGGCGCGCGCGGTGTCCCCGAGCCTCGCGCGCAATTCGCCGGTTTTGCCCCCGAGTCTTGCTCGCACCTCGCCGACCGCACAGCGCCGCTCGCCCAGTCTTGCACCGCACGCCAGCACCACGAAGATGGAGGAAGAAGAGGAGGAGGAGGAAGAGGACGGCGGGTGTGCGCTGCGCGCGATCGAAAGGGTGGTGTTTCCGCGCGCGACGCAGTCTTCGGCGTACCCACCCGCGCAGTCGTCGTCCGCGTACCTGCACCCGTACGCTGCGCACCCACAAGCGCAGTCACATCCACAGTCCGCGTACCCACACGCTGCGCACCCAGACGCTCCGCACGCGCAGTCGTCCGCGATGGACGTAGATGTGGACGGGGAGGGCGAGGGCGAGGTGGAGGTGGATATTATGGGGGATGGGGATGTTGGTGTGAACGCCGTCGCGAGCGGGAGTCGGCAGCCAATCGCAAGCGGGAGTCGGCAAGGAGGTGCGGGTACGAGCCGAGACGCGAGCAGCCGGTGGGGCCCGCTCATCGGCGCTACGCGCGGAGTGCGGGGCGTGGAGCGCGTGGCGGGGAGCGGGGGGTGGGGCGGGGTTGTGTTGGGCGGGCGGGAGGGTGCCGATGCGGGGGATTCACGGCGCGGGGCGAGCTCCTCGTATACGGGGCGCGGGGAGAGTTCCTACTCGGGGCACGGAGGCGAGGAGGGCACAGCGCGGGTGCAGCAGGAGAAGCCGTACGCGGTCATCGAGCACGCGGGCGGGTGGGAGGTGCGGAGCTTGGCGTGGGCGCGTGGGGATAGGCCCCGGGATGGGAATGGGGAGGGTGCGTGTTTTTTTGTCCTTTTTTTTCGTGTCTTCGTTTGCGGGGCGGGGCGGGCTTTGTTTTCTTTGTCCGACTTGGCTATTTCTTGGCCACTTGCTTCGCCACTTACGACTTCACTTGTATTTCTATCATCACGCATGTACTGACGCCCCCCTAGCGCTCCCACAAGCGGAGGTGTGCCCGCCGAAGATGCGCAAGTGGATGCGGGGTGGGCGCGGGGATGGCCCGTCTGCTGCTGCTGCGCCGTCTCCGCACGACCACGCGCCTACTGCGCCGTCTCCGCGCGACCGTGCGCCTGTCGCGTCGTCTCCGCACGACGTCCACGTGCCATCCCCGCGCGACAGCCATACCACGCCGTATCCGCACGACGACCGCGCCGTCCTGGACGCGGCCGCTGCGCTCGCGGCCCTCGGGAACGGGACCATGTACGGGATTGGGAACGGGAAGGGCAAAGGCAAGGAGCGCGC
The DNA here is from genome assembly GCA_029282285.1 of Mycena rebaudengoi. Classification (NCBI taxonomy): domain Eukaryota; kingdom Fungi; phylum Basidiomycota; class Agaricomycetes; order Agaricales; family Mycenaceae; genus Mycena; species Mycena rebaudengoi. The sequence continues at coordinate 439,994 of JARJCX010000024.1, forward strand.
GCGGGACGACGACGTGATGGACGTCGATGGCGATGCTGGTACGCTGCTTTGCCTTTCTTCATTTATCTTCTGAGCCGTAATGCTGATATTGTGGAATTGAAGCCGCACCAATCGCCCGCGCTCCTCATCAGGCAAGCGCTCGGGCAGCACCACTCGCCAGCGCAGCACCACCTTCACATCGTGTATCCGCCCGGACGTCCCCCCCGCCACCGCCACCATTGTGGCTGCCGCGGACGCAGGTCCTGCCGCCGCCGGACCCGCCGCCTCGGGCACAGGAGGGATCGATCTCGCCAGAGGTTCATGTGCACGCCTTGCCGGCGCCGCTCGCGTTTTCGGCGCCAGTACTACCATCACCTGCGTTTCCGCCGCCGGCAGTGCCATTGCCGCGGACAAACGCGCAGGGCCTCAGGCTTCCGATGCCACCGCCGGGCCTCGCGCTCACGAAACCCGCGCATGACTTGGCACTCGCCACGGCGCTGGCGAGCACGTCCCCCAGCACGAGCTTCGCGCGGCTGACGCTCGTGTCGCCGCATCCTGGCGCGGGGGGCGTGCGGCCCGCGTGGATCGCTGCGGCGGAGGTGCATGGGGAGCACCCAAGTGGCGCGCGCGTAAACGGTGGGGAGGGGGAGGGCATGGACGTCGTCGTGGAGGAGGAGCACGTCAAGGAGCACGTCGAGGAGGAGCGTGTCGAGTCTCCCAGCCCCCACCAGTACGCTGGGCACGACGCCGAGGAGTCCGCGCATCCCCACGACGACGCGGACCCGATCGAGGACACCGACGTGATCATCTTGGGGGACACGCCATACCGACCATCGCCCGCGAGCCCGAGCCCCGCGCCCGAGTCGGAGGACGAGCAGGATATGGAGTTTGGGGCGGAGGTGCCCGCGGATGGGGGGGTGCCGGTGGAGGAGGTCGAGGTCGAGGCGGAGATTCCCGAGGAGGTCGCTCATGCGGAGGAGGTCGCCGCGGTCTCGCCCGTCGCGGAGGTCGCCTCGCTCTCCCCCGTCACCGAGGACGCGCCTGCTGCCGTCGTTGAAGACGCTCCCTTCACCCTCGAGGAGGCCTCTCCTGCCGTCCCCGCCCCCGCGCTTCCTCCTGCTCCTCCTGCGCCTGTCGTGAAGCTCACACTGAAAGACTTCACCGAGCGGCGAAAGAAGCAGCGCGAGATCGAGGAGGCGGCTGCGAGGGAACGCGAGCGGGAGCGGGAGGGCGCAATCGCTGCGGCTGTGGATGTGGAGCGCGAGCGTGAGCCCGCGCCGGGAGAGGACAAGGAGAACGAGGTGCTGTCTGTGCCGGGCCCTGCACCTTTCAAAGACGGCGAGGAGCAGCAGCTTGGCGGCGGGGATCGGCTCGCGGAGACGCTCAATCGGATTCGCGAGGTTGCAGCGCGGGGGGAGGAGAAGGTGCAGGAGGATGTGGCGATGCCGGATGCACAGCCGACGCTTCTGCAGGCGCTTCTGCAGGCGACCTCGGGGCGGAATCAGCATGCGGAGGAGCGCGGCGGGGGACTTGTGCGCGCCAAGGCCGCAAAGCCACTGCTCCTGACGGGCTTCGTCGCCACGGGGAAGAACGAACGGCTCTCGCCGTTGACGGTGGCCTCGAGCACGACGACGGAGTCGCGGACGCCTTCGCCAGGCGTGGGGAAGGTCAAGGTGGAGACCCCGCCGCCCATCGTGTCCGCTATGCTCAACGGTATCACCAAGCCCATTGTCTCCTCGCTCAAGCCGCCGCCCGACTCTTCGAAAAGTGCACGCAGCTCACCTCCCACTGCACCGTTTGCGTGCAACACCGCATCTCCCGGCAATACACCTCCCTCTGCCGGCGGTGCCAAGGCTTCGCCAAACGGGATCCACAAGCCGTTTGCGCCCGCGGCTATCCCTGTCCCAAAGTCCCGGCGAAACCTCGCTGGCCCCGCCAAAACGCCTTTCAAGCACCCTCCACCCCCGCCGTCACAGGCGCGGTCGTCACCGACACCCGCATTCAAATTTCACGCGCGCGTCCCGTCGCAAGAGGAGGGAGAAATCCTGCCGAGCGCCCCGCCGCCACGCCCGCAGACCTTCGTTTTCGGGCGGCCGACGTATCCCGCCGCGTTCACGGCGTCACCGTCCTTCACGCCGTCGCCGTCCTTCACCCCGCCGCCCTCCTTCAACGCGCCGACGCAGCCGCGGTCCTTCCAATCGCCTGCGCGCCCCCCGCCGAGCGCACCACGTGCGCTGCGGAACGCTGGGGCGAGCAGCAGCGGCCACAACGGAGGCGGCAACGGTAACGGCTATGGCTACGGGGGAGGCGGTGGTGGAGGAGGGGGCGGGGGCGGGGGCGGCGGATTCAACTTTGGTGGTGGCCCTAGTCAGCCCGCTCAGCGGGGGCGGAAACGGTGGGCGGGGCGGCGGGGTGGATGACCGGGTGTGGTGTGGCTTTTTTCTTCCTTTCCTCTCTCTTCCGTCGCAATTTTCCTATTTCCTTCTTTCCTGGGTCTGGACGAACGAACGAATGACTACGTATCCTTGTCTCTTGCTGTCGAATTTTCCTTTTTCTCTCGTCCTCGCAATTTCTCTCGTCGTAACTTTATCCCTTCCTGCCTTTATCTTTCTCTCTCTCTTTCTCCGCCTCCCCTTGTTGTGCTTCTATAGAATATACCGCTGTACATACATAATCTGGCTTCGGCCCACTGTAGTACTTTTGTACGATCGGTCAAATTATGGTGACTTGACGACTTGACACCGGCATCGGCATCCAATATACCGGCACCGCCACTCGATCATTTTTTCTCTCTTCGCCTGTGCCACGAACCCGGCGCAGGATAGGTACTATTCGAGCTTTCCAGATCTTCTGAATCAACTCTGCCCCGCTGAGCTTCCCACCATGTTCTGATTATAGCAATTTTCTTCGAAGATGATACAGTAGAACCAACAAGCTCCAGAATTGTTCGCCTGGGATTTGTATTTCCCTCTGCTCTTATCCGGGCTTCTGTGTAGCTTTTTCATTTTACCTTCCAGCGAATTTGTGTTCAATGGCTATGTTTTCAGCAGGAGGACTTTCTAGGCTACATTAAACTGCGAGGTGGAGGGTGGATATTTTCGGCGAATTCATGGCACGGTATCTGAGGGAGGAGGAATTGGCGGTACCATTTCGCATCCGATTTTGCTATAGTTAATCACTTTATTGCAGCATCGTCTTTGCGCGTCTAGTTGAGTCCACTGGCAATAGACGCAGTTCTCAACTAAAGATCATTCAGCACAGGAATCTGAGAACATACGTGAATCCAGAAGTATATGAAAGTATATGACAGACTTGGAGGACCTAGTATACCTGATATACCTGGGTATACTCTGAGCAATTCCATAGACACCGTAGACTTTGTATACCTGGTAGACTTCAACTCAGTCTGTGACGAGATGTGACCCGGGGAACGGACCGAGACACGGCGTGACCTAGTGGCTGACATTCCTGCTTGCCTCCTCCGCCTTCCCCGCCCATCCAGTGCTCTCGAACGTCCCACCCCGCCTAGCGCCAAATCAAATCATGGGTCTTTACATTCTTTGCCCGAAGTGCGGGAACCAAATCCCCGCTCGAATCCGGTGTACTGGACGCACAAACCCGGCCAATAAGGATCTGTGGTTTCAGACGGTGAGCGTCCCGCTATCGGATGCGTCCTCCTCCCCTCACCCATATCAAGTGCGATGCAGAAAACTGTGGATTCTATCGCTGGATCCCACCACCTTCCCCTACAGCGGACGACCCGTATGCGATTAACCCTGGACAAGGGCCCGGTGACAATAATCCCTTCCCGCCCAGCGAGGTCTTCCGTTCCCCGACCTTTCCTACTCCCCAAATAGACCCGGCTCTCTGTGACCCATCGCCATCGTCGACCTCCGCTTCAGCTAGCCCTCTTCCTCCTTCACTCGCACCGGAACAAACCAAACCCAAATGTCTGCGGGATGAGTGTAAACGCCTAGCGACGGCAAGCGGCTGCACGCACCGCTTCTGCAAAAGCTGCTGTCAGGCGCAGAACACTGGCTGCAACTACGCCCCTCACCGCAAGTCAAGCCCGACTCTCACTGTCAATGGAAACCCTTCTGCCCTTGCTCGACCGCCCGCTGTGATACCCACTCAATCCACCTCTTCTCTTTCTCTTCCTATCGATAATCTGGATCTTTCTCTTGCCCCAAAAATCTATTGCAAACCCATGGACGACGCCTGGGCGACTCAGTACAGAAATATTATAACTGCACAACAGAAGAGGAAGGACGAGGAAGAAGAGCGGCGTATTGAGGCTCGACGACTTCAAAATCAAATAGAAGTGTGGTACTTCGCCGAAGTACGTTCCGACTCGGGTCTGACTGCCTTCAGCTCACTAACATCTCCTCTAGGATAATCAAGAACCTGACATTACCGCGAGCAAGACATCACTACGTTTCCATACCTAAATTTTTCGAAATGCTCGAAGCTCCTACAAAAAATGAAGCTCCCCGTCGACGGCACGTTCTTCCTATACGACTTTGTGGCTGGACTTTGGCGATGGGAAGATGTTGACACCACTATGCGCGTCGTCCCAGGGCAGGTCCTGCTGGTGCGTGGGGTCAATGTCACCCATTGCGTCGGTCTCGACAACATGATCTCTCTGCATGCGCCGGCACGCAAGTCCGGTAAAGGTGCAGTTTCGTCATCGATCAAGCGTAAACCGGACCGTGAGCGCGATCCGTCTAACCATGTAGTGCAAGCTGCGCGGAAGGCACAGGACCAGCCACGACGTAGCCATGCGCGCAGCCCCAGCATCTCCTCTCCTCCTTCTTCTCCATGCCCAATGGCTTCCAGTCTTCTCGCCCTCTCTAGGCAGCCCTGCAGCTCGTCCAAATACGTTGATCTCACCTCTTCGCCGCCATCCTCCCCGGCTCCTTCGCGCCCAAGCAGCCCAGAGCTCATCAAGCCCGATCCTGGGACCAATATAGATCTGGACGTCGACACCGCCGATAGTCTTTGGGACCGTGGTCGTGTCTTGGTTCCCTCCGGCTTCGGTAGTTGGCCCGCCGGAATATACGCGCGCGATATGGCATATGCGTTCGGTGTGATCTCGTCCGGTCGCAAGCAAAACAGCAGTGTCGATTCAAGGTTTCGGAATGTGTTTCCTGGCGTTCCATACGTGAAGCAAATGTACTGCCGCCAGCTCCAGTATTGGCGAGAATCCTCCCAGAGCGAGCGCGATATTGCAGCCGAGATGCCCCACAACAGGGAGGGGCTTTGGACATTGTGGAGAGAGCAATCTTCGGGTTTAGTCGCGTTCAAGAACAGGAAGAAAGGTTGAAGGGTGTCGTACATATATTTCTATTCTTCTCTACCTAGAATTGTTAACTGCAGACACTCTACATCATGTAACAATTGTAAAAGTCAATGATAAGATACATCGGGGCGAATACTTGGGGAGCATCCCTCCCTCTCGAGCTTCTGCACCGTCAGCCGGTTCTTCCGCAGAATCATTTCATCAAGGAAAAAGTTGAATTTAGTAACCCCCATCTCGCGCAAAATGGCATGATATCCACCGAGCCAGACATTGGTTTGCTCGGCCACAGAGGAATTGAAATACCAGCCTGTGCCGTCAGCACCGATGAGCTCTGGAAAGACGAGGGGACTGCAATGGTAGGAGCACTCAATTCCCTCCTTCTTGTGCTTTCATTTCCAGTGAAACACATCCACAGGGAATCCTACGGTCCCGATTAGCGGGTCCTTGATTGCTGCGAGGTGCTTGTAGAGTGTGCAATTGTTATCGTAGAACACTATGTCTGGCATCGATCCCTCTGTCCGGAACACTTTATGCAGCATGTCCTGCACAGAATTTGGCATTAAGTAAGGCATACGAAGAGACACAACGACTTACTACTGTTTGTGTAACTGTCTCCGAGCCAAAAAATGTGGCGCGCGCTACAATGATTCCACAAGGTCGAACAATGATTTGTTCATTGTGGGTCTTGCGTCGCCCGAAAAGTGCGCGGATTTTTCGATTTCCCGCGGGGTCTTTCGAGGCGGGACAGGCTGGATCGTTAGCTCCGATGGGAAGCTCAAGCTCTTCGAACTCCTCCGCTGTGACTTCGGCTTCGAAAGCATTGTTTGGGTTAGAGACTCCGGGTCGTGCAACGGCAGTCCGAAGCTGAAACATGGCCTTGTCTCGCTTCTTATGCGTCGTTTCTAGGAGGCGGTGGTTGGCGTTCGAACATGTCATAAAGCCGTCGCCAAAGTCCACGGTAGCCTCGCAGCCTTCGACGGCACAGACCTTATCTCGGAGAGGAGCGTGCTGTGGACAAAAACGATGGCGATTATTGGCGAGGGCGATAGGGCAATGAAGGACACCGCAGCAAGGATGACCGATAGTTATGCCGTCAATAACAACGACATGAATTTTGTCTGTGAAACAGAATCAGTGCTAAATTTAGCCATCTTGCTGGTTCTTGGAACGTACTTAAGATCCCGTTCTCATCCCACACGCGCAGACATCGAGTACAGTAATGCCCCCATTCAGGCTGTCCACAGAGTTGAATACGTGCATTGCGCTCTTGCATTGCCTTCGTAAATCGATCACGTTGTTCTCCGGTATGTGGTACTTGCAGAACGGACGAACGGGCATTGTGATCTTCGAGCAAGGAGAGGATTGTAAAGCCGTCCCAGACATGCTCTGGCCGGAGTTTGAAGCTAGTGTCCATCCAGTCCGGGTGATCAGGAAAATTCTCGGGCTGGGAGAGACAACTGTCGTAGACGCGCGCTCCGTTGGTTGCGGAAGTCCATGATATTAGCATCAAGTTTATGAAGAGGTTCAATACTGTCTGTTCAACGTATTGGTGATTTCCGACTTGTATTGCATCCGGAATTTTGTCATAGTAAGTGCGAATCCCATCACGTACAACATAATTCGGATAATATCGTGATTTACACCCTTCAAAAGGAAATATTAGCCTAAGCGAATGGACTGCTTGGTACATACGCGAGCAGCTTAGATGGGTAGCAAATGTTGCGCAGGCGCCGTCGGATAAGGTATAGAAGACCACTTTTGCTGGCCCATCTTCGTCTCGTAGCATACTGGTATTGGTGCAGCCCGGTGTAGAACAGTAGTGGCTGGGAGGGAACAGCATATGAGAGGCTACAGCTGGTTTGAGAACCGCATGTAAGTAGTACAAGGATAGATCACGAACAAAAGTGGTTATCAAGGCCATGTTTTTTGAAGGCCTGGCCGCAGCGTCGGTCCCTTGATTTTTACCATTCTCGTCGTACTCCCAGATAAGGCTTCCAAACGCTCTCCAGCATCCGTCCACGAAGTCCAAGGGCATCTCCGTCACACTTCCGAGAAAGTCGCGAACATTATCTGGAAGTAGTTCCGGCGCCTCGCCTGCATCATGATGGGGGGGTTGTGCAAGGGTAATAGCATCCTTCAGGCACGCCGCCATCCTCACGAAGGTCATGCTTTTTTCCATGCCGATGGAGTCACACAAGCCAGGGACAGAACTGAGCTTAGCGTGGATTTCATTGAAGGTGTCCATCCCAAATGACAGGAGGTACGTGAGTCACGAATGTGCAGACAAGAATGACGTACAGGACGCGTCGCGGAGTTTGAAATACCATCACGCTCGATTATAACAAGGTCAAACAAGCGGCGTGACAATTATTCAAGCCACTCGAAGATATATCAGGTATACCAGACTTTGAGAGAGAGGGACATTTGCTAAGCATGTGCTAGGTATACGATCGGTCTACCGGAAGTATCCGGAGGTATACGAGGTCTACCAGATATACCAAAGTCTCTCACTTTCCGTATACTTCTGGGTTCACGTTCTTTCTGAGGAATCTAGGCTTTGGTTTCAAAGCATAGTTTCGAAAGTTGACGATCTCGATTATCATGTTCAAAATTGTACAAAGGGTGGGTATAACAAGAAACGGAAAGTACTACTATCCTTGGCGGAACGAAGCAACGGGTATACTAAGCCATGCGAATCATCGGGTCGAACTCTCGAAGATCAAGGAGGGGAGATGTATCGAACATGAGCTCGAACCTCGCCGCCATGACTACCGCGCGGAGGGTGGGCACCGCGTCAATCATGACCCAATCGTCGGGGTCTCCTGCTGGCATGCCAGCCCATCTATCCCGGCGGCCCGGACCCACGGCTCCGCCAGGCGACATGCAACTCACACCGACCACGGGCCCACCATCCACCACTGCGGCTCCCTCAGCGAGTCTGGCAAGATAGTACCTCATGAACAGCGAGCGGGATTTCTTCCAACCGGTCGTGTGCGCTACCTTTCCTTCCCTCGCGAGATGAGCATAGTGCTTGGCAGCTTGAATATCCACAGGAACAGCGGCCTCGTCCGCTATCCCTTGTATCATTAAATCGACTCGTCGAGCAATGAATGTGTCGAAAAGCAACAACTGGGTAAAGAGAAGCAATTGTGCACTGGCCTTACGAGACGAGTTATCGGAGAAGTTGGTGCGACTGGCATTGTATGTTCTTCCCCAACTAGCATCCAATTCCCCATCTTCCAGGAGTGGCCGGAGAAGGGGCAGAATTGGTACTCGTTCTGACTGATCCTCGACAGGCCATACTGGAGCAACTATCGCCACAAATTCTGCCCCGATACTCATGCACCACCCTCGCATGCCGCCATGCTCCGAACCCCAATTGTTGTTAGTCATTTTATAGTCGTTCTGCAGAAGGACCCCGTTGGCTTGCAAGGCGGAACATATATTCTCCGGTGCTTGGATAAATTGGACGCCATCGTTGACCCACTCGCATGCATTTCGACATGCGAGCCCTCTGTCGGACGGATCCCAAGCGGCAAGTAAGCGACGAGGGAAACTATTCGCGACAGCCGGGTTTCCGCAACTCGCCAACAGGAGTCCCACGCGCGGGGATAATGGGCTGCACCAGCGACCTCCCCATTGGATATCATCATCGCTCTGAGGATAAAACCCCTCCGGCAACTTTGTTTCCTGCCAATCATCACCCTCCGCAGTGATTTTTGCGGCCTCGAAGACAGCATCGACAGAATTATATCCCCAGTCCGTCGTATGAGCAGTACAGTCCCCGATCTTCAGATAGCCTTGCCCAGTCCTGGCAAGATTTCGAATTTCACTGGGAACACAGGACTGCAGTTTATGTACGTGATTTGGCTTTGTCGAATACCAGGCAGTCATGCCTACGCCCTGCTGATCTTGCGATGTGATATTACAATATTGCCCTGCCATGTTGAGGGTGGGTTTTGCGAGGGTGTAATTCTCGATTGCCATATCGAGAATGGTACCCAATATGATCGGGTCTGAAAGATGAATATGCATTGGGGGATTGTCCAGAGCAGATGGAACGGTGTCGGCGTCCCGATCTACTTCGAAACGGCCGTCGGCGGGAAATGAAGTATTTGAGTCATCGGCCAATAAAGGGGAGTTTTCTTCCTCCCGTGCCGAGCTGATGAGAGGGCCCGGTGGGTATGTGGGTGGGGTATCATTGGTTTCCAGCGGAGAGTTCGCGACTGTCGTGGGTGTTTGGACTGACGGCAGTTGTGACCCGTCTGAGGTCGCCGGAAGATGTGGGGACACATTGTGCTGGGCTGGAGAAGATTCAGAGGCGGTGGCAGGCAGATATGTAGATGCGGGAGAAGAAATCCCGGCAGGAGTCCGGTGATGTGTGGGTGCATCAATCGGTGGTGCGAAAGACTTTCGTGAAGTGGTACGGCGAGCTCTGACGAGGTCGCGGGGATCTCCGACAAGGTCTGACATCATGTTGTACCGGGTCGCGGTGCAGGGAGTCTGCCGAGTGACCTCCCGTCTGGCCATGATTTCCTGGTAACTGTCCACCGCTTGCCGGACTTTTCGAGAAAGGGCGGAGGGGGGGTACCGGAATCTGCGCTTCATCTCCTCGACGATATATCTCTAATTCAATCGGCCTGAAAAACCGGGTGCCCTGCGAACCGCTTGCAACCCCACTACTCTCCTGAAACTGATATTCGCTTCCGTGCAGAGGTAGGAGTCGCAAATTATCCCGTATCGTCTGCGTGAACAGGCAATCGAGCACCAGATCCGCAGTGAGTTCAGGTTCCCGATAAAATTAGCGGATTTTATATTGCCTCCAAGCCCACTTCCGTTTATTCATATCGGCCCAAACGCCAATGGCAGCCGGCCCAATCTTGTTTCGAACGGCGGAAGTTCCAAGATATTGTTATACCACCTGGGCTAGTGCGATGACTAGTGCCACGAGAGCAACAGTGAAAGCAGTGACTTCTGTTGCCGACGGCATATGGATGGCAGAGGGTTGTTGCTCCAGGCCTGATAATTAATTTTAATCATAAGCATCATGCATGTACGGTCCAAGAATGGATCACGGGTTGAGAGGAAAGGCCCAGGGAGAACGCATGATTCCTGAGATCCACTTGCGGGATGGATCAAGGGCACATGAAGCTCGTGTTTGGCGTCAGCATTGATCTGATTCCGCGATCAAAATCCCAATTTGGCAATTCTGAGTCCTGACAGCAGCTTTTCAAACTCCGCGGGCTATAAGTTTTGATCTTGTCATTTTCAAGTTTGGAACCTCACAGCTTTTAAGCAAGGCTACGCATTTGATTTTCAAAGGAATATTGACTAACCGCTGAACGCTGATGAGCTGCTCAAATGGGGGGCACTTTGTCCGCCGTTAATGTTACCTAGCAGCGGTTTTTCACGCTGCGAATCCATCTACTAAAAACTTAGTCCCGGACTCCCGGCGAAGAAAAAATTGGATGCCATGCATTCCGAGAGGGGTGGTTATTTAATTAATTGCACGAGCCATCAGAACGCGGATCGGTAGGGATCGATAGATCGGTTGATAGCTCACTATCCGCTGACAGTAGCTCTCGACTGCCTCGCTATTTGAGAATCACACCGCAAAACCACACTGCTTCATACTGCATTCAAGTTGATCCCACACTATTCGACAGCGCCTCCTACTTACATATGTCCCACATATCCTACCCTCTAGGATCATGGACTTCGAGCCCTCGTGGGTCCAAAATTCAACTACTGGCCGTGGAGGAGACTCAAAGCTGATTCCGTGATGTGCATACAGGCCACTCTCATTTCTCATAGGAGCGCTCGCGAATATAATCCTCCAAACGGCGAGATCCCCTCTGCTTTTTTTTCGGCACTCCAACTCACAATGTACAGGTGTTGGTCGGTCAGGCGCGGTCAGCCAAGTATGGGATGCGCGGGAAGGATTGAAAAACTTCTTAGAAGACCTTGATATATGTCCGGGTGCCCAAGAGGTGCGCGCGGTGCTTGCGCGATGCGAACCATATTTGATTAGGTTGCCTCAGGTTGGGCAACACCGCGCTAAATGTTGTCATGTATGCGCCATTGCTGTTGGTCTAACTCCGTCTGAGGTCAATTGCGGTGCCTTTTATTCCCACACCCTCTGAAACTGCTTCTTAGGCCTGTCTTGAGATGACGTTTTCCCGATCATGAATAGCCTCCGTAACGCATATGGCATATGTCTGCCTCCGTCGTCCGAGTTCTGATCAGTCCGTCTTGTTCTTCAGGGCCACTCCGTACCGTAAGCCACCCATCCGCATGTTCTCGCAGGACGCTGAGTCTGTCAGATCCTCGTCGGGGGCTCCCATTCAGCTATACTTTGCCTCGCTGGTTCGATCTTTCACCGGGTCCAATATCTCATCTGTGATAATTGCCCTATGTGCGTATGGCGCCGTCGGTATGCCTATACTGTCGAGCTGGAAGAACCTATTCATTTATGAATCACGATAGGCGGTGCTGTGTGGACAACGGTATCCATACGATTCCGAACAGTATTCATTCCGCAACCTCAATCCGGTGTTTAGCTCAAAATTTCCAGTCGGGCAGATTTATGGACAGTGTCGCAAGTGGTACGCTCCACCTGTCTCTCCAATCCGCACACTTCGCTGATTAACATCACAGGAATCAAACAGACGCTTACGCTGACGTGCGCCGATATCCATCGCTTAAATTTCACTGCTCACGCACACATTTATCCAGGGCCGTTCTCGGCGCATTGAACACCCAAGCGCTAGCATTCTTAACGCCGCATGTATGTTGCTTCTGCGCCCCCCCCTTTTTTTCCATACGCGAAACTGAAACCTGGCCAGAACGAACAAATGTATGTGTTGTGTCATCTTCAATCAATTGTCTCCAATTTCTGGTGCCTGTGCAGATATTTCGTGTGGAACATTCCCCTATCCAAGATATATACGACTGGCTTGATGTTCGTGTTGAATTCCCAGGTGCCTGAGCCCGGCGACAACAAGAGCACACTTAGATCTGGAATCACGGTGACGGTCAGCGAGGTAGGCTGCCAATGACCCCAGTTTCTTCATCCTGACGGTGGCAGCCTCCACAATCGTGGCTCCGCAGGCAATGAGTATAATTGACGGAGAGTCAATGTAGAGGCTAGGTTCATGCGGAGACGGGTCTATCCCTCCGTTGGGAAAAGGCAGGATTCGGATGCCACTCGTTCGAATGCGGCAGTGGAACAGATCTGATCTCGGGGTATTCATATTGAAAAATTGCACTCTATCGCCTTTCAGGCTTGGTTGACACATTATATTGTATAGATATGTGTTTTTTGCTCAAGTGCCTTTGTTTGAGCTGGCTTGAGCTTGGAGCTTAAGCTGGATGCTGGGGTGCAAGCAATGTCAGGTTTTGAGCTGGAATTGGACCTTGAACTGATCTTAAGCTGGCTTAAGCGGGACCAAGGTTGTCTATATTGTAGTGTAAATGTATATACTGTAGCGGTGGGGTTCTTGTACGTCTCGCGTCCGAGCGAGCATTTGTGTTGATAGGTGACTCCGCAGGGGCCAGTTGACGGCGGGCTTTGAATATCTGCCACCGAGCCTGAAGGACCACAGGGTCGACGACAACAGGGTGAGCCACCATATTCTTAGATGTGTCGGTGGTAGCACCTGGTTAGCTGGAGGCGAGTCCGTCAACAACAGACAGGAGTCTGGAAGAGGCCTGGAGGAGGCTAGATAGATTGAAATGAATTCACCCCAGTTCTCCTAGTCAATCCGCAAGCTGCGTGCAAACATTTACACATGTAAAAATACATATATTGGTCAAAACGCGTTCAGTTAGCTCAAACAATGAAGAATGTGTCAACGCGACAGCATCACATGTACTGATCAGCCATCGGGTCTTTCGAGGACCATAGAGGACTGGATTCTGCGGGTATGTAGGGGCGAGATTCATATACATCATCACAATAACTCATTAGAGCCACAGACTCTTGTAGACCATTTTAATGAGTAAGACATTTCGCTCTTTGTTTGTAACTGGTTGGGGGCCTTGCCGCTTGCCGGCATGATGCTCAAGAAGCCTTGGTGGTACTATTGTTCCCTTTGGGTCTGGAACTGCCCTGTCTAGCTGGAACAACTTTTTCTCATTTTTTACCGCAAACCTTTGCCCCCGGTATTCTCCGGGTTTTATTATCGTATATCTAATTGCTGAACCTTTAGGTTTGGCTACCCAGGGGAACATTCCCACTACCTTTAGGTATGGGTTTCTATAGGGCGCCCTATCAATCGCGTTTTGGCAGTAAATCACAATTTGGTCATTTCTTTTCGCGTAAGCAACACTCCTATTGGCTCCTCCCAAGTCTGCCGTCGGCTGGTTCGTAAATTGTGTGAATCAGCCAAGCCGAGACGGCGAAGGAAACTTCCAGAACAAAAGCTCCGAATCGTCCCACTTTCCGATATTCTTCTTTCCTATCCCTGCAATTTACTCTGCTCACCCTTTGTTCCCTGGTCCAACATGTCAAGATGCACGACTATGTACGAAGAGCCTGAAGAGCTTCCCAGTATGGCTTTTTCACGACATTTACTGTTTAAAACTAGAATGCTGTACCGTAGCCCGCCTCAGCCCTCCTTTGCTGGCAGATGGCCCAATACTTGAATACAACCTGGCCTACTCAGTGGTGGGTGCACCAGGTCCTACAGAGCAATATTGCAAGTATATTATTATCACCTCATTGTTCAAAATCTCATCATTGGATTCAGCTCACCACCGCTCAATGATGTCCGAAGACCAACATCATCCTCCCCCCCACGACATCAATCTCCCCTCATCGAATTCTCATCTCCTCGAACACGATGACCGAACTCTTACCGAGCAACCTACAACAACTGACCCATCAACCACCACTTTCTGCAATATCTCCCTGTCTACGAGCTTTGACCGCGACAAGGAACGATCAGAACTTTCTTTAGACTGGGTCTTGGCATCTGGAATTCCTGCTAGTCGTTCTGTCGCCCGTGGTATTCTCAGTGTTCCCTGCACGAAAGGTGTTTCCTCCGTCTACTTGAATCTCGCAATTGTATCCTCTCTACCTTTTGATCTTGTCTTGGGCCTGGACTGGCTTCAATACTGCCGGGAATCTACTTTCAACACCGTGCTTCAACTATCTGACAGACAAATAGATCTTCGGCCACGCTCCACCGGTATCCCCCTTCCTTTCTTCAAAGCTTCTTCTTACTTCAATTATGATTCCAATATTGCCGCCCAGAACGCCAGGTCGGCAACACGTACGACCCCATCCTTCTTCCCGACCGCCGTGGTTCCTATTTCAATCACGAGGAAGCTAGACTTGTGCAGCGCGACATTCGTGACCACGACGACACTCTGATTGCACCCCATGAACTCTACAGTCGTCTCACGGAAGGCACACTCTTTACGGCTTTAATTTCATTTCAAACCTACGTCTTCAAAGACGATCACAAGCCTTCAAAGGCATGATATTGACCAACATGTAATCTTTAATCACTGACACCCATCCTCTAGGTTTATCACATCGCCGTCGAGTGCCTCAAAGTTATCGACAAAGGATATGGATCTCCTTGGTATCACCCAGCCCCCACGACTCCGTCCACACCATCGAAACACGCTAGAGAACCAGCCGCAGAAGGCGACAAGGCTGCCGACAAAGCCTTGGAAAGCCTCTCCCCAACGAAAAAATCGAAACCCTTCAGCTTCTAAACTACTTCTGATACATACAGTGCGCGCGCGTAATACACTAACATGGACACTCTTTGATTAGAGACTTCCCTCCTTCACATCCAACCCCTATACCCTTACATAGTCTAAAATACTCAGATTCAATTCAAAATATTTCCGAGCAACTTGCACCTCATAAGTTTTGATCGCTGCTGAGGTAGGTAGGTAGGATTACACGGCACGGAAGAGTGATCAAAGCCATTGATCGCTATTGATCGACTGCGTCTTGAGATTGTCAAAACACTGACTCATCCGACAATCTCAGGACGCAGTTTAAAAAATAACTATTTTCTCCTCAAACTTAAAGGTAGTGGGCTCTGCCGCTTGTCAGCCCTACCATCCTTATCGATTTTGTGCATCATTTTTGATCCGTTTGTCATGCAGAATTGGTCATCATAAAAGATGTAGCAGAAAACTGAGGAAAGCTCTCTGTGGCCGCTCATTCAAAGAGTCAGTTGCCATGCTTACCATAGCGAGACTTCTTTATGGCCTGAAATTACTGTGAGTGCCATTTCTTACTCCAGCTTCATTGGCAATTTGTCATTTCCGTTTCATGTGCGGGTCCGCTGATCGGACTCGGAGAAAGCCGCATTACGTCTGTCTGTTTACGTCTTGGCTCTCAGGGTCCCGTAATGTTACGGAATTACGGGCCGTAAACACGGTCGGACCGTCGAGCTTTTGGTCTCATTATTGGGCCCTGACCGCCCGCTGACGGCGTAAGTTACGGGTCGGCAAATAGCAGCTGCCGAGGCGTTCCGCGCGAGTACTGACGTGCCAACAGGCACATTGGTGAACCTCCGGGTCGCGGCTTAGCCACGGCGAATAGTGGTGAATGTAGCTACTGGGTCGGGCTGCTAAGAGTTCTAAAAAATAATTCTCACGCTCATCGCAACTCTTCAAGTGGCTTTGGCCACCGGTAGCAGATAATGTTGCCGCGGCTCGAAAAGTCGAGTCACGACTCAGGAAGTCGACTTGAAAGTAAAATTGACTCAACTCAACTCAACTCGAGACAACCAAGTCACTCGAAGTTGACTTGAGTCAACTCAAGTCACTCAAAGTTGACTTGAGTCAACTCAAGTCATTCAAGTCAAAAGGTATTTTTCGGAAGATATGCCAATACATCCAAGATGGCACTTAGATACCTAAAAGTCCATTGGAAACATGGCGCCAAGCCTAGAAGTAATTAACAAGCCAGAAACTGGCGCTCCTTGGGATTTTAAGGTATAGAATGCCTCAAAACTTGAATTTCATACCCATTATGCTCTTTTGTGCTCATCAGACTATTTCAGTGCCAAAACTCGCCACAAATGATGTGGTCGTTGGCTAACTCGTTTCGATGGAAGTTGAACCGTAACGAATAAACACAAACACCGTTGATTTCCGATGCATTTACGCATGCACTCACTGGATCGTGTTCTTCATTACTGTTTACACAAACCTCCGTCTGTGTTCTCAATTAATTCGCCGGTTTCTGACATCCTGCATTGAGTAATGCCAGCTATTTGTGACATCAATTTAGCTGGAGGAACATTTTGGGCCATGCAGAACCACACCCGGTATTGTACAAGCGGACAGGAATACCCAGTAAGAGCTGGTGTGTCCCACTACTTCACTGTTTCTTTGTACCGAATATCCTGAGGGACCTGCTAGTGAATCTCGGAAGAAATCCTAGGTTAAATAAATCATCATCGCTATTAGCTTCAAAATGCATCCAGCGGGTGGAATTCACTTACATTGACCGAAACATCAAACCCCTTGAGGCCATTCCACACGACAAGAAAGAAAAAGAGCGTCAATTTGAAAAAATGGTCAAATATAGCAAATCTGAGTTTTCCAACCAGGTTTCGCAGGCAGTAATATTGGAATTGTTGGATGTATGATTCCCAGTTTTCTGATATGATGGTCCGTCCGGGAGTGTGTAAGTCTATTTAATGCAATTGCTTTGACTTCTCAACCACCTCAATGTTTCTCCAACTCGAATCTCCTGAGCTGCCCAGCAAACTTCATGGAAAATCTTGACTGAAGTGGAAAAGACTCTAGGCCAAATACTCACAATCACTATTGCATCAAAATGCATCCAGTATGTGTAATTCACCTGCAGGATCTGGAATTTCGGATATTGAAGCCCATAGAGGTCATCCGGCACGACAGCGAGGAAAGAGAGTACAAATTCGTAAACATGGCTAAATATAGCAAGCCTACGACTTTCAACCGGGTTCAATCAACTCAGTTTATCGTTTTCCTGGGCTCTTGAAAGTTTTGAATATTGAACCTGACTTGAGTCGACTCAAATGACTTGAAGTCGACTTGGACTGACTTGCAAGTCAAGCCAAGTCTGGCATTTGACTCAACTCGACTTGACTCAAGTCGGCTACAAACTCGACTTCAAGTCGGCCCGAGTCTCAAGTCGCGGCAACATTAGTAGCAGATATAAATTGAGGCCTGCCAAGCCCCAAAGGTACTCCGGGTTCTGAAAGGCCTATTGTGCATGACAGTATACACTTTGATCAAAGGCTTGACCCAACCCATAAAAGCGGCGTAAACGGTACCGGTGCCGTTCAGCCTTCAAGTTCTGCCAGGTCCACCCGGTGCGTAAGAAAATCACGCCGTAATACGGACGGTTTGATGCCCTAACGGCTCTAAAGCGGAGTTTGAAAGACATTTCTTTCCTTCATCACAGTCCTGTTTCTACAGAGAACAAATTGAACTGCACTCAATTATGGTTAGAATATACGTCACAATAAGCCCAGAGATATACCAATAAGCTCGGGAATATACATCACACATACACTAAAGATTGACTCAGAGGACCGACACGGCTCTTGGTATCAATTCAGAAACAAGATTGATAGTAATATTGTCTGCCTGCAAAGGGGCCGTCGTCCGTGCATTATATTAACTTTGCACTGTGCAAAGTATACAACGATGGAACAGAGTGATGTCTGACTTAATCCTCTGCCCAATGGTGTGGTATCTTGCGCTGTATCCATTTACATTTTTTATTTGTTCCTAAGTATCCGAGATCAATTATGAACATCGCAGGTGGTGGCCAGCTGCCAGATAAACCACTATGTGTTTCACGCACCACTCATTGAGTTAGGGAATTTGAACTCTGTATTATCTGGTTCCATTGTACCAATTATTCGTTGTTCTCCTAGGGAGCAAAAATACTGTACTGTAGGACCCCGTTAATATATCCTTCATTTCTCCACAAGTTACCAGGTTTCAGTATTCAGCTGGAAATTATCTAATCATGTTGTTTGAAGTCATCAAGCACAGGTTGCAATTGAGTTGCTCAAGCTTTATTGATGCCCATTCCTAAAGGTTCAGCTCCCGCCTCGCAGAGGCCTAATCCCATGTCATGTATATACGTGCAAAAGAACTAAGTGATTTCGTGAAGGGAAAGTATGGTTAGCTCGTTGCCGGGCGCGTCGATGACAGGGTAATACAGAATATTACCGAAAATCTCCATGTCCGCTCAGTCCGAAGCTCCGGAAAAATTTAAGTATATTCGTAAATGATAGAAAAAGGTTTCCCTCTCTTCAAAATCTGTTTCCGAAACAATTTGCATATGACCTGGGCAAGAGAGCCACATTGTCACTCCATGTCACAGCCTTGACAGGAGCTTGACATGTCACGCATTTTGCACCTTGCCCAGGATATGGGCACATCATTCCGGGAACATATTCTGAGGAGACAGAAACAATTTTTCATTGTTTAAAAACATGCTTGAATTTTTATGGGGCTTCGAGATCAGCAGACACGGAGAAAGTACATACTATTTCATATTACCCTCTGATCACCGTGGCCGGCAACGAGCTATCTATATGTTCTCCTGACAGAATCACTTAGTTCGTTTGCATGTACATGCATGAGACATGTAGTAATAAATGCCGGAGGATACCGGGGGCAAAGGCTTGCGGGAAAAAATGAGAAAAAGTCGTTCCAGCCCGAAGGGAACAATAGTATTCGGGGTCCTAACACCAAAAGGAGAAGTCACATCACTCGGCATCATGCCACTGCCTCGCTTAAAAGCCTGTGCTCTACTGTCATCCATTGGAGATCTTTGAAGATCTTGCAAGTTGTGGATTTTTCATTCACAAGTTGGGTATTTGTGAGTTACAAATATCTTTGAGATCTTGCAAGATCTCGAACCCCCCAAAAAAAAACTGCAGAAAAAAAAAGTAAATTTTTTCAAGATCTTGAAAGATCTCAAGAAAAAAATCAAGTTGCATTTTTCTTCATATATCTTGCAAGATCTTTCAAGATCTCGCAATATCTCATGCAAAGTACATACCCAACTGTGAGAATACGGGTATTGTCCAACAAGGTCCCTCAAAGTAAACATACACAATTGCTTCTTTCCTTCCCATCATCAATTTCTCGATATCGAGCTGGCGTCGATTCAAGATCTCTTCGACGTTGGACATTCCACGGGCCCGATAAGTTAAGTATCGGGCCTGTGGAAGCAAATATTATTGAAGGTATGTACTTGCGATTACAAGACACGGTGTACAACGAAAAAATTACAGACGCTCAAAACGCACACCCCACTTGCGCGAGACATATTGAAGCCCGCCTCAGGCGGGGCGGGAACGCAGGCCGGGGTAATTGGTGCGTGAGAGATGGGGGGGGCGGGGCGTCCACCGACCTGCGAGTGTGCCTGTGCAATGAAAATTTCAAAGGCGGATGTCCGCGGTATAATCCTAAAGCATATATCATACCAACATCGTGTCGAAGGCGTCCTCGCAGATAATGAGCCTGCCGAACCGTTCTCAGTCTGTCAGTACCACAACTCGGAAGCCCACTGCGATGCACCTTCACCCCTGCCAGACTCTCAGTCTCCGCGTGCTTTGCATCGTCGGCAACGACGTTCATCCGGTGGTTTGGTGGGGTATTGGCCTCGCACAATAGTGGTGGGACAGAAGAAAGACGGATGGCAATCACGTAACAGTGTTTGCCGACTTGCCGCCAAGGCTCGGTCGCCCCAAATGGCAAGTGCCGCCTTTGAAACCTGCACGGCAGATTGATGTGAATGTGCCGGCCTTCTTCTAAATGTGCCGGGTTCTTGAATGTACCTGCAGTCCGAGTTTGTATATCCTCCCCGCCATCCGGTGGATCGCACCGCCTGTGGCGGTGCGGGCGTATTACTGCTTCGACAACACGTCCAGGTTGAGCTTGGTTTGAACCAAAGTTACCAAACTTCTTCCTTCTCTCTCCACTTTCTTGGCCAGTTTATTCAAGAAGATTTGCGCAGAATCTGTCGTCCCCCGCGTCTGTCACCGACGGTGCAGCGGCTTCTCGAATCCAGAATCAAGCCGAAATGATTGTCAAGACTAAGTAGTAAGTCTTCGCGTACCTAAGGCTGGATTTGCCCAGGAACTTTGTCAACATGTTGGTCTTCAACATCACTGTCTGTCCGGCTGCCCAACAGATGTCAAGGAAAATGATTGAAGCTTCATTCACGACACCGACAAAGCAGGATCAGAGTCGGATTTGTTCCTCCACCGAGAATTATTCCCACGTCACGTCGAAGTCAGGTGTATTCTCTAATTCAAGACTTTATATAACTCTGAATATCTCTTCTAGTTCCAAACCCGATCCGAAGTCATGCTCAAATCCGCCCTCGCTCTGGCCAGTGTCAGCTATGCCCTTGCCACCATGACCGCCATTCCGACCAATGGTGCCGCGTATATCATGCAAGACGGTCGGACAACACGCTGCGTGACATTGGGTGCCGCGCCGACTTCGAATTACGCGAAGATAGGTATGGAGGTTTGCACTGGGTCCACCAGCCAACAAGTTTGTTCCATTTTCTGTCTCTAATAATTATTTGCTAAACCTGAATTATAGTGGAAAGCGGTTTTAACCAACGCGGACGGAATTCACTTTGCTTTTTCTTCGGTTGCCTCACCCTTAACCTATCTTTCGTATGTCTCTGCGGAAATTCCAAACAGCGGAGGACAAGCCAGTCTTTACCAACAATCTATGGGGCATCCTGAGCCGCTCGAGTTCCTCCTGCAGCCAGCGCCTACCGCGAATATGAGCATGTGAGTCATCGGATGTCTTTTTAGACGACCCTAAATGCTATTTCAATAGCTTGTACTTCTCCAATGGCCCAGGCGGTGTCTTAACTGCGAACACGCCTTTTTCGGCGGCTAGGCCAGATCAATCATCTCCTGTATGTTTCTCTTGTCTCTTTTCATTCTCATTCCGTCTAATCTTCTACTAGTTGATGATGGAAATCGTTACACTGAACAGTTTCACCAACAACCCTGCGGAACCGTCGCAATGGTGGGGATTTACGCCGGTGGCCACTACTGCCAGTTAAATCTATCAAGTACGAGATTAGTAGGATCAATTTCAATGTCCTCTATGACTATTATTAGTCAAGAATCTTTACCGTACTTCTCGGGACTCGTCCACAAGATGGTTAGTGGCCATTGTTCCTATCTGTCAGCGAATGAGTCGCCGTTCCTTGAAGACTGGCGCCGTGGTCATTGTACTGTATCTGATTATCAGCTTCCATTCCGGATTCTGGTTCCGGCATTTAATCATGACATGAATGTCAACTCCGCGAGGATGGCCTGAATTCAATTTTGATAGGACTCGTGTGCAATGGAAACAGTCCTTTCCTGTCTCGCGGGTTTTTTCCCGTCACCCGCGTCATCCCTCTTCACCATCTGTGCCTTTGAGAGCATTTGGGTTTCGACTGGATATAATTATGATACGTAAACACTGTATTCAGGGCCCCGGGGGGGTATAAGAGTCCAAATGCACATTTAATATGCCTCAACTTTTTTTAGTGTGCCGCAACATTTACACGCCCTTTTGATAGCTCCGAAAAAGTTGCGGCACCGTTCGTGTTGCCGTAAGTTTTTTTTGACGTGCCGCAAGTTTTTTAAGATGCGGGACTATTTAATTATGTAAATGTCCAAAACTTGCAGATCACGGCAGCTTGTGTGAAGAGACCATTAATAAGTAAATATGAATTAGGTAGAGATAAAAAGTTGCGGCATAGTAAGCATCAAATCGCCTAAAATAGTTGCGGCACACTAAAAAAAGTTGCGGCATATTAAATGTGTATTTGGACCGGGGGATGTATTATACTCGCGTGGTCCACAACGTGAACAACGAGTTTACGGAAAACAAACATGTAGAGCTATCCGGGTTGTTATCCGTCTAGAAGTCTACAAGATGCAAACCGAGCACAGCAACATTCCAGAGGATCGATCACTCTCGGCTAGCTCTCAGCCAGCTCATGGCGTCACAGCTGGCCGACGGCCAGCCAGAGCTCGCCAAACCGTTGGCTAGGTAGGCCCTGAATGCAATGAAATCCGATCATATTGGGCGAAATGATTTGTCGGACCAAGCCTTCATTTGGACCTCATCACACAAATCTCGAAACTCAAAACGTGCTTAAATACCCTCAAAGTACAAATAGTGGAAAATTCGTAACCGAACTCTCTATAATCTGGACGAAGGGATCATGCAGCTCGACTCTGCCGAGTCACCGTCCTTTCTCCAAATATGCTTGCTTTCATGTCATAGCCCTGGGATATTTCGTGATATTGGTTCTTGCACACAGGTGACATGCAGCACAGTCGCCCTGGACCTATTTGAGCTGCCAGAATTGTAAGGAATCGCCGAAATCCAAAGGTTCAATGACGAGCTGTGTGTAGTGAGATCAATACCCAAGGTTCTGCAAGGATTGAGGAACAATTTACCAAAGAAACCTGCGTCGATGCTGCTGCACGAGGGACGTATGAAGTCAAGACTCCACTGGTGGAGGAATTGGAAGCACAAATGCTAAAATCAGTTGAAATGAATGAGTCTTGAAAATAATCATATTTATTACTCACGAGGGACTCCTGCCAATGTACCATTCGTACGGAGTGTAGTGCACAATGGTATGCTGGTGCATGCTGTCCGGTCCTCCAGCAATTTCAGCAGTAGAATAAGACAGCCAGCTTCCAGGCAGCGCGACACTGGAAAAGGATACGAGGGTAGCGTCCGTAGGGTTTACATGGGCTGTCCACTGCATTTAATATCTAGATGAGCTGGAGGAAATCATGATAAATGGACTTGGGAAACGAACTAGCTCGTTTGTTCCTCCAGTACAAGAGCCCATAACAACCGGGACATAATTGTTCGTAAAGGGGCCAATCAACAATGCACATCGATTATTGTGGGCGTTGAATATGGTGTAATTATTCCCATTGACTGGGGACAGAATCTGAGCACTCGCGAGCGTTGCGAGAGCTGCCAGAGAGGCGGCAAGTAATACTCTGACCATGATGCGATGAGCCGGAGGTGGGTCAATCATCAAGACGAGACCTGGTTTATATCCAACTTCCCTGTTAATTCGCTCGACGTAGATGGCACAACAGCCGGGACAGGTGAGATCCGACAGCCATCGGAGTCCAGGGGTAAAAAACTTCCAGACGTCAGTCAAGCTGTCAATATCATTCACTGCGTTAAGGCACCTCGTAGTCATAGGGTGTGACTACATGGGTAGATCAGAGTACATACAAGTTTAGTAGCATAGTCAATGGGTGATGACTATTGATGGCGCGAATGCCTATTGATGGCGTGAAAACCTGAACCCGAACCCTAACCGAACCCTAACTCTAACCCGTATATACCGAGTACATACAAGTTTAGTAGCATAGTCATTGGGTGATGACTATTGATGGTGCGAATGCCTATTGATGGCATGAATGCCTATTGATGTTCAATTCCCCTTTAGGCAATGTGCCTCACTTACAGTGAGTTTATTCAGTAAAAACAGTGGAATTCACATCAGTTTTCCTTCATTTGCGGAAGGGGACCAGCCATCCAATGCCCCTCCCCTCCCTCGCTGCGCTCGGCAGGTCCCCCAAGCCAGGGCATTTCAGGTTGGCACACTCAAGCCTCGTTCCGCTTAAATAATGTCCCTTAACCCTCACTCTAACCAACCCAAACCCGAACCCGAACCCTAACCGAACCCTAACTCTAACCTGTATATACCCGCAGTCCGCTTGCCCTAACTGCTCGAAAGTGGAATTATCAAGCTAATACAGAGAAATTGATGCCATCATATGCAGTTGATGTGATAGGCATTTGCGCCATCAATAGGCATCCGAATGCCTATGCTACTAAAGTTGTCGTGCCTCGTATATACCCTAACTGCTCGAAAGTGGAATTATTAAGCCAATACAGAGAATTTGATGCCATCATATGCAGCATTCCGCCATCAATAGGCATCTGAATCATGAATGCCTATGCTACTAAAGTTGGTGTGCCTCCCCTGGTGGACACAGCTGTGTGACTACCTGTGACTAATGTCGATGCTGGGTATACATGGTGGGTCTACATTGGTCGACCTTAGTCTATGTTCTCGACCCGGGTAGACCACTGTAGACTAGTCTAGTAGTTGGAGAACGGGGTAGACTCAGCTTTGCTCATTTGCACCGCTTTATGCCGCATATGAGTGGTTTCATATTGGCCGATGGCCGAGTAGCTGGTGTATTGCTTTTTCACTCATTCGATTGGGCCCTGTTCCGAACAAGCGACTGCGCTTCAGAACGAGGCTAAAAACTCAAAATTGAGCAGCACATTACCCCCATCAGCCCATTATCAGGTTCCACATCACCATCGACGTGATGGCCCTTGCCTCTCTACCACGACGAAGATAATGCATGAGTTTCTGCATCTTCACAATATCTCGCATATTCAAAGCCTGACCATCAGGGTAAGTGTCTGATTCACTCCATTCAGTCTACCCTGATGTACATTTGAAAGAGGATGGTTAGTAAAAGTGCGGAGGGATCACTCATGCATCTCCAGCAGTTATTGGACATCGTGAAGACCGAGGACCACGCAGATGCTCAGCTCTTTCTGCCAGCTTTATTTGCCAACCTCGATCCTGCCCGCATTCCTACATGGATATGGTCCCCATCCCAGAACACTGCCTTCTTGACGTCAAGAGGGCTGCAATGTCCGTGGAGGCAGTCAGCGCGATTGAACTCGACCGTGCGGCTAGCCCGGATTTCTGGGACCGCTTCTGGCAGTGGTTGTCGTTCTTGCATGTCTATTCCTCCGCGATCGGAATGCGCGCATTGACTATCTTCTGCGAATTCTTTCTGTTTCTCAAGAATACCGAAGACCAGCAGCTGTGGTCGGTGATCACCGAAACACCTGGATTCTTTCATACTCTTCCAGTTGCGTGGGTGGCACTCCTACAGGCACAGGACTGTTTCGCGGTGTATTACTGCTCCAAAACATGTCAAGCCACCGATTGGAGGGCGGGCCATAAAACATGGTGCGAGGACCTTTCCTCAGCTCGGCACGGTATTCAAATTGTTGATTATGTCGACGACTTATTGACTGGATGCTCAGGCTATTCCGGAGGTCTCACAAGGCGAGAAATATCATTCATGCGCATAATTCTCGACGATGAGCATGCGCGGAGTAGACGGAAGATATGTGATGAGCAGGTGGCCTGCCTTGCTGAGGCCCCCAATGGCGTTTTGTGCACGCACTTTGACTATAACACCGACCTGGGGGCGTGCCCGTATAAACCGGTGGAGTGCCGGAACACTTGTTCGACTCGGGGTCGAGCCATTCCCGGGCCTATTTTCCCCCTGCGCGGAATTTTTGAATTTTATTACCAATTTTTACAGCACCTGGAATCCTTTGCAACCCAATTTTCGTCCATGTCCGCCTCCATATTGAGGTCATCGACTGTCATAAACTTTGTGACGTTTGACTACGGGAGAGTAATGTCCGCCGTGACCTACATATCCTCTCAGCATCTCTGACCCTCTGGTTGCATCATAATTCAAATAAATGATTGACCCAATTCACATTGAACAACGTCAAAAGTATGTGCACACCGACTAGATAGCGGTGGGGACCGCACCTGCACCTTGTAGTCGCCTGTTTTGATCCTGATGCTGCAGAAACGTCTGTTCGACTCGGGGTCCGGTCATAATTTATTCCAGTCTTTTTTTTTTTCGAGGGGGGGGGGGGGGGCATTTGGGCACTCTCATGCTCCGTAAATGTGACAGGATGGAATAGAGCAGTCTCATAAAATGCGACGCGTCCCGGGAGATAATCTGCGACCAGAAATTGGAAGTAGAATAAATAAATCAACGGTAGCTGGAATGGAATCACCCCATGGGCTTTCCTCAGGTCCTGTGTACGAACTAAAAGTCTAGCTAGATACTCGCAAAGTACGTCACACCCTTCAAGTTCGCAGACAAAAGCAAAAGAGAGAGAGAAAAGGTTCAACCCCCAAGTGGCATGCCTTCGCGGGCAATCGAACCCCCTCCTCCCCGGCGCAGGCCGAAAAATCGGGCTTCTATTATGTGAGCAGGGCGACCGCCACGGCCTCACGAAGGCTGAGTTGTATTCTTGCGGACTTGAATACACGGTGCTTATTTTGGTGGGGAAGATGAATGAACGGCACTTGAGGTACATACAATTAATTAATTTACCTCTGAGTACCGCCTTTCCCTATTCTGACAAGGAAGAAATAGCTATGGCCACGTATAGATTCCTCCGCTCCGCGATGTGCCTCTCCCGTGCTTGGAAAATAAATGGCAACATGCCTAAAAGGCCTTTGAACCCTCGTCCGATACATATATCGACTGAGGGTGACCGCCATGGTCGACAAAGTGTCGATTTTTCCCTTGTGAAGCTGTATTATGTGCACTTTTTTACCGGCTTGGGCGAAAAAAAAAGAGTAGGCTGTAAACCGTCTATGCCTCCGGGGGGACTCGAACCCCCGCTGTCTGTCCTCTTAGAGTGTGCACTTTTAGTTACGGATTGAGGGCAGCCACCGTGGCCACGCAGGCTTGATACGCTTTTTATTCAACATGCATTTATAGCCATCCTACTAGCCTTCGGGTGAAAGAAAACTCGCAGGGAAGCTCCACGAAGGCTTCGTTCCACCTCCAACTTTATTATACTTGTTTCCTTCTGACTTTACGGTGAAAATAGGAACATGCTTTCAAGTAGTCTCTCTAGCCAGACACTTTAGTGGTTCTAACTTGTACCTCGTTCACTAGCTTTCAAGTGGAGCAATATTAATATGCCTTCGGGGGGAACGAAATGGGCTTCCTGTTGTCTACCCAACTTCTGGTTTATTTATGCCGGACGACCACAGAGGTCTACGAATTCTTGCACCCATGAACCTGGATTTATTGACCTCTTTTTTTTCTGGCTAGACAACAGGTTGTCCCGCCAGAAAACAAGGATGTGTTGTCACACCAAATAAATGAATAACAGGAGGAGTACACGATTTCATATTCCTCTGTCGTTATTCTACTCGGTTTCCTGGCATCACAATCTGGTTCCAAAAGAGTTGGCTGATTAACTGTGCATTCGAGAGCACCCAACCCTCTGTTCCTGCTGTAAATTGCACTTCCCCTTTGTATTAATCCAGGAGGACCTCCACGGCTCTGCGTCTTGTTCCATGTCAATGACCCTGGACCGGCAAATAAAAAAATAAAAAAATAAAACAGGAAGACCTGCGGGACATGCCTTCGGGATGAAGCCAGGTCCGAATGATCGCGACAGGGAGCGCGCGCTGGGTGAAGCCAGATCCCCTGAGCAAAGCGAAGGACGCAATCGAAGACTTGTTTAAATCCCCGCGATGAGTTAGTATGCAGGTCCCGAGGTGAGAATGGAATGAGCACGGAACGAACGCACGAAGGCGCGGAAATATAATAACATTAATTCGTAATAGGTAACGGGAGGAGGCAAATCGACGGGGGGATGATCAAGCTGATGAATAGGAGAATGGAACGGGTATGGAGGAATGGGAGTTCATAAGATATTCAAGTGCTGAACGACATCAACGGATGCTGCTGATTCCTCCCCACCGCGATTCGCCTCTCCCGTGCCACGCGGACGCAGAGACGGTCGAATATGTGAAGTCCGTACCATTGACAGGGTGGGGCAATAGAACCGTGTCATAGTGCGTTGCTCGACAACCGGTTGATGCAATGGCTAACTTTCAATGTCTTCTTCGCCTTCTCACCTTCTTGCGAGGCCGCGCGTTCTCCTCCTCATCGTCGTCCTCTCGACGACCCGGATACCAGACCTTTGCTAGTTGAATTTTGAATAGGGCTCTGACTAACCGACGTGATTCGAACGTTCAAGGCATTTCTTCGAAGCAATGGTGCCATGAAGGAGGAATATAAAAGCCACCCACTTCAGCCCTCAAACCACCAGACGCTTCAACGCACCACATATAAGTACAAAGCAGCTCGGATAATCAAAATGAATTAAAAATTGATGCGGCACGGTTTTATTAACTACCAGCCAGATGCGCGCGCATCTTGCTTCGCCCCTTTCATAATGAGTAATTGCGCTGATCGGTGAATATACTATCCTCCAACTTGGGGTAAAGGGCCGTGGCTGCGCCCGGCAGGTACCAGTACTTATTTATTTATCATTTTTGCATGGCTTTAGGTCGGGACTTTCACATTTGTATGCAATCAAGCGGATAACACTGCCTAAGAATAGCAACCTCAACCTCAGTTTGAACCAGTGAGTAAAGCTCAATTAATTCGAGCGTAAAGTCCGCCAACCGCTTCGCCGATTTCTCCGTCGATATTGCAGGTATTCAAAAAATTCTGGGGCAGCGTGTGGACCGATCCATCCGCCTCCCAAGACAAACCAGTAAGTATACCGTTATGGTACCATACGGCACCATTGGATTTTACCAGACGAGAAGTAAAATGATGGTCAGTCAAATAAATCACCCCTCGAATAGCATACCTATGACCTACATCTCCAACAGGCAAACTAATAGAGGAGTTGTACACAATATTTTTGTCTCACATTGAAAGTACAGGAAAGGAGGGGCATTCGAAACTGCAGTGTGCTTGTGTAAATTATGAGAGAAAACGGGGCATATATAATCAGCAGTGGGGTACATCCAAGCACTGAAGAACTGCGAAGTGAAGTATGGTACCCTGGGAATTAGTTGGGGAGGAACTACCACATGATAAGCCGAAAAGGCAACTCGAGGAGGGACCGGAGTTGGTACACATTTCAAGCACTGAAAAGCGTCGGTTCCGAAAAAGGCTTGGCTGACAAGTTTCTCAACAAGGCGATCAATGGATGTGAGAGTCATGCCAGTGGGGAAAAGGGACAGGAAGGTGAGTCGTCAATAGAGTTCTGGTTGAATCCCGTGCAGCTTCCAAAGATAACGATCTTCCTCTAAAATTGGAGAAGCCTGAAGAAAGTCCACGCAGGTACGGGTCTAGGCACAAAAGTACTCAGACCATTGAGAGGGATGGTCTTGCCATATATCGTAAAGAATTGTGAACAGAGCATCATATGCACAGCAATTTATTATGTCCTACCTCATTGCTGATGGCTTGAACAACTCAATGCTGTGGCGCGCTCGCTCTGTTGCCTCCTTGGGTAGTCCTTTTGTGCTTAATCGGTGTCTTCACTTTATCATCAACCCTGGTGGGCTTCAAATCCTTACCGACCAGTGTCCACGAGCTGACTATCTGTTGCGCTGGCATTTTCGGTGCATCTCCTGACTGCCAAGTAAGCGCCACATGCAAGTCTTCAGGATCATAATCCGATCCCTGATACTCTTGGTAAGAGCGCAAAAGCTCTGAACGAGTTACACCTGAGACAATATTAGGAAGTGTGCACACATACTTGGACCAGGTAATTTTGTTCAAGAGTTCAAGTTCTCCAAACTCTTGGCATAAATACCCAGTTATTCCTTTAGTTATAAGTCTAGTGTCAAATGCCTGAACAATTATTCTCATAGTGTCAGGAGAGAGAGGAGGGCGCTGGCAGGACGCCAAGCTTATAAAAGGCGACACGGACATATAGGGGCACAGTGGGAGGTGCCCAGACCAGATTTGAGCATTTGTAGGAACGTAGAGTAATAAAGAGAGTGCGATTTTCGGTCTCTGAGATTAAAGTCCACCGGATAGAGATGTGGGGCGGCGTACGCAGTGAGCTGCAGGCAGATCGACAAACCGAAGTAATTAAGGTAAGACTAGATGCAAAATCAATCACATGTATATACCAAAATAGACACTACGGCTCTCCACCATCCTTCTCGTAAGTGCATTTGTCTTGGCTTAGCAGTACCTCGCGCATATCATTAATACGATGGACAGCAGTCAAATCAGAGTTAACGAAGTTGAAATAACAATCAGTAGACTCCACATCAGCCTTTTGACAAATATGTTCAGAGGTTTTGGGGATTTTTAGGGTTTCTGGGTTTTTTCAAAAAAAGGAAAGGCTCTCAAATGATGAGTGATTGAAGGGGCAATGGTAGTTTTTTTTTTTTTTTTCCAAAGTTTGGCAAATTTGACTTGTTCAGGGGTTTGCAAGTTTTCGTGTTTAGCAAGTTTTTTGGGGTTTTTTGGGTTTTTGGGGTTGTTGAACCCCAAAAAACCTTGAAAACTTCTGTGTCAAAAGGCTGATGCAGCGGACGAGCGAGAAATATATTGCGGGAAAGCTATGCGGAAAGTCGAAAGATGTACGGAAGATTTCGCCGGATCAAATCATTGTCAAAAAAACTTTTTCGTTCCATTTGGTGTTTGCACATGATATGATTTTTCACCGAGTAACTCCTTTTTTTCCCCAAGTACGACAATAAGTGCAATACATAGCCACTAAATTCAATAGAGTGAGAAATCTAAGGCAGTGTCTAAATCCATTAGACACAGCCACTAAAAAGTCCCTCAACAAAATCACTCTCAAATGAACTTGTTTTTCGATATTTTTTTTGGCTCCCTCCGAGAAATGAAAGGGACGATCCTTATTTCATAAGTACTCGTAAAAAGAGTTATAATTATAATCAAGTTCCTGGTCCTCGTAGGGGGAAGCTGGAGATTCTTCTTTTTGGTACATTCAACAGTGAAATAATTTTCATGGCCATGGATAACACGATTTGTAGCGTACAAGGGAAACGAGGGATCCTTGGTTGAGTTGTACAACATGGGAGTCTAGGAGAGATAATTGGGCTGTCGAATTTTCTGTACTGCGTTGTGCATCTGGTATATGTACTATCAAACCTCCATTCTACGCCCGTGAATGGCGCTAGCAAAGCCTTTAAGAGAAAAACTGTGGATCAGATCTGGCCCTAGGAACCCCAAGCCTTTGAGAAAATCGTGTGGGAACAAATTTGGATCCCGATATACTGTCGTGGACTGCTGGTATACAACCCTCAAAAAGGAATCTCACTTGATGTGCTGCAGTTGTTATTGCGTGGCACGCTGTATCACAGTCAAAACCTTCGAAAAAATCGTGTGGGAACGGCAGATCCCGATGTACTCAGCCGGTATACAATTCAAAAAAAAACCTGATGTGTTTCGGTTGTCTTTATAGTGTATTCTCAGTCATCTATGGAACCAAAAAGCACAGCACAACTGGTGTGAGAACAGGTCTGAATGCAGGTCTTGTCAATGGTCTCTAGTCAAAAATTACCTGGATACCATGTCCTAAACACATACATACCAGTTTCCTCAGCCAGTCTTACTACCGCCGATCTGTGGGCAAAAATATGACTCAGAAAGAAGGGTAGGAATGCTCTGAAGGGTATCAGATACTATCTGGATCGACTGAACAAAAATATTTGACTTGTGATTACATGTCCCAAACATGGGCCCAATTTTGCTACCGCTGGATCTGAGGGCTCAACTACTATTCAGGTGGAACAATAGGTATGTTCCGTAAAGTCTGAGGTACCTGACCCGAATGAGAAAATTATTTGCCTTTTGTGTTTGCATGTACCAAATACATGCATACAACAGTTTGCTTGCCCAGTCTTGCTACCACTGGATCTGTGGCCAAAATTTGAATTCAGAATGAAGGGTAGGCATGCTGTGAACGGTATCAGATACCTGACTTGACTGAACAAATATATCTGCCCTGTGATCAGACCACAACTTGTGATTGCATGTCCCAAACACATGCATACAACAACTTCCTCACCCAGCCCTGTTAGAGATGTATCTGTGGGCTAAACCACGATCCAGATGAAAAAGTAGGCATGTTCTGAAGGGTCTCACGTACTGTGCTCCGACCTCAGCTTGTCCCGTTTTTGGGTTGTATACCAGCCAACTCCGCAACAGTATATTGGGATTGAGGTGTGTTCCCACACGAATTTTTCACAGATTTCAGGTTTTTTAGGCTCTAAACATCCTGGATACAGAGTACCACATGATAAGAACAACCGCAAAGTATCGAGTGAGACACCCTTTTTTGGGCCGTATACCAGCTGACTCTGTGACAGTATATTAAGATCCAGGTGTGTTCCCACACATCTTTCTTACAGGTTTTGGGCTTTTGGGGCCCTAAAAATCCTGGATATTGTATGCTACGTGATGAGAACAACCGCAAAGCATCAAGTGAGAATCCCTTTTTTGGGGTATATACCGGCTGACTCTGTGACAGTATGTCGGGATCCAGGTGTGTTCCCACATGATGTTCTCGCAGCTTTTGGGTTCTTGGGGCTATAAGATGGTCCACAGAAATCCGCTGAAATGCAAATGTGCTTCCTCCAGCCGAGAGAATACAGATCCTAATTTGTGTCACAGTCACACCCCCTGTCGAATCGATTAAAAAAATACAGTATTTGAATATTTGTGGGGTTACTTACAGCATTGGCCAAAAATTACATGGCTAACGAATCTGGGATACGGCGGCGTTCCAACCAGCATTCACCCCTCCCGAGAAACCACATTCCCACTAAACAGCTGGCAACCAGAGTCCTCAACACTGGGATCGAAGCGTTCACACAGTTTTAGAGGCATTCTTGAGAACCGGACGAATATGATTCCCCAGCCTCAATCTTGCCTAGTTTGACTTGGTCGATGTTGACCTTCCACCGACATCGTGGGACTGTCGCACAACCAAAGAGGCGCGGAATCCTTGAAAGAAAGAATAAATCATATTTTGTTGCCACATTCATCACGCAGGAGAATGTGTCATATCTTTAGGGTGAGTGGTCCATAATTTGTGGAAGAATTATCCTTGGAAAGCCACTGTAAAACAACCTCCCAGAGCATAAAATATGAAAGAAAGGAAGCGAGCAAAGCCTTGGCAGAAACATTGTGTTTGGTTTTTACACTCATAAAGCACAAGAAGATCTGTTGTATCTCAAGAACCAGTGATCTATAATTTCTGGAAAAATGAGATTTGGAAAGCCAGAGTGAACTGATGCCCAGAAGCCTACAATATATTTATTTGCGCTAATTCCTGAGGGTTTACCACTAGTTCTTATCCTTTGCCGCTAATTCCTACCCTTTACCGCTAATTCCTGAGGGTCTGCCGCCGGTTCTTACCCTTTGCCGCTAAATCCTGAGGGTTTGCCGCTAGTTCCTATCCATTGCCGCCAATTCCTAAGGGAATTAGCGCTAATTCCCTGGATTAGATAGCTAGTTTACGACGATGCTGGATATATTGGAGGTGGGTGGCACGTCCTTCGTTCCTGGTTGCCGCCAGGAGGCCGGTTAAAAAAGAATGTGCTTGTACAATTTAGCTTGGAACCAACCCTCACGCATCCCCCTCCCTCCCCACAACCGTCGCTACCGGCCCCTTATAAACGTGTCTCCCCTGTACCCAATACGACACTGCGCACATGGCCCCCACCCCGCCAAACATGACCACCCCATAGTTCATACTACTTGTATCCACCGGCGTACCGGCCGGCCAAAACGACCAGAAGAACGCAAACACAGCATACGCCACGGCCGCCGCGTTGACCGGGACCCCCCACCGGCCGAGACTCCACATTGCTTTGGGCAGTAGGTCCGGCCGGGTGAGCCGGCGGTGCAAGACACAGCCGATGCTGACGGTGTAGCTAAACATAAGTGCCACGAGCTGCAGCGAGATGATGGCGTTGAAGGCGATGCTAGACCCGATGTTGATGAGTGCGAGCAGGCAGGTGATCAGGCAGGTCAACACAATGGAGTTGACGGGGACGTGCAGGGTCGGATGGACGGCAGCGATCCAGCGGTGGCCGGGAAACCCTTTATCTCGGGCGAAGGACCAGGTCTGCCGGGAGGTGGCGGCATTGTAGTCAATGTTGGCAGCAATGATGAGCAGGAGGATGAGGACGGTCAGGGCGGTGACACCCCGGGTGGAGTCCGGCAGGGCCTGTTTGAGGGCCCAGATGTAGGGGTAGTCCGTAGGGTCGTTGAGGGCGTCGTCCGGGGAGGTGAGGGTGAAGAGGTAGGCGAGGAGTATGGACATTGCCAGGATGCCGTTGAGGATGTAGGACCAGATCATGGCTGAGGGGACCGAGAGACCTGCGCTTTTGACTTCTTCAGCCATGTGGGCTATTGCGTCGCTGCCTGGAAAACATGTTAGCCCAGGACAAGGTTGAGGAGGGGGATAACTTACCAACGAGGCTGTAAATAGCAGTAATCTGCCCAATCATCAATGACAACCCCATCGAAGCCCAATTCCCGTCATTCGTGAACGTTGTAAACACATCCGCCGCGCTCACATGCGGCGCCAACGCTGCATACATAGCAACGAAGACCACCAGCAGGGCACAATGCATGACCACCAGGAAGTTCTGGCCCACCGGGAGCTTCTTCGCACCAAAAACGTTGGCAAAAAACAACACCAGTACCATCGAAAACATGAGCAGCGTGCCCTGCCAGTTTGTCGGGTCGTAGTCCGGGTTGTTGATGATGATAAGCGCCTGAATCAAGCTGCCAGTGAGATACGATCCCGACGCGTTGCCGGCTTGCCAGGACAGAGCCGACATCCAGCCGGTGAGGTAGCTCAGGGGCTTTTGGTACTTCGGAGGGGCGAATTCAGATACTGCGCTTGTTAGTATGTTACATGCCCGATCGAGGTGATCTCACCCCAGTGATACTGTCCCCCAGATGTCGGCGCCATCGACGCCATCTCAGCCAGAGACAGCATGATCAGCCCAAGCAGGAAGAAGGACCAGACAAACGACCACCAGAGCCCTGCCAATCCACCGTTGGTCAACCCCTGGGTGTTCGCTATGAGCAAATACTCCCATGTTGCCGTCAGCATGACCGTAAAGCTAAACGACGACACCCGCCGAAAGTTGCGCATCAGCTCCTGCTGTTTGCCCATCCGCCGCATATCCTTCTCGTCGCGCCGCGTGTACCCGCTGACAGACCGGCCCGTCGTCGCGTCGACAACCTCGGTATTGTCGTCGCTTTCGTAGCCGAAGTTCTGCTCTCGAGTTTCCGACTCCTTTTTGAGCTCTTCGGAGCTGGGGACGAGAGTCGCCATTGTTGGTGGTATGCAGTGCCTGTGGGGATGTTGGCTTTATTTCACAAGGTCAATCACAAGGTCGATTACCGAGACTTTTCCGATTGGCTTGGCAAATCGGCTTGCCCCCATATCAGAGCTTAAATTTAGCTCTGATGGCTTTTTTGGCGTGGGCAAATCGGCTTGTTCGGCGGGCATGGCTTGTCCTCAAATACAGCCAGTTGTTCCACTGTAGAATCAGTTTAAACAAGGTTTATATTAATCCAAGCTTATGTGTGTGTGTATGCTCCCAATGTTAGGACCATGGTCAATGGCACACTGGGTTGAACTGGCTACGAAATTGAGACTCCGCTCTCTGCTATTTTGTTGTTCCAAAAGCCACATAATCATCTCCCCGGGAACAACACCGCGCGCAGACCATGTTCCAGTGTCCGCCGTTAGGATTGTGAATTCACTTTGAATGGCAGTGGGAATAGTTGTTGAACATCCTGTGTCGGTTATTTGACGCATGACTATGCAGTTGAAGTATTCCTACTCCTACTCTAAAGTTTAAACATCTCAATTCGATTTTTCCATGCTCAACTGACTTCCCCACGCGAATTTTGAGACCACAAGCCAACCGGTCTTCATTTAAGGATAACTCTCATAGTAAGTAAAAGCCAGTTGGGAAGAAATGCGTGAACAGTGCAATATCTGCATTATGGCCATCCGAAGGAAATGGCTTGCCCTCTTTTAATCTTGCACACCAGCCAAAAAGGTCGTCATTATTGCATGAACAGACCTAAGTTTGGACCTCTTCTCACTCAGAACTTTTCCTGTATACTGGAAATGTGCATCTGCGAGGGAGGGATTTTATTACACTGAACTGGACGAGGCAGGTGTCGGTAGCACAACTTCCTATCTAGATATGGTTATTTTTTAGCGGACTCGTAGATGCGTAGAGATCTTAGCCGCTGGGTGGTCATAGAGTTATCTACAAGATATATACACCTGCAGCTTCACACATTTCGTGGAATCGTGGTATGGAAGCTTCCAATACTGCTCAAATGTTGAAATTGAGGGCGGCGGGTGAAGCCGACAAACCAGCGGGCTTTAATGAGCGTGAGCGAGTCAGCTTGCGCTCCCCAGATGCCCACCCACACCAGATAAAGCCGACTGGGGCGAAGTCGAGCTGTTTTCGCAAGCCAGAAAAAGGAAGGTCTGAAAAATGGCTTCCAGGACCATTCTTCATGAAGTCAACATGAGGCATATATATTCAGAGATGCATACACTGGGAGGATATGCACTAATTCCGGACCAGAACATGCTAAAGGTATCCAATGAATATTTACAATATTATTCAAGTTTGTGGTCCTGGAATATTCAAGACGACTTTTTAAATGTTTCTTGAATAATTGGGGGCAGAATATGCTAGAGATTTTTAAAGTTCCTTTCAGTTTTGTTGAGGATACCTTCAGTGTAATCTTACTCAAACCTTTCAAATATCCTGGCAGGGAATACCTGAGAGATCATTTAAATAAATCACCCATGTTTCATGGCAGAAAAAATGAAAGGTATTTAAAAGATGTCTCAAGTATGTTTTAGATGGCGTTCAGAGTGTGTTCTAGATATCTTTCAGTTTAACAGCCCCGAAAAAATGGAAGATTTTTAAAATTTCTTTTGCATATGTTTTCGATAATCTTCAAGATAACTTTCACATGTGCAGCCCTGAAAAACAAGATATTTAAAATAGGTTCAGGATACACACCAGAATAACAAAACTGAAAGGAACTTTAAAAATCTCTAGCATATTCTGCCCCCAATTATTCAAGAAACATTTAAAAAGTCGTCTTGAATATTCCAGGACCACAAACTTGAATAATATTGTAAATATTCATTGGATACCTTTAGCATGTTCTGGTCCAGAATTAGTGCATATCCTCCCAGTGTTGCAATTGGGCGAAAAAAAAAATCAAGTTGTAACCCTATCCATGCCTCCGGGGGGACTCGAACCCCCTTACATTCTACGCTTTTAGCTACGAAATTGCAATTGGGCGAAAAAAAAAATCAAGTTGTAACCCTATCCATGCCTCCGGGGGGACTCGAACCCCCTTACATTCTACGCTTTTAGCTACGGATTAAGGGCAGCCACCGTGGCCACGCAGGGTTGATATAATTTTTATTCAACCTGGGTTCATGGCCATCCAACTACTAGCCTTCGGGTGAAACTAAACTCGCAGGGAAGTTCCACGAAGCCTTTGTTCCAACGCGATGTTTATTTCTACCTTGACGGTGAAAAAGGAAAATGCTGTCACACTGGGGGCAATGACCATGGGCGTGGGTTCATGGCAGATGACGGACACTTGCCATTTTCTTTATACCCCAAAAATAAATGTCACAAGTAATAACACACAAAAATACAACGAACATTGAAGATATCTTCATTTACCATAGAAAGGTGATCTAGAAATTTTATACAAGTCTTTCCCAGAGCTCTGGAAGAGCTGGGGCACCCAAGAACATTTTATTTGACTGGGAATGGCGAGAAATATTTATTTTGGGTGGTGCACACTGGGACCAGCCAAATTGCGACCCAATCCTTCAATAGCATCAGTAACACTTACAAATATATTGAGGTAGAGCCTTGGCCATCTTACAACATATGTAAGCCAATTTTTCTTCCCGTTTCCAGTGCTTTACG
Source organism: Mycena rebaudengoi (assembly GCA_029282285.1). Lineage (NCBI taxonomy): Eukaryota > Fungi > Basidiomycota > Agaricomycetes > Agaricales > Mycenaceae > Mycena > Mycena rebaudengoi. The sequence goes on from JARJCX010000024.1 coordinate 477,928, forward strand.
GTCAGATCCAAGGTAATTTTGTGAGCCATCAAGTTTGATGTCTATTTTGGGCATACAAAGAAAGTGGTAACTGCCATGGCAAGTGTCGGTCATCTGCCATGAACTCGCGCCCACGGTCGTTGCCCCCAGTGTCAAGTGGAGAAATTCTGACTAGACAGCAGGTTATCCCGCCAGAAAACAAGGATGTGGTGTCACAAAAAAAAAAAGAGGAGGAGGAGTACACGATTTCATTTCCCGCTGTCGTTATTCTACTCCCTATTCTAGCATCACAATCTGGTTCAAAAAAACAGTTGGGTGATTCGAGGGAATCCACCCCCGTGTTCCTGTTGTGAATCGCACTTCCGCTTTATATTAATCCAGGAGTACCGCCACGGCTCTGCGTCTTTTTCCATGAATCATAATGTATTCATCTCTTTTTCTCTGGTAAATAAAATAAACAACAGGAAGACCAGCGACACATGCCTTCGAGAGGATTCGAACCCCCGCCTCCCTCTTATCGTATCCATCGCATCGAAAATCTATTTCGATATATACGGGTTCACGCAGGCTTATTTCTACTCTATTCAATCTCTTTATCTGGACAAAACAGCCATCAGCAACGTATGCCTCCGGAGGGACTCGAACCCTCACCTTCCACATACTCGAAACTTAATTCAGTACGAACCGAGGACGACCTCCATGGGCTACGAAGGCTTCATCCCATTATATTCAACCTGTATGACCTGCATCTTTGTTTTGCTTTCTAACAGGGAAAAATTCGGTAACTTTGCCCGTGCCTTCGGGGGGATTCAAACCCCGCCTTCTTCTTATTTCGTACTTTCTCAATTACGGGCTGAGGACGACCGCCATGGTCCACGAAGGCTGAATGTGATTCTTGCGGGGGTCGATACACGCCGCTTATATGGTGTGATGGAGGATGAACTGCGTGAGGACGACCAATTAATTTACTTACAAACATTGCAGTGGGAAACCAGTTCCGAATGATCGCGACAGGACTCGTTCCCCGAGCAAAGCGAAGGATCCAATCCGCTGTGGAGCGAAAGATCCCATGCACGGCGGACGACAAGAACCAAAACACAACTCACTCACTTAAGACCGTTCAAATTCCCGCGATGAGTTGGAATGCGGCGATTGAACGTAGAGCATTGCGCCGGGCGCTGAGCTTGAATATAATAAAAATCCGGTGACCAGTTCCCGAGGTGAGAATGGAATGAGCACGGTATGACCGACCGACCGAACGAACACGAACGCGCTCGCAGAATATAATAGTACTAATTTGTAATAACGGGCATATTCGGCGTTGCCTAGCGGAGACGCGGTCGTGCGCGAGATAGCGAGTCCGAGGCTGGCAGAAAGAAGAGAGGAACTAGGGAAGCGCATCTTTGTGGAGCGTTGGGGTTTACAAGCGGTTGGGGATCGTTATATAGCGTTCACCGGAGGTTAAACGTGAGCGAGCGTCCAATGAAGGATTGTACGTCAAAGCGTTGGACCATGTGGACGAGAACGAGGAACCGCAAAGTCTTCTGAGCTGTTGAGGGAGCTTCTCTACCTTATCAGCGGGATCTTGACGCCACCAATCGCTTTAAAAGAACAGTATAAGTGATACGATATAAGCATGTAAGAGTTGAGTTACGCACAACATGAGATTCCGGAATATCGAGACGCGGAAGCGTGCGAGACAGCGAGTCTTTCGTGGTGGAAAGAAGAGAAGGACTAGGGAAGTGCATTTTGGGGGGTTACAAGATCCCTCTATAAAGTTAAAAGCGTTCCACCGGAGGTTAAACGTGAGCGAGCGTCAAATAAAGGATGGTACTTGCGTCAAAGCGTCGGACCATGTGGACGAGAACCAGGACCAGCAAAGTCTTCTGAACTGTTGAGGGAGCTCTCTACCTTTTCAGCGGGATCTTGACGAAGATAAGAAATAAATAAAGAGGCAGGAGGAAAAGGGTCGTACCCATCTTCGTCACTTAGTTACTTCGCTTAGGAACGAGAAAGTCCGTCACTTTGATGGGAATGCGTGAAAATTCGTCACATTCCCTACTTTCTGTGAAACTTCGTCGTTTTGACTCGGCACGTTCAAGAACACGGAACCTCGGCCATCATTGTTCCTTCAGCGCAAGCCGGGCGTGTTTTTTTTATATAGATACCTTACCCTAACACTAACCACTAACCCTACCCAGCTAACCTGAATCTGAACCTCTGACCCAAACCACTAACCCGAACCGCTAACCTCTAACCGCTAACCACTAACCCTAACTAGTTAACCCGAACCTAACTGGCCGAGCTCGGCACACTGCTGATTGTGTGATGCGTCGACAAGCATGCGTTACGTTAATCCTTGGAAAGTGACGAACATTCGCAGAAATTTGCGTGAACTGATGAACATTCGCAGAATTCCATCAAACTCACTAACTTTCACAGAACTAAGCGAAGTAACTAAGTGACGAAGATGGCGTGGACTCGGGGGAAAGGGAAGGCACTGGAAGAACGATTGACATTGATGATGCGGTGAGAAGTACAGGACCCGGAGAAGGAAATAATAATGCGCACACATAGGCTCGCGAAGGGGTGGATTATAATTATAGCACCTGGAGGTACCGCGTTTGTTTGTTTTGGGCAAGGAGGGGTGGGGTGAAGTGTAGACACAAGGAGATGCAATGCTACTACGAAATGCAGCGTACGCAAAAGGCGAATGGAAGAGGCTGAGAGAGCGAACTTACTGATGAGCCAAAAATGATCATTGATGAATCGGTTCGACTCACGGGAAGCCTGCGCGAATCTTGTTCCAGTGGATTATCCACTGGAAAGGCATGGCTCGTTCTGCAGGGATGGATGTGTGCTCGATTTGCGGAAAACTAGGTGGGGCGGCAGAGATGGCGAGGAAAAGCGGAGGGCGAAGAGTAGGGAAGCAGATGGAGGAGTAGAACAAGTGGAGAACGACGAGAAAGGGCGGAAGACACGAAGTCGAGAACTCACTGGGAGCATCATGATATACATACGACACACACGCCGTCGATTTCAGTACCTTGAGGCGAGATGACGGAGGCTGGGAAGGGCGAGTAGAGTTTTTAACAGGGCGGCCGAGTTAGAGGGTATGCATATCGCTGAAAGAAAAAGGTCGGCAAGCCGTCTCACTGAAAAGAAAAGCGCGAGGATGAAAGCACGAGCATTAGAAAACGTACGAATGAGTAAACCGGCTCAGGCTTGCGACGGCGAGTCGCTATGTGGTGCTTCTCCGCGCGCTCCACCGCGGACCTCGAGGGCATGCGAGGGGGATTATTGATATCGGCGGGAGTGTGCGGCCGCGGTTCGGGGTGTGGAGGAGCTGTATCCGACGCTGGGTCCGAGTATGTGTGTGCTGTTCTTTCCCATGTGCGTGGCAACGTGATACTGACGGCCACAGGCGGGGGAGGCACGAGGCCGTTTATGACGTATGCGGAGAGAGTGCGAAGATAGGAGACGAGGGCATGCGAGGCGCATCGTTGCACGGGACTATTGATATCGGCGGGGCTGTGCGGCCGCGGTTCGGGGTGCGGAGGAGCTGCATCCCGACGCTGGGTTCTCCGACGTCTACGGGTGCGTCGCTCTTTCCGATCTCCATTCCGTGCGTGGATTGTATTTACAAGCGGGGATAGCGTGAATTCGAAGGAGGCCGGAGATTGATCTACGAAGAGAAATAGCAAGTACTTAGCAGAGGAGCGATTTCGCGAATCGCGGTGGTGGAAAGAGATCATTTTACGTGGGAAGCTCCGTCAACCGCATTTGGGAAAGCGTGGGTAACCCCGACTACGAAAGTGCCGACCCTACTCTTACCACCTAAACCTAGTACCCTTGTAAAGGGCTAGGGTAAGGGTGTATTTCGAAATACCCGGAGGTTGGGAAAACTCGACTGGCTTAAGTGATCCTAGCGAAGTAGAATCAAATATCCAATCACGAATGGCAGTTTGCCTTTCGGTGAATTATGTGTTATTGAAGGCACCACTGTACGGTATATTGGCCTACGGCGCTACTGAAAAGCGCGCAACTGCGATTCGTGGCTCGGTGTCAAAGAATCTGAGCTGTTGCCATCAAGGCTTACCGAAAGTTTCGGTGGCACTGACCATCTACCCGGTTTTCGGTGTCAGGATGCTATCATGAACCCGGATACTTCTATCCAGGAGCACATAAAAGCTTCAGGTACAGTGATTCATTCCTCAGTGCTGGCCACTTCTACTCTACTTCTATCCTCCCTCCACGCGGCACGTTGATCGTCCGCATCTCCAACTTCAACTTAGCCTCAACCAAGATGCGCTCCAGCTTTTTTATTATTCTTGCAGCTCTCCTAGTGGAATCATACGCGCTGCCTGCCACATATAGGACGCAATATGATGCAGCATGTGCCGATTCCGCTGAAGAGATAGGAAAAGGAGTGAACAACGAAACCCTTAACTGGCAAGTGTATTCCCGACACATGCCCGAGTCGAATGTTGACATCCTTTATCCAGTAATCCGTACGCGGGTGATTCAACTCCCCTGTCTCGCAGAGATGCCTTCAATGAAGACCTGCTCGCCCATGAAGGGCATTCTATTCCCGCATTCAACGACACCAAAATTCGTCACATTCTATCTAAACGTGGTGACAGCGCCCCCTTGAAGAGCTGCCATATTTCAGTCCCTATCGCCGCTTACACTTCGTTGAATATCAATGGTTATTATGATCTGGGCTCCCCTGCGACTTTGGATGGTGGGGTCGAAGCGTATACCGGCGAGCCTCCTCACTACACCTGGAAAACGTGAGTACCCAGCTCTATTACATATATTCGTGTACTTAGAGATCTTTAGCGCCGGCGGCATGCCCGCATTTACGACCGAACTAAACGTGTGTTTTTTTCTTCACTTGACTCGTTTTTTGCTCTGACCTCATCCAACGGTATAGGGCAATGTGATTTATGGACGGTAGGACAATTTCTCTATTTTACGGTCGCGCAGATACTGAGGTCTCCACGCCCCTCAAAGGGAACATGTTTATGTGAGTGGATTGCGTTTTTCTTCCGCCTGATGTCGCACAAACCAACACGGTTTTAGGAGCAGAGCATGTGTGAGTTTCGAGTCTTTGCCATGGCAACGATGTATTCATATGTGCCCTAGCGAGTCTTTTCATCGACTACCTTCACCAATATGCTGGTGTATTCTGGGGCAAGGATGGTGATTTACTTACAGAGTTCTGTCCCTGGGTCAACGAGAATTTGTTCGCCCTCAAACTTAGTTCCCGCGGCATACACTCAATTCTGCGCTTCAGGTGGAATACCCCTTCATACATGCCCTCTGGAACGAAGCCCGTCATTGCACAGATTGGCGTGTGTTATCCCTCTCTCGCCAACTCCAAGTCTGTAGGTATCCCAGTCTTGGAGCAACGTGCGAAGTGAGTTTTGAGTCCTTCGCTGTCTCTGCATCCAAACATTGATAATCCATTCAGTGAGTACAAACAATCGGCCTTCTATGTCACCCAGCAGAGACTCGACCCGTCCCTCTCTGAGTCTATTGGGTCGACCAAAGTGAGTGCAGTGCCGTTTATTGCCGACTTTCTTACCAAATCACAACTCTCAGCCAAATTCAGAGGCAAAACTCCTACGGAACAAATTGCAACGCTTCGCAGTCTGGCAATGATCACATGTTTAGTAAAATAGCTCCTCGTTTCGATGCGTCGCTCAGATAATCGCCTCTATTAGCCTTCATGGACGTATGTATGCTCCAGTTAGTCCTATATTCAGACTATTAACCGGCGTCCCATCATAGACTGATGCTGTGAGTTTCGTACGCATCTCAGCTTCGGATGTCGGCTGACATTTGACCTTGCTCTAGGTGAAAGACGCGTTTAAACAGACCAATGACTGTATCAGAGGGGTTTACGAGGCATGTCCCAATCACGTACGTGCTGGCTCACAATGACCGGATTTCATTAGACCTGGTATACCGCATACGAGGTGGAAGCCACAAAGAAGTCAATCAAGGTCGCCACTAGGGACGAATTCATCAACACGTATGATTCGTGGTATGTGTTCATTTCGGAAGGCATTTCTGTTCTTGGTGTTACTCACCACTTGTGCAGGGTCAGAGCGATAGTGAAGGGGATTAAAGACGCGGTCACCTCGCAGATGGACACCCTCATTCTTTTATACAACGGTGGGAATGCAAATGCAGTTGATGTCAAATTGAGTAGTAAGCACTGTGCTTCAAACATCAAAACCAACGTGCTAATCGTTTTCGGACAGCCAATTCTGTCATATACACATGGGCCGACCTGAACCCTGCTGTTCCTGCTGGGACCGCGTGGGCTCCCACGAACAATCAGGTGAGGTCGATTCCTCGAGGACCTTGTAACTGAGTTAGCGAGCTTCAAGAACACTGCAACAAATAATGCTAATATCGTTTCCGTTGCCAGTGTCGCCAGAAGCCACTTGGAGACTTTGCGCAAGGAGTGGGTAGTTCTTACTCAAAACAGGCATAATTTCACTTACCTGGTTCAATAGCGTGCCGGACATTAGTTGGGCGGACAGCCTTCCTGGCTGCGACCTCTGAGCTTAATTACCGTGGCACTCGTTATACATTCAAAACTTTCCTTTCCGGTTACTTCAGAGGAAATAACAATAAATACTTTGCCCATGTAGCTCACCAGTCAGTGGTATAGAAAGTAAGAGGGAAAATGCGACCGGGTCCGATGATCAATTTCAGCGTCAAAGGGTAATTTTTCTCGCTTCATCTTCACAAATAATTTGAAGACGTAGCAAGTGGCCGAGACTCTTTGCTAGATACCAGACCTTTTCAAATTGAATTTTTAATAGGGCTCTGACTAACCAACGTGGTTCGAACGTTCAAGACATTTCTTCGAAGTAATCGTACGATGAAGGAGGAATATAAAAGCCACCCACTTCAGCCCTCCAGCTACCAGACACCATATATAAGTCCAAAGCAGCTCGGATAATTAAAATGAATTAATGATTGATGCGGAACGGTTTTATTAGTTACCAGCCAGGTGCGCGCCCGTCTTGCTTCGCCTCTTTCGTAATGAGTAATTGCGCTGATCGGTGAATTTACTATCCTCCAAAAAGAGCTATAATTATAATCAAGTCCCTGGTCCTCGTAGGGGGAAGGTGGATAGTCTTCTTTTTGGTACGTTCAACAGTGAAATCATTTTCGTGGCCACGGATAACACGATTTGTAGCGTACAAGACTACATATGATTATAGAAGTACAAGGGAAACGAGGATACAACATGCGAGTCTAGGAGAGATAGTTGGGCTGTCGAATTTGCCGTACTGCGTTGTGCATCTAGTATATGTAGTATCAAACCTCCCTTATACGCCCCGGAATGGAGCAGCAACTACCTCAGTCCAGCACGGAATTCTGCTTCACATTTGGATGACGCCGTCATTGGCGGAAACATCAAATGGAATGGGTTCGGGAGGCCTATCGCACGATTAGTGTCACAAATTCGTGCAGGAGTGATACGTACACATTGAGCCTCGTCGCGACACCGGCTTCACGCAGGACGCGCTCGTAGAGCAGTCCCTCGTCGCGCAAGGGATCGAGCCCGGCGACCATGATGTAGGCTGGCGGGAGGTTCGCGCGGGAAGGGTGGAGAAGTCTAGTACGTGGATGAACGAATTGTGAGCATTGTTGGAAATGAGAGATAGAGGTAATGTATGTACGCACCGGTCAGGTATTCCAGGACTCCCTTTGTATCGCAAGTCCGAATCGGTGCTTCCTATTCTCTGAGTCATTATTCCCGGCGTTGAACGGCGATCAGGCGAACACTGTTGACTTGAGTTGAACGAGCGTATGGACGAATTTGAGGCAAACAGCACACTAGTGCAACTGGGCTAATGGTTGAACAGAAGGATACTTTGTCAGAGTTGCGATCGCTAGACGAGAGAGATCCTGACCAGCTAAGAATTGATGCATCAGGTCGCGGAAGCTGGATAAATTATTACTAGACATTGAGGGTATCGCGTGCAAAATAGAAAGCAGGCGACTCGCCGTTGAATTCCTGGTACGTCTGGAAAGATCGATAGGACGTGCCGTGTCGCATTGTGAGTTCTGGAAAGAGTGCGGGTCAGATTAGTTCCCGGAGATCAGGAGAATGAAAACTGGAAGAAAGATCTTCCCGTTGCAACTAGGCTTTTGATACAGGATGACCGTCACGGTCTACGAGGGCTTCATTCTTGTCACACTGTGAACCTACATTCACTCCCATCTTACTCGGTTTCACCGCAATATATGTCTCCCTCCACTCATGCCCTCGGAGGGAATTGAACCCCGCCTTCCTGTTATTGGAATATTTAGCGATCATGTGAGCAGATGGTCCACGAGGGCTGCGTTCTGGTTCTGCGAACTGGCCTTTATGCTCATGTTATTTATAACTCAGAGTGAAAAAGATATGAGGGGTCGCATTCTGATTACATAAACTCCACATACAATCAAATCGGCCGGACGACTACCCTGGTTCTAAAAGTTTCATTCCTTTCATCCACACTCCCTTTTTCTTGTCTGGGGTAGAAAGAAATGATTCATCTCCCTTACATCTGATCATTCCTGGCTGGATTCTGGTTCAACTACGCTATACCGAAGTTAAAAGCAGAACGCCCCAATAGCGGTGTGGACCGCGCCTGGACATGATATCCTGCCAGAGAACCCGTTCAACTCGGGGTGAAGCCTTTATCCCGACCACGGGCTGATTTTTCTTTCCTTTCAAATTTTATCTCAGCGACCTACATATTTCCTCTGAATCAGCATCTCTAAACTTTTGGCTGCATCATAAAAATAAAAATGAATGATTGACCAATAATCATAAATTAATACTCGATCCACTTCGCGTGTACCCAACTGTCGAAACTATTTTCACATCGGCTGGATAGCGGTGGGGACCGCACCTGCACTCAGTGCCTCTAAAATCCTCATGTTCTTCTACCTGTTGGACTCGGGGTCGGTCATGTTGTCGCACGAGAATTCCTTTTTCTGTTTCTTTTTCCGATTTGGGGCTGCTTCTCATGCTCCATAAAGAATGAAAGAACAGTCTTGTAAAATTACCCGTGTGCTGGGAGCTACTCTCGGACAAAAAATTAGAAGTAGAATAAAATCAGTCAGCGGTAGTTGGAATAAAATCACCCCTGGGCCATCACTCGGACGCTCCTGCATACGGACTCGAGATTTCTCCCTTCCTAGTTAGCTAGTCGCGAAGTACATCCATCCCCAAGAGCTCATATCTTTTGCGCAAAAAAAAAAAGAAAGATGTTCAAGCTCTACACGCGTTCGCGGGGAAGCGAACCCCCTCCCCCTTGCAGACTCCGGCCAAATTCGGCCCCCGTACCATCCGAGCAGGGCATTCCACGAAGGCTGAAGTGTATTCTTGCGGAGTTGGATGCATTGTTGCCCGATTTAGATGGGAAGATGAACGACATGAGGCGTAACAATTATTTTTAAAGCGGAGTGAATATTCCCATACAGGGCCAAGGGAAGGACATTGTAGAATCTCCGCGAAGCGAAGGCCACTGTGAAAGAAGTGTTCACCCGTTCCCGCGATGAGAGAAATAGTATGAAAAGTCAAATGGGGACGGAAACAGCCCACAAACACACACTGTATGAGGAGCGCGCTGGATATGCGGATAGAAGTGAAAAATCCCTTCCATTCAGGTACCAAGTAGGCGAGATAATTTATAACAACCTCGGGATAGATAGATGATGGAGGGAGCTGGGAATACGGATGGGGGGGGGGACAGAATGGTGTTTCTGTTAAAACGAAAGGCGCCCGACAAACCATTGCGCCGCCCCAACGCGCCTGTGCCTGCACTGCCGCTCGCCGCACTAGTGCGGGCCGCCACGCATCTACCCAAAGCACAGCGGCGCGTCGGCCGCGGATGTTCGAGAGGACGCCGATCCACTAGGAGAGCAGACACCTCCCGTATCCGGCGAAGGGGAGGAAGGGGAGGAGCATGCAGCGTGAACAAAAAGGAATGAAAAAAAGAATAAAAAAGGATGACGCGGAGGAAGGTGTATCGCTCACCACGCGTGGTGGCCATCCGATGACACGCATACCGTCCATCCTATGACGCGCATCAGACTCCGCTGCGCCGTACCTCGCAGGCTTAAGCTGGATCCGACTCGCTCCGCCACGAATAGAGCAGGAAATGAAAGAATGAATAGAGGAAGAAGACAGTAGCAGGGGGCCGCCGGGCTCGCCACACCGCGCCGCGAAGGCGGCTTCGCACGGTAGGCGCGTATCGCCCTGCAGCACCAAGCCGCGCTTCGGGCACCAAGAAGAGCGGAGGATGAAAGAAAAGGGAATGAAAGCGGGCGGGGATCGGATCGGATCGGATTGCGCCATGAAGAGAAAAAGAAAAAGAAAGGACGAAGAGCGAAGAACGAAGAATGCAGGAAGAATGCAGGAAAAAAAGCGCGCGCGATGAGAGGACGGCCGCCGACGAATAAACGGGAAGAAGCAATAGGTAGAAAGAAGGGAAAGAAGGGACGACGTCGTCACGACGAGAAAAAAGGGAATAAAAGGGAGAACTGCAAGAAAAGGAAAAGAGACGACTCAACCATGGCCACACACATTGCCAGCCGGGTTCCTGTCGTTCGGCGGCGGGCCCAAGAAGCATACGAAGCGTTTCGGCGTACCCAGGTGCGCGCACGCGCTGGCGGGGTACGCCGCGGCGGGCGTGAGGGGCGCGGGGAGGGGCGCGAGGAGCGCGCAGGGCGGCGCGGGCGCGGCAGTGTCCAGGGCCTAGGAGCACGGGTGGACTGAGCAGGGGGGCTGGTGCGGTAAGAGGAAGGGGAGAAGGATGGCGGCGACACGCGGTGCAGCAGCGTCGGGTAGGCGGGCGGTGGGCGGGGAAGACGGCGGACGTGTGCTGGGCAAGACGTTCGCGTGGCGCAGGCGTCAATCCATTCAGTCCTGCACTCGAGGTCCGTTCAGCCCCGCATTCGAGCAACGCAAAGCGTATGTAGCGCGGGTGTGTATACTTCCAAGGAGCCCGTCGAGCGAGGGTTTACCCGAAGGCCCTAGCGAGTGAATGGAGCGCCGGCGTATGCGCAAAGCTGCTTGGCGCTGTTTGGCTCGGGCGGACGCGGCACGGGTTGCTCCGAGTGCGTTGGATGTGTCGAAACTTGCTCAAGTTCCGTACATCCATGCACCACCCCGGTTCGTTTCCAGTAGTATGCTCAACTTTTAGAAAAAAATGGAAGCCAGAAGCGATGCTAGGCCTTCAGGGGAATCGAACCCTCGCCTTCACTTTATAGTCAACCTGTTTGCTGAGGACGACCGCCGTGGTCCACGAAGGCTTGATTCCTTTCCTATGACCCGGTATTTATCCGCTTCCTTTCATACGTAACAAGGGGGAAAATGTGGACCTGTTCCCACACAGGATGACCACCACAGGTCCACGCAGGCTTACTTTTCCTATAACCCTGTATTTATCCTCTCCTATTTCTCTGGCCTCGCGGCAGGAAAAAAGATGAATCAATTGCCCCACATATGTACTTGCACATACCGCGGCGTAAATTCAAATGTACGCTTTCCCCGATCCTCTTCCATGTTCTCCCCTTCTTTCCGTTATTCTGCCGGCGACTTTTCGAGCAAAGAAATTTTTTGAGCATTTTAGTTCAAACATTTGTGACCTCGCCATCCCATGCCTTCGGAGGAATCGAGCCCCATGTCTTGTTGCCAACACAATCCCTTGTTTATGGAGGATGATGGCCGTCATCCACGAGGGCTTAGGTTTCAATCCTACCCCATGAACTGTATTTATGCCAAGTTTCATGTGATTCGTATCAAGAAGATAGGCAAACTCTCGCTTTTGCCTTCGCCGCACTTTTGATGGGGTGCGAGGACCACTGCCCTGGTCCCCAAAGTCTTTATTCTCCTTCTACGCACCTACCCTCAGACTCATCTTTTCTCTTTTGAGAAGAATACGAAGTGGGTCGACTCTAAAATTAATGGATGGACGAACACCTTGGGCACGGAGCTTTCATTCCTTTCCTCTAAATCCTTATTTTCGCCCTTTAGTGTAGCCTGCGGTAGAAAATAATCACTCAGTTCCTTTCGTCTGTGTTTATGCTGATCCTGTTCCAAGCTTGATTTATTTTTAACAACTGGGAAATCAACACCCGAACGGCTGGAAAGCAGAACTATCCTGCCAGAGGGCCTGTTCGACTCGGGGTCCAGCCGTTCAACGTCAGGTGCACAATTCTTTTTTTGTCCTCAATTTTTATCTGCGATCTACGTATTTCCTCGGCATCTCTACCCAAGTTGTGGCTGCATTACGAGTCCTAAAATTTATTTTTTAGACTCGTTCTTTTACACTCTTGTCAAGCCAAAAAGTTAGTCTAAATAATCAACACTACAATGCATGTTCTACCAAAAGAGTCATTCGTCTCCATCACAATTGTCACCCTCTGTGTAGTATCCAAAGTCTGCGTCCAACTCTGCAATCAGGGGTTGATGTGCTTGGCTGCAATGGCTACAGCACTGATATGCCCATTCCGATACGCACTTTTCAGCAGTTGGAGCGCTTCGAAGATCTCCGTATTAAGGGAGTTACAGAGCCTCGTACCGGTGAGACTTCCACTAGAAAATGCGTGTTTAGCCGAAGTTGCAGACCCTTGGATAGCTAGATGGTCGCGAGCCATCCGGCACAGTGTGGGATGTGAGGTATCATCCTTTATAGAAAGTCAGATTAAACTTCTGAGATTGATTCCAATCACTCACACCCCACCAGTGTAGTACATTGTCCGTCGTCTCCAGTAGAGATGTCAGGTAGCCCCTCAGTCCATCTCGGGGCTGTGCTCGCCAAGGATGAAGACACCGACCGATCAATTAGTGGTTTGTTGCATGCATCCGACTCGCCTACTTCCCAGTGGTATATTTTATATGTTGTTATTGGCCGAAAAGATCGGACGCGTTCGGTGTTTGAACGCGTTTGAACACGTTCAGTAAAATCTTCAGCTCGGTGAACGCTGAACTGAACCCGCAGTTCAGGTTCAGCTATTTACTGAACCTTGAACCTGAACGCATGGTCGGTTCAGTCAGATTCAGATTCGAACCAATTATTTGAACTGAACCGTCCCAGCACTAAAAGCCTCTTGAAAGAAATATTTCTCAATTGTGCATATGCAACGCAACACAGCGTGAAATGCCCATTCCAAATTTTAACATGTCCAAGTACTGATCCAACCTGTATTTTGAGTTTCCCAACTGCTGAGTTGACCCGCCTTTTATGTATTGCTACTGTTGTGCCATATTCAACATCATCTGACGACCACTTCAGGGGACAGAGAAAGCAGTAAGTGAGATTCTTCTTGAATTCATTTGGTTGTTATTTCAAGTGGTTCAAATGAGAATGAAATATGCTGAAAATTTTTGACAGTTCATTTGCCGAGCCATTGGGTTCATTGATATACTGACGTTGATTGAAGTTACTTAACTGTAGATCACATCATATCATCCACTCGGGTGCTACAAAGTAACACAACCTTTTCTATAGACCTTGAAGCACATCGGCGGTGCGTAGTGCCGCGCTCGGGATTTTTATTCAATGGTTAGATATTTCCGCAGATCCGAGTCATCAGGAGGAGCACACATCTGGCAAGTATATTATTCAGCCTGCGCTACGCTCCGACCTTGGGATTCTGGGCCCATTTCGATAACCTCAACTGTTGTTGATGTGAGAGCAAGGGGGTAACGGGATTCGAAAAAATGACATCAACGATATTTATTTTTCAGCCGAAATCCTGACCCCCCCCCCCCCCCCCCCCCCCCTTGGCTGCTATATAGAGTAATCCTTTCCCACGCTTGAGTCCCATCGAAACCGAAGTGAATTTTGCCAAATAACTGCCGCAAAATGGGCCTATAATTCAGTTGAAAATGGCTTATGCTCAAAATTCAGCGGACAAAGGTTTTTTTCGACCTCCCAACGACTGATAGCCACTTTTTTTAAGTCAGCCTCACCCAGGTGAGTTGAATTCAGCGGCGGAGAATCATAAAAACAAAATACCTGTTTGGAGTGATTGGTATGGCAGTGGCAGCGGTATTTCCTGTGAAAGCTACCCACTTTCAATGAGGGCACTGGAGTAAACAGGCGAGAACATGATTATATTCGCAATCATTTTGGTCTTGATGGAATGATTGACAGTTTCACGTGACGTTTTATTGCCAAATATGATCACACAGCCAAAAAGAACCAAAATCATGTCACAGAAGCCTTCTGGGGGTCTTTAAGCCTGCTAAAACCTCTATTCCGCACGTTATAGGCTTTATAAAATCAGATGCATAATTTTTTTTTTTTCACCAGGATTCCTAGACCTCCCCCCCCCCCCCCCCCCCCCAGGTCGTGGTCTCGGCTTCGGATCCCGCTACCCCCTTGTGTGAGAGAATGAAATTTCATTATTGAAATATAGTAGGGAGAGTAAATGAGAACAGAAAGGAACATTGCCTGCACATGGTCCCAAACCCAAAAAATCCAAAAAACTTGACACAGGTTTTTTGTGAAACGGCTGATGTGCATGTATATACTATCGAAGGACTGTTCAGCGCTGTATGTTGCGCACCCGCCAGTCACTCGCCGTGTAGAGAATTCCATATGCTGTGTAGCGGAACCCGTTGCTCGGCACTAGCCCCCTTGTGCCGTGCAGCGCAGAATGCCGCAGTCCAGTAGTGGTGATGCTAGCAAGTGAATAATGAATGCGATGATGAGGAAAAGCAGCTAGAGCTTGGCGCTGTTTGGCCCAGGTGGGTGGGCTGAACATTATCGGCCGGTCACTTCCTCCTATTGCTAACCTCAACGTCTACGGACTGAAGACAACCGACACAGGTCCACGAAGGCTTCATTGCTCCTCAATTGAGCCTACATATATACCCGACTCCAGTCTGTTTTTTAGCATCAGGTCAAAGACATTTGGAAGTCATGGCCCATGCCTTTGGGGGAATTCGAACCCGTCCTTCCTGTTACTTCTCGCTCAAAGATTATTCGTCCAGGACTTGGTGCTGCTCTGCTATAGCACTGCACTTTTATATTTAACTTCTGTCGAGCATAAGAATGGAGATGAACAAGTCTTGATAGAAAAATGAAACAAACATTTTTGGCATGACCATTAACACACCGAAACTAATTAGCTTTGTGCTCACTCGGCACTACTGCTGACAATTGGCATCAACCTCAATGTTGCCCAGACTCAGTCTTCTATTATTTCTGTTTCAAAATGAATCTGGAGCCTTGGATGAAAAATACTGCCATTTGTTGAAATTGTTGTGAGATACCACATGTAATTCCAAACCTCACTGTTTCCCTACAACATCAGGATCAGCAACAAGTAGATATTCCTGGTACATTCTCAGAGCCAGGAGAGTAATCGGTGTTTGAACTGAAATTCATGACTGCACTAACTTCCGGGATTCTTTTTTACAACTCGAGTCAAGTTCCCAGAGGCACAGCTGACATTGAGAGCTACTCCAATTTTTCAATCGATTCGACAGTCATGCAGGGTGTCGAAATCCATACACCACAGGGGTACTTGTTGAATGTGCCCAATGGTTCATCACCCGCAAAATCACCAAAGATGCGTAAAAAAGCTCATGCATGACGAAAATTGTGGTTCAGGTGTCGAAAGTGTTCAGTCGGTCACGGAAATTTCCGGGCTATTGAGTTGTAGAATCGGAATTCTTGCATCAGAGTCACACCCCCTGTCAATCAATTGAAAAAATACAGTACTTACATGCATCTTGAAGGTTGCAAAAGGTATTACAGTCTATTATTCACTTCATAAATCTGGACTATGGGATGAGAACTCAATTATATTTGATCAGATACAGAGAAGCAGTCATTTGGTCACATAGAATATTATATTCCAACAAGTGGGGAATCACTGGACATTTGACTTTTATGGTGTTCAATGTGTTGCTGTAGTTTGGTCAACTCCTCCTGAGCAATGATGGTTTCCTTGTGCTCTGGACCTAATGTTGAACACTTCTTTTCAAGCACAGTCGAGAGGAGATGCTCTGCCTCTGTGAACTTCCTCAGATCTCTGTAGATGGCTGCCAAGTTGGCCATAGCAGTCAGAGGTTCCGGATGTTCTGTCCCAAAGAGCTGCTTCCTCTTTTCCAGCACAGCTACTACAAGTTCCTCTGCTTCTGTGAGTTTCCCTAGATTGTGATATGTGACTGCAAGATTTGACATGGCAGCCAGAGTTTCAGGATGGTCTGTGCCTAAAATTTGTTTCATCTTTTCCAGCACCATCACCGTGAGCTGTTCTGCATCTGTGAGTTTCCCTAGACTGTGATATGTGGTGGCAAGATCTGACATGGCAGCCAGAGTTTCAGGGTGTTCTGGGCCCAAAATCTGTTTCTTCTTTTCTAGCACAGCTACATCAAGCTCCTCTGCTTCTGTGAGCTTCCCTAGACTGTGATATGTGACTGCAAGATTTGACATGGCATCTAGAGTTTTAGGATGTTCTGGGCCGAATATCTGTTGCCTTTTTTGCAGCACAGCCACATCAAGCTCCAGTGAATCTGTGAATTTCCCCAGCTTCCAATAGGTGGCAGCAAGACATGACATCACACGCAATGTTTCTGGGTGTTCACTTCCCAAGATGTGCTCTCTGTTTTCTAATAAAGCCACACAGAGCTCCTTGGATTGGTTAAAATGCCCAGAGTCATAGTATACCCGCTCATATGCATAGCAGAATTCATGGGCAACCTTTGGTTCTCCATGAAGGACAGAATTGAGGTGGGGCAAAAGGCTAATGTGGAACACTTCCTCATGCAAAGTTGACATAGTTGCCATTGCAAGGATAGTTGCAGAGCATTGTTGAGTGGAATTGGTATCTGTTATGGTCCTTCTACTCCAGTCATGGACCAAGGGGTGGATTGAGAGTAAGCTGGTGTTTGGATCCTCGTTAATCAAGGAGTATCCCTGGATTTCCATAGTCATATCTGTGAAGTGGAGTTCATCCCAAGTCCCAGCCTGTGTCAGAAAGTTATTCAGAAACTCATGAGGCTCCCTCATTTGCTCCTCTGTTGGTCCCAAGGGCTTATGCTTGTACATGGCAGCACTGGAAAAAATAGCCTCTGATATTCCCTCATGGTGCAGGAAGGAGCATATCTGCAAGAATTTGGCTGCCAGCTGTCCCAAACACTGGAAGCTGATGTCCCATGTTGTATACACTGACCAGGCATATTTGTCAAGGGGCTGGTCTGGCAGCCTACTCAGAAGTTCTGCACGATTGTGCTCATACACTGTGAGGTATTTTCTGAGTTTCTGAGTTTTTGCAATATATGCCCCTGCTTGAACATTTGCAAGGGGAAAACAATAGAGAGCCTTGGAAAGATGAGGGAATTAATAACCTAAGATGTGAAGAAAACATACCTTGACAATGTCTGTTGCAAGAAGTTGTGTCTCAATTGTGAGAGGTTGCATGGAACTGGCCAGCAATAGTTGCACTGCATCTTCTTGCTCCATATCGGGGATATGGTGATGGCAATCAGGTGCATGAACATACAGCTGGGGATTTCGTGAGGTTATCAGAATATTTCCACTGGAGCTTTGTGGAAAATAATTGAACAGTTTGATGCTGGGATCATCTGCATTGTCAAATATCAGCAGCCATTCCTCCTGAGCAGAAGCTAGCCAGCGGGAAGCATCTTCATCGGCACTTCCGATGGACCGAGTGAGGGCAATATTTTTGAGCCCAGCCTTGATTGTGTCAATCGTGCTGGCATCAAGGAAAAACACATCCGTGAGCCTGGAACAAGAGCTCAATGATGCAAATACATGGGGTAGTGTGTGTGGGGGATCATACCGAGATTTGTCTGTTTCATCCAGGAACTTTAGGCAAATTTGGGTCTTCCCTGCACCACCCAGTCCATGCAACAGACCAACATGCCGCCTGCCAATATCCTGTGAAAAATAGGCATGCATTTTGTCCAGGATGTTTCTTCTTCCATGGAACTTGGGGGAGGGAGGGGGACAGATTGTGGTTACAAGAGGAGGTGGAGCTTGAGAAACAGGCACACTGGCTTCATTGGGTTCTTCATTTGAACGGGAGTAAAAGACAAGAGATAATCATACCATGGATGTTGAGCCGGGCAACAGAGTTGAGTTGGGCAACAGACATCAGCTTGAAACACAGATGAGCAATAAAGGTCCATTGGTAAAGTTTGACTCACCATGAAATTGTTATGCAGTTGCTCCACTCGGGTTTTGTATCTGGCCAGCTCATCACCAATACTCGTTGACTTGATAACTTCCTTGAGGAACCCTCGAACTCGGCTCTTCTGATTCGTCTGCCCCACCTTTACTTCAATTTCCTGCAGCAAACTGGCCCAAATTATATGAATAGATTGAGGGATGTCATGTCATGGCCATACCTTCGGAGATCCTCACAGAGTTGTTTAAGACTGCTTGTAGCGTCAACACCGTGAGGAGTGATATTTCCAGTATAGTCACGGTGTTGACAATGCTCTCGCATAAGTCCTCGAAGTCATCTCGGTTTTTCTTCATTTTCTATTACCCCAAAGTGATTAGATACTGCAAGACATTGCAGTCCGCCCGAATGCACCTGCACTGCCTCCAATATCGGTACGAGGGGTCCCAGAGCGCCCTTCACATAGGGAAAGGGTAGGAATTCTGCAGCTGCTGTCAATGTCTTAGAGGTCAGGATGAGGTTTGCGAGTCGATCCTGCGAGCTCCTGGAGGCTGGACGGCCAGGCGGGGGTGTGGGCTGCGGGGTCGTCATCGTGGTAGATGTCCAAGTGTCGAAGCGCCAATTGCCGTAAGCTGTCAGCACACTTGGCATTGCCCCATACATTAATAGTTGACGGGTGTCAATGCGGACATAAGCGGAAAGAAGATTATACGGCACGGTCCCGCTCAGGGCCCAGGGAGTAACTAAAATCTGTCAAATATGTTTTGTATGCCGGTACCCGGCTACAGTTGGGGGAGCTTGCCTAATCCGAGTTGGAGTTTTATATGTAATCTAATTATTGAATACATATTCACTAAGATCCATACTGTAAGTGTCCAATGTAAATCGGCCAGCCCTTCGTACTGTATCGGTCTCAAGCATTGTCATTGACTCCGTCACTTTTGGTCTCAAAAGCCGGCTCAATACAAAAGGAGCACGGAATGCGATGCCGTTGAGTTTTTTAACTCTCGAAATTGCCACAAAAGAAAGTCCGGCAGAGAAATCTTTACTATTGTGCCCTATGGGTCTGGAACTGCCCTGTCTAGCTGGAACGACTTTTTCTGATTTTATTCTGTGCATCGTTACCCCCCGGTATCCTCCGGCATTAATTAATACGGCTTGAGCGAGAGAGCCACATCGTCACTGCATGTCACAGCTTTGATATGAGTTTGACATGTCACGCGTTTTGCACCACCTTGCGCAGGGCATGGGCACATCGTTCAGTGAACATATTCTGAGGAGGCAGAAGTATTTTTCATTGTTTGAGAACACGCCTGAATTTTTTTGGGGCTTCGGGATCTGCGAAAGAGAAAGTGCATAATATTCCATATTACCCTCTGATCACCATGCCCGGCAACGAGCTATCTATGCGTTCCTCTCTCCGAATATCTTAGTCCTTTTGCACATACATGCATCAGACATGTATTAATGAATGCTGGAGGATACCGGGGGCAAAAATGCGCAAAATAAAATCAGAAAAAGTCGTTCCAGCTAGACAGGGCAGTTCCAGACCCATAGGGCACAATAGTAGCGCGCAATGTCAATACTTAGTGGCCTAATCAGACAGTTATCCCACGGGGCGACCATCAAACAAACAAACCAAACAAGCGTTTTGCACTGCCACTAGCAACTTTGGTCCACACTGATAGATGGGGTCGCAAGCTCCCCCAATCACATCGTTCGCAAACCATGATTCACCTTCATACCGAATTGTAACTGCGCAAATCCGAATATTCATTCTGCGGAACTGAGCATCCCTTCAAACTGAGCTCAGCGGGTATATTTATGCATCTACAGAAGGCTGTCCACCGGAAGGAAGGAAGAGGAAGATTACACGGCACGGTCCTGTTCAGGAACGCCGGGACCAAGGAGTAACTAAAATCTGGCCAGGTGGGTATGTTGTGTTGTTTCTTGCGGCTAATTTTATTTATCAGTCCGGCGGGAAAGAACAGTCAACTTATTCGAGCATTATCACCCGCTTCCGTTATTTTTTTCAACAAGGCTTTGAAGACTAATCCAGGCTGCGGTAACTAGTTATTGAGCTATCCATGTTGTCACTGGAAGTCTGTCGATCAAATAGTTCGCAAACCATGATTGACCTTCATACCGAATTGTAACTGCGCAAATCCGAATATTCATTCCGCGCAAGTGAGCATCCCTTCAAATTGAGGTTAGCGGGCGCATTTGTGCAGCTTCGCGCGCAGAGTTTCATTTGTTGCGTGAAAATGAGCGGGTCTGGGGGGAAAAAAAAATATGGCATTTTCTTGCATTTCCGTGAGCTACATATTCCCTCAGCATCTCTATGCATATCGACTGGATATCTGTGGGACCGCACCTGCACTTTGTCGTCTGTTTTTATCTCTGATGCAGCAGAAACGCCCGCTCGACTCGGGGTCCGGTCATGAAGGCGTAGCTTGGGTTGTTCTTTTTGGGGGGATTTGGGCTTATTCTCATGCTCCCTGAACAATGATAGAATGGTCTTGTAAAATCAGACGACAAAAATTAGTATCAAGCGGAAGAAGAATATTTTGTTTTACGCACACAAATAGATTCACCTGGCGCTTTCGTCCGCCCCCTGGCCTGAGCCTCCCTCTTCCCGGAATAATCAGCACAACGGCTCGGATGGATCACAACATCCTGCCAAAGCACCCGTTCGACTCGGGGTCTGTTGGATGGAGCTCTTTTTTCTCTTTTTGAGGGGTATTTGGGCTGGTTCACGTACTCCATGAACAATGACAGAATAGAATAGAATGGCCTTGTGACATTAGACACGTCCCGGGAAATATCTGCGACAACAATTAGAAGTAGAATAAAATAAAATAAAATAATGGTAGCTGGAATCAAATCACCCCATAGGCTTTCCTCCGGTCTCAAAGTCTACCTATTCACGAAATATATCCGCAAAGATGCACCCTTTGCGCACAAAAAAAGACCCAAGTACTGAGTGATGCCGTCGCGGGGGATCGAACTCCTCGTCCCTGACATGTGGGCAGGGCGATCGCCATGGTCCACGAAGGCCTTCATGGTCTGCTTGCGAAGTAGGAGCATGAACGGCGTGAAGACGAACAATCAATTTACTTATAAGCATCACAGGCTAGGGCGAAGATTCTGATGCTTCGCGACGGAAGCGAAGGCCATTGTGGAAGTTCCCCCGCAAATGGGAACGGAATCAGACGAAACAGCTGTCATGACTTGAGCCTCTTGAGGAGGAGGAAACGGGATTGAGAGTCGACTGAATTGCGCACCGCGCTGGATGCATGTATAGGGAATGAAAATCCTTATTCAGGTAAGTACCAAGCTAATCAGACAGGAGAGATCACGGTCCACGGATAACAATGGAAATGGAATGAGTATAATATTATTAAATATAATAACTCGCAATAGACGGGAAGGGAAGTGAAATTGGAAATCAATGGGAATACAATGGGATGGGAAGGGAACTGAATGGGATTTTTTTTTTAAAAAAAGGCAGCCATCCAAAGAACCAGCGGCGCACCGCACATCTATACGGCCACAGCACGCCGGCGCGGATGCCTGTGAGGGCCGCCGATATCCACCACGGGGACGGACACGCGATATACAGCGATGGGGACCAGTATATTAACGCGAAAAACAAAACAATAACGTAGGTGTATGCCGAGAAGACAACTTGTATGCGTATGCAAAGCCGACGACGCGCACACCGTCCATCCGACACCCGCAATACAACGGTCATCCGAGAAGACGTATCCGAACGGCGCCGCGAAAGTGGTATCCGCGGTGCGCAGCCGCCAATGGAGCACGAAAGGGAGAAAGGAGGAATGGAGAAAGACGCGGCGATAAAGGAAGAAAGAGACAGGAGAAAAAAAAGGAAGGCAAGCCGCAAGAAGCACGTAGTAGGGCATCCATCCCTTTGCATTGCATCGCGGCGTGCCCAGGCGCAGCGCAGCCTCAGGTCGGAGAACGGAAAGAGGAAGTGGAAGAGAGGAAGCGGAGAGCAGTTGACGACGAGGCTCGACGTATTCGCAGCCAACGATGAGCGAACTCGACATGTAACCGGGTATCCGACCCCATGCGTTGCGTCTCGGGACCGGGATCCGAAGTGGGCAGCAGTGAATAAAGAAAGAGGCTGTAACAGAAAGAAAAAATGCGCGCGCCGCAGGAAAACAGAATAAAAACCCGGGTAGTCGAATAAAGGAAGGAAGGAAGACGGCAAAGGGAATAGAGGAAGAAAGGCACGGTAATCAAGGAAGAAAGGACGGAAGACGCGGCGATAAAAGCCGGATGAAGTAGAAGGCGCATAACGCCAGCGCAGCTGCAGGGCTTGAGAAGGAAAGAAGGCGCCGATGTCCCCCCCCCGAAAAAAGGTAGTAAGGGAGGAGAGGTGCCGTACCGCGGAAAAGAAGAGGAAGAATAGGCGAAAAAAACAAGAGTCGAGAAGAAGAAGAAGAAGAAGAAATAATCGTATCCCGGAAAAAGAAAAAAAAAAAATGAGTCAAAGAAAAGACATTCACCGACGCCCACACACCTCGCCGATGGTACCCTGCTTTCCCTGTCGTCTAGAGTGGCGTCCAGCGGCCCCAGAAAATGCACGAAGCGTACTTCAGCGCGCGCGGGATGCGTGTATGAGTTCGTGGGGTCCACGAGGCGCGGCGGGGAGCGCGAGAAGCGCGCCGAGCGGGGCGGTGTGCAGGGTGCAGGAGCACGGACGGAGGGTGTGTGTGTGTGTGCGAGGACGAGGAGGAGTGAGCCGTACGGCAGTGCAGCAAAGTCAGCTGTGCGGGCGGCGGGGAGGGGAGGACGAGCGGGGTCACACACATCGCTCAGCGAAGTTCCTGCGTCCAGCGGCGGGCCCAAGAAGCGTACGAAGCGCTTCGGCGTGCCCAGGTGCGCGGACGCGCTAGCGGGGTACGCGAGGTACGCCGCGGCGGGCGTGATGAGCGCGGTGAGGGCGCGAGGAGTGTGTGCAGGGCTTAGGAGGGCAGGAAGACTTGCACGGACGGGTGGGTATGAGTGGAGTAAGAGGGATTGGAGGAGGGCGACGGCACACGCGGTGCCACAAGGCTGGGTGGACATGCCGCCCCATCATGGGCAGAAGTGGCGGAGATTTGGCGCTGTTTGGCTAGAATGGCTGGGGCGGCAAAGAGCGGCCGGCTTGCTCCAGTGTTCATTTTGAAGACTCAAGTTGCAGCGGCGGCTAGTGCTATCCAAATGAGCGATTCCTCTACTGCATTAAACTCATTTTCTTACCGGAACCGGCGTGCACAAGATTGCTTCCTTGTTGCTTCCGTCACTTCAGTTCCTTTTATTAAGCAACAAGCCAGAGCAATAGTGCAGGAAGACCACCGTGGCCCAAAGAGGCTCCATTCTGGTCTGTGCAACCTCTATTTATCCACATCCTACTCGGCTGTGGGGGCGAAAAATGTGATTCATGCCTTCTCATTGCCCTTTCAACACATTTTAATGGGCAAAGGACGATCACCACGGGCACGAAGGCTCCATTCCCTCCCGATAAATCTGTATTCATGCTGATTTATTTTTCTAGTGGTAGTGAAACAAATATTGTCAAAACAGCGCCAGCCCTAATATGCTTCCGGGAGGACTCGAACCCCTCCTTCCTGTTATCATGCGTGTTTATCCACCACTTATACAGGATGACCGCCAAAGGGCCACGAAGGCTCTATTCCACTTTATTTAATCTGTATTTACTCTTTTCTTCTTTCCTTCCCACTGGAACAAAAAGGGCAGGAATAATATTATGGCTTCGGGGGGATTCCAACCCCTACAAACTGTTCACGACGTACAGACGCCATGGCCCATGAAGGGTCGCTTCCTCTCCTGATAACCTGTATTTACTCATTTCTGTTCACCCACCGGTACAAAAAAAGCGATAGAAAGGGCATCATGCCTTTGAGGGGAATCGAACCCCCGCTGTCCTGCTCTAGGGCATTTCTCGCAGAATCATACAGAACGGCCTCCACGGCCACGAGGACTTCATTTCCTTCATCTGGACGTGGGCTTATCCTCCTTCAAGTCCTCTTTATTTCTGGCAAGGAAAAAAAGATGCGTTCTGAAAGCAGAAAACATATGCCTTCAGGGGGAATCGAACCCCGCCTTCCTCGTCTACGCGACCGATTCTCGCTACGGACTGAGACGGCCGCCATGGCCATGAAGGCTTCATTTCCTACTTTCGGGCCTCTATTCATGGGAATCGAACCCCTCCTGGGCAGGGCGATTGCCATGGTCCACGAAGGCTTTATGGTATGCTTGCGAAGTTGGAGCATGAACGGCGCGAAGACGAACGATTAATTTACTTATAAGCATCACAGGCTATTCTGATTGTTCGGGACGGAAGCGAAGGCCATTGTGGGAGAAGTTCCCCCGCAAATGGGAACGAAATCAGACGAAACAGACTATCATGACTTAAGCCTCTTGAGGAGGAGGAAACAGGACTAAGAGTCGACTGAATTGCACACCGTGCTGGATGCATGTATAGCTATAAAATCTTTCGTATTCAGGCAGGAGAGATCACGGTCGACGGATAACAACGGAATGAGTATAATATTATTAAATATAATAATACCTCGCGATAGACGGGAAGGGAAGTGAGATTGGAAATTAAGGAGAATACAATGGGATGGGGAGGGAACAGAATGATAGTTTTTTTTAGTGCTGCCGCGGCTCGGCTACGGCTGGCTCGGCTCGGCTTTTGATGGCTCCGAAGCCATCACGTCAAAAGCCGAGCCGAGCCGTTTAAAAACCGGCTGGCTTTAACGGCTTCGGCTAAGCCGCGGTAAGGCTTATTTTTGTGAATCGCTCTGCCCTTCCTCCCTACACAACACTGCGGTCTATAAAGTACATAGACTGTACATAGGGCACACAAACTGCACACAATGATCATAGAACTTAGAAGATGTCGATTAGGAAGCAGGATATGAATAATTAATTCAATAACTAAAATATTACCTGCCCTGTCCGCCGTTCTGCTCTGCCCGCATACACACAGCGCGTACCGCCGCTCGGACGACAAGCTCACGCTCGTGTATGAGTCAGCTGCCCCTCCTCCCGAAAGGACAGTGGCGGCACGTCGAAGACGGTCATCACAGCGTGCACGCCACACGCCAACCGTCTCCGCGCCGCCGCCGTTGCTCATCCTCGATGTGCAGCATCTCCCATGGTGCGGCCACGCCCGCGCCACCCGCCCAGCCAGTACGATGTCTGTGGCCGCAGCCGCACGGCAACGATGTATGGGAATCGGGTGGTAGGTGTGCTGGTAGCGGAGGTCCTCGACGGCCCTAGAAAAAAGTGTCATCAGCACACATCGCGCTTCCGTACGCCGAGCACAACTCACGGCGTCAAATGGCCAAAGAAGACTACATGAAAAGGTCAGCCCCTGCGCGAAGGGATAGGTATAAGCCATATACTTAGACATTGCTCTCCCCAACCTCCTCCACGATCTCGATGTTCGCACCATCTACAATGACGTTAATCAGCTCGCCGCCAAATACGCTGCACAGCGCCGGCACTCACCAACAGTGCCCAGCAGCAGCCCGCCATTGAGGCAGAACTTCATATTAGACGTCCCTGACGCCTCCGTGCCCGCGGTCGAGATGTGCCGGCTGATATCCGAGGCGGGGATGAGCACCTCCGCGAGCGACACCGAGTAGTCCGGGAGGAAGTATAGTGACAGTAGGTCCTTGGTGTCCGGGTCGGCATTGATGATGCACGCGATGTTCACGATGAGGCGGATGGTCTGAGAAGCCAGAGGTATTGATCAGCAATCGACGAGACGAACGGGGCGGATGGTACGCACGAGCTTGACGATGTAGTACGCGGGGCGGCCTTGACCGCGAAGAACATGACGCGGGGTTGGCCTTCTTCTTCTCCGCAGCACTCATGCTCTTCAGCGTGAGGTACCTCTGTAAACAAACGCGCATGAGCATACTCAGAGCCCTGCGACCACAAGAAAGAATCTCACATAGATAACACCGAGGATATTGAGCGTTTGACGCTGGGAGTATGATCAGCATCGACTCCGCGAGGCAAGGAGACGGCGGAAGAGCACACATACTCATGCAACCGCTTGATCTGCACATCAAACATCGCCTGCGTGTTAATCGTGAGCCCCAGTGTAGTCTGCACATGGTGCACCAGGCGCTCCTTGTTGTGCTGCTTGATCGCGGCCCACTTGTCGCGGAATGCCGCGTCCTCTGCGAACGGCAGCAGCTTCTCGAGCTGGTACAGGTCCTTGAGCCACACGGCCTTGTCGATCTTGAGCGTCCAGAAGACGAGCGCTCTGAGCTCAGGGTCGCACTGGTCGAGCCAGCGACGGGGGGTGACTGCAATTGAATGTCAGATTCGTCCATGACGGAAGAGCAGAAAGACATACTCCCGTTGGTGACGTTGCCGAACCTACAGAGAAACGCGGATGAATAAACATGGGCTACCTCAAAGACGATATGACGTACTTGGTGATCCCCTCAAACTCGACAAAGTCCTTCATGATCGTGGTCTTAACGAGGTCGCTCTGCAGCTATATGCGAGCGACACGATCAGTCGCAATCAGCAGGCGAGGAGGGCAACGTTTCAGCGGCACCGTTGACCTTGCGGCTCCCTAACATGCCCGATAAGCACACATTGCGGAATCACAAAGCAAACACGACGCACCAATGCACGTGAGGAACGCCATGCGCACCTGCTTCGGGAGCCCCTCCTCCTCATACATCCCAGCCGATCGCGGTCGCCCGGGAACTTCTTCTCCACCGCTGCCAAAACGAAAATGAATCAGCAGCACCGCTACCAAGCTGGGAGAGACAACGCACACTGCAAGAACAGCATATTGATATCGTATAGGATCTGCAGGTGGTGCGGGAGGAGGTGCTCGAGGAGCGGGAGGGGCCACTTCTCGAGCACCTCGAGCAGCACGGTGTGGTTCGTGTAGAAGGTGTTGGTGACGATCCGCCACGCAGTGTCCCACAGCTGGTCTTCCTCGTCGATGAGGATGCGCACGAGCTCGGGGATCGCGAGCGTTGGGTGGGTCTGGATTGGTCTGTCAGGATATGATTGTTTGTTTGCATCAGTCCAAGTACAGATATCTATCACTTCTTTGATACATGATGTATATATATCATCTCCCCGTAGTCTAGCATAGCCTCAATTGACATCTTTACTCTTCGCCCCCATCTTCTGTGCCAGCTCATTGCACTCAAGTAGCTCCTTGTTCCCTGTGAGCTTATATCGGCTATTAGCCACCTCAGTATATTTTCTGACATGGTCAACGTCAGTATGCTGTTGCAGTTGGGTAGAAGTGTGCGAGCACGCACGTCATTCAGTTGGATCGCGACGTCTATCGGTGGGCGATGTCAGCGAGGAGACGAAAGAGGAGGAGGAAGACGTACAGTCGGGGAACTCGGTGATGGGCTTGTCGATGTTTTTGAAACGGCGGAGGATGTCCGCGAGACTCGCTGCGGTCCAGAAGCTATGGCCAGAGTAAGAGCATGCTCCCAAAGCAAAACAAGAGCCACATACTACTGCTGCTTAAGACGGAGCTCCTTGACGACTACATACGCACAATCAGCCTTAGAGTGAGGGTAAAAGCGAGACTGGACGTACAAGACAGATACAGCACGCTCGTGATTGCCGCCGCGCTATTGCTCAAGTCGACCGCCTTCTCGTAGTCACCCGCATTGAACGAGTTGAGGTCGAACCTGCGCTTGGGCTTGCTCTCCAACAGGCGCAGGTTGTTCGTCGTCTTGGTGTAGCACCCAGGGATCATCACGTCGTACGTGACCACGAGCACCTCCTGCCCGCCCGACCACACCGCGTGCGGCGTCCCGTTGTTAAGGTGGTCCGCCTGCCCGTAGAAGCGCACAGCAGCGTCATGGAAAGAAGGCTCGGGGGCGAGGCAGGCGCATGGAACCGCCGTAGCCAGTATGAAGAAGAAAACGCACCTCAAGTGTGTGGGATTGGGTCCGCTCGTACGAAGTTTGCTGGGGGCATAGTCGAGGCTCATGAGCGTCCATGTCGGATGCGACGTGCAGAGCAAAGGTGTATGAAGACCTCAAGGGCCTCAAGATAGAGGTTAGAGAGAGACTTGCAGATGCAAGCCAATCGAAGCCGCGGCTAAGCCGTTAGTGGAGCCGGCTTGAGCCGCAGCCAAGCCAACGGAGCCGCCGTGTGAACGGCTGGCTAGGCTCGGCTTATTTTTGGCTTGGCTCCAACGGCTAGCCGAGCCGAGCCGAGCCGCGGCAACACTAGTTTTTTTATTAAAAAAAAAAGGCAACCAGCCAGAGAACCAGCGCCGCACCGTACATCTACGCGCCACAGCACGCCCGCGCGGATGCCCGTGAGGGCCGCCGATATCCACCATGGGGACGGACACGTGATATACGGCGAAGGGGACCAGTATATTAGCGCGAAAGCAAAACAATAACGCAGGAGGTGTATGGGAGAAGAAGACGACGTGTATGCGAAGCCGACAACGCGCACACCGTCCATCCGACACCCACAATACAACGGTCATCCGATAAGACGTATGTATCCCAGCGGTGCCGCGAAAGTGGCATCCGCGGTGCGCGCGAATAGAGCAAGAAAGGGACAGAGGAGAAATGGAGAAAGACGCGGCCCTAAAGGAAGAACGACAGGAGAAGAAAAAGAGGAAGCAAGCCACAAGAAGAAAGGAGTAGGGCATCCATCCCTTTGCATCGCATCGCAGCGCACCCAGGCGCAGCGCAGCCTCGGCTCGGAGAACAAAAAGAGGAAGAGGAAGAGGGGAAGCGGGGAGCAGTTGATGACGAGGCTCGACGTATTCGCAGCCGACGATGAGCGCTGCGTGCCGGGACTCGACATGTAACTGGGTATCCGACCCCACGCATTGCGTCTCAAGAGCAGGATCCGAGGTGAGCCGCAGCGAATAAAGAAAGAGGTGGTAACAGAAATAAGAAATCCGCGCGCCACCGGTAGTAGAAAGGAAGGAAGGAAGACGGCAAAGGGTTTAGAGGAAGAAAGGCGCGGTAATAAAGGAAGAAAGGACGGAAGACGCGGCAATGAAGGCTGGACAACGCAAGTAGAAGATGCATGACGCCAGCACAGCTGCAGGGCTCGAAAGGAAAGGAAGGCGCCGATGTCCAACATAAAAAAGAGGTATGAAGGGGGAGAGGTGCAGTGCCGCGGAGAAAAGGACCAGGAGGCGAGAAAAACAAGATGCGAGAAGAAAAATAAGAAGAAGGAACCGTATCCCGGAAAAAGAAAAGAAAACCAAGGAGTCCAAGCAAACAGACTCACCGACGCCCACACACATCCCCGATGGTGCCCCGCGTTCCCCGTCGTCCAGCGGGGGTCCAGCGGCCCAACAAGACGCACGAAGTGTACGTCAGCACGCGCCGAGGTGCGTGTATGTGTTCGTGGCACTGGGGTCCGCCAGGGGTATGATGAGCGCGAGGAGCGCGGCGAGCGGGGCGGTGTGCAGGGTGCAGGAGGACGGACGGAGGTTGTGTGTACGAGGACGTACGAGAAGGAGGGAGCGGATCGGCAGTGCAGCAAACTCAGCTGTGCGCGCGGCGGGGTGGGGAAGACGAGCGGGGTGTGCTCCGCCGGGTTTACAGGGGTGACGGACAGCGCACAGACGCCACGCTGCTGCGCGGAGCTTGCGCCGAGTGGCCAAGTTGGGCACGATGTCCTTGTCGATGAGCACGTACTGTGCACGCTCATCCTCGGCGTTGTCGTGTATCGTCGGTCCGTTTAGCCCTTTTTTGAAGTCAGTTCAGTCCTGTATTCACGCAACGCAGAGTGTATGTAGCGCACCAGATTGTCCGTGTCGGGAGGCGTGCTGTAATAGAGAGTTTGCGCAGAAGCCACTGGAGCCACGTGGTGGCTTTTTGGCTGTGCGCAACTGGATGGCTCCACAGCCAAAATATGACGTCAATGGCTCCGTGGAGCCACCCGCCTGCTATTTTTGCGCACGGCCCGAAAGCCACTGGGTGGCTCCAGTGGCTCCTGCGCAAACACGCTAATATGCTGCCGAGTAGTCCGTTCAGAGAGAGCGAGGCGAAGAGCAGCAGAAAGCCTTGCAAGCAAATGAAGGCCGGGCGTATGCGCAAAGCTGCGATTCGAGGCGAAGAGCAGGACAAAGTACGCGTGCGGGTTCGTGGGGTTGGCGAGATACGCAGCGGCGAGTGTGATGAGCGCGGGGGCGTGGGGTGTAGCCGGAAGTATGGGCAAAGCTGGAGGGATGAGGAAGATGTGCAGGCTTGACGCTCCGGCGAGAGGGCGGCAAACAACGCGGCCGGGTTGCTCCGATTACTGTCGGTCCAATTTTGGTCCAATTGTTCTCCGTGCAAAACTCATCTTCTTGCCGGAACTGGCGTGCACAAGAACAAAAAAAAAGGATCTCTTGCATCGCATGCGCTTCCTGCCTCCAGGGGGAATCGATTCAATCGAACCCCCGCGTCCCTCTCACTTACGATCACGGTAATCGATACAGATTGAGGACGACCGCCGCGGTTCACGAGGGCTTGATTCGGTCCTTATGAAGCTACATTTATCCTCGTATTTTGACTAGCTTGGGCGAAAAAAGTCAGGAGTTGGCAAGACACACCATGCCTTCGGAGGGAATTGAACCCCCGCCTTCCTCTGCTATCGACTCGGCTGAGAATGACCACCGTGGTCCACGACATTTTGTTTCTTTTCGTCTGAGCCCGTATTTATCCTCTCTTTTTTTCTGGCTTGGAAGAAAAAATAATCAGCTGGAGATTTTTCACGCCTTTGGGGGCATTTGAACACCCAAGTACCTCTCATAACTGGTTACGGACTGAGGGTGACCGGAATGGTATATGGAGGTTTCATACAGTTTGTATGAGCTTCTATTTCTACTCATGATTTTCCAGGTCAGCCAAAGAAAAAACTGATGTAGGACCACATGCCTCCGGGGGGAGTCGAACCCCCACCTTCCTCTTATGGCAGATTTTTTGATCATAATTTATATAGGATGACCACCATGGTCTACAAAGCTTGGTTCTATTCTTCTGAACCCGTCTTTATTCGGTATTTATCCTCGCGTTTTACCTATGGTTCGGGCGGAAGAAAAAATCAACATTACCATTTGGATCACAAGCTCATGACTGCCACTACCGCAGCCCAAAAAGGCTGCACTCACATCCAAGGGCCGCCTTCATGTTACTTAGATTTTTCCTTCTCGTGGCCAAAACAAAAAATCCACCTTTTGGCTCATAATGCCTTCGAGGGGATTCGAACCACAAACTTCCTCTTATCATTCTTATACTCATCCCGGTGACCGAGTGAAGACGACCGCCATGGTCTACGTTTCCAGCTTTCGAACCTCTAGTCCTTCTAGCTTGGGTGAAAACAAAAATACACGCCGTGCGATACATGCCCTCGGAGGGATTAATATTTGAACCTCGCCTTCCTCATAGGCTCAACATTTTTTTCCCCTCCGCATGAGGGCGATTGCCATGGTTTACGAAGGCTTCATTCCTTTCCATTCAACGTGTGTTTATACTCATATATATTTTTAGCCTTACAGCGGGAAAGAAAAACATGGAAGATGTCCAGTAATAATGCTCCCGCCACGGCGGCAAGCTGAATCAATCACTGCGTTCAGGATGCCCGTAGGCAAAGGGCTCTGCCGACGTTGGTAGGCAGATGTCCGCACAAATGCCGAGTAGACAGAGTGTGGCACCTGTGGCACCCAAGGGGAGTAGCAGGACGTGGCTATATAAACAGTTAGTGGTATACAAGTGGTTCGAGATTTGTTAGAGATGTGTTTGGCAAGTGTTTGGTTAACATTTAGGCTTGTTTGCCATGTCGTTGTCAAGGCACAGCCTCAGCAATGCCGTTGCTTGGTCATCGGCAAGGGGATCACAAAATGATTTGGATCAAGCCTTAAAATAACCTAGGTTCCATGGCTGCTCCCCACAGGCCACAGTTGTCACGAGAAAAGGCCATAGAGGTTGCGCTTGGTGTGCGAGGGTGGGTAGACAGAGGTTTGTCGGTGCGGGGGCGGCAGAGGATCGGCCCAGCGCGACACACCTGGGCCTATCTGTGTTGATGTCACGGCCACGCACCCTGCCGCCTAGGGTCGGCAGAGGTCGGCTCAGCTGCACAGACTCGGTCTACCCCGGGCCTGAACGCAGTGAATTGCCCCAATAGTTGTACATACCGCGATTGTGACTTTCTTTGCTACAGACCGAGGATGACGGCCTCTGTCACGCAGTAATATACCCCGCACTGGAAACATCAGTGGCAGACATTGGTAACCAGTGATGGGTGACCCCTGCTCATTGTGAACCACTGAGCACCACTGAGAACCACTGCTAACCACTACGAGCTCGGCGGTGTTCCATAAAAAATTAAATAGTCTGTGAGAACCATTGGATACTTATGTAAATCTGAAAAGAAAGTCTGCAGGCAATCTCTGCTGTCAACAAGATTGATACACAGCGCCAATAAGTATTGAAACCCAATGTTACCCAACCAATACTGCAATGGGAGGCTTATTTGATCTCACTACATATTCCGCCACCATTTATCATTTCACTGGGAAACAGTGTGTATCGGTGATTCCCACTGTTTCCACAATGGTTCATGCCAATCCACAGAGGTTACAGATTAATAAACTAGTATTCCCAGAAGTGATTTCAGCCACCAACTCATATTCCATACAATGCAGGTTTACTCCCTCTACTTGGCCACAAAACATATTTAATATTTAATTGGAACCCGTTGATTACCAGTGGGTATCATTGGAATGTGTCAAATCCAAACTTAGCTGCTGTGAATAATAAAACCGGTATTATGTAGCAAAAGTCAGCAGTTAACGCTGAGAGCCAATGGAAAGAGCGGAGATATTCGGTGTCAAACAGCATCTGCCACTATCTAATCTCCTTGATCAATGGTAAATAACATGCAACAGTGGCCACCAGCAGCCAGTGGTGGCCAATGTTGGCCACCAGTAAACTTTCCAGTCCGGGGTTTATAACTCCTGTCACGGGGGTTTAATTCCACTGTCTTCAACCTCTAAATATATTCCTTTGTGTTCGGCCGAGCAAAGCAAGAAAATCAACTAGCGCAACAGCTTCATGCCTTCAGGGGAAACATTTTTTGCAATAACCACCACAGCCTACACATTCCTCCTATAAACCTGGATTTATTCATCTCTTTCAAGCTTCACACTAGAAAAAAAACCTTGATATATAATTGACCTTTATGTGCCTATATGCCTTTCGGGAAGAATCGAACCCCCATTCCTTGTATGCCAATCACTGCATTCCGACCCCTTCTAGCCTTAGTTGAGTCTAGGCACCCTGGACATACCTACACACAGATCTGTGCCTAGGTAATTAGACAGTCTGTCTAGGTCTGTTTACGCTCCTTGTAGGTCTGTCTACATCTGGGTAGGTCAGATTGGGTCTGCCCAGCTCAGTTCGGGTCAGTCTAGGTCGGTATAGTGCCTAGACATATCCGCCATCTACTTGTTGCTCCAAAAGAAATTGTTAAACATCCTCCCACAATGTATACAAGCATTTAGGACATGGGAAATAGCGCAAGCTGGAAGAAAGATCCAAACACAAAACCCGATGCATGATGGCAGGATCTTAGCTCCGAAGAAGGTTGAGGTTGATGTGTCGATGATCAACGGAACCCCCAACTCACCGTGATCAAGATTTTGGAAGAAAAGGCATGAAAGTATGTTTGTTCTGCTCTGACTAGGCACCTACACTCACCCAAACAGATCTACACTGATTTATGCTGGGCCAGACAGACCAAGTTTAGGGACCCCTAACTCACCTCCACAGAGGCTACACAGACCTGGCGACTCCTAGGCAAAATATCTGTCTAGGAGCCTACACAGGGTCTGTCAAGCCGTGTTTGGTCACTAGACTGACCCTAGACGAAGTTAGGCCCACTGAGTCTAGAAAGGGTCGGAATGCAGTGAATAGTATTGCCCTCCAGACAGACCTGGTACCTCAGGGCTACTTTTTGCATTTTGTATACTTATCATCATTTTGACCTCCGGGAGGAAAGATAAAGCACGGGTGTATGCTCACAAGGAGGACAGATGAGGATGCAGCCTGTCAGTGTTGTTTGGCTTGGGTTGGCGCGCCAAACAGCGGCCGGGTTCGCACCACTGAACATCTCACTTCATTCATCACTACTTGAACTTGACCTGAACTTCGTGTTGGTTTTTCGCCCTCACTGCATTTAGGCCCTTCCTAGACTTAGCTGAGTCTAGGCCACCTAGACATAGCTACACAGACCACCTCTTTCTAGCCCACTAGACACAGTCTGACTAGCTCTGTGAAGGTCTGTCTAGCTCTAGGTAGGTCTGTCTAGCTCTGGGTAGGTCAGTCTAGGTGTGTTTGGGTCAGTCTAGGTCTGAGTGGCCTAGACAGAGCTAGCATATGTGGCAATTCTCTCACGAAAACATGACCCTGGATGCTCAGTTTCTGCAACGTCACTCACTACCAACGCAGGTGTGCATCGAATGATTCGAAAAGCTTAAAGGTGATGTTTCTAAAAATATCTGTTCAGCCACAGCCTGAACTCACATGCACTGTCATCTCACTTGGAACGAATTTCTTACTGGCCCGAACACTACGACAGCTGCTAAACCCAAATTCGGGTCAATTCAGTCAATTCAGATCTGTCTAGGTACCTAGACAGACCTACAATCAGCTACACTGGTCTACACCAAGCTAGCCAGAGGACCCAAACACAGCTAGACAGGGGCCACACTCAACTAGCCATAATCTGTGTCTAGAAGGCTAGACAGGGTCTGTGTAGTGGCCTAAACACAGCTAGACAGACACTACACTCACTTAGACACACTGAGTCTAGGGGGGCCTTAAACGCAGTGCCTTGTCATTTAAAACTGTTGTATCCCCCCCAAAAAAAAAAAAATCATGGAGATAAAAAATGCTTGGAAATCATGGCGCAGGTGACTCGAACCCCCTCGTTCCTCTTGTTGGAAAACACTCCCGACACGGACTGAGGACGGCCGGAAGAGCGTGAAAGTACGGATCAATGCCTTCGGAGGGGCTCGAATCCCCGGCCTTCCTCTTACGATTCTTGTGGCCTTCCCTGTTAATGAGTAAAACACAACGAAGGCTTAATATCTTTCCTAGTATGACCAGGTCTTATGCTGAGCCTTTTTTCTGGCTTGGGGGGGAAAATATCAGGATCACCAATCACCACACCCTTGAGGGGAATCGAACTCCTTGTTCGTCTTATGCGGAACCTGTTCCCCACGGAATGGGCACGACCACCATGGCCACCATGGCTCTACTCCCCTTCCTATGAGCCAGTAATTATTGCTCTTTATTCCCGGATCAAAAAATCGAGGGGAAGTGAAAGCAGCCTTCTTGATTCATCATTATTTTCTCTATAGCTATGCAGTCCGACCGCACGAAGGGTTCTGTCCATTCTCATGTCAAAGACTTCATTCCATCCTATTCACCCTGTATTTACAATCATCTATGAAATATATGGCCTATCGCCTCGAGGAAATCTCGGAGGACCTTTTTTTATCCCTTTGACATGATCTTCTCTGCGCGTGTGAGAACTACGGAGTCAATGTTAGACAAGGACAAGCGCTCGGCCATTGATGATGCTTTTTTCGAGTAAGCTGTGAAATAATACTATCTTAAGTACAATGTTGTGGCGGACCGTTTTACTGTGCGATTTCATCCCACAAAGTGCAAGATGACATCTGCGGGATAAGTGCCACTGGAAGGAAAATCATGAACTGACAGCCAGTTACTCAGTTCATCATTCATGATCACGCCGAGGGGCTGATGCCACCCGATTCTGTTATACAACTTATCCCTACTTAGGTTGAGCACTCCCCACGCAGGATTAGATGCCAAAAAAAGCGCTGTGATGACCTCTCGTTGCTTCCAACTGCCCTCTTCCTTTCCCTCATCGCGCGCAGCGGCTCTTCGCCACCACGTTCTTTTCGCTGTCCATGTCCTCTGGCACCACATTCCGAGGACTCATTGTAATCCCTATAATCCCTAGCAGAACCCCGCACCTTTCATCCCCTGTCGGAGCTACACCAGGACCACCCAGCTCATCACCCCCAGTCGTGGATCCTCCCGACTCGACGCCCAAATCTCCCATCACGCACAGCGCGATTGAAGCGACGCAACCGCCTCCCGGCGATGGCGACGTCGCAAACACAGCACCATCGTCGAGCAGCTCCAGGTCTCCCCCACCATCAAGCACTCGCGGGGAAAGCGCCCTCGGGGCCATAAACATCCATACCGACGACCCTACCCATACCGACATGTCAGGCCTCCAATCAACGTCCTCAGGTCTTCTACCCACGCCCAGCACGCCGCTCTCGTCTATCCCATCGGCGATAATAGGCGGGGAGGGCGGCGCCAACCGCCCACCAGTCGCGCTCATCGTCGGGCTGCTGGTGGGGGCGCTCATTTTGATGGCGTGCGTCGCGTTTTTCCTGTATCTCAAGCGCCGTGCGGCGTCGGCAGCCAGTGCGGTGCGAGGACGGCCGTTCCTAGCCAGAGACGTGGTTTGGGCTGCGAACGAAAGTCACCACGCTGATAGAGCATCTACGCTCCCAAACATGCGGCAGAAGGGCCCTATCTCTGCATTACCTCCGACTCCGAAAACAGATGACGTCGAACCACTCCCACCGGACAGTCGTTGGCCAGATTGGGCGCCACCCGTTAATGAGGACACAATGACGGTGCCGCGCATGGCAGATGAGATGCGCGCATTGCAGATCCAGGTCATGATGATGGCAGCTGAGCGGCAGCGCTTCTTCGGTGTGCAGAGTGAACCCAACGACGGCGACGGAGATGCGCCACCCGAGTACCGTTCTACCTGTGAGACTTTGCTAACTGTGGGCACTCGTTAGAAGATTTTGGAGCGTGGATGAATGCCCGGGGGGGTCGAAGCCCCGCCATGCTCTTGCGCAGAGGTTGAACCATCATTGATATTGACTGAGGGCGACCGCCGTGGTCTACGGAGGCTTGATTCTACTTTTTCGAACCTGCATTTATCCTCTTGTTTTCTGGCGGAAGTGAAAGAAAATTGATCGTTCATCATCCATGCGACGTAAATTCTTCGACAGCCTAATCGGGACTAAAATTAGAGCTGTCTGTCTTGTTTTCGTCCCGCATCTACTGTATTTTTTTAATCAATTCGACATGAGTTCCTGCTTTCTGGGAAGGCAACCCAGACCTTTTATCATTTAAGACCGCGCACCTGACCGCTCTCCCGCCCTGACAGTGAGATAAAGGTTGAACTTTCGGGTACAAACCCAAACAATGCGAAGATATGTCGTCTATTCATGAAGTTACTCAATAGAGGGGAATCAAGCCCACGAGCCACAGTTCATCCCAAGCTCAGTTCAGAGAATGGAACCTCGATCAAGTTTTCTCTTGTCCTCCTGCTCGGAATTCTGCACAAGAATGGTTTCCTGCTTCTGCGAAGGCCCACCACAACTTTTATCATTGTGCACCTTTAGCCTTGTCTGCGGTGCTTTCTCGCCCTGACAGTGAGATAGAAGCTCTAATTTCATGACGCCAAGTACAACGTTCAGGTGCGTACCCCGTAACTTTGAGAGATCTGTTTTTTTTTCGGGAATAGACGTTTTGCGCTGCAGCCATCAGAGCCATCTGATGGCTTTTTTGCGTTGCGCAAATGGATGGCTGGTGGCTGCAAGTAAAATTTTCACAGGTAGCCCAAGTGCACAGTAAGAACACCAAGAGGCCCTAGGCACTCTCCAATGTCTTTTTGGTCACATCAGACCTGGTGTCCTATTCATTTTGTGGATAAAAAATCTACAATCAGAAAAACATTATAAAATTGAGTGATAGACCCATCGGTGAGTCTTTCTCCACGTGCACATGAGGACTGGGTCCCGTCATCTCCCATCAGGGTAGGTGAATAAAGTTGTTATCAAAAGTGGCTCAAGCCATTAGCCATCCGTTTGCGCAATGCAAAAAAGGCTCTGATGGCTGCAGCGCAATACGTCTAATGTTTGTACTTCAAGGACACATCGCTCTTACGACCTCGCAGTCCTACTGCATCTCGTCAAAGTCCCTGCAGCTACCTCATGCTCGGGGTTTTGCTATACTGATGTGAAATGCAAAAGAGTAAAGACAGAGCTTGTGAACCATCCATCCTCAAAATAACGCACAAAACCGTACCACTGTCCCATCAATGTCAAATGGGATATTATGTATCCCTTCCCGATAGACAATCTCCATTAAGCCAAACTTTGGGGGTGAACTCTCATCTCGGCAAGGTACCATATCGCTTTGCGCGACCGTATTTGCGTTTCCGAGCAGAAGTCTCGATGCATTTCGGAAGAGGTCCACGTAGACAGGATGTTGGCGAGGTGATTATGGGCATGTATTGTGCGTTCGACTACACATCTGCAGATCTAGTTCAAAGCAGCAGAGAAGGAAGGTACAGTGGGAAAGGATCGCGGTCAGGTCATCTCAGGACCTACTCCTCGCGGATACCGTCAAGTTTTTAGGCATATAAGTAACCCCGGAGGTTGGACTAAATATTTCGAGTCCTAATATCTTTTTATGATTCGTTCTTATCAGCTCTCTATCCGCCCCAAATTCAGCGTCTTATGATAGTTTAAACCCCGACCGACGCTGACATGCACCTTCTGAGGGTCGGCCGTTCTTTCAATTTTTTTGTGCACGTTCCTTTGCTCTCATAGTACATCTTCATTGGCCTATTGATAATTGTACTATTGAGCAGGATGTATGCTCCAGTTAGTCCTGTATTCAGACTATTAACCAGCGTCCCATCATAGACTCCTGCTGCGAGTTTAGACACATCTCAGCTTCGAATTGCGGCTGACCTTTGACCTTGTTCTAGGCGGAAACCGCGTTCAAACAGACCAACGACTGTATCAGAGGGGTTCACCAGGCATGTCCCGTTCAAGTGCACGCTGGCTCACAATGACTGGATTTCATTAGACGTGGTATACCGAATACGAGGTGGAAGCCAAAAAGAGATTCATCAAGGTCCCCCCTACGGACCACTTCATCCATACGTATAATTCATTCATTTCGGAAGGCATTTCTGGTCTTGGCGTTACTCACCACTTGTGCAGGGTCTGACTTTCGTGTGGTTTGATTCACCTTTTGTTCGTGTTATCCGTCCGGGTGCCCAACTGATACCGCAAGAGTCAAGTCCTCGTTGGTTCACACTCTCCCCGCCGTGACTCTGGACATAGCTTATTACATTCTGTAATATCGCGTGGCGCTCCGAATCTGTTCTCGCAGCCTTTTCTGCCCACTTTCTAGTATTTGGTACAGAATCATCCCATTTGTTTAGCGTCCTTACTCATGTAATTCATATCACCAATCAATTAATTTTATACAAAACAGAATCTTTATGTTTGGCATTCTTCCCCCCAACTGTACAAACTAATGCACTGTTCTAAAATTACATTCTACATAATACCGACATGTCATCGGATTTGAGCGAGTGAAATGCAGGACTCAAAGCGCCGGAGCGAAGCGAAGGCATATCTTGTATTTGTAAAGGGGCTGGTCCGGCAGCCTACTCAGAAGCTCAGTATGATTTTGCTCATATGCTGTAAGGTATTTTCTGAGTTTCTGAGTTTTTGCAATATATGCCCCTGCTTGAACAATTGCAAGGGGGAAACAGTAGAGAGCCTTGGAAGTATGAGGAAAATAATAGCCTAAGATCTGCAGAAAACATACTGTGACAATGTCCCTTGCAAACATTTGTGTCTCAACTGTGAGAGGTTGCATGGAACTGGCCAGCAACAGTTGCACTGCATCTTCTTCCTCCATATTGGAGATGTGATGATGGCAATTGGATGCATGAACATACAGCTGGGGATTCCGTGAGGTTATCAAGATATTTCCACTGGAGCTTTGTGGACAATAATTGAACAGTTTGATGCTGGGATCATCTGCATTATCAAATATCAGCAGCCACTCCTCCTGAGAGGAAGCTAGCCAGCAAGAAGCATTTTCATCATCGCTTCCGATGGATCGAGCGAGGGCAATATTTTTGAGCCCAGCCTTGATTGTGTAAATTGTGCTGGCATCAAGGAAAAACACATCTGTGAAACTGCAGTGAGAGCTCAATGATGCAAATACATGGGGTTGTGTGTGTGGAGGATCATACCGAGATTTGCCAGTTTCATTCAGGAACTTTAGGCAAATTTGAGTCTTCCCTGCACCACCCAGTCCATGCAACAGACAAACATGCCGCTTGCCAATATCCTGTGAAAAATAGGCATGCATTTTGTCCAGGATGTTTCTTCTTCCATAGAACATGGGGGAGGGAGGGGGACAGATTTTGGTGACAGGAGGAGGTTGAGCTTGAGAAACAGGCACACTAGCTTCATTGGGTTCTTCATTTAAATGGCAGTAACAGACAACAGATGATCATACCATGGATGTCAAGCCGGGCAACCGCCATCAGCTGGAAACACAGATGAGTGTTAGAGGTGTCTTGGTAAAGCTGGACTCACCATGAAATCGCTACGCAGTTGTTCCACTCTGGTTTTGTATCTGGCCAGCTCATAACCAATACTGGTTGACTTGATAAAGTCCTTGAGGACCCCGCGAACTCGACTTTTTTGATTCTTCTGAATTTCTCCCACTTTCAGTTCGATTTCCTGCAGCAAACTGGCCCAGATCATATGAATAGATTGAGAGATGTGATGTAATATACATACCTTTGAAGATCCTCGCAGAGTCTTTTAAGGCCACTCGTAGCATCGACGCCATGCGGAGTAATCTTTTCCAGCATAGTCACGGTGTTGACGATGCTCTCACATAAGTCCTCGAAGTCATCTCGGTTTTTCTTCATTTTCTAACACCCCAAAGTGGTTATACACCTCTACATACATAGATGCGGGCTACCGAAACACACCTGCACGGCCTCCAAAATCGGTATCAGTGGGCCCAAAGCACTCATCACATATGGAAAGGGCAGGAGTTCTGCAACTGCCGTCAATGTCTTGGAGGTCAGGATGAGGTTTGCGAGTCGATCTGGCGAGCTCCTGGAGGCTGGAGAGCCAGGCGGGGATGTGGGCTGCGGGGTCGTCATCGTGGTAGATGTCCAAATGTCGAAGCGCTCATTGCCGTAAGCTGTAACACACTTACATGTACATCATGTGGCACGGCCTTATTAATAGTTAGCGCCTGGAAATGCGGACCGAAAGCTGTACGAATCGGTCCGGTCCGGGCGTGATTAGCCGTGATTGGTGTCTTGTGTCGTTTCCATGCGGTTAATTTCATTCTTCAATCCTGCGGTCAAGAACAGTGAACTTATTTGAGCCTTGTCATCCGCTTCAAATAGTTCGCAAACAATAATTCACCTTCATTCTGGAACAGCCGAATTGTAACTGCGCTGATCCGAATATTCATTCCGCGCAGCTGAGAGGATTCCTTCCACCAAATCAAATTGAGGTTACAGCTCTTTGCGGTACAACAGGCGCGGTCCGTTTTTTTCTCCCTTTTTGGGCATTTTTTGATCCCCACGACTAGGACACTTGTTGCGGCCTCAATTCCCATCTGTTTACCTTGTGTATAGGCTCATTCGAAGCGCATTAAGAATGCGCACACAATGGTCCCCTCAGATGTCTCGTCTTAAATTTAAAACTGCTTCTTGAGCCATCAAATCAAAATTTTCGCGACTTTTCTGAGAATTTCCCACTAGAACAGCTGTTCTGCCCTCAGTTCTTCGCCTTTTCCGTTAATTATAGGCTCGATCTTTCAGTGTTTCAAATGCAAAGCGAACCGCCACCTCGCAATGCGGTCCTAGTCCCAAAGAGGGCACCTGGGGATAGTCTCGGATCCAGCCGTTGGGGTGACGGGCCTGACGGCCCGCCGGACCGGCGGAGTTTGAAAAACATAGTGCAGAAGAGTCACCCCAACGTCTGGTGCACTTGGTGTAGTGATAGCCCCTATCGAGTCACAAGAGTGACAGTTACTGATTATTCTCACGTCCTACGCGCGCACCGCCCCTGCTCTGTACGCGCCTAACACGCTCCCCCCTCCTGAAATACGCTATGGCACCTTCCAAAAAACTCAGCAGAACCGGTATTCTGCCCTGGGACCCCGAATTCTCGAAAAAGCGCGTCAAGCCGCCAAAGAAGTGGATACGACTCCGCGAAAGCATGCGCCGACATGGCCGCTGAGTTCTTGATGCGCTACGGCAAGGAGGTGTACTCTTGGCAGCTGGATGTCGCGGAGGCCTTCCTTTTGAAGGTCGACTCTCTTCTCATCGCCGGGACAGGTGTGGGAAAGACGATCCCATTCATGCTTCCGCTTCTCATCAATCCCACCAAATACGTCTTGATTATCTCACCGCTGAAGGTCTTGCAACACGATCAGGTGCGGGAAACTTTTTAATGTGTTTGCGACGCGTTTTGACGCGTGAAATGCCCAGGTGAAGCGCTTCCGCAAGATGAAAATATCCGCTGTCACTGTCAACGGCGATACATATAAGGGCAGGGGGAAAGTGACGCAGTGTGACGCATGCGACGTTGCATTGACGCATGAGTGACGCTGTGACGTTTTTCAACTGACGCAGACTGACGCAGACTGACGCATACGTGTCACACCGGTGCTGTGTCACATAGTTATCGACGCACGCAACCTATTCCATTGACGCAAACCATCGCCGCCACCCCCAGCCACAAGTTATACAACCACGGATTGCTTTTTAAGCACCGGCGCGCTTCTAAAGCTGCCGGGGACGCCGTCCATGTCATAATTCATTTCTCTGCGCTGGTTCAACTTCCAATTGACTCTGGAACGTGCTGATTGTCTTCCAAATTCTTATTTTGTATTGCCTTTCTTACACTTCACCCAACCTGCGATGAGTCTGAAAAATGAGATTGGAGAGCGTCTGATTACTGAATTCATGTTCATCGCCGCCCACGGTGTTTCGAAAGTTCAAATCAGACTTGAGCTCGGGTCAAGCTATGATCTCCCCATTACAGAGGTGCACTACACTTTGGCTTAGGCCCTTTATGACGCCGGATCCTCGGGTTGTCCTCAAAACTCCGATATTAGGGTTTATTGGACCTCATTCTCGGGTCTCGGCTGAATTGCAAATCGCTCTGTCAAGGTTACAGAGAGGAGGAGTTCGTACTTTCCAGGTATTATAGGGGACATGTCAAAGTAATATCGTTCAATCTCAAATTCTAATATAATAAAGGATGGCAACAAAGGAGAACTACTCTAGACACCTGGGAGAACTCAATCCACAGCACCTCTGGTTTTGAGATTTATTTGCTCTGGAAAAAAATCAGACCTCGTGACTATTTCGTGAATAACTTTGTCAAGGTTTCAAATGAGAGATTATTGTGCTCACCAAGCCTTACAAGGAATATATTGGAGTCTTTTTATCCATTAATCCCAAAATTAATTTGTGGATGCGTCAGTCAACATCAACGCAACTGACGCATGGTGGCTGTGCATCGACGCACAGTGGCGCGTATTGACGCAGATCACCGTCGTGAAGCGCAAGTTCATGGGCCTTAGCATTGGAATTTTGGCTTAGGTGTTTTACAATAGGGTCCTATAAGCATCTGGGGGAAATCATCCACAGTACCTTTGATTTTGAGATTTATTTGCCTTGGAAAGAAAATCAGACCTCATGACTATTTTATGAATAACTTTGTCAATGTTTCAAATGAGAGATTATTGTGCTCACCAAGCCTTACAAGGAATATATTGGAGGCTTTTTATCCATTAATCTCAAAAGTAATTTGTGGATGCGTCAGTCAACATCAACGCAACTGACGCATGGTGGCTGTGCATTGACGCGTATTGACACAGATCACTGTCATGAAGCATCAGCCTTGTAGTCCACACACTTCTGTTTTGCA
Source organism: Mycena rebaudengoi (assembly GCA_029282285.1). Taxonomy (NCBI): domain Eukaryota; kingdom Fungi; phylum Basidiomycota; class Agaricomycetes; order Agaricales; family Mycenaceae; genus Mycena; species Mycena rebaudengoi. Next base: position 522,005 of record JARJCX010000024.1, read on the forward strand.
GTGATGGGGACTCACCAGTGGTACATTGCAGTGGTCTGAGAAAGGTCTCGAAGAAAAGCTCTTTTGAGATCAAGTTAACCAGCCACAGCTTCGCAACCCGAAGACTATTTTGCGAATAACTTAGTGAAGACTTGAAATTCCAAGTTTTCTTACTCACCAGGGCTCCCAGGGGGTATATTAGAGTTGCTTGGTCAAAGAATCTCAAAATGCATTGATAGATGCGTCAGTCAACATCAACGCAGCATTGACACATAGTGGCTGTGTATTGACGCAGATTGGCGCACACAGTTCTGAAGTGTCGCCAGCAGAGCCGACTTGACTTTTTATGATCCACATGCATTATCAGAGTGGTTTGAGCCAGTAAATGTTCTCAAAAAACAAAATGTTTCAGGATGTTACAACCAGCCACAAGGGCCGGAAGCTTAAGTGGGGCACAGTGGCGGTAACACGGCATGAATTGCTCAAGAAGCTCTTGAGCATAATTTAGCTCCAATAGTGAGGTTACCAGGTAACAGCAAGATACCAAGCAAAGTATGTTTTAAAGGGTGCTTTGTAGCACGGCATCATCAATGTCTACTGAGGAGACCGCCATATCTTATCTTGACACCATTCACAATCTTATCAATCTGGAAATTTAATACGGTTACTCAGGTGCTTGCGGCACACGGGGATGCCAAATAGAACTATCCCAAAAATCAGAGGAGTTTGTGGTGATGGACAGATCAAATTTGGACAGCCGTGATTATCGTTGAATGGAGTTTAGACTTTCTGATCATCCTTCCGAGTGCCGTCATCTTTCGCGACGAATTTTGCCCTCTCTGCATTTATTTCGGGTGCAGAAGGCTCAAGGTGGAAACAAGCTCCCAGTGCGGTTGATTCCAACGTCCATGTGCGCTGAATAGCCAAGTTAAACTGAACACTATTTTATAAATAACTTGTTCAAGGTTCGAAATGAAGGGCTCTCGGACTTACCATGCGCTATGGGGTTTATATGAGAGTTGTTTAATCCTTCATCTCAAAATCCATCAGTGGATGCGTCAGTCAACGTCAATCCAACACTGACGTTGGGTGCTGTGTATTGACGCAGACCGGCGCATGCATTGATGCAGATCGGCGCACGCAGCCATAAAGCGCTCACAACTCAAAGTACAGAGGTCATGCAGTTTCAACCACTTACTAGAATATATTGCAGTGGTTTGATGATTCAAAATTGCAGAAAGGATGCATTTTTGTGTGCAGTGGCAGTAACTCTGCGTAAATCGGAGATTGATGCAGTGGTGTGAAATGACATCGAGGAGGAAGCGGAATTGTGTTTCAAGAAATAAGTGGAAAATACCAGCACTGAGTACATCCAGGAAGTTGAACCAGCAATCTTTCAAGGGCACTTGATGTTGAGCAGTGCGTATAACGGCTAGAACGGTGTTGAAACGCTGCAAGGGAGTCACTCAGACAATAGTATCCCATTTGGCAATGAGGAACAGAGGTAGACGAGACAAGAGTCGACGAGATGCGAAGAATACCGGCGCAGAGTGACGAACGATTGGCACAGAGAAGTGCATGAGCGGCGCAGACCAATGTTGCAACTGACGCTGGACTGACGCAGAGTTGTCACACTGACGCTGTGTCACGGCGCTCGAATGGCGCGGACTGACGCTAACTGAGCCAGGGATTGACGCTGCAAGCGCCGGGACTGACGCTGCAAGGCGCAAAATTGACGCGGAAGATTGACGCAGACTGACGCTGTGACGCATGTGATGCAGTCCCATTGACGTTGATTGACGGATTATTGACGCATGCACGAAACTCTTTGGGTGGTTTTGAAGGCTTGAACACAAACTAATCTATTGTACTCCTATGCTAAACGTTGTACTTAATCCCCGACAGGATGCCTATGGAATATGGGGCCCCGACGATCACAGCGAAGGTCAGTTGAACACTGACGCAAAATTGAACTGACGCATGATTGACGCAGACTGACGTTGCATGCGTCAAACGTCAGTGCTGCGTCAAAATCCCTTTGCCGTACATATAATGACAAAGTACAGAAGGTATCGCTTTTGTTCTTTTGACTTCTGCACATTCTAATCATCCCTAGGGCCTTGATGCCGGCAAATACCAAGCCATCTTCGCGTCCCCCGAGATGTGCTTGAAGGACGACCGCTTCCGCAAGTGGCTCAAATCGGAGGTAGCTACCGAGGGTATTGCTCTTGGCCTCATCATTGATGAGGCCCATTGCATCTCTCAATGGGGCGGGGACTTCCGCAAGCTTTACGCGCTGTTGGATCAGCTTCGGGGGCTGCTTCCCCTCGGAACACCGGTGCACGGAGCCACGGCTACGCTGACACCCGCTGCCGTCGCTGAGGTTGCTGCGAGCCTACGCATCAAGCCTCCGCCAGTCGTATTTCCTCAATCTCGGGAACGACCGTCCCAACATCACGCCGTCCGTGATTGTAATGGACAGATCCGAGGATTTTACCGCCGTTAATACAGCTGCTACCTGACCCCACCACCATCACCTCGGCAGCTCAGCTTCCCAGAGCGCTCGTCTTCACGAATTCAATCAAGAAGGACTCAAAAGCTCTGCTTGAGCATCCGAGAAAACTATGGCAACAGATTTGACGACAGCATCGCATTTCTCCACGCCCATCGAACGCGGCGCGCCAAACGTACCTGTCATGCGCAAATTCCGGCAGGGTAAAATCCGAATCTTGGTCGCAACTGAGGCAGTCGGCATGGTATGTTCTGCGCTATCTTTGGCAGGATGTACTCTGACGGAACACAGGGCGCCGATATCCCCGACATCGAGCTCGTTATCCAGTTCGGTTTGCCGAAGTCGCTGACTGTTTGGACCCAGCGTGCGGGTCGAGGCGGTCGATCCGCGAACTTGCAAGCGCGGGCGGTTCTCTTGGTGGAAAAGTCGGCTTTCCAGCGAAAGAAGCCGCCGAAATGCCCGAAACGCAAAAAATGCGCAGGCAGGTCGCGGATTCCGACTCGGAATCATCGAGCTCGGACTCATCCGAGTCGGAGGCTGAAGATGTTCGCAGCGTCTTCGGGGGACTGCTGACGATGCCGCCGCCGAAACAGCTTCCCCCGATGGCTTAGTGTGGGGGAAAAAAGTCGAGGAACCGCTGCGGAAATACATCACGGGAAAGGACTGCCGGCGTGACCTTGCTGACGCCCACTTTAATAACCCGACCAGGAAGCGTAAGTGTCGAAAATCTAGAAGGGTCAGGTACTGATACTGCAATAGCACCAACTGGACCGTGTTGCGACAATTGTATCCGCCCCCCGGCATCTCCTAACGCCTCCTCCGTCCCGTCCCGTCACTCCCACGAACTCCACTCCGTCCTCAAGTGTCCACTCCACGCCTTCGAAAACCCCGAACGCAAATGGCAAGCGCCCGATGCGCCGCCCGCGCGGCGATGGTCCTGCTGTACGGCGAAAGGACCATCTGCAAACGGTCCGCGGGGCTCTAGATCGATGGCGCATCAAGAAGGTGATGAGTGACAAATATTCGGAAACCTCATTCACTCCGCAGGCAATCCTCCCCGACCCAAACCTCACTACACTCGCGTCGAACGCACGCATACGCACCGTCGACGATATACTCTCCACCGTCAAACCTCCCTGGATTTTCGCAACGCGCTACGGGCCTGAAATCTTGGCTTTACTAACTAAATTAGATTCACTGGAAAAAGACGCGCGAACGGCCAAAACAATCGAGAACCGCGAAGAAGCGCAAGCGGCAAACTGCGCAGCGTCGGGCTGCCAAGAAAACGGCGGCAAAACAGACACCAGCGCCGCCGCTCACGGGCTCCAGCAGCTACAATACGGCACCATTTACCCCTGCACGCACCCCAGCCTATCCCTGGACCCCCTCTTTTCCGCCGCAGCTATCACATCCCAGTCCGTCTCCTATACCTTACCATACCTATCCTCCCTTTCCATCTCCTTTTCTGACACCCCAAAATTATACGCCAGCCCAATTGCAGGCAATGCGTCAAAGTATGTTTATTTATAACCCTATCAGCGCACCCCATTTTTACTATCGTCCGAGCCCCCGATAAATTATCTATATCGTGTAATTTGATTGTTAGAAACGTTCTTCATCTGCGTTCAACTAATTTACCCTTTTCCTGAATGAATCTTGGCCCCAGGCAATTTTTTATGTGTACGATCATTTCTCCGACTCTTATTCCGAACAACAAAAATTAAGACCGAAAAAAAATCACATATTCAGTTTAATGGGTGCCAAATGCGCTATTAAACGTCATCCTCGCTAGCGGCACTATCCGAGCTATCCTCCTCCCAATTCTCGGTGGTAGCACGCGGATAACTCCGGTTTTCGGCCCAGCGCTGCATTCTGTTACTCGTCTGTAAGTTGTTTTGTCCGTTACCTATGTAGTTCTTTATCTTGTCCCTCTTGCTGCCTGCTTTTCGTGCTTGAATTGTCTTGTTGCTCTTGGAATCCCGCTGCCATTTCTGCATTTCCGTCACGTCCAACTCCTTTTTGGGAGGTGTGTGCTTGTTGCCACGGTTTGCTGTACCAAATTCGGATTCCATGTACTTCCCAACCAATTTTATGACGTGAATTGCGGGATGTAGCTTCTTCAAGAACTTCCAATCCACATTTGGGCCTTGTGAACGGTATGTAACCTGAGATTAAATTATTCAGTGAGCCGGATCAGAATTAGTGGACGGTTGAACCTTGATGTCCTTGATATTATGCTCTTGAGCCATATCGACTGGCAGGAATGTATCCGGCTTTGGTTGTTCGTTTAAAACCCAGCAGTTATCCCGAATAAAATTACTGTGGTTCCGGGAGTCAACGTGAATAAATTTAACCCAGATAAATTCGCACCAATCTCGGGTGGCCATTCCTTGTTTAATCCCTGCAACAACTCGAGAATTTCACCTGTGTAGTTGGAGTTTTTGCCACCAGCAAACCGAAATAATAAGTCGGGGGAGCATATCCTCCATGAAGCCGACATCACCATGTTTAATTGCCGTTCTGAGCGTGACGTACTGCAGAACATCGCGAGTGAACATGACTGACTGGTACTTGACCTCATCCAGTTTTCCCGAAGGCCCATCTCGAGCGTCCATTAGATTTAGGGCATAACTCGAACCATGCTCTTTGCGCACTTTCGCTGCAAGTGCAACAAGTTCCGCCGGCGTTTTGGTACGCAACTCCGAGAGCTCTTTGACGCCGGTGGTTTCCAACCATTCCTCGCGTATGTGAGCTTCGAGGATATGGTGAAGGGCTTCGTCAATGTGATGATAAAAGGGACCCTGGATGTGCGATACACCCAGGCCTTTACGCTGGAGAACATCGAACGCTGCACTGAGTCCTCGGCCTTTGGAAGTCCCAAGATGTTGCTTGTGCAAAGAATTGGCGAAGCACATCATAATGTGCAGCCAACCTGGCGGATTAAGCATCCAATCGAGTCGGTCAAATGAGTTGTCATCCTCTGCGCGAAAGTGGAAGATGTTGCGAAGCCGGTCAACAGTGAGCTGGTCCCCGACCCAAGCTTGGACGGTTTCGGTTCCGAGTTTCTTCTGCACCTCGGGTGAGTCGAGCTTCAGTTGCCGCAGCCATTCATCAACGAGCCGCTCGTTGTCCTCGTAGCTGACTTCTGGGATGCCAACTGTTCCCAGCAAATACTGCAGCATAACATGATCGGGCCCGAAGGGGAGTCCCCGGGTGCGGGGTGGCTTAGAGAGGAGGGTGCTATCTCGGCTGTTGTATGAAGGAAAATCGAAGTCGGGTGCATCGAGAAGGACTTTGAGAACATGGAAGCTGGTGTGTACAGCCAAACGAGGCGCTGCGGCCGTTGCCAGATCCCATATCTCGAGGAGGGTGATTGGCGTCTTTTGTCCTTCCGCACGTTTAATCTGCAGGTCCCGATTCGCAGTCGAAGAAAGAGGTACGGCACTGCGCTTGATATAAACGGTGCATGCAGTACCATTACCGAAGTCGCCTTTGTTATCCAACCGCTGCGAGAAGACACGGAATGAAACTGTGGCGTTATCGTAGCTCAAGAGCCACGGATATATCTTCATGAGAGCCAAGACGATCTCCATGGACTTCTTCGATATTTTCCCGACTGCAATGCCTGTCCATCTGTTGCTCATCGTGAGTCCTAGAGCATGCAGTGTGTCAAAACCCTTTGCGGAGAGCCCCCGAAATTTGAAGTAAATTGCGAACAATTTCTGGATGCGGTTACGGTGATGAGAGCGCGAGTAGGAGAGGATTGATATGACAGAAAATACAATCTACAAAGAAATATGAGACAGCTGTACGAGATGTACATCGAGAAATATACCGTCACGGGGACTTTGCGAGTATTTCGCTGTTCCTGGGTTCGAGAGAATGCCATCCGACGTACTAGGCCCCACGTATGAGGTGCACGGTCTTGGATAACTTCTATGAGGTCCACAAATGAGGTTCCTGTGAGCTCCTCCTCGTCTACATCGTTCCCCACAGGAGACGACAAAATCGGTGCAATTGCTTCGAGCTCACACTCGATGCTGGTCTGCATGCAGTCTTTCGCAAAAGACTCCATAACAGATTTAGCCCCCTTTGCACGTGCATGATGTGATGTCGCAGAACGCGGAGGGGACAACCAGCGTTTGAGTATACCAGGAAGCTCCTTGCTCACCATCAAGCTCGAGCGTGCATATCGGATTTTTGCGTCTGTGATACAACTCGCATCCCCCCAGCTCAGGGCATGTAGGAAAATGGGGAGATTGATGCCAAGAGCATCCATGGTAACCAGCACCTGCTTTATTTTGTCTGCCAACGGCGAAGTCCTTCAGCTGCTCTCGAAGCTTTGCAGTATTTTGAAGCTGAATCGGATCCGCAATCTCTTCTTCATCAACGTCCATTTGGCCTTCGGGGACTCCCGGATCGTAGTCAGAGTCATCCGAAGAGTCGGAGTCTGCTCCAGGGTCGTCATCATCAAGAAATGTCGTGTCCATGGACTGAGAGAGCGGCGGGAAGGAAGAGATATCACTGCGGCAGCCCCTAATCGGCCTAAGGACCTGAGCTGCCGAAAGTGATTGATGGTCACCGTGTGACTCGATGGGGGCTGTTGCTATACGAAATACCCCAGACGTTCTGACCGGATCTCTGCACTACATTTTAAAACTCCGACGGTCCGGCGGGCCGAAGGGCCCGCAGGGCAGATCCGGGAAGAACGTCTGGTAACGAGACTAACCTGGGGACACAATATTGACCACGGGTCATCACTTCTGAATGGCGGTCAGTAGAACAGTTGCTGCGGTCTCAAATCCTCATCGTTTCTCTCCTCTTTCTGCTCATTCTATTTGTGCTGCAAATCCGCAGCGAAATGTCTCCTCAGAAGTCCTAATCACTTACTCCATAAAATCTCTTTTTTCTGGGTGAAAATACATGGAAAATGAGAAATAGGATGCATCTGGTCAATATAAGTATACATTACATCCATTAAAATGGCATGAAGCTTGATATCCAGACAGATCATGGTTAGTGGGCATCCCAGCAGGTCCTCAATGTTGTTCAGCTAAGAAAGCATGGTTAGCAAAGAAGACTTCTATCACGGATAGCCTGTGGGGACATCCTGAGGAACATGAAGCCGTGTCCTCATGCACATTTGTCAGGGGAACAGAATGGGCCTATGAAAGGAAGTTTTTAGGAATATTTGGGTCTGCAGCGGCTGTTCTACCGACCACCGATTAAACATGAGGATCTGTTGCAGAGTTTCTGTGTCAAATCGGGGTATTCGGGGTCAAAATAAAGAATTTGAGTTGGCAGTTCGCTTTGCATTTGAAACGCAGAGAGATCGAGCCTATACTTAAGGGAAAAAGCGAAGAACTGAAGGCAGAACAGCTGTTCTAGTGGGAAATTCTCAGAAAAGTCGCGAAAAATCTGATTTGATGGCTCAAGAAGCAGTTTTAAATTTAAGACGAGACATCTGAGGGGACTATTGTGTGCGCATTCTTAATGCGCTTCGAATGAGCCTATACACAAGGTAAACAGATGGGAATTGAGGCCGCAACAAGTGTCCTAGTCGTGGGGATCAAAAAATGCCCAAAAAGGGAGAAAAAACGGACCGCGCCTGTTGTACCGCAAAGAGCTGTAACGGGCAGATTTGTGCATCTTGAGTGTAGATTTTATTTGTTAGAGTGTCGGTGAAAAAGAGCGAGTCTGGGGCAAAAATAAAGTAGAAACAGCTGGCAAAATGGAGCGGGGTATCCATGAGGGATATATCATTGTGTGGACTGTATGTAACCTGAATGCAAATAAAGTACATTAACCACGGACACTTGCCCCCACACGGCATATCGCGCGCAGAATCGGGGGGTTTCAGCTGAAGCGCTAAAGATTGATCTAGAAAATAAAATTCTCTGGCTGTGAATTTAGAACGGCGTCGAAAGCTGGGAGTCCGCAGGCGTCACGTTATCCCCATAATTCTCGTTTTGCTTTTGGGAGCCGAATCCGACAGCACGCATTCCTCCCGGAAGCTGCTTTCTTCACGTCCAAGTGAGATAGTAATTCAAAGGAATTGGGAAAACAAACAAAGCAAACTACACCACGCCGACCCAATGCGCCGGCACCCCACCTCCCGAAACACGCAAAGTCGGGATCGCGCGCACGCACCCACGCCTGCACCCGCGCCACGCAGGCAATTACGCTCGCACCATCAACGAGAGACGACGCCGTATTGGGAAACGGCCAGCCAAAAGATGTGCAAAGGAATTATGCGCAGTGAAGAAGGAAATGAGAAAAATATGCGGAACGACGCGTGAAAGGAAGTACGCTTAAATGACGAACCAGCGAGAGGAAAAGAACCTGCGCACAAATAAAAAAATGTGCGGGGGGATTGGGGTAGAAGGTGAGGATGGATTCGGGAGAATACGAGGGAAAGGAAAGGAAATGAAAGTGGGGTTCGAACCGCGCCACGAAAAGCAAGAAAACAAACGAGAAGGAGAGGGAGGAAAAGGAAAGAGAACGCGCGCAGTGAGAGTGCAGCCGCGAAGTACGCGCACACCTGCTGACGAACAAGGGGGAAGGAGAAAAACAAGATGAAAAAACGGGAAGAAAGGAATGGGAGAATGAAAAACGGGAAGAAACAGCCGAAAGAAACCAAATAGGTAAAAAAAAAATGCCGACTCACCCATGCCCACACACCTCTTGCAGCCTGTACCCCTTTCCCTCATCGATAGTACCTCCATGTTGTTCGCCTTGCGTTCCCCCCGACACCACGCGCGTCCGGCGGCAGCGCCACGATGTGCGCGAAGCATTTCGGTACGCGTTCATCGGGTCCGCGAGGTACGCCGCAGCGGGCAAGATGAGCGCGAGGAGGAGCGCGAGAAGCGCGTGGGGCGGCGCGAGCCCGGTGGTGCGCAGGGCGTAGGAGGCAGGAGGACTTGCGTGGAAGGACGTGTAGAAGACGAAGAGGGGGCGGGAACGCGGTGCAGCAGGGTCGGGTGGGAGAGCTAGGGGTGGGGAAGACGAGCGGGGTGTACTGTTGCCCGGGTACGCAGGCGGGGCGGACAGCGCAGAGACGCCGCGCCACTGGGTCACGTACGCATGGACCTTGCTGGGTGGCCGAGTCGGCCGTGACGGCTTCGTTGATTAGTACGTACTGTGCGCGCTCGTGTGCGCGCTCGTCCTCGTCATTGTCGGGTATCGCCAGAGTCGCGCGCGCAGAGCCGAGGAGGCTGCAGCGCTTCCCCAGTCTCGATGTGGACTAGATGCGGATGTGGTGGCCATTGCATGGGCGCGGAACGAGAGTGGAGTGGCGATGGGTTCGACTGAGAAGCGACGGATCTTTATTCAAGGCCCATTCAGCCCCATACTGTGGCACACCGTTGTCTGTATAGCCGATGGTCCTCTCTCACCGAGGGGCGAGCGGTGTGCTGCTGGGGCGAGTAGCGTGCTGAGCCAAAGCAATGGTATAAGCAGCAGAACGGCCGAACAAGCGAATAGAGCTGGGGTGGAGGTGCAAGGCTGCGAGGCGCGAGGAGAAGGACAGGACGGGTATGCGGTGCAGCACGGTCGGGTGTGCGGGCGGCGGGCGGGGAAGACGGGGGCCTAGGGTGGACAGCACGTAGACACCGTGCCACTGGGTCGCGCGCATGCGTGGGGTGCACAAGGTAGCGTGGGGCAGCGCGGGGGCGGCGGTGTGCAGCACGTGGAGGACTTGTGTGGACGGGTGGGTATGAGCGGAGTTAAAGGAATTGGAGGAGGGCGGCAGCACACGCGGTGCCGCAAGGTCGGGAGGACATACCGCGCCTTTGGGTCACGTACAGATGGGCATCATGGGCAGAAGTGGCGGAGATTTGGCGCTGTTTGGCTAGGATGGCTGGCGCGGCAAAGAGTGGCCGGCTTGCTCCAGCTCAAGTTGCGTTCTTTTTAAGTTGCGGCGGCGGTTAGTGCTATCCAAATGATTTATTCTTCTAATGCACTGCCGTGAAAAACCGATTTGCTTTCCGGAACAGGCGTGCACAGGAAGTAAGAAGGGGGGAAAATATGATTACTTCCATCGTTTCAGCCTTTAGTGCAGGATGACCGCCGCGGGCCAAAGCGGGTCTATTCTTCTCTGTGAAACCTCTATTGATTCACATACTACTCGGCTATGGGGGCAAAAAATGTGATTCATACCTTTTCATGGCCTTCAGGCTTCAACAAATTTTAATGGGCAGATGATGATCACCACGGGGACGGAGCCTCCAGTCCCTCCCGAAAAACCTGTATTTATACTCACCTATTTTTCTCGTGGTAGTGAAACAAAATTTGCCAAGACAGTGCCAGCCCTAATATGCCTTCGAGGGGGGCTCGAACGGCCTACTTCCTGTTATCGTGCGCATTTATTCAACACTTATACAGGATGACTTCCAAAGGTCCACGAAGGTCGAAAGGGCATCATGCCTTTGGGGGGAATCGAACCCCCGCTGTCCTGCTCCAGGGCATATCTGGCATATCTCGCAGAATCATACAGGACGGCCTCCACGGACACGAGGGCTTCATATTCTTCATCTTGACATGGGCTTATGCTCCTTCAAGTCCCCTTTCTGTCTGGCAAGAAAAAAAAGATGCGTCCATGAAACCAGAATGTGCCTTTGGGGGGAATCGAACCCCACCCTCCTCGTCTATGCGACCGATTCTCGCTACGGACTGAGGACGGCCGCCATGGCCATGAAGGCTTCATTTCGCATTACTATAACCCGCTGGGAAGTGGGCCATTGGCCAATAGTAGCCCTGTCAGTCGGTTTATGTCATCCTTTGTATTTGGGGGATGGAATACGACCTCAGACCCTTGTTTGTGCAAAGTTTGATGGCGGCATGCCATGCGGCTCGAAAGTTATGGCATGTTTGACAGCCGAATATTGCCGTGCGAACATCACCGCTTTCCGGCACCAACTTCAGCCGTCTCATTTTCGACGAGTTCTTCACCGATTCACGACCTTTGGGGTTCGTTATGTTCGCATTTGGATTGACTTCCTTAATATGTGCTTTCTTGGCCGATACAGCTTGATTTTACTCAGCTTTCTTCTCATCCAAGCGCACTTGGACTTTCTGGGTGCTTGGCATTGGCCGCTCTGCAGTGAGTAAACCCTCAATGATACGGATAGCCGCTGTTGCATATCTATTCATAGGACCAATTCAATGGACTTGGAATAGTCATCAGTAATTTATGCATCAGATTCAGTACTGGGAGTTCAGCATTGTCTCAAACCAGATATCTTCGAGCATCCAAATCTAGAGATTTTTTATGGACCCCATCTAGATCTAGATGTGGATATTTCGCTGCAGGAACTTTCAGATCCCTCATATGAATCTACCACCAGCGTATTTGTTGGCTCCTACTGCACCTTAGGGGTGTACGACTCAAAATTCCTCAATCATTGTGATTTTTGTCATTCTGTGTGTTGGAGAAGCAATTATTTCTACCAATAAGATGCATGTAATGTATCATTTGAATAGACGAGACTGTTCATTTGCTCCCCTATGACGTATCCAAGCAGTTTCATCGAAGTTATCCAGGCAGAAATACACAATTTGGCCGCCTGATCCGCTTCCTGATATTTACCCCTTTTGGACTGCCACCGAAAATAAATTACTGAAGCCCACACCACCCCACCACAAATCGGCCAAATATGCTTCAAAGGTCCATAGTAGGCCTATCTTCGATTTCAGGCACACAAACCCCATTCTCAAGGTGTGTGCATGTCGCTATTCACTGATTGCTCTCAAGTGGCCCACTTCCCAGCGGGATATAGTACGCTCTTTTTTTTCTTGCTGGAGAAAGAACTTGGAACGTAAGCAAAATAGCGCAGGCCGTCGGGGCCCGCCTGATAGTTATTAAGCGATAAGACTGGCCAATTTATGCAGGTCACCATGATTCACGAACACTTCCTTCTCGTCTTTTGGGCTTATCTTCTGGCAAGTTAGATGCCGATTAGGAGGCCCGCGGTAGGGATCAGGAGGATGGAAATATATCTGCCTGTGGCAGGTATTTTCTAGGCAGAGGCAAATATTGGTAGAATATTTGTTGTAAAGGCCTCAGAATGTTTGAGTGGATATTGTGTTGTGTGTGTGGGGGGCTTCGAAAGCCAAATTCCCAGGCGGCGGGACAAGCCGGGAAAGTGGCTGGGAAAATCCGATGCCGAGACGGCGAAGCCCGTACGTGAAGGCTACCGAGGGCCTGTGTGAAGAGACGGACCCCGAGCAACCAGCGCGTTAGCACCAAAACAGGGCTGTGGTGGGTGGGAGAAAAGCAAAGAAGGATGCTTGAGGGAGCATAGAAAACGTGTTAGATTTTGCTGTAGTCGGAGACGGAAGCAAAGTGATGAGGTAGCTGTGCCGCTGTCAAACAGAATTCACACGTGGTATCTAATCTAATCTAACTTGCCTTCCACTCAGGCTGGCTCGCAAGCTCACCTCGCCTGAGCTCGCATCCTGCTCTTTGTCTGCCAAGCAAAAAAACAAATAGTGGAAAAGCATCTACCTGCCTGCGGAGGGAATCGAACCCCCTCCTTCCTCTGCAGTGCTATTTGACTGGCCCGATCCCAGACTGTCATGACAAGGGATCCAAATTGGGAAAGTGATGACAGGCTGGCACTGAGACTAGGAAGGTAGCCAGCTCACCGCAATTGTTCTTGGAAACACTAACGGGGATACGAATGCATAACATATTCTCAATAATATTCATTCTCATTCTAATGGTCAAGGCCGCTGAAAGCCCGGATTCGAGATGGCCCACTTCAACTGAGATACATCAGCCTTTTGACAAAATTCTTGTGGCTTTTTTGGCCTTGTGAGCTTGTTGACCAGCTGACAAGGTCACAAGCATGAAAAATGAAAAATCTTCCGCTTCAAAATGCTGAATGTGATCCAGATCAATTTTGACCCAAAAATTTGGAAAATTTTCACCTTGTAGAAATTAGGGCATTGGTTGTGGATTGCGAGCTTGTTGACCTTATTCGACCTTGTTAGGTTATCCTTGTGGCCGTGAGGGGAGCTTGGTTCCCTTGTTTGACTTTGTAACAAGGTCACAAGGTCACAAGTTTTTTGTCAAAAGTCTGATGTACACCAAAATTTAATGCTCAGATGTGAGAATTCAAGGTAGAGAACTTACCTGTAGCAAATAAGCCCGTAACACGCTGATTCTTACCATTAAATTTATGCAGGGGCACCGGGAAATTGATATGTTCCGCAATGTTCCTGTTCCCATGCATCCCATTTGATCATACCGGTCCGATGTGATCCGTGACGTTCCTGTGCCCACATGTCCCGTTTGTCCGAACATACCATTTTGTACAGAACACAATTTAATTGCCTTGATCCTGCACGACTTTAGCCAGAAATATGCGAGGTGGTTGAGTGGCACAATGTATTTCCCGGCAAACACGGAGACAAACACAGGGAAATCATATGGCCTAGGCTTGGCTGCGGCCGCTCCGAGCCGCTCCGCCAATCCATCAGCTGTTCTTGCTCCCACGTGTCCCGTCTGTCCGAAGGGCCCATCTTGCCTTTTTCGTGACTCTCCTCTCTCTGACTTTGCAGCGTAACACTGAATGCCTGTCTTTCTGTGACCACATTTGCACCCTTGTATTTTTCGAGTTCCAATGGTTCTTGTCCCCACCACCTTCTCGGCACGCGCCGCCGCCTGCGAAACAATCTGGAGTCCCTGCGAACCGGCTTCAACGTGTTGGCCACCCTGCTCGATTTTTTTGTTGCGTTTTTTCACCTCCCGGACGCATTGGCTATGCCCAGCACCGCTCACGGCATTCCAAACTCTTCCACCGCCTTCTCGCCGTGAACAGCCGCATGGGGAATTATCTTTTGGTCTTTAGAGTTTTCGCCATTAATCTCAATGTGTATTCACATTGTGTTGGGGGGTCCCCGAGAGTGGGACTCCTCATCCCCAACTGTCCGCAGCGCGCAGCGGCACCATTATCTTCTATTTTGGTTCCAGTCAGTCTTTCCCATCCCCGATGTTTCCATCTATACCCCACCGTCCTCCCGGCGCATGCTGCCGCCCCCACGATCATTTTTCACATTTTTCCCAGCCCAGCTGGGCGGCGTCGTTTAATTCTGTTCGAGTCCTGGCACTCCTGCACGACCTCATCAACATGCTTGCGGGGCCTCGTGCCCCCCCCTCTTATGTTTATTCGGTTTTTTGCCGAACCGCGGCGAGCTTTTCAGTAACGTGGTGCGTAGCACGGCGATGGCTCTCATTACTTGTCACAGTCAAGTTGTAGGTTACGCTGCGCTCCCTCCAACCCTGCTGCTGCCGCGTGGAGGACGACGCGCAGCGCAGCTTCTGCAAATTCTTTTTGTCTCGCTTTCCAGCGCCACCTCGCCAGCTTTGCCCACGCACCTTTTGCGGCCATGTTGCTCACGGTGCGATGTTTTTGATTCAGCTCTCTTTCATCTATGGATAATTCTTCCCAGGGGTTTTATTAGAATTCATGACGACAGGCCTGCAGCGGTTCTGGAGCTCTCGCGACTTCCGGTGACCATAGCGCCGTCGTGAACATTTATGCGGTGCCCAGATGATTTCGTGACGCGCGGACTGCGCTGTATCCCCAGCATGGCTTCGATGATTTACAACCGGCGCCGCGTAGCTTTTTAGTTGTTGCATGGTCTCCCCACCCCATTATATCTGTTCCCAGATGCACTAGCAGCGCGGAGCGTCACACACTGATTTCATCGTTCTGTGGAACTGCCTTCGACATTCCGCAACACTACGATGCGCAGCCTGGGATTTTCTATTTGGCTGTGAGCTCCGACAACTCCATCTTTCTCCAGGTAATAATAGTAAGAAATTGCCCGTGCCTTTTTTCTTTCTCTTTTTTCCCAGGAAATGTTTTACCAGATTTGGCTGCAAAGTTGAAGAGAAACACAGGAAGCAATTAGTCAGAGACGAAGAAGGGACAAAATAAAATTACGTCCAGGAAACTGCTTGGGAACATGAATGCAAAACAAGTTTCCCAGTTGAAATAAAGTTACCATACAGGATAGCAGTTTGGGTTGAGTCTGGTGTTCGTCATTCCTCTGCACAGGAAAATATTAAATATATACGGGTGAGTCAAGAAGAACTGGAAGAAAATTATTCCGGCAGGGGGTCCTTCCATGGCAAGCGGTGGTTCACATACAGTGCAATCTCTACAATTGTTTGATCCTTCTTCCATCTCCCAGAGGGAGATCGATTTGGGTAGTGTCAGTTTTCTTGAGGAAAAAAAAAGAGAAAACTTGCGGTTGGACGTAGAGTAGCCATTTCAGTTAAGGAGGTAATTCAAAACATGCACAGCATCTCACAGAAATTTTATCACAGGTTTTACAGTTTATGGCCTGCATATAATAATAATTATGCCCGTTGGCTGGGTCATTGTAAACTTACAGAGAAGGACTTTAGATATGTTTCGCCTCCCGGAGGTCAAATGATGTTTATGCTTATCTTCCAAAGCAAAAGGAGAAGAGAACATATATATGAGAACATGGCAACAGCAACTGCAAGGACTAGATATGCTTGGAGGGGACAAGTCAATAGCAGGAGCATTCCAGGAGTGCTGAAGCGAGCCAAAAAAACATGATACTTATTAATTTGAAGGGCTCACTGAGGTACCAAGGCTGCCCGGAGGGGATTCTATAATTATAGAACATACAGCCAGGCGAACGAGTAGAAGGCGACAAAAACAAAAGCTGCCAGTCAACAACAAGCGCAGAGACGCAGCGCCACTGGGTCGCGTACGCGCGGAGCTCGGGAACGAAAATGTGGGCCAGGCAAAGAAAGCCGGAGCACGGATGAGTCAATGTCAGGCCACTGCGGAGGCCGGAGCGCACATGGGAGCCAGTGGATGGTCGAAACCAGAACGGCAGGACCGTACACATACATTCAACAGGGGGCTTGTTGATACTAGTACTGATGCGTTAGACGCGAGTTAGGTGCGGAGGTTAGTACGTATAATGTACGAGGGCAAGGAAGAAAATGTCGGAAGGGAAGGGGAAACCGCCGGACCGAATGAATGAGTGCCCGGAAGAGGAAATAATGCGTGCTTCGAGTGGGGGGATATGACAGTGAGGATGAATGATGATGGTAACAGAAAGAGGTACGACCTTTGGTTGTTTGACACAAAGAAAGTACGCTGCGTAAGGAAAGGCGAGAGAACATTGCAACATACAGTGACGAAGAAAAAGAGAAAAAGAATTTTGGCGAGACTCGTGGGTAGCCTGTGCGAATTGGCTCCACTGGCGCTGACCTGCACTGGAGCGCAAATGTATGGCTGTTATATATGGCTGTTATAGTGTCTCATAATTATTTTTCACGCAGGTTGAGGGTTTTTTCATAGAATTTACACAGGTTGGGCTTGTTTTATATAAAAATTCACACACCTTCAATATCTTCCAGAAAAAAATGCACACCAGGTATGGATGCGAAAGAAAAAGCACAGCCTATGTGATTTTCAACCCACCGCTCCAAAAAATCAAAAAAAAAAAGACAACATTGCTCCAAAAATTGAAACAAAAAGATACCACTACTCATGTAAAAAATTAGCACTGCTCAAGTTTTGTTTAAAAAAAAACACAGATTCCAAATTTATAAAACCCAGGTCTTGGCTCACACAAGAAAAACCACAGCTTCGCCAGTATTACAAATGTGGTGGCTTATCACATGAATAGGTCTGTCTTGATCAATGCACTGTTCCACTGATCTGTGTGATTTCAGACTGGTCCCCAACACTGCGTTCACTGAACAAGGATAAGCGCACATATACGAATGATCAACAGATCTAGGAGGTTCTACATCTTTAAGAGCTTAGGGACATAAAAACCAGGGGATAGTTGTGAGTATGGCGTGTGAACGATCGAGGTGTTCATCAAGGCCATTTTGAGTTAAGAAGTGATGTGTAGCGAGCTCCTCCTCTATCCGCCTTGACTCCTGAGCCAAACTGCCCGCTTACACCGCCAGTCTAAGGCTCAATTAATGCAATATATATTTTCATTACGGAGACCTTGACAATCTGTCCATAAGAAATTCAATGAAGCATGTCTTTTTTCTCAACCAGCAGTGAGCACCGGTGGTGCTTTTGGGTCAACAAGTGCCTGTGTCGGAGTTGTGCATTTTTTGCATGGTTCAGTTGTAAACTTCATCAAAAGGTGTAATTCAAAACCAAAGTTGTGTGCAGGTCACCCATAAGTAGTTCAAAACCCTGTAAACAGCTAGGGTTGTGTGCCAAATAATTATTGGACAGTATATTTTCCATACTATATATGACCCTCTAACTAACCTACATACCCAACGAAGGCATTAGGTAAGGTGAATGTGAGGTGCACTACACACAGTTTTGGCAGCAATCGGGGAGCGTCGGCATAGCATACGAGCCAATACGACGACGGGGATGGCGTACCAGCAGGTCATGAGCGAGCGTGCGAGCAGTGGTGCCATGACATTGGCATTGACAGGGGCGGCGCACAGGGATACGAGCGGGCCGAGGCGGATGGCGGCGGGCGTGCACAGGTGGAAGAAGGTCAGCATTGTTCGAGGACGAGGAGAGAGAGAGAGAGTGACGCGTCACTTCACGTGGGGCATGACGTAGCGTCTGGGTTAATTTTTGGTGCGAGTGTGTGGATATCATAGGGCTGAAATGAGCGGGGAGAACTCCAAGGACAAACAAAAATTTTGATTCGTTTCTGACCCGCCACGAGATATTATTTATTCTGTAATAGATTCCTTTTCCTTTTCCCAATCCATTCCCAGAACCTATTCCTTGCCGCCGAGGCACTATTCGACGTCTTCTGTCCTAATTTTGTTTCCTTACAGTGCAAATTTTCCCGGATATTTATTCTGGGAGAACGGGCACGAGAACAAATGATACGACCCAGCTCAGGCCGATGTTGCGCCGGCCGCTCACGCACCTTATCCCCCATGTTCTGTGTCATATAGATCCGCATTTGGCTCCATGTCGAGCTCCCCTTTTTTTTTTAGGTCCTATCTGCGATGTTAGAGCCGCCGGGTCCCCAGAGGATGTGATCTAAATGTGTCTGCAATATGTCCAAGTTTGTATGCATTACATCCGTCGTTTCCCCACCTCCGAATTGTAAAATACTACTGGCTCATCTCATTGGCTGCTATGACCAGTAATGGAAGGGATCTCGAGATTGTTTTTTTGCAGTGGTGAAGGGCACATGAGTGGAGACAGAAGTTTTATTCGGCCTGTGGATGCATTTCACAATCCCCGGACAGCCACACAAAAAGTGATTGCCGATTATCTTCTTAGAGTTGACATCTGTAATAAAGGATCCGCCGAGGCGGGGGTGCTCGCTTCGAATACAGAGCACGGCTACTTCCGACATCAAAAGCTGATATAAGCTTTCCTAATTAGGACGAGATTTATCTGGTCGAGTCCGCTGCCATTCCACAGTTGTCCGGCATCATTCGAATGAGGTGAAGAAATACATTCTACTGATGCAAACCCCATTGTGATACCTTCAAAACTTAATGTGTTTGAGCGTGTTCTTTCCGACACAATCGGTCAGCCGCCGATATAAGTGTTTGTTCTTGTTTCTTTCCCCACCTATCCCCCAGCTGATCACGTATGGAGGGTAAATTGCTCGCTTCGCTCGCAATCATGGATTTGAATCTCAATAGGAACCAAGTAGAGTAGTAACTAGTAAGCGTTCTTGTCTTTGGGACATTTGAAGGCCTATTTTCGTTGTAATATGTCAAAGGACACATACACCCAGTAGATATCATTTGATTCATATCACGCTGATAAGACATGCAAGGAACACAGTCAAATATGTATATATAAGCACAGAACCACAATGGCAGCTCAGCTCCCACCATGCCTACCCCCACAAATTTCAAGAATGTCATCCAATACACCATCCTGGCTGCAACTACTGCCAGGAACATTGCAGAAACGGCCAAAGTGCCTTTCCTTGGGTCGACTGCTGCATTGTGCTTATCAATTATAAAGGGTATTGAGGTAAGCTGTTCCTCTGGCCATCTGGCACAATATTTAAAAAATGAAATAGACAACCAAATCATACAAGGAAGCATATTGCGAGATTATGGAGCACATTCACGAAATCTTGTGTATCATTGTCCAGCCTCATTCGATTTCAGATATCAGGGGTGTCCTTCCAACAGCACTCTTGTATGATATTGCAAAATTCACAGAGTGAGCCCAATTTAGAATGATGTTGCATTCATTTAATATATTACCCCAGGGCACTTGAAAAGTTGTTCACAGTTCTGAATGGCCAACAAAAGGGTGCTCTACAAAAAATCAAGGGACTTTTTCGACAGCCTGAGGCTGGAGAAAGGTTGGAAGCATGCAAGCAGGAGTTCAGCAGGATGGTTGAATTGTTCAAGGTAAATCAAACAAATTAGATTTCAATGCATAATCAATCATTCGTATTGGTTGCAGGCTCAAGTTACAGGTTCAATCTTGTCTCAAATGGGGCAAATGAAAAAGGATGCGAAAAAACAGCATGAACAGCTTGTCGCCCTTTTGGAGACTGACTCTGACCTCACCAGTTCTGATTGTTCCTCAGTGAGTACAAACTATGGCCGTTGACATTCTTAGCCTAAGGTGGCTAGGTGACAGGAGCCCTGGCAAGCTTCGGAAATAATAGGTGAGCCAAGCCCTCAAACAGTATCAGTCTTGCTAAAGATTTTGAACAGCTCCGGATCTTTGGGTCTACTTCCACCCTGCCCACAAATTTTCCATGGCCGCAAAGCTGAGCTCCAAGACGTGGTGAATATCCTAATCCAGGTTTCAGCTCGCATTGCTATCCTCGGCGCAGGGGGGATGGGAAAGACCAGCCTCGCCACCACAGCCCTCCATAATCAAGAGGTCGAGGCTAAGTATCCACATCGATACTTTGTTTCATGCCACTCGAGCCCCACTTGCACTGAGCTCGTGGCGACAATTGCAGATCATATTGGGTTGGAGAAGGGCTCAAACATGCCAAAACGAGTTGCACATTATTTTTCCAATGCTCCTCCTTCCCTTCTGGTCCTTAACAATCTGGAGACTTGTTGGGAATCCCTGGCATCTCGCTCCGAAGTGGAGTTTTTATCACTTCTCACTGATGCCCACCACATAGGTCTCATGGTGAGTCATGTTTGAGAGACTTTCCAATAATACCTTGAACTTCTTGTAGATCACCCTCAGAGGTGCTGAGCGGCCAAGCAAAGTCAAATGGACCAGGCCCTTTGTGGCCCCTCTTGAGCCACTTTCCAATGTGGCTGCTCGGCAGACCTTTATTGAGGTTGCGGATAATGATCACGATGATGCCAGCATCAAAGAACTCCTTGAACTGACCGGAAATCTTCCACTAGCAGTCAGCCTCATTGTGAGTGTTGCTGGTTCTGAGGGATGTGCCAAGGCACTTTTTCGGTGGAAACTGGAAAGTACTCAAATGCTTTCAGAAGGTTATGACCAGAGATCAAGCCTAGGTATCTCCATCATGTTGTCATACACAAGCTCCCGGATGACCGCAGGTGCGCAGCAGCTGCTCAGTATTCTATCCATGCTGCCAGATGGGCTTGCAGATGCCGATTTGGTGCGGGTCAAACTGCCAATCCCCGACATTCTGGCCTGCAAGACCATTCTGATTCAAACAGCCCTTGCCTTTATTGACCAGGATCAACATCTCAAAGTCCTGGTTCCAATACGAGAACATATCCTCCATACTCATCCCCCAGCGAATGCCTTAAAGCTAAAACTACGGGAACATTTCCATCAAATTCTGGATCTTTGGAACCAATTCAAGAATCTCAATGTAGGAGATATACTCCCCCAAATTTCACGAAATTTAGGCAATCTCAACACTGTTCTCCATGATGGGCTTGAATTGGAAGGGCCTGATATAGTCCAGACTTTTCAGAGCATCCTGTTTCTCAATAATTTTTACCGCCGGTTTCAACACACATATTCACTCCTTCTGCTCCAGCTTTCTGACAAAATGCTGCATTGGACAGATAATCCGATTTTTGGGGAATATCTTATTCAACTACTGCAAAGTTCTCACTATGTGCCTGACCTAGATGTCAACAGTGACATAAACCTCGGTATCCACTACTTCAAATCACAGGATCTACTGGAACAGGGTAAGACACAATCATGGTCCTTGTGTTCACCCAACTCATTTCTCACCAGCCAGATGGTCCTATGCGCTGGGAAGCCACTTCTGGGAGGCAAAGTCAGATTCTGTGGGAGCTCTCAAGTATTTTCAAAGAGCGCACTCTCTGGCTAAAAGCATTGGATACTCCACCATTGTTGACCAGGAGACTTTGACCTACATATCCCACATCCTGATTATGACCGGAAAACCCCTGAGTGCCCTCACACATGCCAAGGAGGCACATCAATATGCTGAGCATTTGGGTGATATCTATTCACAAGCAAAATCCCTCTACTTTCAAGCCAGATGCCATCTAACATTGGCAAATTATCCCCATGATCAACTTCTTCTTCAAAAAATAAGAGACATGTTGACTGCTTGTGGGCAACAGCAAAGTTCCTTGGCTTCTTCAATCCTAAATCATCAGGCTGAGATGCACCTTATGAAATCTGAGTATCTGGAATCTCACAAGCTTCAAGTATCCATTGCATCCAGCTGCCAGCCAACATCACTTCGTGCCACCCAGACAAGCTTGAATATTGCATTCATTGACATTGCTACTGGCACCAAATTGAAAAACATTCACCAAAATCTGAACAACTGTCGGGCTCATTTGAAGGCAGTATATGGGATTCAAGGCAAAAGGATTTGTCTTATAGCCGATTACACAGCCGCAGAGCTCTGCCTGTAGGATGGGGACTATGTGATGGCAAATTCAATGTTCAAAAATCTTGTTACTGCTTCTCAGAAGATGTCAGCAGTAGTAGAGCTAGCACTCCAGGGCCTTGCAAGACTTTCAGATCTTTCCACAGAGATGAATAACATCATGACCACACTCCAGTGGGCAGTAGTATTCCTTAGCTTGGCTCTGAAGTGCAAGGATAAGCGCCAGACAATGCAAGCATTACGCTGTCTCGGCCAGATTTTTTCAGCAGAAGCGGACAATGAAACGGCGCTCACTCTATTCAATGTCGCTCTTGATGGATTCACCTTTATGGATGTCCATCACTGGAGAGCAGATTGTATGGTTAGAATTGCGGATATACTGAATAATCGTGGAGAGACAATGAAGGCAGTTGGATTGTGGAAGGCAGCCAGGCCTCTGTTTGAAAGATCTTCTCAGAGGAAGGATATAATCAAGATTGATGCAAAGTTAGCAGAGATTAACTCTGCTGTTTTGGCCGAGTATGAGGCCCAACTTCATTGCCTTTCAGAATTGCATGTACCTGATAATGCACTGGAGGAAACATACACTGTGGAGGTTGTTGGTGGAATAATCCTGTAGCAGTGAGTCTGCACATGAGCATTCTAGTTACTTCTACTTCGATATTTGGTTACAATCTCCGAATATATAGAATATTCTAGTACTTAGCATGTACGTATATAATTAGATAGCTGCACTTAGGGCGTTCATTTGGATCAAAGATAGGGAATCAGAAATTTGACGGGGGTAATATGTGTGGTGGTGTAGACGGCATGGCTCAATTACCGTAATTGAGATGCAGGGCGTATGGTGATGCACGTGCTCCGGGGCTGAAAGCAGAGCTAAAACAAAAACTCCTACTCTCAGGGAAGCTGTACAGGTTTGCGGGGTTTGTCCTACTTTGTCCGCAGATCAACTGAGATGTGTGAGAAGTAGTGGTGATGGAGGTTATGGAGGCAGAGTTGAAGATCAAAGACAAGGTAATGAATGAGGGTGGAGTGAAGCGAAGACAGACTGGCCAACAATTAAGGGCCATATGAGGTGGACACACAGCAGATGGACCGGGTCGAGACACTAGATTACGAGGTGATAGCAAAGGCTATACGAAAGGGGGTACTGAGAACGAGGAAGCTAACAATGAATGGTTATATGACGTGGATCCACAGTACATGGACTGATGAGCGAGACACTGGATTGGGGACAACAGTGACTAGAGTGAAGTTGATGAAGAATGAAAACGGCTTTTTTTTTTTTGATTCTTTGTTATAATTCCTTTGTGCCTAAGACATATGGAAGAATTTAAACTGCTGGGTAATATCTTTTTCTATATGTTTGGTTGTGTCTCTATGGGGGGACTCTGTCCCACTCATGTCAGACAATGGACTGGCAGAGGATCCAAAGCCACGGAAATTCCGTGTAAGGTGTGGGGACTACCCTCCCTGGTGATGAGTCAATCTCCGCATCAATGTGTGATCTATTTTTCATGAATGTCCATCCTCCTCCCCATACAAAATATAAAATTCAGTAGGATGACTTTCTTTATATACCTTTTGACAATACTGTTTTTTTCTTGTGTTGCTGAAGCGAATGGACTAACTTCTGCAATATTTCTTGTCTTTTCTAGTTGAGGTGTGACGGCATTTGTCATGACGTTGGTGTTGCTGCAGAGGCGTAAATGTTGGGTGCATTGTTGATAAAAAAACCAACCTCGCACTGCGTTCTGTTCTCATTCCTGTTGGATTTGTTGGATTCATATTCCCATCATCGTATTCACCATCTCCCTCCCCTTCCTTTCTATCAAGAGTTATTCTATTGTATTGTATTTATGTGCGCGAGCGCATTTATTCATTCTTTCCATTTTAATTATCATTTGACCTGAATACAACGTATTTTCGTCTCCTCCATGTTCTATCCGTGCATTGTGCTCGCAGTTCGGTATTTAGTGTTCGCAACCAGTGTCAAGATGATGGCTGTTGTCTCTGACTGACTTCTTGCTATCAGCATGGGGGTAATAGTGTCTCATAATTATTGCAATTGACACGCCTGTTTTGATCAAAAACACACTGCTTTCCCAGAAAGAGCACTGCCTTTGCACATGTTGAAAAAAACACACAAGTTTAAGAACCATGCAAAAATGCACAAACTACTGGGAACTCAACAGCCCCTTCTTGAGACCTATAATCCGACACAGGCACTTGTGTTGACCCAAAAGCACCACCACTTTTTTTAAGCACCAGCGCCCCCCCGAAAAAAAACACAGTTTGGCTGAGAAAAAAGACACATGATTGAACTTCTTATGGACAGATTCTCAAGGTCTCCGTAATGAGATCATGAGAATATATCACTGTAATCACTGCAAATATATTGTGTTGCAAACCTTGCACATATACATAGCTCTTCTCGAGTAGGGTATTTGGCTGTTGTATATTGTTAGCGCCTGTTGCTTCGCACAGTCTCTGACCTTGCTTGCGAAGATCCTGAAACACATTCTCAGATGTTCCAATATTTCTGTTCACTGTGTTCAACGGGTCCCTAAACCCTTAAAAATGTAGAACCTCCTAGATCTGTTAATCACTGGTATATGTGCAGTGTTGGGGGCCAGTCTGAAATCACACAGATTATGAGTATTTATGTAATAAGGATTGTCCCTTTCATATCTCAGGGGACCTAATTTTCATTTGAGACCGAAAATCTTGAGGGACTTTTTAGTGGCTGTGTGAAGTCGATTTTGTCACTGTCACTAAATTTGTTAGAAAAAAAGCTAATGAAAATAGTGGCTGAGCATTGCACTTGTTTAATTACTCAATGAAAAATTACCATTTGCGCAAACAAAAAACTTTTTGTCTTCGGTTTGTTCCGCCGGCAATTTCCTCGATATACTCGCTGGCTGCCACGCCCGTACACCCCGCAGCACACCATGCTCGTCTTCTCCGCCACGCAGTCCGCACAGACTACGCTGCACCGCGTACCTGCGCCTGATGCTGCTCTCATCGCGCTCACCGCTGTGTACTTGGAGGACTCCACCAATGCATATGTGCTTCGGCGTCTTCGCGACGCACGGGCGGGCGCGGGGTACGATGGGAACGCGGTCTGTCTTTCTGTTTTTTACCAGCTTTTTTGTCGTTGCGTTCCTTCTTGTCGTTTCTTCTCCCTTTTCTCGTTCCTTTCTTTAAGTTCTTTTCCCCATTTCTCTTTCTACCTCATTTTTCTTTCCGGTTATTCGTCCGCGGCCGTGCCCCAACCGCGCGCCGTTTCCTGCCTGTCCTCTCCTTTCGTTGCTCCTTCCCTTTCTTTCTTGTTCTTCTCAATTTGTGGCGCGATCCGATCCCCATTTTGCCTTTCCCTCGCGTTTCCCGTTGCTGTTGGCGAGCACCTCCCAATCTACATCGCATGGAGTCGAGGGTACAAGCCCGCGCAGCTGCGACTTTAGGTGGATGGCGTGCACCCGCGACTTTGCGCGCGCAATCACGCATAATCACGCCCTGTCCGATTTGTACAACTTTAGGTCCGCATTGACTCCGGGTGTCAACTATTAATAGGTTGTGCCACACGGTATACGCGTGTTACAGCTTACAGCAATGAGCGGTTTGACACTTGGGCATCTACCACGATGACGACTCCGCAGCCCACACCCCCGCCTGGCCTTCCAGGCACCAGGAGTTCACCAGATTGGCTCGCAAACTTGATTCTAACGGCCAAGACAATCACGGCTGCCTCAGAGTGCCTGCCCTTTCCCTACATCAACGCGGCTTTGGGCCCTGTCATACCAATTCTGGAGGCTGTCCAGGTGTGTGTTGCCCTAGGCTGGGATGTGCATTACAATCTGACTACTGTTGGGATCAGAAAATGACCAAAAACCGAGATGATTTTGAGGAACTGTGTGAGAATATTGTCAGCACTGTCAAAGTACTGCAGGCGAAGATCTCCCGTCACGGTATTGATGGCACGAGTAGCCTTCAACAACTTTGCAGGGACCTTGAACGGTATAGTGCTTGTGCAGCAATTCTTCATCCAGTTATTCACATCACTTGGATAGATTACTGAACGAAATTCAACTGAAATTGGGACAAATCCAGAAGCGCCAGAAGAACCGAGTTCTTGGCCGCTTCAAGGAATTTAGCAAGTCAACCAGTATCGGTGATGAGCTGGCCAGATACAAAACACGACTGGAGAAGCTGCGTAGTGACTTCATTGTGAGCTTATTGTTGCCAATTGCCACCTGACCCTCATGCATATTCCAAGCTGATGTCTGTGGCTGAACTCAACATCCATGGTACAATCATCTCTTATCTTTTACTCCGATTCAAATGGGGAACCCAATGAAGCCAGTGTGCCTGTTGCTCAAGCTCCACCTCTTCCCATAACCACAATCGGTCCCCCTCCCTCCCCCATGTTTCATGGAAGAAGAAACATCCTGGACAAAATACATGCCTATTTTTCACAGAATATTGGCGTGCGGCATGTTTGTCTGTTGCATGGACTGGGCGGTGCAGGGAAGACTCAAATTTGCCTAAAGTTCCTGGATGAAAGTGAAAAATCTCGGTATGATCCTTCACACACACACACAGCCCCATGTATTTGCATAATTGACCTCTTGTTGCAGGTTCACGGATGTATTTTTCCTTGATGCCAGCACAATTGACACAATCAAGGCTGGGCTCAAAAATATTGCCCTCACTCATTCCATCGGAAGCGACAGTGAAGATGCTTCTCGCTGGCTAGCTTCCTCTCAGGAGGAGTGGCTACTGATATTTGACAATGCAGATAATCCCAGCATTAAATTGTTCAATTACTTTCCACAAAGCTCCAGTGGAAATATCTTGATAACCTCACGGAATCCCCAGTTGTATGTTCATGCACCTGATTGCCATCATCACTCCTCCGATATGGAGGAAGAAGATGCAGTGCAACTGTTGCTGGCCAGTTCCATGCAACCTCTTACAGTTGAGACACAACTTCTTGCAACAGACATTGTCAAGGTATTTGTTCTTCAGATCTTGAGCTATTAATTTCCTCATGCTTCCAAGGCTCTCTATTGTTTTCCCCTCGCAATTGTTCAAGCAGGGGCATATATTGCAAAAACTCAGAAACTCAGAAAATACCTCACAGTGTATCAACAAAATCACACTGAACTTCTGAGCAGGCTACCGGACCAGCCCCTTGACAAATATGCCTGGTCCGTGTATACAACATGGAATATCAGCTTCAGGTGTTTGGGACCGCTGGCAGCCAAATTCTTGCAGATATGCTCCTTCCTGCACCATGAGGGAATATCAGAGGCAATTTTTTCCAGTGCTGCCACATACAAGTATATGCCCTTGGGACCAACGGAGGAACAAATGAGGGAGCCTCATGAGTTTCTGAAAAACTTTCTGACCCAGGCTGGGACTTGGGATGAACTCCACTTCACAGATATGACTATTGAAATCCAAGGATACTCCTTGATTAACGAGGATCCAATCACCAACCTACTCTCAATCCACCCCTTCGTCCATGACTGGAGTAGAAGGACCATCACAGATACCAATTTCATTCAACGATGCTCTGCAACTATCCTTGCAATGACGACAATGACAACCTTGCATGAGCAAGTGTTCCACATCAGCATCTTGCCCCACCTCAATTCTGTCCTCCGTGGAGAACCAGAGATTGCCCACAAATTCTGTTATCCATATGCGTGTGTATACTATGACTCTGGGCATTTCAACCAATCCAAGGAGCTCTGCATGGCTTTATTAGAAAACAGAGAGCACATCTTTGGAAGTGAACACCCAGAGACATTGTCTGCGATGTCGAGTCTTGCTGCCACCTATTGGAAGCTGGGGAAATTCGGAGATGCCGAAGAGCTTGAAGTAGCTGTGTTGGAAAAGAGGCAACACATATTTGGGCCAGAACATCCTGAAACTCTGGCTGCCATATCAAATCTTGCAGTCACATATTGGAAGCTGGGTAAATTGACAGATGCCGAAGAGTTTGAAGTAGCTGTGCTGGAAAAGAGGAAACACATTTTAGGCACAGAACATCCTAAGACTCTCGCTACCATGTCAGATCTTGCAGTCATGTATCATGACCTGGGTAAGCTCACAGACGCAGAAGAGCTTGCTGTGATTGTGCTGCAAAAAAGGAAACAGATATTAGGCCCAGAACATCCTCACACTCTGGCTGCCATGTCCAATCTCGCAATCACATATCATGACCTAGGGAAACTCACAGAAGCAGAGGAGCTCAAGGTGGTGGTGCTGGAAAAGAGAAAATGGATACTGGGACCAGAACATCCCGATACTCTGACTGCCATGTCAAGTCTTGCAGTCACGTATCACAGTCTAGGGAAACTCACAGAAGCAGAGGAGCTTGAAGTTGCTGTGTTGGAAAAGAGGAAACAGATATTAGGCCCAGAACATCCTGACACTCTGGCTGCTATGTCAAATCTTGCAGTCACATATTGGAAGCTGGGTAAATTCACAGAAGCTGAGGGGCTCAATGGGGTGGTGCTGGAAAAGCGGAAACAGATATTAGGCCCAGACCATCCTGAAACTCTGGCTGTTATGTCAAATCTTGCAATCACATATCATGATCTAGGGAAACTCACAGATGCAGAGGAGCTCAAGGTGGTGGTGGTGGAAAAGAGCAAACAGATATTAGGACCAGAGCATCCCAATACTCTGGCTGCCATGTCAAATCTTGCAGCCACATATTGGAAGTTGGGTAAATTCACGGATGCAGAAGAGCTTCATGTAGTTGTGCTGGAAAAGAGGAAGCAGCTCTGTGGGACAGAAAATCCTGAAATTCTGATTGCGATGGCCAAGTTGGCAGTAACCTACAGGGATCTGAGGAAGTTTACAGAGGCAGAGCAGCTCCTCTTGACTGTGCTTGAAAAGAAGACTTCAATCTTGGGTCCGGAGCACAAGGAAACCATCATTGCTCAGGTGGAGTTGACCACATTACAACAACACATTGAATACCATAAAAGTCAAATATCCACTGATTCCCAGCTTGTTGGAAAATAATATTGTACATGACCAATACATGACTTCTTCTCTGTATCTGATCAAATATCATTGAGTTCTCATCCTATAGTCCAGATTATGAAGTGCCTAACCTTTCGCGACCATCAAGACACATGTAAGTACTGAATTTTTTTCAATCGATTCAACAGGGGGTAGGTAAAATTCCGATTCGACAATTTGATAGCCACGAAATTTTCAACACATGGACCGCAATTTTTGTCAGACATGACCTTTTTTACGCCTCTTCGGTGATTTTGGGGGTGACTAACCGTTGGGCACGCCGCACATTTAACAAGTAACCCTGTTATGCATGGGTTTCGACACCCACAGACCCCCCTGTGGTGTTTGACTGTTGAACCGATTGGAAAACTGCAGTAACTCTGAATGTCAGTTGTGCTGCTAGGAACTCGATTCCAGTCGTAAAAGAGAATCCCGGAAGTTAATGCAGTCATGAATTATAAATTAAACACAGATTACTCCCCTGGCTTGGAGAATGTCCAAGAATATCGGCTTGTTGTTAGATCCTGATATAGTCGGGAAACAGTGAGGCTCGGGATTACACGGGGTATCTCACAATAAATGGCAATATTTTGCATCCGAGGCTCTAGATTGATTTTGAATCACAAATAATACATAATAATACATGACTGAGTCTGAGAAACAATGGGGTTGATGCCAATCGTCAGTGGTGGCGCCGAGTGAGCACTGAACTAATTAGTTTTGGCGTGTTAATGATCATGCCAAAAATGTCTTTGCTTCATTTTTCTATCAAGACTTGTTCATCTCTATTCTTTTGGCACCCCAGGCTAGGACAAAAGTTAAAATAAAAGTGTAGCGCGATAGCAGAACAGAGCGAGAAGTAACAGTAAGGTGGGGCTCGAGTCCCCCCGAAGGCATGGGACATGACTTCCGATTATTTTTGACCTGATGCTAAAAAAACGGACTGGAATCGGGCATAAATGTGGGGTGAATTGAGAGGAATGAAATCCTCTTGGACCTGTGGCAGTTGTCTTCAGCCCGCAGACATAGAGGATAGCGATAAGAAGAAGCCGGGGGTTTAGTCTTCTTGGGATATCCACCCTGGAGGCATGGCCATTACTTCCAATTTCTTTTCACCATGAGGCTAGAGGAAAATACAGGTAAATACAGGTTGGATGAAGTAGAATCAAGCCTTCATAGACCATGAGGGTTGTCCTCAGTCCATATTGAGGTAATAGACAGGTTGCGCAAAAGCCATTGGAGCCACCTCGTGGCTTTTTGGCGTTGCGCAAAAATAGCAGGTGAATGGCTCCACGGAGCCATATGAAGCCACTGACGTCATAATTTGGCGAGTGGAGCCATTCGGTGTGCACGTCAAAAAACCCACGAGGTGGCTCCAATGGCTGTTTAGCATAAGAGGAAGGTGGAGGTTCGATTCTCTCCGAACGAATGATGGATGGTTCACAGTTTCTGACCACTTTTTCCCCCCCTTGCTAGAAAGAAAAAGCAGTGTAGCATAACTACAGGTCAAATAGAATGGAATGAAGCCGTCATGGGCCATGGGACTGGTCCTCAGCTCGTAGGTAGAAGATGCGCAATAAGAGGAAGACAGCGGGTTCAATTTCCTTCGGAGGTATGTAGCGGTTGACCTCCATCCTGTTTAACCCAAGAAAACATAAGTATAAATCTAGGTGTCAGAGAAATAATTGGACCGTGGCGGTCGTCCTCAATCTGTGCGAGAAACAGTGTGAGCATATCAGGAATGCCCTGACGGCAGGGTGTTGCTCTTGCACTATTTTTCTTTTCCACCCCGAGCCGTAAAATAAGATGAGTATAAATACAGGTTCATAAAGGAGTCCCCCCCGAAAGCATGTGTTTGGTGTCAGCTTTTTTCCAGCCATAAACGATGGTGGCACCAAAATTTTCAGTGCGCACAGGAATTGCGCATCCCGTAAACACAAAGGCAATCGGAGGAAGCCGGCCGATAATGGTTGGCGCACCCGCCTGGGCCAAACAGCGCCAAGCTCCTCCTCATTGTCCGTCCGTGAGCACATGCCCAGCTTCATTCGCTTGCTACGATCACCACTACCATTAGGACCTCAGACTGAAAACGGACCATCGGAACAACCCGGCTGGTCCCTGCCGAGCCCGCCCTAGCCATACAGCGCCAAAAAGTCCACCACTTCTTATCCCTTCTCCACGTCCGGGCTTCATCCCAGGACCGGAATTCGCTTGCTACGCCCGTTTATGGCAAGGATACACACGCGCGCGCGTTTGCTACGTGCTCGCCCCGACGGAATCCAAGCAAAGTCGAAGCCTACTTTTTTTGCAAGCCTCAAGCCTGCATACTTAGCCTCGACTACGCCTTTTCAGCAGTCATGGCGATGGTACCCGGCAACGAGGACGTGGTGCCCGACCTGCCGACCCGGCGTAAACCCCCGCGCGCCCACCCCGCCCTCGAACCCTTGGCCGCACACCCCGCTATGCTCTTCTTGCACCCGACCTTGCTGCTCCACGTGCCGCCCTCCTTTTCGCACCTTTCTCCCCTACCCCTCCGTCCTGTACACCGCCGCTCGATCCGACGAATGCGTACGCGCATATCAGCGCTCACGACGTGCTTCGGCCTCTTTGCAACGCATGCGCTAGTAGACGCCGTGCACAGCTTGGGTGAGGTGTGTGACCATGGCCATGGGTGGGTCCGCATTTTTTAAGCCACTCGTCCTTCCTTCCCGCCGATTCATTCTTCTTATTCCTTTTTATTGGGTCCCGATGTCTTTCTTGCGGCTATTCGTCCGCGTCCGTTCTCCCACCGTGCCCTTTCCATTTCCTCCCTCCCCCTCCCTTCTTTATTTCCTGTCCTTTTCGTGCGTCATCACCGCTTTGGCTCGTCCTCGTGTTCCCCGCTTGGGCCAATATACGACGGCTCGCAGCCCCGACCTTGGGTGCGATGACGCGCGCACGACGGGGTGCCATTGTGCTGACGCGGCAGTGGCGTGGTACGCGACGTGCAGCGTGTGGATGCGCGCCTGCCGTGCGGGCTGGGGTGGGTACCGGCTCGCCCGTTGTGCTGCTGCAGCGCGCGTTGCCGGTTGGTGCTCCAGCAGCGCCGCCGTCTATGAGATTTGCGCCTGTGCGCACCGGTTCCCTTGGGATCCCGCGTGCGCCCTTTGGATCCCGCATATATTTCGAGACGCAGATGCCACTTTTGCGACGCAGCGCGGCGGGGGTCAGAGGCCTGATTATCGCGGTGCCCTTCAAATCCCTCTTTTTGCGGCGTGGCGGAGTCTGATGCGTCTTATGGGATGGCCAGTAAGTATCCGTGTCGTCGGACGACCAGTGCGGGTGGCAAGCGATACACCTTCTTCCGCGTTTTCTTTCCTTTCCTTTTCTTTTCTGATTCTTTTTATTTTTGGTCGCACTGTGTACTCGTCCCCTTCGCCGTATATACCGCGTCCATCCCCGAGGTGGATATTAGCGTCCCCACGGGCATCCGCGGCCAGTGCGCCTTCTGTGCTGAGGGGCACTACTGCGTGCGCGTCGGGGTGTGGTGCTTTGGGGAGTAGAAGGGCGGTGGGGCGGCGTGGGTGCGCAGTCTGTTTTGGGCGTTGGTGCCGGGTACTTTCTTTTTTAAAGAAGTACCATTCTGTTCCCTTCCCATTCCATTGTATTCTCCTCGATTTCCGATTTCCTTTCCTTCCTCTCTATCACGAGTTTACTATTAGACTCATTCGGGACCGGAATACAAGGAGTCTTCAATCCCGTCAAGTTCTATGCATATGCATACTGCGGCCCGGTCATCGGTAGTCTCGGTTCGCTATTCGACACCAGCAAACAGTGTCAACAGGATGACTGTTTCATCTGTTTGACTTCTTTCTATCACCCCATACTAACTTATGGCGAGAATTTATTCCGTGAGATGGCGCTCGACGCGCGCGGAATGCTGCTGGTGTCTTTCGCTTCGCGAGGGTACAGTCGCGAAAGTTCTGAATCTTCAACTGCGATGCGTACAAGTAAATTACCCACCCAAATCACACAATATGAGCTGCTGTGTGGGAGATTAGTGAAGAGAGGATATCGGGGTGGTAAGAATTTGAGAGCGGTGATCACTATGTGGGAGACTTGGTAAACATTGTGTGACGGAACGGCGTCGAAAGCACTGTTATCCCGATATTTTGGGGGTTTTTTTTGGGGGGAACTGAGTCTGCCAGCACGCATTCCTCACGTCAGAGTGGATATTATTTTAGCAAACATCGGGTCCATGGAGAAGCAGATGTAATTAGGAAAAGAAACCAAGGATGCCACACCACGCCGACCGAACTCGTCGTGCCCCCCACATATTGAGAAGCAGATATAATTTACATCAGGAAAACCCGCCTTTCCCAATTGGCCATAATTTGCCCCAATTGTCTCCAATTTCGGAATTATCTTGGATTGGGAATTTGCGCAAGTCCCGATATTAAATTTCCAATTGGCAACCAATTGGTGGCAATTGGACGAGATTATTTCGAATTACTGAGTGAATATCTCATTGTTGGATACTTCATTTTCAAATACCACAGGATAGAATGGCTTGGAAAATTGTATTAAACTCGGAATAACGGTGAGATACATAGTATAACTACTATAAAGAGGACGGCCTATTAGACGAGGTGGGATGACCCGAGAAGTCGACAACATTGCAAACGGATGCCGGCTTGACACATCTTGACGGTTGACGGAGCTTGACGAGATTAGCTTGAGGGAGATTTGATGGTAGAGCAACGAGAAACCCGATATAAAAGCACGCCGTTGAAGGTGACTTGCGGAGCTTGGGACTTGATATAAAAGGAATGCAGAAGGATACAAGGGTTAATGGCCTCGAACAATGGTGGATGGATGTCGGCTGAGGGGGGGGTGTTTGCGCGTGCGGGTCGGCGGCCGCGAGTAGGCAGGACACAGATCGTTCATGGTCTTGCTTTGTTTGAGTGTTGGATGGCAGCTTGAAGGGGGGTGTTTGCGCGTGCGGGTCAGCGGCCGCGAGTAGGCAGGACACAGATCGTTCATGGTCTTGCTTTGTTTGAGTGTTGGATGGCAGCTTGGTCGAAGCGAAGGGGGCGACGGACAGGAGGCAGCTGGGAGCCAAGAGGAAGATAATCCACGCGGAAGAGGCGGAGCGTGTATGGCCGGAGTCATTGAGAAGGAAAACTGAGGGAGGAGAAGGGAATTGGGGCCGAAACGTTGGAGGACATGGTGGGGAAAGGAAGGAAGGATGACAGAAAGATGCGCTGGCAAAATCAAAGTTAGACAATGTTTGGCTGATGGGCGGAGTTTGAATGACTTGACAGCTCTCACAGTCGCTGTAATCTGAGATTTAACTTTTCTCGTCCTCTCCAAGGTGCAACAGACTCATACAATGGTGCCTCCTGTTGAATGGATGAGGTACATGATGTTTATTGCCAGAATTCAGTTTTTCAAACAAATTATCGAAAATTATTCGGAAATATTGTATTACAGATCATTATGGACAATTGCCGCCAATTGGCGAGGAATTTTGGAAAGTGGTTTTTCCTGATGTAAAGGAATTGGGAAAACTAGCAAAGAACACCACACCACACCACACCAACCCAAAGCGTCGTCCCTCCCCCCCTCCCCCATCCACCCAACGCGCCACATCCCGAGACGCGCAAAGTCGCGATCGCGAGCGTGTAAAGTGAATCGTGCGGGCATTGCACCCACGCCTCCTCCCGCACGCCACGCGGACAATCAACGTCCGTACCGACGAGGGAGATGGGGCCGTATTCGCAAACGGCAAACCAAAAGAGCAAAACGATGCGAAAAGAAATTATGCGCAGCGAGGAACGGACTGAGAAAAAGTATGTGGGACGACGCGCAAAAGAAACTACGCCTAAATGACTAGAAAACAAGAAACTGCGCAAAGAAATGCCGCGGGGCAGGAGAGGAGTGGGATTAGAATGCAAAGCGGGAAGATTCGAGTAGAATACAAGGGGGCGGATAGAGCACAACGGAGAAGTTTACAGACGGGAAAAGGTGAGCGGAGAACAACAAGAAACGAAAAGAAAGTAGGGATCGGATCGGATTGCGCGACGAAAAGGGAAAAAAAGGGGGCGGAAGGACGAGGATAAAGAATGTGGGGGAAGGAAAGGCGCGTACACCCACGCAGTAAGAGAACACGCGCCGACGAACAAGCGGGAACAAAAAGTAGGTAGAAAAAACAGAAACACCCAAAAAACGGCAGGAAAAAGAGCCCCCAAAAAGGACACACACAGACGACTCACCCATGGCCACATGGAACGAAGATGCCGAAGCGCCTTGTTGTAAGCGTGGTCTCCTTCCACTGCGCGCCGATGTGCGCGCACGCGTCTGCGGGATCCGCGAGGTTCGCCGCGGCAGGCGTGATGAGCGCGGGGAGCGCGTGAGGGCGAGGAGCGTACGCTTGAGGGGTAAGGCGAGGGCGGCAATGTGCGGGGAGTGGGAGGACAGGAAGACAGACGGTGGACGGTGGGTGGAAGAGGAAGGGAAGGAGTGGGCGAAATGCGATCCAGCAAAGTAGGGTGCACGGGCGGAGTGATGGGAAAGACGAGCGGGGTGTGCTCCGCGGGGTGCGCAGGGGTGGCGTACAGCGCGCAGACGCCACACTACTGGGTCACGTATGCGCAGAGCTCGGGATGGAGTGGCCTAGTCGGGCACGATGTCCTTGTCGATGAGCGCGTACTGCGTGCGCGCGTCCTCGTTGTCGTATATGGTCGGCACGGGCTCTGTCAGCTGTACCGTGTGTAGGAGTCCCCGTATTCGCGCAACGCAGAGCATGTATCGTAGCCTACGTAGACTCGAAGTACTCTCCCGCCGAGAGGTGTGCTACTGGAGGGTACACTGCGAGGCGAGAAGCAGCAAGAGGGAGCTAGCAAACGGACGAAGCCCGGGCGTACGCATATGAGCAAAGCTGCGAGGCGAGAGAGGAGGGGACGACGGATGAGCGGGATTTGGGGTTGTAAGGAAGAACAAGTGGGTTGAAAGAAGGAAGAAAGAAACGCACTTCCCGGACGGTCGTTGCGAAGAGGCCGAAGCGCGGACGCGTTTGTGGGATCCGGGACGTGCGCGCGGGCGCGCCAGTGTGCGGCGCGTAGGAGGGGGATGGATAGGGTGTACGTGTGCATGTGCGGAAGGGGGAAAGAAGGAACACAGGGCGGCGGCACGCGATGCAGCAAGGTCGGGTACGCAGGCAGCAGGGCGGGAAAGACGAGCGGGGCGTGTGCTGCCTAGGGTGCTGTGCGCGGGCGGCAGCACGGATACACTGCGTGCGCTCGTCCTCGTCAGTGTCGGGGATCGTGGGCGTTGCGCACGCAGAACGGAGGCGCCTACATCGCTTCCTCGGTGCCGCTGTGGAACAGATGCGGGGAGGTAATGGGGGCGGCGCTGTGTGCACTGGCAGGCGGTAGCAGGGTGGGGTTATTCTTCGAGGACCAGGATGAGGAAGAGGGGAGAGAAGCGAGAAAAATGGGAGGAGCAGAAAGAAGTCGTTTAGCGCTGTTTGGCTGCGGTAACCAGCGGCCGCGTTGATCCGAGTTGACTCGTTTGACTGGATTCGAGCTTTCAAGTTTCTCGTGCGTCCATCCATCACTGGTAACGAGCGAGTATATCTGCGGTTTGTTGTAATTGCAAATAGTGTGCTCATGATTTTCAATGCCGTCGTCGCGTCGAAAAAAAAAAAACTTCAACGAAATGACGGATGCCTTCGGAGGGAATCGAACCACCGCCTTCCTCTTATCGTTGATCTCTTCAGGGCACGGATTGGATATTGAGGACGGCCACCATGGCCATGAAGGCTTGATCCCCCTCTATTCAACCGGCATTTATTACAGCCTTACATGCATACGTGAAGAAAGAAAAAAGGAGAGAGCAACTCTGACCCCGTACACTCAAAATGAGGACGACGGCTTTGACCACAAAGGCTTGATTCCACTCTGCGATCATGCTCAATTTATTGTAGTGGCCGAGAAAAAAAAATAGAAGTGTGATATGCATGCCAGAGTCCAACCCCTGACTGTCTCTTTGATGCAATACTACAGACTCGCTTCAATAAATAATTCACATGGATCCTGGTTCTGGTCCCTTCGGCCAGACGTTTGATCATGTCGTGCCCATTTTATTTTATTTTTCAACCCCGATTGAAAATATTTTCGCCCGTTTTTGTTGCGTACCTCTCGATGTGCTGAGTTTTCTCCCTACCATAGGACCCCCGATAATAGGTGGGAAGGCTAGGTCCGTGTCCGGATAAAATTTTTGGGTTTTGGTCTTCCAGGCCAGGTTCTGTCCAGACAAAAATTAGGTGGTTTGGCCAAAATGCTAGGTCGTGTCCAGACAAAAATCACCGGTTGGGACAGGATTGGGAGTAAAATTTTCGACCATGATGAGATCAAGATTGTATTTTTTGGCTTGAAACTTGCTTGAAATGGCCTACATTCATGCAAATCAGTGCCAAACTTGCATGCAGACATGCACCGATAATTTTTTGTGTTTTTATAGCCCGTGGGAGCGAAAAATTACCTATTTGAACGACTTTCCCACGGTCAGGCTAGGTCTTTGTCCGGACAAAAAATCCCGAATCTCACCAAAACTGTCCGGACAAAAAACCCCATATTTGGGACTTTCGGGACCTAGCCTTCCCACCTATTATTGGGGGTCCTCCTACCATGCGGCCAAATTAATACCAGAACGGGTAGATAGCGGTGTAGACCGCGCCTGGACATGATACGGTGCATCTATCGATATTATCCTCCCAGAGCACCCGTTCGACTCGGGGTCGAGCCATTCAGGTTCAGAGATACAATTTTTTTTCCTCTTAATTTTTGTCTGTCTTTTTACCCACTGCCCCCGACCGACATATTTCCTCAGTATCTCTAACCTTTTGGCTGCACGTCATACGTACATAAATAAATGATTCGCCACCAATTAATTATTTCCCATCAGCAGCCAATTTCGAAACTATATTCAGAGCTAATCTGCGAAAAAATTGGAATAAAATAAATCAACGGTAGTTGGAATCAAATCACCCCGGTCTTGTGTACAACTCGAAGCTTCTCCCAACCTAGCTGGCTACTCACAAAGTACGAGTACACACTGACTCTGCATCTCTCGCGCAAAAAAAAAAACTCTCAT
This sequence comes from Mycena rebaudengoi, assembly GCA_029282285.1. NCBI lineage: Eukaryota > Fungi > Basidiomycota > Agaricomycetes > Agaricales > Mycenaceae > Mycena > Mycena rebaudengoi. The sequence continues at coordinate 560,478 of JARJCX010000024.1, forward strand.
TATCCACCACCGCATAATGTCTTCGCGGGGAATCAAACCCACTCCTCCCTACAGACTGCGTATATGTATCATGTGAGCAGGGCAATCCACGAAGACCGAATCCTATTCTTGCGGAGTTGAATACATGCCGCTCAAATTCTGTGATTTAGGATGAGTGAGAATGAACAAGCAGCTTATTTACAAGCATATCACGGGCAAGATTCCGGATGTCCACCACAGCACCTGCGCAAAGCGAAGGACACTGTAGAAGTTCCCGTGATGAGCCGATATAAGAAGTGAAAAACAAGTATTTGCAGCTTAGACCCGAGCCTCCCGAGGAGCGCTGAATGCTTAGTTAAAAGTTGAAGGGAATTGTATTCAGGTCCCGAGGTAAGAGAAATCACAGCGACGGATATCATAATATTAATCCGGGTTTCATCCTGCTCGCCATCTACATCGACCCAGGAAGGCAACTCGAGGGAAATGGAGGAGAATACGATGATGGGAATATAAATGGGAACGGACGGATTGGAAACGGGACGCAATGAGATGAGAGGTTTTTTGTAAAAAAAAGGCATTCAACATCCATACCCCTAAGGCACTCCAGCCCCACGCCCGAGCCACGTACAGTGCGCACTACAACGCCCAAAGCGCAGTCCGCCGCGTCTGCATCCCCACCCCACACACAGAACAGCACGGCCATGCCGCAGCACTGCCAATGTGACCAACCAGCGCCGCACCAAGCATCTACGCCCCGCAGGACGCAGGCGCTGCGCCGCGGATGCTCGTGGGGACACCAATATCCGCCCGGGGACGGACGCAGGATAAACGGCGAAGGGAAGGAGAACATGTGCAACGCGAACAAAAAAAAAACGAGTTGCGCGAATGAGGAAAAAACTACCGAAGAATCAAATGAATCAACCACGGAAGGAAGCGTATGCAGAGAGGACGACACATGTAGCGCAACATAATGGCCATTCGATGGGGACCTCGCAGCAGGTGGGATCCGCGTCTCTTAAGAGCAATCCAAGGTGCGCCGCCGCGAATAACGAAGAAAGGCGCAACAATGGCGGGAGAGAGAATACAGGAAGAAGAGAGTGCAGGGCATCCGACCCTGCCGCACCGCGTCTCGAAAGTGCGTCTCGAAGTATATGCGGGATGTGAAGAGCACCAGCGCGCGCAGGCGCCAACCCCCGGAGGCGCGAACCCTCAAAGAGGTGGTGCTGCAGCCAAACTGTGCCCCCCGCATCCCGGGCGTGCACCTTGCGCGCCATTCACCCGCTGCAGCACAGCCGGAGCGCCCCGCCGCAGCACAGCGGGAGTCGGCACGCACCCCACCACACACGGCGCGCGCATAATCATGCAGCACGACCGCGTGTCGTGCACCCCCCCCCACAACCGCGTCGGCATCACCTCACCGCGTCAGCACCCCACTGCCCGCGCGCGCAAGGTTGCGGATGCGCCCCATCGCACCCAAAGTCGCGGCTGAGTGGCCTCATGCCCTTGACTCCGAGTGATGGGGACTCGGGGAAACTCAAGCAAAGAAAGAGAGGGGATCTCGCCATGGAAGAGAAGGAAGAAAAAGACAGGGAGGGAGGGAGGAAAGACAGGAGAAAGAAAACAGGTAGAAAGAACCAGAGACCAGAAGAACGGGACGGGAAGACGAAAACAGCAAAACAAAAAAAAAGAACAGACACACGACTCACCCATTGCCACACACGTCGCGAAGATGCCGAAGCACTTCGTTGTGTTGCCGCCATCAAGTGTGGTGTCCTTCCCGTGTGCGTACGCGTTCGCGGGATCCGCGAGGTACGCCGCGGGAGGCGTGATGAGCGCGGGGAGGGGCGGCGAGGGCGCGGCATTGTGCAGGGCGTTAGAAGTGGGAGGTGTCCGTGTGCATGTTCCAGTACGAGTACGAGGATGGGTGAGAGCGGTAAGAGGAAGGAGGAAAGGCAATGCAGCAAAGTTAGTGTACGCGTAGAGCTTGCGCTGGGCTTCCAAGTTAATCAGCACGTACTGCGGGCGCACATCCTCGTCGTTGTCGTGTCACTGGTGTCAAGACCCTAACCGTAGTAGGTCCGTAACCCGTTCATCCCCGTATCCGCAACGCAGAGCGTGTACCGCACGGTTGTCGTCCGGGTGGCCGATAGAGTGCTGATCAGGATGGTGTGTATACTGCCGAGGAGCCCGTTCAGCCAGAGCGAGGAGAAAAGCCCCAGTAAGTAAATCAGGCCCGGTTAGAGGGATGGGAAGAGCAGCGGGGATTTGGCGCTGTTTGGCTACGGCAGGCGTGGCAAAGAGCGGATTGCTCCGATTTGTTCTGATTGGGTTTCTCGTCAAGTTGCGGCGGAAATGATTTTTTTTTCTAATCCGACTGCTATGCAAAACTTAGTTTCTTATCGGAACTGGTATGCACTGGGAGAAAAAGGAAAAGAAAAAAAAAAGAATTGCTTCCATCATTTCATGCCTCCGCCTTCCTCATTGATATATGGACCACCATGGCCCACAACGGCTCCGTGCCTTTCCTATAAACCCGTATTTACACGGCTTTTTCCTTCGTGTGCGGGGTGCTAAACTATACACACACAGAGACACACGAGTCAGGCCTCCTGGGGATTCGAACCCCTCCTTCCTCTTATGGTCACGAGTCTTAATAGGAAAATGAACAGTCGGGCCTCGGCGCCACCGTTGACGGGCGGCATCAACCCTGATGTTGCTCAGACTCAGTCATGTATCACATGTGGTGCAAAATCAGTCTAGAGCCTCGGGTGAAAAATGCTGCCAAGTGTTGTGAGATATCATGGGTGATTCCGAGCCTCACTGTTTCTCTACAACATCAGGATCTAGCAGCAAGTCGTGGTATAATCTCCGAGCCAGGAGACTAATCTGTGTTTGAATTGAAATTCAATTTGACTGCATTAAATTCTTTTTTACAAAATCAAGTTGCCAGCAGCACAGCTAAGATTCACAGTTACTGTATTTTTTCAATCAATTCAATGATCACCCATCGCAGGGTTACTGTACTATTACAAGTTCAGGTTCAGGTTCAGTGAAATGATCGAACCTGAACCTGAAGTTCGGGGGGGGGAGGGGGGGAGATGCGTTACCCGAATGTCTGATTTGACAATTTGACAACCCAAATTTTGGCGTGATGCCGGGGAAATTTTCGACAAATTCAACAAAAAGTTGGTCGGAATCAAGCTTTTTGTGAGGGAACGACCATGTTTTGCATGACGAACTGTCTGCAAGATTCGACGACTGCCTGGGTGAGGGGTGATGAACTACCAAGTTCAATGTCGACAGGTACCTGCGTGACACGTGACTGTCGATCTAATTGTAATAGTACAGTACTCAATGTGCCCAACGGCTCAGCGCTCAACACCCGCAATATCACCGAAGTGTAAAAAAGGTCATTGCTGATGAAAATTGCGGCTCCTGCGTCGACAATTTCCGAGCTATTGAATTGTTTAATCGGAATTTTGGATCACAGTTGCACCCTCTGTTGAATCAATTGAAAAAATACAGTACTTAACAGGCATCATGAAGGTCACAAAAGTCATTACAGTTTCTTCTCAAGTAATACCCAGTTCATAAATCTGGACTATAGGATGAGAATTCAATGATATTTGATCAGAGACAGGGTTATTTCATACAAGCAGTCATCTATTCGTCATGTACATTATTATTTTCGAACAAGTGGGGAATCACTGGATATTTGACTTTTCACTGGTTGAACATTTCAAGTTTTTCAGTGAAAAAATTGGTGACAGACTTGAATTTTTTTTCACCTATTTTTTCAGCGAAAAAAGGGGTGAAAAATGTAAAACTATTTTCAACCCTTTTGTAGCTCAAAAATGAGGTGAAAAATGTGAAAATAATGTGGTGGCTTTTGTTTCAAGGGAAACACCAATATTTCATACACATTTGAGGGCATGAATTGAGGTAAAAAATGTAAAACCTTTTTCACAACTTTTTTCAGGTAGAGAGATACAGTAAAATGCATGGAAAATGAGCAGGAAATGATGGCGTAAAATGGGAAATCCGGAATCAATGTTTTCACCCATTTTTCACCATCTTTTGCTGCGCTTTTTGCGCTGAAAAAAGGATGAAAAAACACATGATATTTAATACACATTTTTCGCCGTATTTTTGGAGGCAAATAATTCAAGTTTTCCAGTGAAAAATGAGTGAAGAATTTTGCTGTATTTTCACCTATTTTTTCAGTGAGAAAAGGGGTGAAAAATGTAAAACTATTTTCACCACATGTTTTGCTCAAAATCAAGTGAAAAATGTGAAAATAATGGGGTGACTTTTGTTTCAAGGGAAACACCAATAATTTACACACATTGGAGGGCAGGAATTGAGGTGAAAAATGCAAAACCTTTCCCACCACTTTTTTCAGTTGAAGAGATGCAGTAAAATGGGTGGAAAATCAGCAGCAAAGTATAGTGAAAAATGGGAAGCCCAAAATACACATTTTTCACCTTCTTTTTCAGAGATTTTTTCACTGAAAAATGGATGAAAAAGGGAGTATCATTTATTACCAGTTTTTCAGGGCTAAATGTAAGTGAAATTTTTAAAATGTTCTTTTGAGCATTTCACAGTGTCAATGATAGTGAAAAATGTGAAATGCAGTCATTATGATCTGGATTGCAATCAGTATTCTGGCTCAGTCTGTTCTTAACTGAGTCATCGGGGAACACACTGCTACCTTGTGTCTTGTGTATCACAATATCACTGTAGAAGACTTGGCATGGCAGGGGGGAATCCGGGGTGGATCTGTATTCCTGTTGTTGTTTTGAGTCAATGTAGGCCCAAATCACTCAGTGGCTACTGCACTGCAGCTCTGTGGTCTTCCACAGCCCAATGGATGTCATCAGGAAAAAAACACTTTCCTCAGTAGGGCTAGGTATAGGGATGGTCACAGGTACGGGTCAACCCGGCAGGTTTCCGGGTCGGGTCGGCCTGGGTACGGGTACGGGTCCCAATTTTAGTAGACCCAAAACCCTTTGGATACACCGTGGGTCTGGGAACATCAAATTTGTTATGGAATTTAACTCATTTCAGGGCAGTTGGACATCACTACCAGCTATCAAAGGTACTCCCAACCTTTCGTTAAGCACCTGATGCCTTTAAAAAGCTTAATTAGTCAACATATTTCATGTTTGAAGGTGTTAAACCTTCCCGGCAGGCTTCGGCAGGCATGATCCGATCAATTCGGACAACCCATGGACAACCCGTAGACCCGCAGGTTTGGGTCTGGGTTTTCCGGGTTTGGGTCCGGGTCGACTGTTTTATACCCAGACCCGTACCCATGACCATCCCTAGCTAGGTAGGCTCAGTAGCACTCATAGCCTGGTACACAAGTCCCCATTATATAGTGCCTGGTAGCCCTTGCACTGCAATTCAGTAGCCCTTGGTAGCGACACCATATGTGTACAGTAGCTGTATATCGACCACAATATCAACGTGTAGTGGGGAATAGTCGACAACAATTGCACACAAAAAATGGGGGGAAATCAAAAATATTTATATATAAATAGACTATTACAAGTATGCTGATTGACCCGTAACCACTGCCTCAGTGGTAAACCAAGGGGAAAACCAGGACACATACCTGCAAGGACATATTAGAAGAGAACAAGACACACAGCAAAAAAAACATACCAGGAACGAAATCATGGCAATCATAATTGCGAGAGTGGCATGAGCTAAGTTTCAAGTGTGCCGGGTCAATCAGCATACTTGTAATAGTCTATTTATATATAAATATTTTTGATTTCCCCCCATTTTGTGTGCAATTGTTGTCGACTATTCCCCACTACACGTTGATATTGTGGTCGATATACAGCTACTGTACACATATGGTGTCGCTACCAAGGGCTACTGAATTGCAGTGCAAGGGCTACCAGGCACTATATAATGGGGACTTGTGTACCAGGCTATGAGTGCTACTGAGCCTACCTAGCTAGGGATGGTCACGGGTACGGGTCTGGGTATAAAACAGTCGACCCGGACCCAAACCCGGAAAACCCAGACCCAAACCTGCGGGTCTACGGGTTGTCCATGGGTTGTCCGAATTGATCGGATCATGCCTGCCGAAGCCTGCCGGGAAGGTTTAACACCTTCAAACATGAAATATGTTGACTAATTAAGCTTTTTAAAGGCATCAGGTGCTTAACGAAAGGTTGGGAGTACCTTTGATAGCTGGTAGTGATGTCCAACTGCCCTGAAATGAGTTAAATTCCATAACAAATTTGATGTTCCCAGACCCACGGTGTATCCAAAGGGTTTTGGGTCTACTAAAATTGGGACCCGTACCCGTACCCAGGCCGACCCGACCCGGAAACCTGCCGGGTTGACCCGTACCTGTGACCATCCCTATACCTAGCCCTACTGAGGAAAGTGTTTTTTTCCTGATGACATCCATTGGGCTGTGGAAGACCACAGAGCTGCAGTGCAGTAGCCACTGAGTGATTTGGGCCTACATTGACTCAAAACAACAACAGGAATACAGATCCACCCCGGATTCCCCCCTGCCATGCCAAGTCTTCTACAGTGATATTGTGATACACAAGACACAAGGTAGCAGTGTGTTCCCCGATGACTCAGTTAAGAACAGACTGAGCCAGAATACTGATTGCAATCCAGATCATAATGACTGCATTTCACATTTTTCACTATCATTGACACTGTGAAATGCTCAAAAGAACATTTTAAAAATTTCACTTACATTTAGCCCTGAAAAACTGGTAATAAATGATACTCCCTTTTTCATCCATTTTTCAGTGAAAAAATCTCTGAAAAAGAAGGTGAAAAATGTGTATTTTGGGCTTCCCATTTTTCACTATACTTTGCTGCTGATTTTCCACCCATTTTACTGCATCTCTTCAACTGAAAAAAGTGGTGGGAAAGGTTTTGCATTTTTCACCTCAATTCCTGCCCTCCAATGTGTGTAAATTATTGGTGTTTCCCTTGAAACAAAAGTCACCCCATTATTTTCACATTTTTCACTTGATTTTGAGCAAAACATGTGGTGAAAATAGTTTTACATTTTTCACCCCTTTTCTCACTGAAAAAATAGGTGAAAATACAGCAAAATTCTTCACTCATTTTTCACTGGAAAACTTGAATTATTTGCCTCCAAAAATACGGCGAAAAATGTGTATTAAATATCATGTGTTTTTTCATCCTTTTTTCAGCGCAAAAAGCGCAGCAAAAGATGGTGAAAAATGGGTGAAAACATTGATTCCGGATTTCCCATTTTACGCCATCATTTCCTGCTCATTTTCCATGCATTTTACTGTATCTCTCTACCTGAAAAAAGTTGTGAAAAAGGTTTTACATTTTTTACCTCAATTCATGCCCTCAAATGTGTATGAAATATTGGTGTTTCCCTTGAAACAAAAGCCACCACATTATTTTCACATTTTTCACCTCATTTTTGAGCTACAAAAGGGTTGAAAATAGTTTTACATTTTTCACCCCTTTTTTCGCTGAAAAAATAGGTGAAAAAAAATTCAAGTCTGTCACCAATTTTTTCACTGAAAAACTTGAAATGTTCAACCAGTGTTTATGGTGTTCAATGTGTTGCTGTAATTTGGACAAATTCTCTTGAGCAATGATGGTTTCCTTGTGCTCTGGACCTAAGGTTGAACCATTCGTGTCAAGCACAGTCGAGAGGAGATGCTCTGCCTGCGAACTTCCCCAGATCCCTGTAGATTGCTGCCAAGAGGACCCCCGAAACCCGGTCAGATGCCTGTCCAGCCAAAAATTCAATTCGGATAAAATCTGCCGAAAATTTTGGTGATCCCAGGTCGATTTCGGATAAAAAGTTCACATTTTTGGCCTCGATGTGAGACCAGAAATTCGGATAAAGTGTCGCGCTAGACGGGGAGCCCAGGTCAGAGTTCGGATAAAAAAATTGTGTGGCTGAAACTTCTATATATAAACTGTGTGGTGGCTTCTTTGTTTGCCGCTTCACGTGCAGAGCAAATATGTGCAGACAAGGCTAATATATTGATTCGAAAACTCTCCCTCCCCTGCATCAATGGCCATCGAGGTCATACATATTCTAGATACTGATGAGCTCCCACAATTTCATCCAGAGCATTGGATTGGATGCAACAAAACATATCCATCGTCACCACCGCAGGAGTTGGATGAATATTGCCAAAATCAATTGTCCATTCCTCGATGCGTGGTCGACGTGTTTCTAGCCTAGTCCTGTTGCCATCACGGGGTTCCGATTGGAGTGCGGCCTTATGACATAATCATCGGACTTTGAAATTTCGTCGCGTCGGTTTCACGACGCAGACTTCGTAAATGTGATTCTTTTGGAGAATCGAAGCTTTCAGACATGTATTACACATCTAGTCTCCTCAGATCTTCGATAATCGTCCCAACAAGTGCTGAAAACATTGAACCCACGGAAACCGCCGAAAGCTGATGGCATCAGCTGATGTTTCCCACAAGCGCGTCGCAAAACTTCAGATGTATGTAACGAGCTCAGAAAAATACAGTGTCAAAACCCAGAAGCGAAAAAAAAAAGTTTGCTCCGTGTTATCGGAGCACAAGCGAAAATTCGATTATCCAAAGTAGCCTACTGTGTACTACAGACCTTGAGTTGTATACTCAAATATTTTTTGAATCTTTGGTGCAGTCGTTGTGTCACACAGCGCGATCACTTATTTAGCAACTTGGGGTTTGACCCGGATGCGAAAATCTCGGTGGTATGCGATCACAGACGTCATTTCACTTCCCTCCTGTGTACACATGCATCCCACAGGTAACCCCCAGACCGTCCACGTGGGACGCAGGCCCAGAGGAATCGATGGGCTGAACAAGAGCTTGAACGAACATATGGATGTGGAAAACGAGGATGTCACGATGATGAGCCTATCCCCATCTCCCAGCCCAACCGAGCGCGGTGGAAAACGCTGAGGCAATACTCCAGCATATAATACTCGCTCTGCAAAGCGCCGTAGATGCCAATGAGCCACAACCGTGCACAGCATATACAATTTTTTGGTCGTATGAATGAGATTTTGTCTTTTTGGGCCACTGTTTGATTTTTCGCGAGCGCTAATTTCAATCGAGGCCCGTTTTCGCGCAGTATGTTACTTGCCAGCCCTTAATGTATCCCACAAAAAAAAAACAGCTTAAACGACCACGGGGTTCACGCTCAAAATGGAAACTTCTCGCTTCCGGGCATTTTTCGCTTCCGGGTTTTGACACTGTATTATAGATGCATAGAACACGTTGAACGACTCACCAGACCAGTTTTTTGGGTTTAATCATCACAATGTCACATCCAAAGTCACACTTGTGCCACGAGCATTTATTACCCAAATTCTACAAGCTCATGCAGCGGAGGATTACAGGCAGCCACGAACATCGTATCTGAAACATCTAGAGGAGGAGCTGAAGCAGAAGAAGGATGCTGAGTTATGGTTTGCGGCATTGTGGGAAGAGCGAGGCCACTGGTTACCTTTCCGATGTAACTTTCAACTGCTGACCCTCAGCTATGGTACGTGCATACCGTTGTACCCCCACATCCTTCTCATTCACCTGACCTTTCCTCAGGGGACCCGCTCAAGATGAAAGGGACATCGCACAAAATTATCCAAAAGACGTTGTGGTGGCTGAGAGGCCGGTTTGATAAAAAATTCAAATGCGACGGAGATATTCTCACCTGCGGCGTCCAAACCGATGCAACATCTTGTGGACTCATTTCTGGCAATACTATTGCTCACAATACTGTCGGAGAGCATCTCTGGGACGCCTCTCGCAGGGTCCAAGAAAGAATGAGGTGGTTCGAGGTTCTCTCGATGCTCTGTATCGAAAGTGAAGCAGTTGTATGTCATTTATCATGAATAAAAGGTGGACTGCAACTTAAACACCTCTAGATAACGCTGGGTCCCACTAGAAATTCAAGCATGGAAGGTTTCAGCAACATCGACACAGACATTCAGCCACCCACATTGCCGTTGTCCCTGGCGCGGATTCTCAACCCCATTCCTACCCCTGAAGCTGAAGCCCCTCCCACGGCACAACATATGACAATTCCAGCATTCTTGAGTCGACTGCTGAATCCCATCCCCACTCTCACACAACCTCTTGAAAGAGTATCCCAGAGCTCGGGCTGGTCACCGATAGCGTCCGATGACTCTGATCTGCCCATGCGCGCGATATCTGTGAATAGCCAGGAGGTTCAGGTCGAAATGACAGACCTGTATTATAACGAGAGGTCGGATTTGGATGAGAGCGGACTATGGCCAGAGACGGATGAGAGTGGGTGGACGAACGAGTTGGACATCGACATCAAGATGGATATCAGCGGTGCTGTCGACAAATTTAGCAAGATCTAAAGCATTCCTCACAGGATCGTAGCAGACGCTGAATTTTACGAGGTCCTCATCTCAACTGGTGACGAGTCCTGCGCAATTGACTTCCATGCCAATCTCCTCCCTATTCATATTCGGCTGAACCGATCGGTCTTCAATGCAGCGACCCGCCTTGCCACACTCCCCCCTTCACACCCTCTGCACCGCGTGGTTGCGCGCTGCCGGCGCGTCTCCCGATTCCACCGTTCCTCCATCCACCTCCTCCACGCCGCGTTCCCCATCCTCAACAACATCTTCGAGGCCGTAGACCCCCACCTCGAGATCGAACGAGCGCCGCCCGGAACGATCATCACGCGCATCGCGCCGGACAAGGACACAGCGCGGAGAGAGGAGGAGGAAATCGCGCGAGGAGGAGGGGTGCGAGTGTACACGGACGGTTCGGGCTACGAAGGAGGCATCGGGGCAGCGGCGGTTGCGTGGGACAGGAACGGGGAGGCGGTGTACAGGACGAAGCACCTGGGCCCGATGAGCGGGCACACAGTGTTTGAATCCGAGCTCGTCGGGGTGATCCTCGCCCTCGACATCGTCAAGAGCATCCCGCGGCTAACTGACGTCGACATATTCACAGACTGTCAGCCCACAATCACTGCCCTCGCGGCCCCTCGTCCACAGCCGGGTCAGCACCTACTCGCCCTCTTCCACTCTCTCCACCGCCGCCTACTGCGCGCCCGTCCCACACTTAAGATTCGCATACACTGGGTCCCGGCGCACGTCGGAAGCGCAGGCAACGAAGCGGTCGATGCGCGAGCGAAGGAAGCAGCTCAAGGAGCGTCCTCCCCCCTCGCAGCTCGCATCCGCCCCTTCGAGCACCCCTTCCCCATTAGCAAAGCGGCGGCTATAGACGCAGGCACGAAGGGCTTCAAAGCACGATGGCTAGAGGAATGATCGAACTCCCCGCGCTTCCGTCGGATCTCCCAGTTCGACAGCGCTCGGCCCTCCAACGCGACAGCACGGATGTACGAAGGCCTGAGTCGCCCACAGTGCAGTGTCCTCACGCAACTGCGCACGACTCACATCGGACTCAACGCCTTCCTCTACCAGTTCCACCTCGCGCCCTCCCCGGACTGCCCCCTCTGCCTCATTCCTGAGACCGTCCCCCATTTTCTCCTCTCGTGCCCGCGCTTCAGGCGCCAACGCCTCGACCTCATCCGGCGCCTCGGTACCGCGCGTCTCTCCCTACGCCTCCTCCTGTCCGCCAAAGCCGACCCCAAACATGTCTTGACATTCGTTCGCGACACTGAACGACTCCCCCGCTACTCGCTATAGCCCCGTTTCTTTTTTCTTTATATACATTTTCTTTTCCTCCTCCCACAATACTGTCTCATACTCATTTCTTATATTGCCAAATCATCCTGCCTACGATACAAATTCATACACACCCTCACAGCACCCTTCGCATCCACCCCCTCTTAGACTACCAGCCCCGGACGCCATCCCCAGTTAGCTAGAGTAATTACATGTACGTCGTATAGTGCTACATGGGCCCCAAGGGGCCTGCATGCACTCTAATGGAAATTAAATTAAATTAGAGTCCTGCGCAACCTAACTATATCGCTGGGGGAGCATTTACAAATTGAGGAGCGATCGAATGCAGTTTGCGCAGTTCGAGTATTCAAATCAAGTCTCCAGTATTATTCCACTTTTTGCTCCAAATTCAGAGTCTTGTCTTGTCGGACAAGCAGCACTTCGGACTGACTTGGAACCCACCTCAAATCGCATTGATCCGTTGACATCGATGTTGAACCATAGGAAACGCTATACACCAGCTAATCACACTAGTCCTGAGGGTTACGAGGGTTGCGGAGCGTACATAGTGCATTCCTGTGTGCTGACTCATATGTGGGACATCTATTACGGGGTGTGCACCTACTGCACGAGTTCTGCTTCAACAAGTTCAAATGCGTACCTTAACGGTGAATTTGAATTTCCTTCCAATATTTATTACGCGATGGGGAAAACGGGCACCTGATTTCTGTGGTGATTTCAAGTGTATGCGCCTGCGGCGGCAGATTTGCTATAAGTATCCCATTTCAAGGAGTATATGCCTCAGACATCGGGCAATATACACCTCAGACAGACGGCTATCCCTGGTTTAGCATACATCTTCCGACCCTTTGACCCGTGGTGCACTTTTGGGAATTCATATCAGAATAGTGCCACTCACGCGCAGAACTGTGGTGATATCGGCAGCGAATCAACTTTAGAATCTGTTAGAAGATGCGTGGGTGCGCGAATGTCTACAATTGGTGGCTGTTATCTCGGTAGGTAGGTAGGTAGGTATTATTACAGGGCACGGTCCGAAGAACGAACACCGGTTTCCAGGAATTTCCCGGTGTATAAGCAAGTGTAAATACACCATCGCCCTTGGACTTCCCTCTGCCATCTGGATGAAGCTCGCAGATCCCTCGGAATCCGAACTCAACACACCGATTTGCAACGGATCACTCAATAATTGAACTCAGGCAACTGCCCATAGGTAGTCCGTAAATTTGATCCTACGTAGGTGGCGAGTATAGGGAGAAAAATCCCAATACACTAGAAAGTAAGAGCCAACGGATATGAGTACCAAATGGGCGTGGAGATCTATAAAATATAATATGAAGTGATTATGTAATGGACTCTCAGGAACAAGGAAAAAATTGTTTGAGGTGCAGGTGGTTTGAAAGAATCGTCTGAGATCGTACGATCCTTCAGCTGTCAGCGGTGGAATGCTTCGGACGGGGCCTAATCTTGTTCTTTTTCAGAGACAGCGGTCTGGGCTTGTCATTCAGACGCGCATAGACCCCGCACGCATTGCAAACTTGGTCCCCCTCCTTGCTTCGCCTCCAAACAGATGTCGTGCGCGTCTGGCAGTTGCTGCACTTGGGCCCATCTGGTGTGATGCCACTCGACTCCTCCTCTCCCTCATCATTATCCGCCTCGATGAGCTCCCGGGGACGCATCGAATTGCGTTGCTGAAGGTAGAAACCGCAGGCATTGCAGAGGGTGTTGTAGCTCACAGGATCCCTTCGCCAAAGAGGTGTGCTCGTTGCATGGCACTGGTAACACTGCTTCCCTCCATACGAATTCCCCCCACCACGGCTGGAGGATGAAGTTAAGGCTGAGGGCTGCGCCTGTCCCCCAGTCCTGTAAGGATCCACAGGCAAGGCGGAAGATGAGGGATAGGAATATCCCGAGCTGGGTGAAGGCGCGAATTGGGATGGGTCTGGATTCACTAGCGCCGCGAGGAGCATGTTGTCCCACTCCTGAGGCGAGAAAGGTTGAGTCTGCGACTGCGATATAGAGGGCCATTGCGATGTAGGTTGGTTATTATGGTGTGCACTAGTCATCAGGTACTGAGTATTGGACCAACCGGCACTGGAGTTCGCCGGCGTGGCAATGTAGGCCGTCTGTGAGTTGAGCGCCTCTGCTTCTGTGAGTTTCCCTATGCTATGATATGTGACTGCAAGTTGCAACATAGCATGCAGAGTATCAGGATGGTCTGGGCCTAAAATCTGTTTGCTCTTTTCGAGCACCAGCACCTTGAGCTCCTCTGCCTCTGTGAGTTTCCCTAGGTCATGATATGTGATTGCAAGTTTTGACATGGCAGTCAGAGTTTCAGGATGTTCTGCCCCACAGAGCTGCTTCCTCATTTCCAGCACAGCTAATTGAAGTTCCTCAGAATCTGTGAATTTACCCAGATTCCAATATGTGACTGCAAGATTGGACATAGCATGCAAAGTATCAGGATGCTCTGGGCCTAATATCTGTTTTGACTGTTCCAGCGCCACCACCTGGAGCTCCTCTGCATCTCTAAATTTCCCTAGACAATGGTATGTGACTGCAAGATTTGACATGGTAGCCAGAGTATTGGGATGTTCTAGGCCTAATATCTGTTTCCGCTTTTCCAGCACCACCACCTTGAGCTCCTCTGCTTCTGTGAGTTTCCCCAGGTCATGATATGTGATTGCAAGATTTGACATGGCCACCAGAGTATCAGGATGGGCTGGCCCTAATATCTGTTTCCGCTTTTCCAGCACCACAACCTGGAGCTCCTCAGCATCTGTGAGTTTCCCTAGGCAATGATATGCGACTGCAAGATTTGACATGGACACTAGAGTATCAGGATGGGCTGGGCCTAATATCTTTTCCCCGCTTTTCCAGCACCACCATGTTGAGCTCCTCTGCTTCTGTGATTTTCCCTAGGCGATGATATGTGATTGCAAGACTTGACATGGAATGGAGAGTATCAGGATGCTCTGGGCCTAATATCTGTTTCCGCTTTCCCAGCACCACCACCTTGAGCTCCTCTGCTTCTGTGAGTTTCCCTAGACTGTGATATGTGGCTGCGAGGTTTGACATAGCATACAGGGTATCAGGATGGTTTGGACCTAATATCTGGTTCCTTTTTTGCAGCACAGTCGCTTCAAGCTCCCTTGAATCTGTGAATTTCCCCAGATTCCAATAGGTGTCAGCAAGACTTGACATCACATGCAGTGTTTCTAGGTGCTCACTTCCAAAGATGTGCTCTCTGTTTTCTAATAGAGCCACACAGAGATCCTTAGATTGGCTAAAATGCCCAGAGTCATAGTATACTTGCTGATATGGATAACAGAATTTGTGGGCAATCTTTGGATCTTCACAGAGGACAGAAGTGAGGTGGGGCAAGAGGCTAATGTGGAACACTTTCTCATTCAAAGTTGACATTGTTGCCATTGCAAGGATAGTTGCAGAGCATTGTTGAGTGCAAGTGGTATCTGTGATGGTCTTTCTACTCCAGTCATGGACCAAGGGGTGGATGGAGAGTAGGTTGGTGTTCGGATCCTCGTTAATCAAGGAGTAGCCCTGGATTTCCATAGTCATATCTGTGAAGTGAAGCTCATCCCAAGTCCCAGCCTGTGTCAGAAAGTTATTCAGAAACTCATGAGGCTCCCTCATTTGTTCTTCTGTTGGTCCTAAGGCCCTATGCTTGTAAGTCGCAGCACTGGAAAAAATGGCCTCTGATATTCCCTCATGGTGTAGGAAGGAGCATATCTGTAAGAATTTGGCTGCCAGCTGTCCCAAACACTTGAAGCTGATATTCCATGTTGTATACACCGACCAGGCATATTTGTCAAGGGGCTGGTCCGGCAATCTGCTCAGAAGTTCAGCACGATTTTGCTCATATACTGTAAGGTATTGTCTGAGTTTCTGGGTTTTTGCAATATATGCACCTGCTTGAGCAATTGCAAGGGGAAAAAAATAGAGAGCCTTGGAAAGATGAGGAAAGTAATAGCTCAAGATTTGAAGAACAATACCTTGACAATGTCTCTGGCAAGATTTTGTGTCTCAATTGTGAGAGGTTGGATAGCACTGGCCAGCAACAGTTGCACTGCATCTTCTTCCTCCATATCGGAGATATGATGATGGCAATTAGGCGCATGAACATACAGCTGGGGATTCCGTGAGGTTATCAAGATATTTCCACTGGAGCTTTGTGGAAAATAATTGAACAATTTGATGCTGGGATCATCTGCATTATCAAATATCAGCAGCCACTCCTCATGAGAGGAAGCTAGCCAGTGAGAAGCATCTTCATCATCACTTCCAATGGATTGAGTGAGGGCAATATTTTTGAACCCAGCCTTGATTGTGTCAATTGTGCTGGCATCAAGGAAAAACACATCCATGAACCTGCAACAAGAGCTCAATTATGCAAATACATGGGGCTGTGTGTGTGGAGGATCATACCGAGATTTTTCAGTTTCATCCAGGAACTTCAGGCAAATTTGGGTCTTCCCTGCACCGCCCAATCCATGCAACAGGCAAACATGCCGCCTGCCAATATCTTGTGAAAAATAGGCATGCATTTTGTCCAGGATGTTTCTTCTTCCATGGAACATGGGGGAGGGAGGGGGACAGATTGTGGTTACTGGAGGAGGTTGAGCTTGAGAAACAGGCACACTGGCTTCATTGGGTCCTTCATTTGAATCGGAGTAAAAAGACAAGGGATGATCATACCATGGATCTCAAGTCGGGCAACAGACATCAGCTTGAAACACAGATGAGCAATAGAGGTCTCTTGGTAAAGCCGGACTCACCATGAAATCGCTGCGCAGTTGTTCCCCTCGGCTTTTGTATCTGGCCAGCTCATCACCAATACTCGCTGACTTGATAACTTTCTTGAGGAACCCTCGAACTCGGCTCTTCTGATTCATCTGTGCCACCTTTACTTCAATTTCCTGCAGCAAACTGGCCCAAACTATATGAAGCAGATCAAGGGATGTCATGTCATGGTCATACCTTCGGAGATCCTCGCAGAGCCGTTTAAGGCTGCTTGTAGCATCGACACCATGAGGTGTGATATTTTCCAGTATAGTCACGGTGTTGACAATGCTCTCACACAAATCCTCGAAGTCATCTCGGTTTTTCTTCATTTTCTATTATCTCCAGAGTGATTAGATACTGCAACCCATTGCAGTCCGCCAGAATGCACCTGTACTGCCTCCAAAATCGGTACGAGTGGTCCCAGAGCGCCCTTCACGTAGGGAAAGGGTAAGAGTTCTGCAGCTGCTGTCAATGTCTTAGAGGTCAGGATGAGGTTTGCAAGTCGATCCGGTGAGCTCCTGGAGGCTGGAGGGCCAGGCGGGGGTGTGGGCTGCGTGGTCGTCATCGTGGTAGATTTCCAAGTCTCGAAGCGCTCATTGCCGTAAACTGTAACACGCCTACACCATGTGGTACGGCCTTATTAATAGTTGACGCCTGGAGCCAATGCGGACCTAAAGCTGTACAAATCGGTCCGGTCCGGGCGTGATTGGGCCTGATTGGTGTGTTGTGTTGTTTCTTTATGGCTAATTGCATTCTTCATCCTGCGGTGAAGAACGGTGGACTTATTCGAGTATTATCATCCGCTTCCGTTTTAAAAAAAAACAATGCTTTGAAGATTTATTTATCCAGACTGCGGTAACTAGTTATTGATCTAACGGTGTTGTCACTGGCAGTCTGTCGATCAAATAGTTCGCAAACAATGATTCACCTTCATTCTGGAACAGCCGAATTGTAACTGCGCAGATCCGAATATTCATTCCGCGCAACTGAGAGGATTCCTTCCACCAAATCAAATTGAGGTTAACGGGCAGATTTGTGCATCTTGAGTGTAGATTTTATTTGTTAGAGTGTCGGTGAAAAAGAGCGGGTCTGGGGTAAAAATAAAGTAGAAACAGCTGGCAGAATGGAGCGGGGTATCTATGAGGGATATATCATTGTGGACTGTATGTAACCTGAATGCAAATAAAGTACATTAACCACGGACACTTGCCCCCACACGGCATATCGCGCGCAGAATCGGGGGGTTGCAGCTGAAGCGCTGAAGATTGATCTAGAAAATAAAATTCCCTGGCTGTGAATTTAGAACCGCGTCGAAAGCTGGGAGTTCGCAGGCGTCACGTTATCTCCATAATTCTCGTTTTGCTTTCGGGAGCCGAATCCGACAGGACGCATTCCTCCTGGAAGCTGCTTTCCTCATGTCTAAGTGGACATTATTTTAAGCAACAATCACATCCATTCACGCGGAGGAGATAGTAATTCAAAGGAATTGGGAAAACAAACAAAACAAACTACACCACGCCGACCCAACACGTCGGCACCCCACCTTCCGAGACACGCAAAGTCAGGATCGCGCGCGCGCACCCACGCCTCTACCCGTGCGCCACACAGACATTTACGCCCGCACCGTTAACGAGAGACGACGCCGTATTGGGAAACGGCAAACTAAAAAAAAACGAAAACCATGTGAAAAGGGATTATGCCCAGTGAAGAAGGAAATGAGAAAAAGTATGCGGACAATGCGCAAAAGAAAGTACGCTTAAATGACGAACCAGCGAGAGGAAAAGAACCTGCACACAAAGAAAAAATGCGCGGGGGGTATTGGGTAGAACGTGAGGCGATGGATTCGGCAGTGGAGAGAAATCGAGGGAAAGGAAAGAAAATTAAAGTGGGTTCGAACCGCGCCACGAAAAGCAAGAAGACAAACGAGAAGGAGAGGGAGGAAAAGGAAAGAAAACGCGCGCGGTGAGAGTGCAGCCGCGAAGTACACGTTCGCCCGCTAACGAATAAGCGGGAAGGAGAAAACGCAGATGAAAAAAAGTAACAAAGGACTGGGAGAAAGAAAAACGGGAAAGAATGAACAGCCGAAAGAAACCAAATAGGTAAAAAAAAAATGCCGACTGACCCATGCCAACGCACCTCTTGCGGCCTGTGCACCTTTCCCGTAATGGATGGTACCCCCGTGTTGTCCGCCTTGCGCTCCCCTATACCCCGCGCACGTCCGGAAGCAGCATCACGATGTGCGCGAAGCGGTTCGGTACGCGTTCATCGGGTCCGCGAGGTACGCCGCAGCGGGCAAGATGAGCGAGAAGGGGCGCGAGGAGCGCGTGGGGCGGCGCGAGCGCGGCGGCGTGCAGGGAGTATGAGGCAGGAGGATTTGCTCGGAAGGATGTGTAGAAGACGAAGAGGGGTAAGCAGAGGAAGAGGAATTGGAGGAGGGGACGGGAACGCAGTGCAGCAGGGTCGGGCGCGCGGGCTAGGGACGGGGAAAACGAGCGGGATGTGCTGCTGCCAGGGTACGTAGGCGGGGCGGACAGCGCAGAGACGCCACGTCCGCTGGGTCACCTACGCGCGGACCTTGCACTGGGTGGCCGAGTCGGGCATGACGGCTTCGTTGATCAGCACGTCTGTGCGCTCGTCTTCGTCGTTGTCGGGTATCGCCAGAGTTGCGCGCGCCGAGCCGAGGAGGCTGCAGCGCTTCCCCAGTGTCGATGTGAACCAAATGCGGATGTGGTGGCCATTGCATGGGCGCGAAACGAGAGTGAAGTGGCGATGGGTTCGACTGAGAGGCGACGGATCTTTATTCAAGGTCCACTCAGCACCATATTCGCGCAACGCAGAGCGTATGTACTGTGGCGTACCGCGGTCTGTGTAGCCGATGGTTAAGTCGTGTGCTGCTGGGGCGTATGCTGCCGAGTAGCCTGTTGAGCCAGAGCAATATATGAGCAGCAGATCGGCCGAACAAGCGAATGGAGCTAGGGTGGATGTGGAAGGATGCCTGGATGTAAGGCGCAAGGAGAAGAACGGGACGGGTACGCGGTGCAGCAAGGTCGGGTGTGCGGGCGGCGGGCGGGGGAATACCGGTGGACACGTAGACGCCGTGCCACTGGGTAGCGTGGGGCAGCGCGGGGGTGGCGATCTGACTTGCGCGGACGGGTGGGTATGAGCCGAGTGGCAGGAATTGGAGGAGGGTGGCGGCACACGCGGTGCCACAAGGGGCATCATGGGCAGAAGTTGGCGATCTTTGGTTATGATGGCTGCCGCGGCAAAGAGCGGTCTTTCCAAAAAAAAAAACTTCCATTCTCATGCCTTTGGGAGCAATCGAACCCCCATGCTCCTGCTGCAAACCGTTTTCTCCGTCTATGCAGGATAACCACCCTGGTCCACGAAGGCTTCATTTTCTTCCTATGAACTCATATTCACACCCATCTTATTGCCCATTGGGCCAAAAAAGGACGTGACAGCGACCCCATGCCTGCGAGGGGAATCGAACCCCTACTTTGCTGTCAGTTATTTACTCAATTACTTTATTTATGGAGGACGACCACCACAGGTCTACGAAGGCTTCATTCCACACTAGTCAACCTCAATTTAGCCTCTTCTTTTTCTTGCAGGAAGGAAAATTGCGAGAGAAGGAGTAATGCCCTCGGGAGGAATCGAACCCTCACCTCCTAGCGCGCCGGCATTCACGACGTACTATTATCCCGTGATATGCACATACGACCAGTCGGTGAAATGGCCACCGCGAGGTTTTCTAAGCTCTAATCCAAAGGAGGGGATGCGTTTTTTGACTACCAAGAGCCTAAGCGATGGGGGACGGCCCGATTCTCAAATCGACTGGCGTAAGTGATGCATGCACGTCCGATTTTTGTGGATTTTCATTTTGCCACCTAGTGGTCTCTGGAAAACGCGTCAAAGATTGCAGTGCTGTTGCTCTCACCATATCTTAAGCATACCGCCAATGCCCTAGCTGTGACGTATGAGTTCTTTCTTTCTTTCGTATCCCTACCTATTCGATGTTCTTTTGCAGAACGCCCGCATCGTGCGGGCGTCCTGGGTTATAATCATGTGTTGATGTATATAGTATTGCCTACCGGGAGACCTAGTTTCTCCAGATGGTAGGGAATTCACTCGTGAGATGTAGCACCCTTGCTATCTCCCTCCGAGACTCGTAGTGTTGCCGCGGTCAGGTTCTGAACCGCTAGCGACCTTGAACCGAACCCGGGGTCCAGTTCAAGGGTCGGGGAGCAGTGAACTTTCCCGAACCTCACTCAACCTGAACCGGACCCGACACCTAAATTTGAGCAAATCACCGACTAAATGGTGATTTTATTTCAGTAACTAGCTGATTTTACCTCCAGCAGTATTTACAAACACTATGCATGGCTTCAGACGCTTTCCAACTTGAGAACTGGACTGTGAATAAATATTCACGCCGCACGATGGGATCAAAGAACCATCAGAGATTTATGGTTTTGCATATTTATGGCTGTGATGACTTTACCAGGCATAGGTAAGTCTTTTCAACTGGCAGACAATAAAATATTCGCTGAGTGCTAGCTGGTGCACAGAGTTTGCGGATTCTGCACCCGCTTTGACATGCGCGCAGGACTGCACGCCTCCCCTACGCGCAGCGTCGTTGTGGTTTGGACGCCGGCAAGCAGCGTACGGGGACTTTGGACTCGCTCGCGGTCGGCCTGATATGTATGCACTGCTGAACATGAATAATTTTCTTGAACCGAGGATGGGCCTGTTTGAATGTGAAGGCGCAGCAACTTGAAGGATGACCTTTAAATTCTGTTGTAGCTTTCACTGTAATTCTGCCAAAGCACTTAATATTACGGGTAAAATGGCTGAGATTTGAGGAAGATTAGCATTGTTCAAAGATCCTGCTTCAAGCGCCAGAAAGAAAGCACCCCCCGGTTTCGGCATCAGAGGAAGGCGGGGAGTGTATCCGCCATGAACTCCGCATTCCTTTCTCAACCATTAGAATAAATTCAGCACAAATACAGGTTGAATGGAGGGGAATCAATCCTTCGTGACAGTGGTGGTCATCCTGCATGAGGTAGGAAGGTTGGCAGGAAGGAAGGGGTAATATGTGGGCGGTGGTGTAGTGGGTAGTACATGTACGGCCATTGTACTGAACATTACAGCTCTGCACATTCCGAAAGGGGACCTAGTGGAGCAATAAATAGTCCGAGTCTTATCCTTTCATGAATTTCATCCTTGAGTTGCAAAATCAATGCTACTTATCCTCCACTTGTTGCTCTAATTGTGTTTGAACAGTGCACTGTGCGCTTGATTAAACAAAAGTTTAAACCAAGCTGCAAAGCAGGAAGGTCAGTGAGTGCCCAGAGTTATGCCTCTCAGTGCTGGTGCATACCTCAGAAATCCTTAATAGGGGACCATTATATTTAACTCTCATCACTTCATGTTGGCTCAGTCAGATACTGCACGGTAGACCTCCTCGGATGTAATGACCAGTAGGTTGTGAGGTTGAACCCGGGTGTAAATGTGCTTTTTGGCCGTTTAAACACTGTTTAAACAGTCCGTTTAAACCGCGCTGAGTGCCTGCTGGTAACCCACCAACGCGTTAAACGTGTTTAGATTAAACACCTGATTAAACGGCAATTCCTGTCTCAACAGGAATTGTTTAAACAAAGCTGCTCTAGTTTCTTGATCACAATGGCTCACGAAGGCTTCCTTCTCATCCTTTGGGCCTATATTCTGTCCTCTTCTTTTTCCCCCAAATAATAAATAACGGAAACGCATCTGCCTGCCTTCGGAGGGAATCGAACCCCCCGCCTTCCTCTGACGCCAATCGACAACCTTTTCGCCACAGACTGAGGATGAAAGTTTAATCTACCCATTTGAACCGGTCTTTACACCTACTGCACCCGTGTCCGGTTTCTGTTAGATCTAGCTCATATAAAGGGACTCATATTTGTAGATACAAAGGAATAAAATACAAGAACATTAGAGTACTATTTATTAGCTAGTGTGTAGGTAGTTCAGTAGTTTTCTGGAATCCAACACCTCACCCACTCATTGGCGTGACTACGAGGCTTCTGGACGATTCTTGCGGGGTCCTTACCTCCCATTATTGGCGGACCTCACACTCTGAGACGGCCGATAAATTGTCTTTGAATTGTAGGGATTTTTAATGACCTCAGAAAAATTGGCCGTTACGCGTTCCCGCACTCGGTCGAAATGGTACAGTAATCATTTAATCCTTCGTGGAATTGATCAATACTGTCTAATCGGTGGTGCAAGGATGTCATTAGGGACAGTGTCGCATCTTAGCTCAACCCTCCAGACTGGAGTGAATTGCGCGACAGGGTCGCAGCTGAGCTCCGCGCAGCCGACGAGTATGAGAGTGACAGTGTCGCTGTCGGTTGGTCCCTGTTAGAGCACGATGGCGGTCAAACTTTTCATTAGGAAAGCTGTAGCTGAGCCCACTATGGGACGCTGTGAAGCTCTATGAAGCCATATGCCGCGTTGTCAAGCGAGTCATAGCGCTCATCCTTACATACTCTCTATGCACCCGCTTCTAGGCTAGCCAGCGCTCTCTAGCGCTGCAGAGCACTGCATAGGCACTTCTAGTTTTCCTGATGTTTGCAAGGCAAAGTAAGCATACTTATGCCACTCCCATGCTTTCTGTCTGGTCTCTCTCCAGTACATCACACCAAGAAATATCGGCGTTAACCGCCATCAACGCATACTGGTCGCATCGTGGGCGTGTGTGGGTGTCTCCCTCTGCTTCCGCGGCGCTCCTACCGGATCTTCCTTCTTCCAAGCCGATGATCTCTAACTGGGACCACTAAGGCCAAGTCGTTGTCTTCACGGAAGGAGTCTAATCCTGTCTGTATATTCACTTCCTGAAGCCTCGGTTGGAATATGTATTTTAAATTAAATCTTGGCACTGAAAGATCAAACCGTCCAGGTACATTTCAATTTTAGCCGAGTTCCCACCATCTTCTATGTATCATCGAATACTCCAGACCATGATCCTCGCCCCATATCACTCACCGTGACAGCTGGTGGCAGCCCGGAACTGCCAACCAAGGTCGATGTCCTTCCGTGTATGCCACCAAAATAGGTAAATCCGCTGTTTCATAATCTGGAAGACTCCGAGATTTCCTCGCTTCGTCGGCCTCCATCGATGAGTCACCCCATGAGTAGATCGGAGATGAGATGGCTGCTATTTGAAGATGGTACGCACACGACCTTTCGGGAGCAATCGGCTTTCTCGAGCCTCCTCCCTCCTCCCTGCGCTTGCACTGAACCAATATGGAATCCTGCCCAAATCTCGTTGTTGTATGCCCCTCCCCTGTGTTTCTTGGGGTCTCCGCTCAAATAATGGCCAGGTCACAGGCGGCACTGGTCATGTCGGTGCGATGGTCATCGACCAGCTCCTCAAGGACGGCTTCAGTGTCCGAGCGTCAATTTCGGTCATGCAACTATTCGAGCGTCGCTAAGGTTTTAATGCCAGCACTGCCCGGCCTGCCAAGGTTGAAGCATTGAAGAGCACTTATCCCGACGCGAAAGGCAAGCTTGAAGTCGCCGAGATGGCAGATATCGTTTCAGATGCGGGAAAATGGCCGGAAATTCTCCAAGGTCAGACAGATTCATGTCCATTTTTTTTCCTGCCGCAACATAATATAACTTCGTCATGTCCTCTAGGCGCGGACGCCGTTATTCATGTTGCGTGCCCGGTTTACCACCCTGGAACGACTTCGGAGTATATCTATACTGTATGCGACAATTACTCTGCTTTCAAAAGGCCTCATGGCTAATGCTTTCTTCAGTCTTCCAAAGAAGGCACTCAGAGGCTTCTGGATGCCGTTGGCAAAAGCTCAGTCAAGCGCTTCATTCTAACAGGCTCCATTGGCGTTTTCTTTAAACGTGGGTCTCACGTCGACCCCTCCTTGGAATGGCGCTGAACATTAAATCCTCCATAGCGGACTTCAGTTCCTTGATGGACAGCGTTGTCTATGATCACAGCAGTACGGCTACAGCTCTTTTTTAACGAATGCTAAACATAGAATGTGCTAGGTTGGTCTGAAATTGACGACATCGATCCCAAGAAACATGAACCGCCTTACACTTACATTGCAAGCAAAGCCATAGCGGAGAAACTGATTTGGAAGGCCTCGGAGACCTACCCTGA
The DNA here is from genome assembly GCA_029282285.1 of Mycena rebaudengoi. NCBI lineage: Eukaryota > Fungi > Basidiomycota > Agaricomycetes > Agaricales > Mycenaceae > Mycena > Mycena rebaudengoi. Next base: position 585,096 of record JARJCX010000024.1, read on the forward strand.
CGTCAATTTTACGGCTGGTAAGTGCGCAAGCCATGTAACGAGCGACTGGCAGCTATGCTGATTGACTATAGTTCACCCGTCGTCAGTCCATGGGTGGTGCCTCAAGGACTATCCTGCTCCCAAGGTTAAAGACGACCTCAACGCCAACAAGTTTTGGTATGATGTCATTCAAAAGGGTGGCGCAGGCCCAGTTTATCCTCTGAGGGACGTTGTGCACAACCGCGACGTTGCTAGGGCCCACGTTCTCGCTCTCACCGCGCCGGTCCTCCCAAAGGGCGAGAAGAAAAGGTTCATCGTCTCATCCGGAGCGATGACCTGGGAGGACGCTGTCCAATTCCTCAAAGAGCCGGATATTGTTGCCAAGTTCCAAACCCGCGGCCATGACATCGTTTCGAGACTGCCTGATGTTTCGGCGGTCGGGATGCAGTCCCAGTTTCTTATGGATTCCAGTCTTACGGAGAATGTGCTGGGCATAAAGAATGAAGAGTATATTCACTGGAAGGACATCCTGTTGGAAGTAATGCTATGCTTGATGGACTGGGAGAAGGTGGTCCAAATCGTTTAGTTATTGAAACCATGTATCGCAGTTCACTTTACCACAAACTTGAATCCTAAATTTGTTTCATGCGTCAGTCGCTCAGATCAGCACCAGCAACCCAAAAGTCAAGGTCGGTTTCGCAGAGCTAGAGAACCTCAGTCAGCACATCGTCAGCGTGTGGAGCCGGATAGGCTGATGCGTACGATGAGGATAGAGACGACTGGGACGGATGCTTCGCCCTGTGGGGTATGTATAATTTTGGCGTGGTGTGGCTTCAAGTTGCTAACGGAGCTTTCGCTGACCGGAACACCTCTACTGAATAACAGATTGAGACAAGTTGTACATGTCCAGACAAAAATCTTAGAGGTGCCATTCAACGGATAATTCTAATTGGTCAAGTGTAGTGAGATGGCGGCGGTCTCATTACTCCAGCGTTGTGGAACCTTCTACGAGTCCTTATTGGCGGCATTTCATGCGATGTACCACATGGAACATGTTCCATGGCACATTGGCCGCTTTTGTGGACCCACAGGGACCCACCAAGAATATGTATGTTGAACCAGCTCAGCAGCTGTATTTTCGTAATGGATCACACACAGCCTAGAGGTTGCGATTTCACATTCCAACAGAGGTCGCACCTCGGTTGTTGCAATTATGTATACTTTCGTTGATGATCTTTTGGCACCCACAAACAGCTCAGTCTACCTCAGTTCAATACTGTGACATTTTTGGCTTGCCGTAATAGGAGCCTTCCTCCCGTGCGCTGGCGCTCACTGTGAACACGAGCCGCGTACGCGTGTTCTCGGCAGCCAACTTCGCGGAACGACGATATAAACATCGCTCCCTTGAGCTGTTGTCGTCCACTCTTATAACCGTTCTCCACTTCACTTGATATCAACTCGACCGGGGAGAGCATTGGCAAGGTGTTTGCGGACAAAATCAAAGGAAAGACTGGTCAGTAGCTCTCGCTCCTGATCACTAGACGAATCTCTTACCTCCGTTAGTAATCGTAACTGGCGTCTCCCCTGGAGGCTTTGGCGCTGACACGGCCCGGGCGCTGGCACTGTACGGTGCAAAAGTCGTCCTTGCCGGTCGGAGCCTTAGCAAGCACGCTTAAATCCATTCTTTTGGGATGAGTATCAATTAACAATTTGACTCGCTGCAGGATCCAGGCTACTGCCGACGCAATCAAGAACGAGATCCCCGGAACAGATTTGAAGGAACTTGTGCTTGATCTCAGCTCCCAGAAGGCCGTACGCCAGGCCGCTGAGGAAGTCTTGAAGTACTCCGGCCCTGTCGATGTCGTTATCACAAACGCCGGTGTTGTGAGTGGATGATGCATGTAACTTCCTATGATATGACTGACGGTTCTTATCTCTGCAGATGGGTACGCCGTACGAGAAAACGGTCGATGGACTCGAGCTCCAGTTTGCAAGCAACCACGTCGGCCACTTCCTGTTCGTTAGCCTCATCATGCCCAAGTTGCTCGAGTCCTCTGCACCCCGTGTGGTGCTTGGCTCCTGTGTTGGCCACTACTGGGGTCCTGCGCGCTTTGATGTGAGTTTCTTGCAATGTCGACAGCTTTGAGAGTTATCTGCTGACCTCCTCGATAGGACTATGGGTTCGAGGACGGCAAGACTTACGACAAATGGCTAGCATAGTATGCTTACATCATCCCGCTTCTGTGCCTTAACTGACATGTCATTGGTAGGTAGGTAGGTAGGTAGCATTACACGGCACGGTCCCGCTGAGGAACGCCGGGGCCAGGGAGTATCCCGGTGTACTAGTTACAGGATCTATATACACCTTCATCTAGGGATGGGCACGGGTCCGGGTCCGGGTATGAAACAGTCAACCCGGACCCGAACTCGGAAAACCTGGACCCAAACCCGCGGGTCTACGGGTTGTCCACGGGTCGTCGAAATTGATCGGATCATGCCTGCCGAAGCTTGCCGGCACAGTTTAACACCTTCAAAACTGAAATATGCTCACTAATTGACGTTTTTAAATGCATCGGGTGCTTAACAAAACTTTGGAGTACCTCTCATAGCTGTGAGCCATGTCAAACTGCCTTGAAATGACTTAAATCGCACAATAAATTCAATGTTTGCAGACCATGGTGTACCCGAAGGGTTTTGGGTCTACTAAAATTGGAACCCGTACCCTTACCCGGGCCGACCCGACCCGGAAACCCGGCGGGTTTACCCGTACCCGTGCTCAACACTACCTTCGTCCCTGACTTCTATGTACCCACCAGGCCGAGCTCACGAGTACAGTTGCCTGCCTCGCGGTAGAACCTAGCTGATACACAAAAGCAACAAATGTTAGTAACAGAACAGCCGCATTCCTTCATCAAACCTCTATCCTGAAGATTGGCGTCGCGTAGAACACTTGAAGGACTTCATATGCAGATTTACCCACGAGCCCGATTGATGCGCATTCATAGAGCATAGCCTTTAAATCGACGTTGTCGACTTCGGCTATGAGACGTCGTAGGTTGGGTGCGCAGCCGAAGAGCTTTTCCAAAAACACAGTCCTGAGCGCCACAACATCCGAAGATGTGTTGCACACCAGCAGGGCATGTTCCGGGGTTTCAACTTCAGTTTTGCAGAACCTACACATACATCGAGCGTGCTCAATGGGTGGATGCATATGATCTCTGTATCGTAAAACTTCAACGGCAAGTAGGTGAGCGGACAATAAAAGAGAAGTCAGCGCCTCGTGATGCTTCTGTGTCTTCACCATGAAAAGATAGTGCCGTAAGCGTAATGTTTGCGGTGCAGATGGTTTGTCCTTTTGTGGCTCGCGTCGGCCTTGGATCAGATAGAGTTTGTCCGATGAGTCGACTTCCCCTTGCATCCAAGTTAGCATTAGACTGTCCACATATTTCGTGTATGCCAGAATAGAATCTGTTGACACATTCACGAGATTGGGAGCAGTGCATGCGGATGGAAGCTTGGATGATGCCAAGATCAGATCTCGGGCCCAACATTTCTTCCCTTGCGCCGCGAGCCCCAAGGAGCTGTTCAGTGTGGCCCGTGCGAAGTGCGAAGAAGGGAGGGAAAGGAGATACTGTAGGTATCCAAGTGCAAGGATGAAGCGTCGAACTCGGAGAGGAACAATGCCCGTTTCTGTATAGAGTGGTACTACCATGGATCGGCCGTGGACATTGAGAATTTGACGGAGAAAGTTGACCTGAACTTGGCAGAGCTGTTTTACGTGTACATCTTCACAGTCTGGAGATATTTCACATCCATGTGTAAGATGGCAATCCACGCGTGCTAGATATAGCATTTTCAGCTCTTTTGGAGTCAGTCTTCCCGTAGAATCTTCAATTGCCATGATCCGATGCACGCAGTACCGAGCGGTACCTGCTTTCGCTTTATAATGAAATATTTTGAGTATCCGTGCGGAAATTAACCCCGACATATTTTTCTTCATCAGTAATAGTCAGAGTCTGATCGCCAAGCTTGAATACTGGCGGAGGGTAGGGTGCAGTGCCAAAGATCAAGTTTACTGTCTCAGCATGTTGATCAGAATAACGAAGAATATTTATGACGCGTCGTGCCGCGTCCTTTATACGCGAAGCCGCATTGACAGGTCTACGCGACTTTTATCCCCGCGACTGCACGTGCAAAGTACTGTATAGCAGATCGCTGCCAAGATCACTTGGCAAGTTTTGACAGTTTATGTGGAATCTGCACTGCATTTAGCAGAATTTTTGGAGGCAGCGACGAAAGGCTCAGTGCGGCTTCAGGCAAGCTCGCGCTCAGCTTTGCCAAGGTCTAGACTATTGCCGTGCCAAAGGGCACCGGCCAAACAAAGGGTGTCTGGGACGTTTACTAACGAGAAAGACACCGTTGCACAAATGTGCAGGGTCTATGTTTTTGGGGGTTTTCTTGCTCTACTCCTTTCCAGACAAAACACCGTTCTTCTAGAGAAATCCTCTGCGCAAACCGATCTACAAATTTTAATAACGATTATCGGATCGCAGAGGGCTCGTAGAGAGAAATCGGTTTTTTGATGGTGGTGGTAAGAGATAAATGATATCATTTTCCCTGTCGGCAGGTTTGGTTTATTCTATAGTGTTCTCTATGACACGAAGAATATTTATGTTTAATCTATATTGTTCTCTAACGACACGAAGAATGTTTATAACGCGTCGTTACGCGTCTTTGAACGCGCGTCTTTTACTACGCAAGTCTACGCGACTGCACGTGCAGCTATATAGCAGCTCACTGACCCTTTTGGCAGGTTTTGACAGTGACAGGTTATGTGGATTTTGCACCGCTTTTAGGACAGAGAATGAGAAGTGCAGTAGGGGTGTTCAATTGCTATCTCGTGGGCCCGTCCCGTGGGTTTATTTGTCCCGAACAAATAGAATTCAAACTCCGCCATCCAAAAAGACTTTTTATAACAACGGTGCGGCCACTAACGGTGCATATATCTTGCCCCAAAATCACATAACACATTCTAGAGTACTTTGGTAACATTTCTGGATAGATTTGATGTGTAGAAGCAGGTCTGGAGGTATGAATAACTGATGACTAGCTTTGCGCGCATAGTTTCGCGGATTCATTTCCAAATGCCACTCAGAAAAATGTCCATTAGCTCATTAGAGCCTCTTCATGTTTTATAAGTGGTGTTGGAACTCCACTGACAGCTAGTGTAGCTCTGGAAACGGCATAAATACCGGGCGGAGTTTGAGTTCTATTTGTTCAGGACAAATAAACCCACGGGACGGGCCCACGAGATATAGCAATTGAGCACCCCTAGTAGCAAGGGGAGACGCTGAGAGCGCAGACAATCGTGGGGTCTTCGAGAAGATCAGCGTGTAGCCTTGCCCAAATTATCGCCGTGGCTCGGGGATCGGTCAAATGGACCCTCGAGACTGCAGACGAGGACGGCGCCGCTTGTATATATATATATTTTTTTATTTTTTTATTTTTTTATTTTTTTATTTTTGTTTCTTTTCTACTCCTTTCCAGGAAAACACCGTTGTTCTAGATTGCACCTCAACGGGAACCGATCTACACGTTTAATAACGGTTCTCGGGTCGCTGAGGGGTTGTAGAAACAAATCGGGTTTTTGATGGTGGTGGTAAGAGGAAGATGGAGCGGGCAAAGTAAGACGGTCAGCGTCTCGCAAATCTATCATCATCCTACTCACACCTACGATTTTTGGTTGGCTGTTATCCTGCATGGCGTCGAGCTTGCCGAACGGTACAAGGACAAGCTTGTCGTTTTCTCTGTCCATGGATGTCCGTCCCTTTCTGCATATTCGCCGCGCTGCCCGTAACCTGACTTTGTCTCCCTCAGCCCGGAGGTGCAGTCACGAATTTGAGTTCTTCCATGACAGAGAAGTTCTCCGATTTTTATAACCTCGATGGTACCCCCAAGGGCGACTGGGCCCGTAGCATCGGACAAGGAACTGCAACGTGAGTGACCGCACATTCATTTCGTATGTCCGTCATAGTAACATTTTCTGCTTGGGTGCAGTTACTTCGTCGCCGCCTTTGACCCGTCGATTACTGGTGAGTCATCATGAACAACAGACAGAAGTTCCATTCCAGGGCTGACCACGCCTCTTCATACAAAAGTGGCGCATACCTCTCTGACTGCAAGATCACGACCGAGCAGGCCGCAGTCCACGCCACAGACAAAGTTCGTCCATGACTCCGGTCCAAAAACTGTCCTAGTCTGATTTCTTTGCAGGAGGCTGCGAAAAAAACTCTGGGCGTTGAGTGAGAAGCTCGTTGGACAGAAGTTTGATGTTTAAAGATGAGTTGTATACTGAATTGTGGAACACGTCGGTTGTTTTTCCTTGAAAATACAGAAGTCATTAGAGGCAGATTATTGTGCGTCCTGTGTGTGCCTCTCTGGAAACAGCGCAGATACGTAAGACGCGATGAGGCTTGTCCTCAATTCCCCCGAACTCAGCGCGCGGATGTTGTACTAAAGTTTTACGTACTACATCTGATTCCAGGCGCCCATCGTTGTACGGAAGATGCAAAGAAGATCCTTCGCACCTTTGTTGCATGGGCCTACATGCGGGCCGTATTAAGAGAAGTTAGTATAATAAATAGGAAGTGTGACTCTGGTTAGAGGGAGAGCAGGGAGGACGATGATGTGGGGGGATATCGAAGTGATATATTTGGGAATGCAGGCCGGTATTTATACTAGTCTTGGGTATTTGATGGAAATATCTAATGGGGAGCAACTAATGGAATAAGGGAGACACGTGGAGCATAGGCTGTGTTTCTGGATTGGGATGTATTGTATCTCACGATAGCTCAGAGTTCGGTGAACTCCAACCAAGTTACCAAATAGGGAAGTTGAATGGTTGAACTTCCCATCAACGGATTCAGTGAGCTCCTCGATCACGTCGGAACTCAGCGAGCCCGCTTCGCAAGCTTGGTATATTCCAGCAGGCCGCAGGCATCAAATGCATGCGGGTTTTGCCCCCGATGAGGGCGCTATAAGGACACGGCCTCTTCAGGTCCCCACAGCGGGACACCGACATCACCCAAGATCTTCAGGTTGTTTCGTACAGTTTTTATTGCAAGCAGTGCCTGTCAGGAGATTCATATGGCACACACAGCTCAGCTGTTTAGAGGGTTTTGAACTACATCTGAGCAACATTCCCACAACTTTGCCTTTGGATTACATCTTTTAAATTAAAGATCGCAACTTCAATTCTCTGCTGCATGCAACCCTTTATTGATGTTCACATCTTGGATGAACTTTGCCGTGGTTCAAAAATTGCGGACTTTTAAAAATCCTGATGAGAACAGTGATGGTTCGTTTTGCCGATGTCCGTATTCGGTGATCATAACATATTTCACCCATGTTAAGCCTTGAGGTGCTCAGGCAGGTACCGTACACCTTTTACAGCTGTTTCCGAAAACCTTGAGACTGACCAGAAATTTTTGCCCACATCAAATTTGATCCAATGCTAATGATTACCGTTTTTGGACTCGCCAAGCCGAACGGCTGGCACTCAAGTTTTTGAAAAGAGATCCGTCCATGAACTACCGCAGTAGTTTTAATCTGAAAGGGCTCATCGGCGACAAGAATATAATGATAATTATTCAAATTGCCCCATGGCCATTCCTCCGATCCTCCGGTCCTGCGAACTCGAAAAAGGAAGATGCCATCAGATGCCACTACTTTTATCAATATTCCAACTCCCGAGTCCTGACTCCTCAAGACCGAGAAACAGGCCGTAAACGTCCTCTGACCTTGCCTGGAGGCATTCTCCGCCGCTCGCTCGAACCGTAGTATCCGTAAGGCATGCAGAAAATCCGCAGCGGACCAGCGTCTTCATCTCCTGCTCATGTATTTGAAAGCCAGGTAGATTTGATATAATAATGTAGAGTCTATTAGAGACATGGATTCACACCAGTAGGTTTGCAGTAGGCTGGAGTACTGAGTTTATCAGGCAAATTCGGCAAGAGGCTGTGCCGGCCGTGTCTTCCGCCAGATCAAAGTACGAGATCCACTGATCGCTGCGCGTATCCATCAATCAGGCGATATTTGCAGCCCAAATCTGGCTCAATCGGCCATATTTCGGCCACTAATAATGGCTGAAATGAGTTTTGACCTGTTCGGCGAGGTAGCCTTGGATTTTATTATGAATAAAAATATTGTACAAATGTTTTTCGGTGGTGTGAAAATTACCGTGGGCGCAAATAAAAGGCAGAAAATCCAACAAAGCCTTGCCCTACATATATTATGTACGTCCCCCCACTTAAGTCCCATGCAATTTTGAGTAGTTGAGCCTACAAATGGCGGCCAATCTCAGAACCGTCATTTCCTAGCAACCGAGATCAGATCGGAGTTTGAACTATCCGACCATTGCCGGTGCCCACAAGAGCCTCTTGTTCGTATTTGGCCAGCACCCTAGCCAGTCAGTCACGAAGTGTCTCCATGCAGAGCTTGCATGTATCCCGGTCTGTCATGAAGAAGAAGAAAAAGCTTGTGTAGGGCTGCCGCCCGTGACCATTGTGACGGTTCTGCGGCACCCGTCGAGCGGGCAGTGCCGTGTCCGTTCCGTCAACCATTTTTCCAGACCTCAAGGTCACGGCACGGGTTTGCTGTGCTACGGCCCGACGAGTTTTTTCCTCCCTTAAAACGAATATCTGCCCGTTAAAATCTACCTGCATTCTTTGGGCATTTGGGTTATCATGATGAGGTGGGCATATCCACTGATTTAGTTTAGAAGCTGAGTGATATGTTCTGAGTGTTAAACAATTAGTACATATGTTCACTTGTATTCTGCAATAGTATTTTGCGACAAAGGAATTCTAGGACACGTCACTTCTGCACATAAAATAGCTCAAACAATATTTTCTCAACCCATGGGCCCGTCAACAACCCGTTATGGCCGTGCCGTTGACCGTACATCCCGTGAGGAGTACCCTGACCCACCCAACGGGCCATGGTTCGACGGCCCGAGTAACCTTTGAATCGACGGCCGTTGCCGTCACGGGCACGGGTGGTAGCCTTAAGCTTGTGACTCTCAGTTATGCCTTCGCGGGGCCCGTTCCTCCCTGCAGACCAATGAATCCAGCTTTTACGATGTGAGCAGGGCGTCCACAAAGGCTGAATATTAGTATTCTCACAGACTTGGCACGGGGCTGCCCATTCAGTGTGAGTTGGGAAGGGAAGATGAATGATGGCACGAGGAAGCAACTTACGAGCAATGTACTTGTACTTATTGACGTGGGGAAGGTTCGGAGCGTTCACGACAGCACCGGCGCGAAGACACACCCCCCGAGCGAGGCGAAAGAAAGCGTGGAGGACCTTCCTGCGATGAGAGGTAGCATGGGGCGATGCAACGAAGTCAAATGGGAACCCAAACGAACCAGCTATCATGCATTGCGGATGCAGTATTGCGCAGCGAGCTGAATGCGTGCATAGAACTGTACAAGTCCTGAAGCAGTCGATCAGACAAGAGATCGGACGAACGAATCGCGCATAAATATGATCAAGACCTTGTAAAAACTCGCGATAGAATGGAAAGGAGGGAAGTGGTGCATACGACGCCGAAATATTGTTTAAATGGTCCGTTCGCACCAACGGGAATGGGAGGGAGTTTCCAAATAAAAAATAAGCGACATCTACGCCCCAAAGCATCAGCACCCGCCCGCGAATCGACGCCCAACAGCCACGTCGCCTCGAAGAACAGCAGGCCGCGCCAACCCTGCCCCACTCCACCCCATCAACCATCACCCCGAGACGCGCGGGCGTGAGGATGGTGGGGCCCCCCAGAGCGCCACACCGCACGCTCTACGCCCCAAAACACCACCCATCCCAACGCGCCGGAGGCACATACAGCGCGTGCGCACGAAATCACGCCCACCCCACCCAACGCGCGTGCACCCCAAAGAAATTATGCGGAAGGAAAAAATAAGAATCTGTGCGCAAAGGCAAAATGCTACGAGGACATGGGAGTAGGATGCAAGGTAGAGGGATAATAGTAGAACGCAATAACGGGGTGATGGAGCAAAGCTGGGTGATAGAACACAATGGAAAAGGAAGGAGAAGATGGAAAGGAAAGAATGCGGGGATCTGAGTGCGCCACGAGAAGAAAATAAGAGAAAAGAACGAAAGGAAGAGAATGGCGGAGGAAGAACGAAGAAGACAAAGGGGCGTGGGAAGCGCTTCCCCGCCGAAGACTGAGCAGGAAGAAGAATAACGAGAAGAACTACGAGAAGAAAGGACGGGAAAAAAGAAAAAAGGAGAAGGAAGAACAAGTGGGCTGGAAAGAAGGAAGAAACGCACAGACGACTCACCCATGGCCGCGCACCACTTCCCGGCCGGTCGTTGCGAAGTGGCCGAAGGGCGGACGCGTTCGTGAGGTCCGGGAGGTACGCGCGGGCGCACCAGTGTGCGGCGCGTAGGAGGGGGGTGGATGGGGTGTGCGTGTGCTTGTGCGGAGGGGGAAAGGGAGGAACAAGGCGGCGGCGCGGGGTGCAGCAAGGTCGGGTGACGAGCGGGGCCTGTGCTGCCTAGGGTGAGTGTCGTGTATCGTGGGCGTCGTGCACGCAGAACGGAGGAGGCTGCATCGCGTTCGTAGGTCCGCGAGGTACCGCGAGGAGGGGAGCGGAGAGCGTGTGGGGCGCCGCTGTGTGCACGCAGGTTGTTCGAGGACGAGGTTGGGGGAGAGAAGCGGCTAGCGGTGCAGCAAAGTCAGCTGCGCGGACGGCGGGGAGGAGACAACGTGCGGTGTGTGCGCGGGCGGGGCGGACAGTGCGGAGACCCCGCGCCAGTGCGCGGAGCTTGCCTCGAGTCGCACGTCCTCGTCAAGTGGTGTGTATACTGCCGAGTGGCCCGTTCAGCCAGAGCGAGGAGAGGGACAGCGGAAGGGACTAGAAACCCGGGCGCATGCGCAAAGCAGCGAACCGAGAAGAGATCGCTTGGCGCTGTTTGGCCAGAGCAAGCTGATCCGAGTGGATTGCATTTGTCAGCTTCGAGACTCGTTCAAGTTTTGTATTCATTCATTACTTGTACCGCGTGGGTATATATGTGCTCATCTTTTCGTTTCAATACCATCGTACCGCCAAGAAGAAAAAAAGGTTGCGAGACGCCATGCCCTCGCGTTCCTCTTATCGTTTCCGCTCTCTTATTAACGATTGCAAACGACCACCACGCTCTACAAAGGCTAGATTCCTTTCTATTCAACCTGTATTTATGCTACCGTGTTTCCTTGCCGTTTCCTAACTTGTTCCTAGCCCCATTTTCCTTCTTTCAAGGGTTTTCGAGAAAAAGTTTCATGAGCTCGAGCTCGCTCATGCCTTCTAGGAGTCAAGCCCCCGCCATGCAGTGTCCACTTCAATGTCCCCCTCTATTTATATAGGAGAACCACCGCGGTCTACGAAGGTCCGATTCCAAATTATTCAACCGCTGTTCACCCTCCCGGTTTTTCTCCCTCGAATTGGGGAAAAAAAAGCGAGACAACAGTGCATGCCTTCTGGAGGCAGGGAACCCCTGCCTCCTCTTATGGCCTACTCTTTTCAAATACGGACTGAGGGCGACTGCCACGGTCCCCGACGGCTTGATTTCCCTTTATTTAACCTCTATTTATGATCAATTTATTCTAGCGCGGGCGAAAAAAGATTGGAAGTATGGGGTGCCTTCAGAAGGAGTCCGACTGGAACCCCGCCTTCCTCATGTGCGCCAGATTTTTGGTTGGTTATCCCTAGGCTCCTACCCAACCGCATGTTACGGGGTTAGGGTATTTATTGGAGGACATAAATAGGAAACTAATGTTACTCTGAGCCTCTGAGGCAAATATTAGGTCCGTATCATAGTTTTTTTCACCGGTGAAGGTCAGAATTCATAGCTGTAGCTTGCAAAATGTTCCTTGTTAGACCCAAATGAGTTGTAGAAATGATTTAATATGATGTTAGGAGTATGAACTCAGCTCCATATGAATTATTTTTGGCGGACTGAAGCCCTAATATTTCTGGAATGCATTGTGGCTATGTTGTTTACGTGTGTTACGAGTACTTATGTAATAAGGATCGTCTCTTTCATATCTCGGGGGACCTTAATTCGGGTCAGTGACAAAAAACTGTGAGGTACTTTTTAGTGGCTGTGTGAAGTCGTTTTTATCGCTTTATTAGAAAAAAACCTAGTGTATTTAGTGGCTGAGTATTGTACATGTTTACGTACTTGGGGAAAAATACCCCCTACTCGGTGAAAAATAACAACATGCGCAAACAATGTAAAAAAAATTTTTGTCATCGCATTCGGAATGATCCGACAGGTTTTTGCATCACATTTCTGCGGGCATGGTTTTTACAGCCGCTCGACACCTAGAAATACATGATTTATGCAGCATATTTCTTAGGTTTGTCAACTATCTCGCCATGTGTTCACGTGCTGGGAGTCTGTACATCTCCATCTTCTGCTGATTAACCTCGCTTCGGCCATATCCTGCGCAATTATTGCGTCCTTATATCGCGTGTAAACAATCCATAAATAATACATTCAATCAGGTGTAGGGTCCGTCCAGAATATTCTATTCACGAATGACTACAGCCTTGGTAGCGCAATGACCGAGGAGCCTAGATCGACTGCTGTCTTTTTAGGTACCGACATCGTCAATTTCGACCCCGTCTGATGCTTTCTCAAATCATTTAATCCGAAAATGAACAGTAAATTTAATTGGAGTCTAGAACAAATTATTTTTTGAGCCATTGACTATACTATGTGTTCGCTGTCGTTATTTGTGCTATCGAATATGATTGGGCCGGCCCTCCTTGCTTCCTCTTCGTGCGAAGGTTCCTCGCGACAGACCAACCGTTTATTAGACCCTTTATCCCCCGCACCAATTTCCTCCCTCAATACGAGGCTCTAGCTCAACAACCATTGAATATAGTCCTCTAATTTAAGAGAGACATATGTTACTGTGTTCTTTTACTATCTAGATGCACCAAAATATTTAGAATACCTTGGTCCTGACCAAACTATGAGACGCCTTTACAAAAGGGGCTTCTTCCGGACTGGTCCGATCTCCGGTCTGTTCCGGGTATAGCATTTCACCATTCAATGGTCTCTCTTTTTTTATAAAAAATCGCTGGAGAGAGGGGGGTGGTGGTGCATAGAAAGCACTGCACAAATACCTGTATTACTGCTTTTCGTACATTCGGAACGTGCCGCCACGGCTGAAAGGTGCGTGCAATTCACGGGCCGTTTTTTTTTTTTCGCGGACTGCCAATGTCATCCCGTGTGGCATCCATGATCGCAAGCCTGCAATACTTTTATCCTTTGTTGTTTCTTTCCTTGGCCTTCAGCTGCTGTGGTACTGACTACCGAAAAAGTTTATAAATAATGTCACGTGTCGTTGCTCACCCTCCATTGCCCTCCGTTGCTAACAGGGCCATACAGTGTGCCTCTTCCCTCTTGTTCGGGTGCGGAATAGTTGCTGTCAGGCAGGTGCGGGATTTGATACTCCTAGGCTTGTCCAGAGCAGATTGCTTTGCCTTGTGAATGCCAATTTAATTCTTATGTTTCGTTACCTATGATTGCACTTCAAGTTCAGCCCGAGCGAAATTAAAATGACTATTGGCATGTATAAATTAAAATGAAGGTAGTTAAATGATTGCCTACTCGGCTACTTGTTCCATGTTGATTAAGAAGTTAAAAATCGGCCTCTTATTTTGGTCCTCCCGGGCCATCCGAGCCACCTCCGTTTGCCTCCGTTTGGTGCTCTCCGCGGGTTTTATGCGAACCGTCTGTATGCTCATAGCCGCCATTCTCTCGGCCATTTGAGCATCCTGTGAATGATTAGTATGGGTGGCAATTTGAAGGTTTGAAATATATCAGCACGCTGCACGCAAAAAAAACGACATATGGGTGCAAGAATTACCTTTCGCGGAGTATTACTCTGAATTCTTGAATTTCTGTATACCGACACATATGCGTATCAAAAGCTACATGAAAACTAGGTCAAGTAAAATTAACAGCTGTTTTCTGGAAGCCACTATTCGGCGACAAGAGAGCTGATGAACAAATAAACAGGCAGCACCTTACAGATGAAAAGTCATTAAACATATATCAGTCTTAGTAACCTGAAAGCTCACTCCCGCAAAAAAATCCGGCCGCAAATATCTCATAGCGCGGAGATTGGGAATTATATTTAAACATAATGAGATAGTTAAATTCAGGGTGCATGTTGAAAGTGAAAATAGATCCGATACATCAAGAGATAAACAAGCGGAATATAAATAGAGACACAGATTCCAACATAGCTGGCTACTTAAGTGCATAGCCTATCAGGTTATGGGCGCCACAAACTGGGAGGCGGTATATGCATACTCGGCACAAAGGACAAAAAAAAGTAAGTACGAGGTCATGCCGGGCAAAGCCACGGCCCTTTACCCCAAGTTAAAAGTTGACCGCCCTGGAAGACTTGTTTAAATTCCGCCTCAGATCAAAATACTGCCTTTCTTATGGCTGTCGACGTGGCTTCTCGACCGCTTGTAAGTCACCGGAGGACCGCAAGACCTTGACTGACACTCACAAGGGTGCTCTCATGCATGACTGAGCTAATCCAACGAGTACATGATGGATTAGCGCCCGGTTACTCCTGAAGCCCTTTCAAGCAAAAATAATGCACACCATCCATTTCGAACCCATGAAAGCATTATCTAATCACTCCGCAAACTAACTTTCCAACAAGATCAGGACTATTATCATGATATTTGGTCCCGCACCCACGGCAGGCCTCCAATTCCATCTCGGAGCGAATGTTCTCACCATCAAAGTTGAGGAAAAATATGTTGGCATGAACTTCAACACTAGTACAAGGAATAACTACAAGGCAAAAGCGAGTACTGCGAGGTATTGCGCTCATCGGATCATGAGAATCGAGGATTCCGCTGGCCACCTGATACCCAAGCAATTCAAAGACCTGTACATGGCTCGAGTCGACTGTCACCTCATTCATGGATGCGAGGTTTCACCAGACAGTAAGGATGTTCACGTCAAAGAACTATGCGCAATTCAGGTTGACTTTTTGCGGCAAGTGCTGAATGTTCACTCCGAGTCCATGCTCGTAACCCTCTTCACTGAAACCGGAATTATGCCGCTTCGAATTCGTCGTTTCTTGCTGCCCCTCGGCTATCTGCAGTACCTCTTATCTCTCAAATTATCTCACCTTGCTCGCGCCTGTCTCAACAATTCAATTGAACTTGCGGCCTCAGGGAAGAAATCTTGGGCTAGAGATGTACTCATTGCCGCGAAGAAAATGCCTTTCTCAATCCCAACACTCGACTTTCTGAGTGCTACACCAAGTAGTATTGAAGCCTGTCGAAAACTGGTGGAGAAATGCGCTGAGAACTGACTACAGCAAGAAGTGGACAAATCAGACAAACCCTACATGTTGCACGGAAGACGCGAACCTCAGAAGGACAAATCTTCCGTTCAGAAATCCATTTTCCTAAGGCATTATCTCTTCATGGTCAAGACACCAAGCCATCGCGAAGCCTTGACTTCGATTATATTGTCGACCCATTTGCTGGCTTTAGAAAGGTTACGGTATGTTGATCAAGCACATCAACCGGTTCCCCGCCACGAGCGCGTCTGTCGGCTCTGTACAACGGAAATTGAAAGCCCAGAACATGCACTGATTGAGTGTCAAGCATCCCCGGCGGTGCTAAACCTGCGTGCTAAATTCTTGGAAAAACTATTCCGTGCTGTACCGAGACTGCAGGATAAAATGGCGCAACTCACAAGTGTAGAGTTGCTCAAAGCCATTATTTACGGGCGCTCAACTTTTGTCCTGGTTGGAAAATTTGTGCATGACGTCCTTCAAGAGTTTTATTCTGTTCCATTGCGACGTCCATAGAGTAAAGATGTCTGATTTCGAAGCTGATTAATTCTAGGTCACTGTTTCTGCTGCTTTCTGTTGTCTGGGGTCTACCGTGGGGCACGGGGCAACCTGTGGGATCTGCGTTCTGGGGCTTGGATGGTAGGGAGTGGTCCAGGGGCGATGGTGTATTTTTATTTGCTTTGTACACGGGGATAATCCCTGGAAACCGGCGTTCGTGATTCGGACCGTGCCGTGTAATGCTACCTACCTACCACTTCACCAACTAGATTTCTCAAAACCTAGTTGCACGTATATTGATTTGGGCACTTGGCCAAATTTATTACGAGTACTTATGTAATAAGGATTGTCCCTTCATATCTCAGGGTACCTAATTTTCATTTGAGACCAAAAATCTTGAGGGACTTTTTAGTGGCTGTGTGAAGTCGATTTTATCACTGCCACTAAATTTGTTAGAAAAAAAACTAATGAACCTAGTGACTGACTGAGCATTGCACTTGTTGAATTACTCGGTAAAAAATCATCATTTGCGCAAACAAAAAACTTTTTGTCTTCGCTTTGTTCCGCCTGCAATTTCCTCGATATACTCTCATGCTCGTTGTCAACTGGCGGTTTTTGTTTGTCGCCTTCTACTCGTTCGCCTGGCTGTATGTTCTATAATTATATTTTAATTTCCCGTTACCCCTGCATACATTTAAGGGCAAGAACCAGCGTGTTATGGGCTTATTCGTCTACAGGTAAGTTCTCTACCTTGAAGTGAATTCTCACATCTGAGCATTCAATTTGGTGTACCTCAACTGAAGTGGGGACATCCATCTCGAATCCGGGCTTTCAGCGGCCTTGAGAATGAATATTATTGAGCGAGACTATCTAATATGTTATGCATTCGTATCCCCGTTACTGTTTCCAAAAACAATTGCGGCGACCCGCCTACCTTCCTCCTCTGAACGCCCGTCTCGAATGGCTAAGCGATTCTTGGACTGGTTGGATCTATCAGTGACGTTGAACAAGTCCATGGTGTTCGATGAGTTCGCTCAACACATCCTCACCATTCTTATATCGTTGAGCTTCATAGTAATGCTATTTGTTTATTTTTGCAAAGGCTTCGAGTGAAGAAATCGATCCCGCCTCGGGAGTGCCTGATCAGGCTTCTGTCTGATTCAGAATGACGTACTTGGCTCGCACCACCTTGCTTCTTGCCCCCCTGAGTGTCCCTGTGTCCCTGTTAGGACAACATGAATCCCTAATTTCCTTGTTGAACTCAATTGCCCACTGATGCATTCTCATTCAACCGCTCTGAATTTCCCTCGACCTGATCTGGTTAGCTGTATCAGAGCATTGCTGTAGATTAATCGGTGTATTCCACATTCATATCCGTGCCATGCCATTCTGTATCCACCCTCCTATGGTGACTTAGGTGAAAGTCTAGCATATCTCCTGCTCATTTGAAAGCGGCGCTGGTCTAAACGCTCTGGTCTAAAGCCTTTGGTCGTTTCTCGTGCTGGGTAACCTCCCTTTCGTTCTATTATGCATCCGTTCTCATTCCTCTTCAGCAAGTCCGTCCGTTGCACCGCATGTACCACTGCGGCAGATAAACACCCAAAGTCAGCATGTTGCCTCCGGTCTGTTCTTCTACTCCGATTTTATTTTATTATTTTATTCAGTAAACTTGGCTCAACTTCTGAAAACACTTCCGCCGATGCTGGGTCCGAATCTAAGTATGTGGTTCACCACCTTTTGACCATGTGCTTTCCCCGTCGTTCGAGTATTTATTATAATTAATTATTTTTATGTTCAGAATCGAATGGGAAGCGACTCCTCCTCCCGAGTCTGTCAAAAGACCTCTCGATTCTCTTGCAAGCTCCGACGTCTTAGAAGACAAGGACAGTACACACCAGTATGCTATGTTTTCATTCTTATTTTAAATCACATATTGTGCCCTCTAGCGTTCCGCTGATCGTCTGTCTACTTATTCTGGCCATCGAGAACACTAGCTGGCTACGGACAGGTATAAAGAGTCAGTTGAATACCTGCACTCACTAACCAGTGCACTCTCGACACTCGGTATACTCCCTCTGCCTTGTCTGGTCGCGTTGCCGTCGCAACAAGCAGTACAGGTCAGCATCCTATTTAGTTTCCCATTTATTCTTCTGCACTGATTACTTTGTGCATCTTCTATTTTATTGAACCGTTTACAGGGGGTTTTTACTATTCCTCCAAAGGAGGCCCTTTACTTCATGGTGGCTGGATCGTCTGCAGCTTATGGGAACCACGTTTTGATGCGTTTATAATTTGTGGATTCATCGCCGTTGCAACGATAGCTGTTCGTTGTGGGTTCATTAATTATTATTTGACCCCGCCCTTCACCCCCCCAAAAAAAGAGTCCTCCTGCATGCCAGGCGGAGTCACAGCCCTTTACCCCAAGTACAACTTGGTCGAAATCCGGACGAGAGGTTTTTCCTGATGTCCTGCATTCATAAATGGTCGCGGTTCCTGAAAACACGTCTTGTATCATTATTGGCGGTTTTCACATTTCAAATCAAATGGATCTCAACTTAAAACTTTTTTGTCTACTCAAAATTGTTGTCGGCAAGCGTTTACACGTAGAAGACGCGTCAAAGCTTATTCCTCCCATCAAAAGGGTTGCCTCATCACATTGTCACATTGCCACACTCTTTTGCTTCATCCCCTATCTGCCGGCGATTTGGCCCAGAACATCTCAGCGAGTACACTAAACATTTCTCTCACCCCATCTCTTCAAACTTGGACACCACCATCTGAGCGCCACAGTGCTGCCAGACCATAAGCGCAATGTGAATGCTCTCTCGGTGGTGCTACTGGTATGTAGTACGATGTGAATCCACTTTTCGTTCGTATAGAGCTACCAACGCCCTCCACGGTGCAGCCTGACCATATGCGGAATGTGTCGGGTTGCTGTCGCGCTCTTTGTTTCTCTGCTTCTACTTTTTTGTCATTATTTTCAATAGTGAAATAAAATGTGAAATGCTCTTATCCCAAGATATTGACGTTGATGTGAGCAACGGATTGAAGACGACCGCCCTGGTCTACGAAGGCTTACTTCCCTTCCCAATGAGCCGGCGCCGAGTGGGAGAGCGGCAAGACGAGCCCCAAGCCCTGAGCCCGCTGGACTCCGCGCCGCGAGATGATGAGTCTGCTTCAGCGACTCCCAGGTCGTCAAAGGAACCCCTCGCAACGTCTCGTACGTTGGCTCCAAACAGCGCTTAGTTGAAATCGGAGGGTTCGGACTCTCGGTCAAATCTATTTTGGAGAAGTCGAGTATGGGAGTACGGTTCGTCGGGAATCCGTCGGGATACGTTTGAGGTGATATAGCGAGAATGAATTCGAGGGTTTGGTGCGCCGCGTTCCAGCAGAGTCGGGACATGAGGTGTGATCCGGGGAAGCCAAAATCCCTTTTGATACATCACCTTACCTGTTCTCATATTAGAACCTCACGATATATCAAAACCCCAGATACGCCTGCAAAACGAATGTTCTCGATGAAACTTCTAAAATCAGACTCAGATGCGAGCCCTGTTGATAATCGCGAGGCCACCCAAGCGAAAAGGCGAGGAGACGAGATAGGAGATAGGCTCGAGTTTGCGATTCTATTATGAGGAGTTAGCATATACGGGCTCCCGGTCCATCTTCCCGTCAAGGAGAATATAAATGTTTTCAATCGATTCTTTGGCTGAAGGTGCCCAAACGTTCCCGATCATCTGGCCAGTTACCAAATGCCTTCCATATAGCGAGAACAATTATACCACACCTGTATATAGCGTGTCTCTTTGTTACTTTCCTTGGCGGCATGAGTACCTCTCCCCGTGTGAATCTCGTCCTGTCCTCTGATCTGAACACCACTCACGGTGCGCGTGGACTCGTCGTGGTCGTCTAATTGACAATGTCCTCGCAGGAGCCCGAGAAAGAGGTGTTCTGATTTCCTGTGTGCTGTTCGGAACATATTTTTTGCCATGGCATGAGGACGACCGCCATGGTCTACGAAGGCCTGATTGCTTTTTTATCTTAGTCTGGATTCATTCGTTTGTTTTTAGCTTCTTGGCGAAAAAGCTGACGCAGAGGGGCATGCCTTCGGGCCCCCGTCTTCCACTTTCGAACCTCCGTTATCCTTTTATTGATGCAGAATGGCCACCGCGGTTACGCAAGTCCCATTTGCTTCCTATAAATGTGTATTTATAATCGAATTTAGTCCAGCAGCAAAAGCAAAAAAAAAACGGTGGCCGTTGTTGATGTCTTTCTTAATACATCATTCATCCCGGTCAATGAAGGCCCTTATGATTGCCTTTTTGCAGTTTTTAAATCCTGTGTTTAGCTTGAGTGGAAAAAATACGTACAAGACGATATACGCCTTCGGGGGAATCGAACCCCCTTCCATTCATTTATTCAACACATACGACCGCCGTGGTCTACGAAGGCTTGATTGCTTTCTTATTAACCTGTATTCGCTCGTTTCTTTTTCGCCCTGGAGAGAGAAAAAAAGGATATTGCGCCTTCGGGACTCTGGACTGAGGACAACCACCATGGTCCACGAAGCCTTCACTCTCTTCCTATGAACCTGTAATTACCCATTCTTTCTATTAGTTCCGGGTGTAAAAAAAAGACCGCACACCCTCGGGGAATGGAACCACCGCTTTCCGCTGAGTCTATCGCACAGCTCCCTGATATGCAGAGGAAGGACAGTATGTTCAAAAACGCCACATTCCTTTCTAATGGCCCGCCTTCGTGTTACTCTGACCTCTCTTTCCAGTGCGGCCAAAAAAAAAAAGCTCATCTAACAGCTTATGCCTTCGGGGGGATTCAAACCCCCATTTTCTTCTTACATGATGCCTGCTGGCTTCGGACTGAGGATGACCGCCGTGGCCCACGAAGGCTTACTTCCCTCCTTATAAGCCTGTATTATGGCCATTTCCCCCCGGCTCAACTGTCGAGTGAAAGAATTATTGGAAAAGGAAGACATCAAGATTGCATTACATGCATTCGGGGCCGCCCGAAAGTTCTTCCAGTGTGCACAAACAGAGCGCGGTGAAAATTAAACTCTGTCTATCCAGGTTTATACCGGATTGACAGGCTGAACAATTATAATTGCAGTACAATTTAAAACCGATTTTGATGGTTTAGTGACTTTTTGGATAGTTTGTGCAGTCTGAAGGCTCTTGTGGAGTTCCTTTGCCGGCTCGGTATTTGGAACATGGAACGACGATCAAAAGGTGTTTCAACGAAGTTTACTTTCTGCTTGTTTTTGACTCTGGGGTTGTATGGTGTTTCTTTCCTGTCTTTGGGGAATTGTCTTCCTCATTCTAAGGTTGTCCGCGCGCTACAACAGTCGTCTTTTGGAATTTGTGGCACCCAACTTATTTAATCATCAGATGAATATCGACACAAACATTGTGGTTGAAACGTCCCTGAGCATACTTTTGGGCATATTGAGATGAACCTATGACTTATGTTTGCCATTTCCTTTTCTGACTGCCCAGTGAAAAAACTGAGGAGCAATACATGCCGTATACCTTCAAGGGGATCGAACCCCCGCCGTCCACTTATCAACTTGGGGTAAAGGGCCGTGGCTGCACCCGGCATAACCTCGTACTTTCTTTTTTTGTGCCTTGAGCCTGCAATTGGGTTGCACTTCACTTCTTTGTAGATTGTCGCGAACTACTGACGGAATAATCCGGGAAACAAATTGTCCAGTTTATCACTGGTAGCTGGGTTTTTCTCTATTTCTTCCTATGGTTTGAGCCTTCAATTTTACGTTCCACACGTTGTCAGGTGAGGAGTGTATGGAACAGTCATAAAAGTAACCACTGAACAGGGGCTACAAAGTTGCTCGAGGTGTGCCGGCGGCTGATATCGGCAATATTTCGGAGTATGGATCCATTTAGGGGCTGAGTGTCCTCTGCCTTCAGTCCGTTAATAAAATTTTATGATGAGGATGGTAAATATTGCACAGTGTAATACTACTGCCTGGGTGTGGCCCCTGGTAAGGCACATCAAATGGAGTTTGGTTGATACTCATTAACGGCTGCCCTGGCCGTGACATGTTGATATAATCATTTCCAAAAAGTAGGGTGTTTCGACCTACACATACTGTGGACAAGGTGTTTAGATAATCAGGACAACAGGAGAATAATTTGTGTAGCCCGCTGCGTGGCAAGGCCCGCTATCATGAATCTCTATGGCTCTTCAGTAGTTGTTCCTGGGAAAACGAACTGCTCTCGGAGTTTCATTTCAGCGATTCAGAACGAATTTTCTAAGTATGTACTCATTATCAAAATGTGTTGTAAGTGCCTAGACTCTTGGCTGGCTATCACAAATAATTCAGAGCCAGGAGGGCACTGTTAAAAATGATTTATTAAACTCCTGCCCCCTATATCAGGAAGGATGAAGCCACAGTCTAAAATCAAGATTGTGTAAGCTGTAGAAGTTACTTGATCACTCGGGATAACTGACGGAAGAGAAAAGCAGACAGGGTGGCTGTGAATTAACTGCGGATCAATTTCTGTGTTCCAGCCCAACCTTAGCTCAGTTGCCGCTCAGATTGGGCAGATAGGGTCTTTGGCTCTGCTGTCCTGGCAGAAGAGAACAACAGATATTTTCTCAAAGTGAGTTTTGCATATCTTCAATGTTGAATTTGAAGGTCCCGATAGGTGCCAGGAACTTGAAGAAGTGGAATTCGGAATTCACCAGTTAGCATCAAATCCAGTAGTCAAATGAAAAAAATCATGGTTTCGCAGACCGGCGCTAAAGGGCAGCATATGCCAACAGTAGGTTTTTAATTAGGGTTTTTATTTCTTGTACTGGGTGCCAATGGGGACAAGGAATTCATAAGGGAAGGAAGAAGAGGGCTCATGGAGTGTCCTGGGAACTAATACTTTTTGCTTTGTATCAACCACCATGCATGTTTTATTGGTGGCCAAGCGAAAATACAGCGGAAAAAAAATCTCCGATCTAGATCCGTTGAACATAGGTCCGTGGGTAAGCACACCGCATGTCAAATACAGAGGCTTTCACAGGCCAGTCAGACGGCATTTTTTGGGTAGGATCGGATGTGTGGTGAGAGACAGCGGCACCTTGGCGGCACCGAGGGAAGGCGTGACGGGAGCAAGGCACGGAAGTTACCGGTATTTCGGTGATCCCCGAAGCATCATTAATTGATTGCGAACAATGCTCGATCACCCATATAACCCACTACTAAAGATAGCGGGAATACTCTTGTCCTTTTGTCATTGCTAAGTGCCCTTTTTCCGGTCGACGAGTGTAATGCGGCCTGACAGGTGTTTGTAATGCGTCATATCACGCCGAAAGCAGGCCGAATGACATTTTGTGATCCCGACATCGATGCCGGAGGTGATCCGTTGATCCCGGGCTCCTCGGCATCCGGAATGGTCCGAATTTCGGACAAGAACGGGGGGAAACCCCTCTTTGAACAACGGCTCTTACATTGATCATTTTTACAGGTGTTCTAATGATTTTGGAGGAGGAGATAGCTAAAATGTTCAGCAACACTTGTTTCTCAAAGGCTAAAGGAAATAGGCAGGAGATTCTGAGATACTGCGACACTTTGCTCACGAAATTTGGCAGATTGAATATTTTATTTATGGATTGTTAACAAGCAATTTAAGGACGCAATAGTTGCGCAAATACGGTCGAAGCGAGTTTAGACAGCATAAGATGGAGATGTGCACGCGAACACACGGCAAGATAGTGGACAAACGTAAGAAATGTGCTGCACAAGTCATGTATTTCTAGGCGTTGAGCGGCCGTAAACTCATGCCCGCAGAAACGTGACGCAAAAACGTGTCGGATCATTCCGAATGCGATGGCAAAAAAAAAAATTACAGTGTTTGCGCATGTTGGTATTTTTCACCGAGTAGGGGGTAAATTTCCCCGAGTACGTACACATGTACAATGCTCAGCCACTAAATACACTAGGTTTTTTTCTAATAAAGCGATATAATTGACTTCACACAGCCACTAAAAAGTACCTCACAGTTTTTTGTCACTGACCCTAATTAAGGTCCCCCGAGATATGAAAGAGACGATCCTTATTACATAAGTACTCGTAAACATTTTTTTGCTACGGACTGAGGGTAACCACCGCGGTCCACACAGGCTTGATGTCCTTCTTATGAACCTCTATTTTATCTTGGTGGTCCTTCTGGCAAGGAAAAAAAAAGACCAAACTATGTGATCAAGGGGACCTCTATTGTCACGAAGGCTGAAATCGAGCTGAAATGTATTCCTGCAGAGTTGAATACAACCCGCCTATTCAGAGCGATTTAAACCAGGATGAATTCGAAGTGGAGAGATCACAGAATGAGCATAAAATGAATGAATGAATGAACGCGGGCATAAACACAATATATAATCTAAATAAATTGTAATAACAGGAAGGGGTAGTATAGACAATGATGGCATACGAATAGGAAGGGAACGCAATGGGAGTTTTTTTTGTTTTTGTTTTAAGAAAGACGGACACTTCCCATTGCCAGATCCTCCCACCGTGCTGCCTCTCCAGTGCACGGACGCAGACGTGGTGGGACGGTCCAAACGACGAGAGGTGGGGCTTGATTTGACACAATTCCTGGGGTCCCGGGGTGGAATTCGAACAAAAAATGCCGGGAGGCAATCACGGCAAAGAGAAGGGGAAGGGGGGTGAGGGACAAAGGAGGGGAGGGAGGACGAAATCACGAAGGAAGAAAAGGAAAGGCGCCACGCGAATGTCCACACCGAATCCGCGCACGCCCGACGCGGTCACGCATGGGGATGGATCCCCCCAACCCAACGAAGAAAATATCGAGTAGCTTGAATGTAAAAATAAAAAGAATCAACACGCATAGCGGCCGTTCCACGACACACGTGCATTGCCCATGCGATATGGTATCAGACCCCGCATGTCTCGAAAAAAAAATGAAGGATCTGCGTCGCGAAGGGGGGATCCGAATGGCGCCGCCGCGAATGGAATAGAAAAGGAGAAGAGGTACAGAAAGGCAGCACCCCGCCCCCGCCGCGAAAAAAGGTCATCGGCGCGGAATGGATAATTGGATTGAGAGGGCGGGGCGGACTGGAATGGATTAACGAGGCGCAGGGCTCGGCAGGGGAAGGCACCGACGCGCGTGAAAAAAATGAGGGGCGCGAAAGCGGGCATCCGAGGGGCAGCGTGGCATGCAAGGGGGAGAGACGCAGTCATGGAAAAGAGGGATAAAGACGCGGCTGATAGAAGAAAAGAATCAGCATGAATAGAGGAGGGCCGCGGTAACTACTGCAAGCAAGAAAGACACGGCAGGCGCTGAGAGCGAAATGGGAAGGTGTCGACGGCGAAAAAGCGAGGGATGAAGGGTGTCGGGAGGAAAAATAATAAACGGCGATAACCCAGGGATGAGGAAAATCGAAGGTCGAACAATGAAAGAAGGAATACGCACGAATGCTGATTTGCCCATCACGCACACGCTCTTCCAGCCGGTGGACCACTCCTAGCCGATAACGACGGCCCCGCCCTGCACCAGTGTCGCGAGAGACCGAAGCACGCGTCCACCAGCGGACCCAGCAAATGCACGGAGCGCCTCAGCGCGCCCAGTGCACGTACGCGTTGGTCGGGTCCGCGAGGTACGCCATAGAATATAGAGAGGCGCGGGTGCAGCGGTGTGCAGGGGGTAGGAGGGAGGTAGGACCGGCACGGCATGGGTAGAAGACCAAGGGTAAAAGGAAGAATTGGAGGACGAGGGCGGCGGCATGCAGTGCAGCAGAGGTCGAATGCGCGCGCGGCGGGACGGGAGGGGTGAGCGGGGTGCAGGCGGATAGCGGGGAGACACTGCGCCACCGGGGTCGTGTATGGGCGCTCGTCGTCGTCATTATCTTGTATCGCTGGCGTCACGCGCGCAGCTGCAGCTCTTCCCCGGTGTCGCTGTGGAGGAGATGCGGAGGCCCCAGAGGGGTGCGCAGCCCCGTCCCTGCGTAGCCGTGGCTGCGCTGTATTCGTGCAGAGGAGTGTGCCATATGTTAACTTGCGCACCCGTCGCTCACCGTGTACAGAATCCTATGCTGTTTCGCGGCAAACCCATTGCTCGGCGCTGGGTCCTTTTAACTGTTTGGCCCATGTGGGTGCGGCAAACATTATCGGCCGGCTTCCTCCGATTGTCTTGGTTCAATTGGCATAGTGCAAGTTTGCGGGCATGCGCAAATGCTGTGCGCACTGAATTTTGTGGTGCCACCATCGCATCTTTTACTAGTACTGGAAAAAAAGGTGACACCAAACACATGCCTTAGGGAGGGAATTGAACCCCGCCTTCCTGTTATTTACCCACTTCCCCCTCTTTATGAACTGTATTCATTATTCATCTTTCTAGCTCAGGATGGGAAAAATAAGTAGTGCAGGTGCAACTCCTCACTGACTGGGCCTTCTTCGTATGCTAAAGCTGTTTCTCATAACTTACAGAGTGAAGACTGTGACGACCACCACGGTCCATGAAGCCTTAATTCTTTCTCTCTTACACCTATATTCATACTCATCTTTTTCTTGGGCTACAAAAAGGATGCTCATCGATCGCTACATGCCTCCGGTGGGAATTGAACCCGCCGTCTTCCTCTTATTGCGCATCTTCTACCTATGGGCTGAGGACAAACCCCATGGTCTACAAAGGCTTGATTCTACTTCATCCAACCTGTATCTCTACCCATATTTTTTTTCTAGCCTCGTGGTGAAAGAACATCCGAAGTAGTGACCATGCCTCCGGGGGGATTGAAGTAAATTTCGAGCCCCGGCTTCTCCTTATCGCTATCCTCAATGTCTACGTACTGGGAACAACCACCACAGGTCCAAGAAGGCTGCATTTCTCCCAATTTAGCTTACATTTATAGGCGACTCCAGTCTGTTTTTTAGCATCAGGTCAAAAACATTTGGAAGTCATGGCCCATGCCTTCCGTGGGACTCGAACCCCGCCTTACTGCTACTTCTCACTCAAATACTATCTGTCCAGGACTTGGTGCTGTTCTGATATAATGCTACACTATTATATTTAACTTTTGTCTAGCCTGGGATGCCAAAAGAATGGAGATGAACAGGTCTTGATAGAAAAATGAAGCAAAGAAATTGTGGCATGACCATTAGCATGCCGAAACCAATTAGCTTGGTGCTCACTCCCAATGTGGCTCAGATTCAGTCATCTATTATTTCAGTTTCAAAATCAATCTGGAGCCTCGGATGAAAAATACTGCAATTTGTTGTGAGATACCTACATATGTAATTTGCTTACTCTCTCCCTACAACATCAGGATCTAGTGGCAAGTCAACATTCCTCGTACATTCTCCGAGCCAGGGGAGTAATCTGTGTTTGAATCAAAATTCATGACTGCACTAACTTCCAAGACTTTTTTTCTACAACTCAAATTGAGTTCCCAGCGGCACAACTGACATTCAGAGTTACTGCAATAGAGTTACTGCAATTTTTCAGTCACACATCAAAGGGGGTCTGTGGGTGTCGAAATCCATGCATCACAAGGGTACTTGTTGAATGTGCCCAACAGTTTGTGACCCGCAAAATCACCGAAGACACGTAAAAAAAACTCATTTCTAATGAAAATTCCGGTTAATGTGTCAAAAATGTCCTGTTGGTCGCCGAAATTTCTGGGCTGTTGAATTGTTGAATCGGAATTTTTGTGTCAGAGTCACCACCTGTCGAATCAATTGAAAAAAATACAGTACTTGCATGCATCTTGAAGGTCACAAAAGGCATTAAGGCCTGTTATGCACTCCATAAATCTGACCTATGGGACAAGAACTCAATGGTATTTGATCAGATACAGAGAAGCAGTCATGTATTGGTCATGTACAATACTATTTTCCAACAAGCCGGGAATCACTGGATATTTGACTTTTATGGTGCTTAATGTGTGGCTGTAATCTGGCCAAGGGTTTCCTTGTGCTCAGGACCTAAGGCTGAGCTTTTTTCAAGGACAGTCAAGAGGAGATGCTCTGCCTCGCTCCCTGTAGGTTACTGCCAAGTCGGCCATAGAAGTCAGAGTTTCCAAATGTGCTGTCCCACTGAGCTGCTTCCTCTTTTTCAGCACAGCTACTTCAAGCTCTTCAGCATCCCTGAATTTACCAAGCTTCCAATAGATAGCTGCAAGACCCGACATGGCAGCCAGAGTATTGGAATGTTCTGGCCCCAATATCTGTTTCCGCTTTTCCAGCACCACCACCCCGAGCACCCCTGCCTCTGAGAGTTTACCCAGGTCATGATATATGACTGCAAGATTTTGCATGGCAGTCAGACTATCAGGATGGTCTAGGCCAGATATCTGTTTCCTCTTTTCCAGCACCACCACCTGGAGCTCCTCTGCATTTGTAAGTTTCCCTACCCGATGATATGTGACTGCGAGATTTGACATAGCATCCAGAGTATTGGAATGTTCTGGCCCAAATATCTGTTTTGTCTTTTCCAGCACCACCACCTGGAGCTCCTCTGCTTCTATGAGATTCCCCAGGCAATGATATGTGACTGCAAGACTTGACATGGCATGCAAAGTATTAGGATGCTCTGGGCCAAATATCTGTTTCCGTTTTTGCAGCACCACCACCTTGAGCTCCGCTGCTTCTGTGAGTTTCCCTAGGAAATGATATGTGATTGCAAGATTTGACATGGCAGCCAGGGTATTGGGATGTTCTGGGCCTAATATTTGTTTCTTCTTTTGCAGCACAGTCACATCAAGCTCCAGTGAATCTGTGAATTTCCCCAACTTCCAATAGGTGGCAGCAAGACTTGACATCACAGTCAGTGTTTCTGGGTGTTCACTTCCCAAGATGTGTTCTCTGTTTTCTAACAAAGCCACACAGAGCTCCTTGGATTGGTTAAAATGCCCACAGGCATAGTATACCTGCCCATATGGATAACAGAATTTGGGTGCAATCTTTGGTTCTCCACGGAGAACAGAATTGAGGTGGGGCAGGAGGCTAATGTGGAACACTTCCTCTTCTAAAGTTGCCATTGTTGCCATTGCAAGGATAGTTGCAGCACATTGTTGAGTGGAATTGGTATCTGTGATGGTCTTTCTACTCCAGTAATGGACCAAGGGGTGGATTGAGAGTAGGTTGGTGTTTGGATCCTCGTTAATCAAGGAGTATCCCTGGATTTCCATAGTCATATCTGTGAAATGGAGTTCATCCCAAGTCCCAGCCTGCGTCAGAAAGTTATTCAGAAACTCATGGGGCTCCCTCATTTGTTGCTCTGTTGGTCCCAAGGGCCCACGCTTGTGTGTGGCAGCACTGGAAAAAATTGCCTCTGATATTCCCTCATGGTGTAGGAAGGAGCATATCTGCAAGAACTTGGCTGCCAGCGGTTCCAAACACTTGAAGCTGATGTCCCATGTTGTATACACCGACCAGGCATACTTGTCAAGGGGCTGGTCCGGCAGCCTACTCAGAAGTTCAGCATGATTTTGCTCATACACTGTGAGGTATTTCCTGAGTTTCCGGGTTTTTGCAATATATGCACCTGCTTGAACAATTGCAAGGGGAAAAAAATAGAGAGTCTTGGAAAGATGAGAAAAATAATAGCTCAAGATCTGAAGAATGAATACCTTGACAATGTCTCTTGCAAGAAGTTGTGTCTCAATTGTGATAGGTTGGATAGCACTGGCCAGCAACAGTTGCACTGCATCTTCTTCCTCCATATCGGAGATGTGATGATGGCAATTAGGTGCATGAACATACAGCTGGGGATTCCTTGAGGTTATCAAGACATTTCCACTGGAGCTTTGTGGAAAATAATTGAACAGTTTGATGCTGGGATCATCTGCATTATCAAATATCAGCAACCACTCCTCCTGAGAGGAAGCTAGCCAGCGAGAAGCATCTTCATCATTGCTTCCAATGGATTGAGTGAGGGCAATATTTTTGAGCCCAGCCTTGATTGTGTCAATCGTGCTGGCATCAAGGAAAAACACATCCATGAACCTGCAACAAGGGCTCAATGATGCAAATACATGGGGCTGCGTGTGTGGAGGATTATACCGAGATTTGTCTGTTTCATCCAGGAACTTTAGGCAAATTTGAGTCTTCCCGGCACCACCCAGTCCGTGGAACAGACCAACATGCCGCCTGCCAATATCCTGTGAAAAATAGGCATGCATTTTGTCCAGGATGATTCTTCTTCCATGGAACATGGGGGAGGGAGGGGGACAGATTGTGGTTACAGGAGGAGATGGAGCTTCAGAGACAGGCACACTGGCTTCATTGGTTCTTCATTTGAATGGGAGTAAAAGATCAGAGATGATCATACCATGGATGTTGAGTTCGGCCACAGACATCAGCTTGGAACACGCATGAGGGCCAGGAGACAATTGGCAAAAATAAGCTCACAATAAAGTCACTACGCAGCTTCTCCAGTCGTGTTTTGTATCTGGCCAGCTCATCACCGATACTGGTTGACTTGCTAAATTCCTTGAAGCAGCTAAGAACTCGGTTCTTCTGGTGCTTCTGGATTTGTCCCACTTTCAGTTGAATTTCGTACAGTAAACTATCCAAATGATGTGAATAACTGGATGAAGAATTGCTGCACAAGCACTATACCGTTCAAGGTCCCTGCAGAGTTGTTGAAGGGTACTCGTGCCATCAATACCGTGACGGGAGATCTTCGCCTGCAGTACTTTGACAGTGCTGACAATATTCTCACACAGTTCCTCAAAATCATCTCGGTTTTTGGTCATTTTCTGATACCCAACAGTAGTCGGATTGTAATGCACATCCCAACCTAGGGCAACACATACCTGGACAGCCTCTAGAATCGGTATGACAGGGCCCAAAGCCCCTTTGATGTAAGGCAACGGCAGGCACTCTGCAGCAGCCGTGATTGTCTTGGCTGTCAGAATCAAGTTTGCAAGCCAATCTGGTGAACTCCTGGTGCCTGGAGGGCCAGGCGGAAGTGTGAGCTGCGGGGTCGTCATCGCGGTAGTTGTCCAAGTGTCGAAGCGCTCATTGTCGTAAGCTGTAACACGCTCATACTTAACATGTGGCACAGCCCTATTAATAGTTGACGCCCAGAGCCAATGCGGAGCTAAGGCTGAACGAATCGGACCGGGCGTGATTGGCCGTCGTGCAGTGTCTGGAAATCATTTAGTGCCCGATTTGGACTATTAGCTGCCAAACCTTGGCTGGGCATTCCCACCATCATTTTTAGTCCAAATTCGGTACTAGCAGCCGGATAATAATAATCTAACTGCATTTGGGTGACAATAATCATACATGCGTATGTCGCTCACAGCCCCTATCGGATCCCTCTTGTCCTCTCCTCTCATTTCTCAGCTATGGGACGAGATAAAGGTGATAAAAATGCCCCAGGACATAATGCGGGAGGTTACAGAGTTGGATCTGGTGCAAAAAAAGCCAGGGTAGAGGACATGAGCTGAACTCTGAGCTGGAAGTGCATGAGACCAAAGTGAACAAATATCTATGAGTACCTAGCTGCATCACAACACACAAAATATGCTGTTGTTCCAATTCATACCCAAGAGGAACTTGTGCTTTTTGACAAATCAGTCAAGCTAGGTGGAACATGGTTCAGGTCTAGAGGGAAGCCATCATTTTAAAACATGGCAGCTTGGTGGTCCAGTCAATCAAATGGGAAAAACATTTTCTACAAACTACCAGAGCATCTTGCATCCCAGTACAAAACATGGAAGACTAAGCAGGTCCAAAGGGAAACCATGGATGCCACACGAGCTCAGCATCAACCAAATGAACAATGTTGCACATGTTCTCCCTGCAATTCTGGTTTTCCCTGCATCAGAGAAGCCAAAGGTCATGCAAGATAAGTCTATTCCTCATGCTTGATGGTAAGCATATCTAGTCTTCCCGTAATTTTTTTAAATCCTTCTACAGGCAGCATCTTCATCAGAGAGACAAAATGAACAGACATTTGAATTGACACCTGCCCCAACTGCTATGCGATCACTTATGCATCAGCCTAGTTTGGTCACATATCCTGGAGCGCCGGTAAGTTATTCACAGATAGGTCTAGACCTTTAATAATTTTTTTCGGCCCTTCTTCAGGTAGCATCTTCTTCCCGGTCCTGGGTTCAAACAGAGATGCTTGAACTTTTGCCTGCATCTCTGGAACCACAGTCAATTGCTCATCATGCAGGAGGTGTTTTCATCTCGTGGGATTCTACAGGTTCAACTGGTCGAAGCCGCACATGCAGACTTTGCCAAAATGCGGGAAGGGAAGCAGAAATGCAATCTTGTCCAGGAAGGAACAACAGGAGTAAATGCATTGGACATACTGGCCGTGATGGGGTACCGGGTCAACTGAAATGTTTTGATGAATACCATCTAATAAGATCCTCTGGGCACAATTCTGAATTCGACAAGTCCTGCATAAATGAGTTCTCCAATGGACTAAGGGAGCAGCTAAATATGTTATGAGAGACTCACAGGGTAATGAATAAATTCCTGCCGAAACCGCGAAATATGGGGAAGCGGGTCAACTCATCCGATTGGTCAGTCAGCAGTTTTGACGTGTTATTCGCTTATGTAATGCCTCCCATTTCGACGCGTCTGAACACTTGTATCGCGTCTTGCATGGTCATGCCAATAGCAACTGCTCTGATTATTTTTGTCACGACCCGAGGAATTCACATCAATGCTCTTATGCTCACTGACTGTTTGTTAAGCTGCCACTTGGAATTCTAGAGAGTAATTATTGATGTGATCCTACTTGCTTCTTGTCGCATCGGTGCACCCCGCAATAGGTCTCCCTTTGGTCCATCCATTTTTTTAAGTATTCATGTAACCATCGTCTTAGATTCCAGCAAGTTATTGTGACCGCAGTTGTCTTTTGGTGCCCAGATTGGTCTGCCTACACGGCAGCAAGTTCATAATTGCCGGCTTTGACAAATCACGATGCTGCAAATTCAGTAGGCCCTATATGCGCAAACTTATTTCCCGGGAATGTTCATTAGATACTTTTACAGCCTCACAAAAAACTTTGGGGGTAACCTGCGAACGGACAACGAGCAATGGAGGAGATCAGATTCAGAATATGACCTCAAATGGCAATATGCACCAAGTCGTCGGGAACATCATCGTTGTGCTCACCCAAATTTTGTCGGATACTTCTGCAAAACATATTCTGACATTGCCATATGCTAACGAAGATAATGTACTACTAGCTTTGAGCGCAAAGCTACCTAATTTTGGCAGGATATCCGTTTGACCCGGTGCCCCATCACGGCCAGTAGTGGACAGATAGATAAATAATTTTCGATAGTTTGAAAAGGTACATGAATGAGAGTGCTCAAATGAACCATAAAAAAATAAGTGGGAAAGACAGTAATATACCCTGCACTGGAAACATCAGTGGCAGACATTGGTAACCACTGATGGGTGACCCCATGCTCATCGTGAGCCACTGAGCACCACTGAGAGCCATTGCTAACCACTACGGGCTCGGCGGTGATCCAAAAAAAATTGAATAGTCTGTGAGAACCGCTGGGGTTCACTGGATACCTATGTAAGCCTGAAAAGAAAGTCCGCGGGCGATCTCTGCTGTCAATAATATTGATGCACAGCACCAATAAGTACTGAAAACCACTGCTACCCAACCAATACTGCAGTGGGAGGCTTATTTAATCTCACTACATATTCCGCCACCATTTATCATTTCACTGGGAAACAGTGTGTATCGGTAATTCCCACTGTTTCCACAATGGTTCACGCCAATCCACAGAGGTTACAGATTAATAAAATAGTATTCCCAGAAGTGATTTCAGCCACCAATTCATATTCCATACAATGCAGGTTTACTCCCTCTACTTGGCTACAAAAAATATTTAATATTTAATTGGAACCCATTGATTACCAGTGGGTATCATTGGAATGTGTCAAATCCAAACTTAGCAGTTAACGCTGAGAGCCAATGGAAAGAGCGGAGATATCTAGTGTCAAACAGCATCTGCCACTATCTAATCTCCTTGATCAATGGTAAATAACATGCAACAGTGGCCACCAGCAGCCAGTGGTGGCCAACGTTGGCCACCAGTAAACTTTCCAGTCCGGGGTTTATAACTCGGGAAAGACGCGGATGCCGAACAAAAAACAAAATAAGCATAGCGGGATTCGAACGAGAGCACTACACATGTGTGCTTACGTAACGGAATCACCATAACAAAGTAGACCAAAGTGGCCACACCTTAGTCTTCACTTCAGTTCACTGATAGGTCCAGATCAAATGAAAAGAAAAAAATTCCCTCAAAATTCCAGACACTGCACAGGGGCCGCGTGATTAGACGTCATTGGTGTCTACTGTGTTATGCAGTTTCTTTGTGGCTAATTTTATTCTTCAATCCTGCCGGAAGGAATAGTGACCTTATATCACTGTAATAGTGTAACCTATTATTTGTTGCACTACTTAGCTTTTTTTTTTTTTTTCTCTCGAAAATGGGGTGTATTTGCTGTCGCGAAATTCTTCAAATTATTTGTTCTCATTGGCTCCACGTAGTTGTCCGCAGGAGTGCCTCTAATTCTGTAGAAACGCCCGTTCGACTCGGGGTCTAGTCATGCTGTTGGATGAAGTTCTTTTTCTTTTGAGGGCTATTTGGGCTGGCCCACGTTCTCCATGAACAATGACAGAATAGAATAGAATGGCCTTGTAAAATTAGACGCGTCCCGGGAGATATCTGCGACAATAAATAGAAGGAGAATAAAATAAATCAACGGTAGCTGGAATGAAATCACCCCATAGGCTTTCCTCCGGTCTCAAGTGTTATCGACATGGCTGACAATGACCACTGTGGTCCACGAAAGTTTGTTTCTTTTCGTCTGAGCCCGTATTTATCCTCTCTTTTCTTCTGGCTTGGAAGAAAAATGATCAGCTGGAGCTTCTTCACGCCTTTGGGGGCATTCAAACCCCCTGGTTACGGACTGAGGATGAACACCATAGTCCATGAAGGCTCCATACCCCTCGTATGAATCTGTATTTATACTCATGATTTTCTACCTCAGGCAAAGAAAAAATTGATGTAGGACCACATGCCTTCGGGGGGAGTTGAGCCCCGCCTTCCTCTTATGGCTAAATTTTTCCTTGTAATTTTTATAGGATGACCACCATGGTCTACAAAGGATTGGTTCTATTCTTTTGATTTAATCTTTATTCGGTACTTATGTCTTGTTTTGCTGGCATCCCCGCGGGGGGGATCACAAGCTCACGACTACCACAACCACAGCCCACAAAGGCTGCACTCACATCCAAGAGCCGCCTTCATGCTACTTAAATTTTCTCCTTCTCATGGCCAAAATAAAAATAAAACCACCTTTTGGCTCATCAGCACTACTTGGCTCTTTTTCACGAAAAATAGAGTGTATTTGCTGTCGGGAAATTTTTCAAATTATTTGGGATCCAATGTTCTCATTGGCTGCTCCACAGCTCCGAGCCAATCAGAAGGCCAGATTAGCCGAATTTTCGACAGCAAATACACTTTAATGCACTTCTTTCGGGGATTCGATTTTTTTTTGACTCCACTTGGGAACATTCAGTCGGAGGGACGGTGACCACCACAGGTTGATACACAATTTATAGGACGTATGATATGAGATGCAGTACTATATACACTACTTTTGCAAACAACGCTGGCTGGTGAAGTCAGTCCAGAATGGCCTCCTTCTTAATCCCTTTAACGGCACCCTTGACATCGTTCCACAAATCTTGTAAGCGTGCCATTTCTGCACTCTCAATCGTGTCCTGTGCACCCTTCTCAAGCTTCACCCTTTCTCTGTCTGTTTGTCTACCCCCACTCTATGCACCTTGCGCTGATGGTAACAGAGGAAGAGCCCACATAGTCTCGAACGCAGGCGGTGGTGGCAGCTGGGGGCAACGCCGCAGCAGGATTTCTTCGAATTCCTTCACATCTTAAACAGATGTTTAGCCATATGAATCAGAGCTATGTGAGCTATGTCAAAGACTAACCAATAGGCGGATTTTCCAAAAGGGCGTCAAGTGCGTCTAGACTAATCGAACAGATGTCTCCTTGATTTGCATCGACGTTCACAACATCGTGTGCATGACGGTCGTCGTCTGCATCCATGAGCTGGTATCAGATGGCATTAGCAGCTAGCCCCCTAAAACAAGAGACTAAACTTACATTTGCAACGTAGTGGCACAAGGCCCTTCTAAGCATCAGCCTTTTGACATCCCCGTTGTCAGGTTTTTTGGAGTTTTTTGATGCCAAAAAACGTCAAAACACCTGCCAGATCCAAAAACTTGGGCCGAAAACCCCAAAACCTCCGAACCTCCGAACATGTAGTCAATTTTGCCAAACCCCGGAAAAAAAACTTTTTTTATATCATTGCCCCCTCAATCACTCATCATTTCAGAGCTTTTTCTTTTTCTGAAAAAACCTGGAAACCCTAAAAAACCTCAAAACCTCACAACAGATTTGTCAAAAGGCTGATGTATGGGACAAGAACTCAATAATATTTGATCAGATACAGGGTTGTTACACAGAAGCAGTCAGGTATGGGTCATGTAAAATATTATTTTCTAACAAACGGGGAATCACTGGATATTTGACTTTTATGGTGTTCAATGTGCCGCTGTAATTTGGTCAAATTCTCCTGAGCAATGAGGGTTTCTCGGTGCTCCAGACCCATGGTTGAAGTCTTCTTTTCAAGCACAGTCAAGAGGAGCTGCTCTGCCTCTGCGAACTTCCCCAGATCCCCATAGGTTGCTGCCAAGTTGGCCATAGAAGTCAGAGTTTCCGCATGTTCTGTCCAACAAAGCTGTGTCCTCTGCTCCAGCACAGCCACTTGAAGTTCCTCAGCATCTGTGAATTTACCCAGCTTCCAATATGTAACTGCAAGATTTGACATGGCAGCCAGAGTATTGGGATGTTCTGGTCCCAATATATGTTTGCTCTCTTCCAGCACAGCCACGTTGAGCTCCTCTGCTTCTGTGAGTTTCCCTAGACTGTGGCTGTAAGATTTGACATGGCAGCCAGAGTAGCAAGATGTTCTGTGCCTAAAATCCGTTTTCTCTTTTCCAGAACAGCGACGTTGAGCTCCTCTGCTTGTGTGAGTTTCCCTAAACAGCGTGGGCAAGGCGAGTCCAAATAATAGTGCGTAGCCGACACGCCGGCGATTATACGTATAGAAAGGTCCCAGGTGTTGCGTACAAGTCGGTAAAATGGGTGCTCACACACAGATCATTGTAGTTTTATTATCATTGGCGAGATGCATCAGCGTGGGGGCTCAGAACACGGACGGATTGCATCTGTAGTAGGAGGGAGACAAGGCGTCGGGGCGGCTTGGGCGAGTTGGGGATCTCAATCGTCTATCGGTGAGGCGAAGCGGCGGGAGGACGCGAACGAGGAAGTGTGCGTGAAGGCGTTGGAGACAGCGAGGCACACATGAACGACGAGACCATGTCGCTGGTGTGGGCGATGCCTCCCTTGCTTGCTGCACGTTTGGAGTACGTTTGGCGCACATGGGAGCGCTTGGTCTCGGCGCCTTCGCAGAAGATGAGGCCGAAGAGCATGTTGAGGCAGCCGATGCTGAAGAAGAAGAAGGCTGCAACGAGAGTAAGGTTGTCGACATGGTGGAGGTCAGAGGGAGAAAGCAAAAGACGTCTGAAGGGCGACCAACAGCACGTGATGGATACACATGGACAAACCCTGCGTACGGACCGTCGATCGCGATCTGATTCATATTTAATGATCTACCCTTTTTTCAGCCCCTTCGACCTAATAGCTATTTCTATGGCTGTCGCCGGTAAATGACTTCGTGCGTGGGTTTGAACTTTGGCCAGTGCCTGTGAATATTCAATTTCTAAACTCAGTAATCACAGGACGGAACAGGTTCCTATGTGCGCATAATATCAAGAGAATGAAGGACAAGTCCAAGACCAGTCTCAAGAATATGAATGAATAATCACGCATCTAGATTGGACTTGCGCACTTTTTTTTCATTTTTGAATGCGCGATCGCAGCACTAGGGCGGGCTAGCACTCTGAGGCAAGTTTGGCGCACTGCCGGATATTTTTGTACAGATGATTTCAACATGTCCAATAAGGTGGGTGCCATCTAGATTCATACGGATGCCAGCTGGTGGAAGGCTGGAATTCAGGCTGGAAAGAAAAGCTGGCCACCAGCTGGAGAAATTGTGGGACCAGCTTTTATGAAATGTGGACATCAGCTGGGTGGTCCAGCTGGAGGCAGCGTGCCGGCACTTTGGCGGTGTAGGTGCCCCATTCGGCCTTGTTGACAGATGTTGGAATCACCTTCCTTTGGTTCCCTATTGCTTCGAAATGCTGCCCCCTGCTGCCCCTGCTCACTCGCTTCGCTTCATCGATACAAACCGGCCTTCACTTCCCTGCCTACCTACCACAGATCCACGTTGAATTGTACCTCCCGTGCCAGCCGCTGCTGCTATGTAACTGCTAGCATTTCTCGCCCCTAGTTGCTCAAAATTCCGTGTCCTGCACCGCGGATAGCCCCACTCGCTCCTCCACAAATAAAACAGCGAGATTTACAACGAATAATTGTGTTTCTATACCCCATCATACGCTCTGAACCGCCTTATCGATCCTGCCACGGTTCGTCCCCCAGCCCGCCCTGGCCGCCCCACACCTTTGGCCTATTCGCTAGAATCACCCTGAACGAACGAACGCGGGCTTGGCGTGTTCAACAGCGCACGAGAATCCCAAACTGGATTGAAAAAAGCGCGTAATATCAGAAGAAATCGCGACGCGTCGTAAATACGTCGTAGCATTTCAGAAATAGCCGCGGCGAGTCTGAATCTGATAAAAGACGTGTCCGGTGGTGCATGTTTACAATTTAACACGTGATAAGACGCGTCGAGTGCGCTTGCACCGGATTGAGCGGGCTGAATAGAAAAAAAGGCGACCCATGAATAAAAAAACCGGACGCATCGTAGGATTTAAGAATTTCCACGGCAAGTAGGAATCCGATGAAAGACGCGTCGTACGGTGCATTCTGACGGTTGAATGAGTGTGGGACGCGTTGAGTGCGCTTTAACTGGTTTCAGTGGGTCGGATATAAAAATACGCGACGCATCGTAGCATTTTTAAAATAGCCGTGGCCAGTTGAAGAACGCGTCGTATGGTGCGTTTTAACGGTTGAATGAGTGTGGGACGCGTCGAGCGCGCTTTCACGGGTTTCAGCGGGTTGGATATAAAAAAACGCGACGTGTCGTGGCATTTTAAAAATATCCGAGACCAGTCGAAGAACGCGTCGTAGGGTACGTTTTGACGGTTGAATTAGTACAGGACGTGTCGAGCGCGCTTTCACGAGTTTCAGCGGGTTGTATATATAAAAACGCGACGCGTCGTGGCATTTTAAAAATAGCTATGGCCAACCGAAGAATGCGTCGTATGGTGCGTTTTGATGGTTGAATGAGTGTGGGACCTGTCGAGTGCGCTTTTACTTGTTTCAGTGGGTTGAATATAAAAAAGCGCGTCACGTCGTAGCATTTTAAAAACAGTCGCGGCGCATCGGAATCGGATGAAAAACGCGTCTTACTATTCGTGTTGACGGTTGCATACGTGATGGGAAGCGTCTTATTCTTGCTGTTTACTTATTTGCTGCCGCACTATTTAAAGAAGACAAATCAACTGTTCTCGAGTTTAGGATTTACACCAAATATGAAACCATAATAATATTACCACATACCCACCTTCGGCGACCTGAGTACACTTCATCTCTCGTATTTCGGTTATACTTCTGGACATGGATCGTTCAGTAAAATGAGGAAGGTCAAAACTTTGCAAAAGGAGAGATATCCCGTTTGTAATGGCCCAAGGATCCTTGCGGTGGTTCGTT
This sequence comes from Mycena rebaudengoi, assembly GCA_029282285.1. Lineage (NCBI taxonomy): Eukaryota > Fungi > Basidiomycota > Agaricomycetes > Agaricales > Mycenaceae > Mycena > Mycena rebaudengoi. The sequence continues at coordinate 624,829 of JARJCX010000024.1, forward strand.
GTCACGGTACACTGTTTGTTGTCCTGAATTGAGCCTTCAATATACCATGTTACTGAAGCTTTTCGGCATAAAACAGGAGTCTTGATCTTGCGGGAGGTCCTGCAATTATCAGGAAGCCTGCGCTTGAACATGGAAGTTGAGGAAGAAGTGTACTGTGCTGTTATATGTTTATTAACCAAACTTGTGCCATGCCAAACTCACCTTTTGCAGTTCAAACACCAGTGGCTCTTGAGCGCCAAGGATTTGGTTCAACTAGGTGAGCTGTTTTTTTATCCTGGTTGGACCAGTAAAAAAATTGTGTGGTCATTTTTTACATGCATTATTTTGTTCCTGATTTTTGACTCCCATTATTTTCCGTCTTTTTTTGTCCGAATCGTTTCTGGGACAATATTATTCATATTTCGCCGAAGCAGATTTGGATTTGCAAGCTGGATGCGTCTCCTATTCCGTGTTTTATATTATTCCAAAATATATATCCTCCCCACACTCTCCCACTATCAGAATTTTGTGATATATCTAATCTATGGAGTACTTCTATCATATCTACACCCTTAACAGCCCTTTAACAGCTTATTGTTGCACTGTCGGCCCCGCACAAGCCCATTTCCTATTTTCTGGCGCTTTTCACAAAGCAGAATATGGTGAATGTGCCACTGCCACCATGAACGGTTCTTAATTCCGAGTCAATCTCTCTACTCATTTTTTGTATCACAGCTTTCGTCGCGCCAAATGAACCAATTCTCTGTGTTCCTAATCAGTAAGTGACACTGTTGTGAGTGTGTGTCACACGGTGACACTTCTTCTTCCGACCACCATGAGCTTGGTTGTTCACCTTCTTTCTCTCCCCCGCTACCCTCAAGGGCCAGAGCAATCCTGGTCTTAGTGGGTTCTAACTCCCTCTCTAATTATTCCTTTTGCGACGCGAAACGAGCCATCCATAGGACTATGGTAAGCCCACTCGTTTCGCGTCGTGCTGCGTATGACGCGCGATCACGTCACGTTTTTGTCATCTGACTCACGTAGGCTTGCACAAACACGCCATAACCTTGCCTCTGACCACGACGGAGCACTACTCAGCGCCTTTGCACGTGTTTTTCTACTTCCATATGCCTGAAAACACAGTTCCACACGTGGTTCAGCTCCCAGACGCGTCCCTTCAGATGCCGGTATCACAAAAGCCTTCAGCAGAGGCCATTCCGACTGCCTCATCTCTTCCTCGATCGAGCGCGCCGCTTGTCCCTACAGCCTCTGGATACGACGACTTCTTCGCCTCTCGCAATCGTTCTTTTCTGACCAGCACTCCAGTCCGACCACTTCCACATCTTACACAGATTCAAGATAATGTTTCGGCCTTTCAGTCTAAATTCCAATCGCCCAACTTTGACCCATCGAAATTCCCAGATTCGTAGTACGATAGCTTTTTTGCCAGTACACCTTCACGCCCGATGCTTTCAGACTCTTCACGTCCGATATTAGATTTTCCCTTCCGTACCTCAGTCGCCTCGCGTTCTGTTTCTTTGACCAAGACAGACAACCAGAATATGATTTCTCAGTCTGAAGGCGATTCAGCTGCAACTCTTTTCGACCCAGACATTTCCTGGTCTCCCCCACTCTACGAAAAGGCCCCTCCTACGATTCCAGATCTTCCCGCAGGATCTAAAACTGAAAAGATCCAAATCCTGCTCAAAATGCTACGCAATGCACGCATATCTCCCACCGACCTGCTCCTTTCCAGTCTCGACATACCTCACTATTCATCATCCTTTTTTGCTTCATCTGGCTCTATAACCTCACTCCTTGACACGATTTACAACGACGAAAAAGGGAAATCGACACTTGACAGCTGGTTTGCGCCCCTTGCCGTTGATCTAGTCTGCGACAAAATTACATCCCAGGCAGACGCGATGACGAAAGCTCTCAGCACTCACACGAATGTAGCCCACATAACTCCTGCATTCTTACGCTCCTGGAGCCTTGAAAGTAATGTGGCCCGACCCGCCGATCTACACGCTCCGGATCTGCTCCGGATCTTGCGATGCGCATTGACCACCAAGAAAGCCCTGGAGAAGAACAAGAAAAAATCGAATGAGACTGTGCGTTACTTCTAGCCGCATATATTCACCTCTTTCCTTAAAACTAAATCGTTCTACAGGCCTGTTACACTATTTTAGGACAAATAATTTCGCGCCGATCGCAGGACGCCTCTGACTTCTCTGGCCCCATCTCGCTCATGTGGTAGGCAAGCGGCTGCACCAAGGAAGCTATGGAGGTCCTCGCCAGCATCGGACTTTCGAAGGGCTATGACACTACGAAGAAAATTATCAACACGACAGGCAACCAATGTCTACTAGAAGCTAAAGAAGTCGCTCACTCCCCCGACGGTCACATGTTGGGCTACGATAACCTCAATCTCTCGACCTCCATCTTTGTGGAACAGCGTGGCTCCGCTGGGCCTGCCAAGGTTCAGTCCGGAACATATCCCATCATTTACAAGCTTCGAAACCCAAATCCGCGTGCACTCGTTTTAGGCCCAATGCTTCTACGTGCTCATCAAGCACCCGATCTGAACTTCAATCTCGACCTTTGTCCTACTCTAGAGCAAAGTAGACGATCCCATCACCAGTTCTGTTCCTACATCATCCGCGTAGTCTGCCGTTACGAACCAAGCTTCAAACATCGCCAGGACGAACCCGCTCTTCAATCACCTCCAACAAGGCGACTCCCAGACGGATACATGACCATCGATAAAGCAGCGAAAATCTGTACTATCGAGGAGAATTCGATCAAGGGAAACTTGGCCGTCCACATGGAGGTCGACATCAACCAACTGGGTTTGAAGTATGAGCAGCTCACCGCAGCAGTTCCTTCCATTAACGATCAGGCGACGCAGGCCCTCATTTGTGGGGCGCGAACCATCCGAGCGTGCGATATAAACCCCTTTCTGCGTGTTCAAACATTTCAGTTGGGAATAGGACTCTTCCACTTATGCCTGAATCTAGTTTGGGTCGTGCTCAACGTTCATCGTGGGCATGTGAATCATCACAGTAGCCTTTCCCATCTCTTCGCCGTCATTGAAAAGACGCGTTTGGGTGGGAAGCATCCTGATTATCACTCACTGCTAGCAGCGCTGAAGCAGGTACTCGACGGGCTGATTCTAAACGCGTGGCGAACCGAATGTGGATATCACGGGCTTTCCGAATATGCGGCTTCAAAGCCATCCGCTGTCTCTCTCCGTGCTAAAGCCGCGCTCATTCTTCATACCCATGGTACCCCGATCCGATCCCCCCTCCATTCCTCGTCTCTCGAAGCGTCAGATACAGTCCGTGAAAACACTCGGCGCCTGTTTCATGACTTGATGTACGTCTGCGAAGTCACGAGCAATATCAGACGGGGACTTTGGTCGCGTGGAAGACATTCTCCCCAACCTTGGAATGATGTTTCGCGGTGTTGGCTCCAAAAATTATTCAACCGAGATTCTTCACTTTATTCACAACATGAAGAAGGTGTGGAATGCGAACGGCTTTGAGTGAGTGGCGCGTTGGCTGCTGTTGCAGGTCACCATCTCACTCTGGCAGCGAACTCATGCGCGATAACATCATCATCAATACCAGTGTTGTCTGAGGCCAGGCCGAGAGTCAAAAAGGTCTGACCCATTTGACCCTTTGACCGGGGTCTGACCGGGTCTGACCCTCGGCCTGACCCTTTCCAAATTTGGAAAAAAGTCCTTTGTTACAGCTGTTAAGGGTCGTGTGCAATGTTAGCAAGCTTTACCCGACCGTAATCCGATGTTCTGAGTGGTCAGGACGAACATCTCCTGCCTACAGCATCAAATTTGAAAGGTAGTCAGATTTACTGGTATGGAAAACTGCTACTATCTCCGACTGCCTAGTGGGCCGAACTAGCTAGTGGGCCACTTGCTCAATACAAGGGCAGGATGGGTATAACTATTCAATTTTGTGGTTGGGGGATGGAATACAAGCTATGACGATGTTGCTTGCCAAATTTGGAGGCCCACCGACTCGGCGATCAATTGCTGTGGGATGTTCTTGATCGGCATGTCAGGCTGTAGTCATCATTTCTTATCTCCGGCCGGCCTGTGCACGACTTCTTTGGGCTCTTTCTTCACCAATTCCTCGCCGATTCACAAGTTTGGGGGCTCTTTTTCCATCCCCTGGTTCAGGGGGACAGCACGGCATACTCAGATGGTCGAAAAGCCTTCTCTTAACTCCTCTAGCACCCCGACCAAAATGTTCGTCTTATCCCAAATAACTCAATCTGGCCACCTCCACAGCGAACGAACCACATTTCCCGGCGCCCCGAAATTTTGAGATCATATCCAAGGCACATACAGCTACATCCTCCCAAATCGATGGGCCCCCAACTCCCTGCCTTCTCCTTAACGGCCAATTACTACTTCAATCCACTATATTTGAGTGGCACCAAAACACGAGTTTTTTTCGAGGTGTTACGGGCATGTGGGGAATATATTCTGCAGTGAGATATGTTTAAACATGACTTATGAACTAATTGTACCAAAACTCCGAATGTCGACACCCTCTGTGCCGTTCCCAGCGAGCCATTCAGTCGATACCCCAAATTCACCCATGTCCCTGGCTGAAAATAGAAATATTTACACCGGGAATATGCCTCTGATACAAATTTTGAGTGACCATAATAACTCATCTACACCTTCTAGATGATTTAGGATGCACTTGCGTGCAGAGGAAGCACAGGAACCAGTAATTTTGCAGGGTGGCCCACTAGGCCGATTATGCCCGATTCGGGGTTACCGCTGAAATTAATTCGCCGATCCATCAAGACATCATGTAAATTCCCAGAAACGGTCCAAACTCACTCGCAGGATGTAATGTTGCCGTGACTCGAAAAGTCGAGTCATGACTCGGCGAGTCGACTTCCGAACCGAGTCGACTTGACCAAGTCGACTTAGTCACTTGAAGTTGACTCAGTCACTAAAAATACCCAAATTGCTCAAAAACACCTCTAGACCTCATAGAAACCTGAATGGTGAAAATTGATTTTTTTTGCATGTCACAGAATGTCACGGACATGTCACGGTGTCACGGAGGTCACAGAATTTTCGACGTCCCCAATCGCTTCCCCGGGCCAAAAGAGACGACCTACCGGGAACCGACTTGAGTCACTCAAGTCAACCTCGAGTCGATTGCATCAACTCGACTTAACTCGGCTTAAATCCACTCCGTAAGTCGACTTGGAGTCGGTTTTGTCCAAGTCGCAGCAACATTAGCAGGATGCCTGCCTTCATTTTAGGACCCATAATATTGCATCTACTTGGAAGCTTCCAGGGGCTGAGGGTTCAAAGTCCTTAGGTGGCCCACTAGCCAGTCGGAAATAGTATGTGAACAACAGGGCAACTCCATATCCAAATGCACTCCGAATGGCCTGTGAAAAGATTAATAGTGATACCGATGTCAGATCATGAATTAATATAACATGTGTATGGCTCAAAACTGCGGCGGGACGGTCAGATCAAAATCGGTCAAAGGAATCAATGCTGTCTTTGCAATGAGAAATATGGTATAATCTGGCAATGCACAGCAAAGATCATCTGTTCAATTGTACTCACACTACACGCCCAAAGGTGACTTTGTACATCCAAAGAATGACGCAGAGAGCTTCAAAGTAAGTTCAAACATGGTCATGGCCAGGGTGGGATAAATATTTTTCCGAATGGGTTCGCATTATTGGACCGCTTGGTACAATATCGACTGGTATATCCATTCTCTCGCTGATCCGATTTTCCCCTGATTTTTCCGGTGGTTCTACGAGTTTAAAACGGGTATTCCAAAAAAGGAAATCCGGCCTTGACGAAACGGTCAAAGGCCGGTCAAAGGGTCTTGACGCCCGGTCAGACCCCGTCAGACCCCGTCAAAGACAACACTGATCAATACAAGCGGGGTTCCTGGAAAGTGTCAAGGTGTAGACGCGAATATGGAGCGAAATATTGGTCGAGTAAAAGTAAGGATGTCCCATCGTAAACTGTGACTGGCACTGAACAAACCTAATTCCCCCTCAGGCTCTTTTTACCGCCAAGGGGAATTATGGCAACTGGGGCCAGCTGGCGGACATATCAGCGGCAATCAAGGTCATCGACAGCGTCAAGAGTAACATCGCCATGTCACTGGGTGCTTCGTACAGTGGTAAAGGCCACACGCAGCCTGACACATCCAAACTCGTCTGGCGAATTGCCTGCAAGGCGCGCGAACTCGAACTTGGCGAATACGACAGCCAACGACAAAACAACACAGTCACAAAACCTTCAATTGACATTCTTCCCACAGGCGAGGCCGTTTACAAGTCCTCGTCAATCGCAACTTTCAACAAAAATCGATGTAGTGCTTTAAACGGAGAGCAAATTGACGAAGAGGCCGATGATATACCGCCGATGGATTTGTCCGTTGGAGACGAGAACGAGGAGTAGTTTGTTCATGTCAATAATACAAGTATAATAATTCTAATTGGCACGGCGCTTTGGTACTGGCTCCTCGTCTTCGCTCGACCCCGATTCCTCCTCCACCTGTACCTTCTGAGACTTCTTGGATTTTACGGGTTTGTACGACGAAATAATTCGGAAGATTGGTGCCGCATAGTTCCGTTCCCACTCCTCCGATTGCCCTAAGAGATTAGTGACGCTGTGGGGTTCCGAAATAAGGGAAGGTTTGACCATCGAGAGCTTCTTCACGGCAGTATGGTCTAAAATGAAAGACGGAGGACGAACGAAGCGCAGCTCAGAAGCCTCATGCACAGTCTGAAGCCAGGAGAGGAGGAGGGAGACAAGTGCAAGAAGTGGGTCGATTTTCCGTTCGTTTACGCTTTTGGGCGACCGCTGGAGCAGAAGTGCCATCGTAGATGGGGCCCAAGAATAGCTTTGATAGGCAAAATCCGTTCGAAGGGTGGCCGTCACAGCACCAGCGACAAGTCAAAGTCAAAGCTGAGTGAAATGTGAAAAAGAGAATTGAAATGAGAAGGGTTTGTGACCTGCCTTCGTCCGAATCATCTTCAAAATAAGTTGCCAATCCATCGCGTTTGCACCCAGATGATCTGGCGAATAGAAGTGACGCAGTGCCTGTTCGTTCTTGTTTCGTGGGCTGCCACTTTGTAAATCCACCGGGAAGTAAAGGGCGGTCAGGATCATCAAAATGAACAATAGCCTTCGTAAGGTCCATCTCCATCATCCAAAATTCCAGCATGGTGATGGCGAAGGCGTCTTCCTTGGAGCTTCGCCTAGCGCGGCCATCTCTCTGAAAGCGCATTGGAATCTCCTCTGGAATCCCATAATTGATAACACCATTGATCCCGGGAACGTCCAGGCCCTTTTCAAAATTAGAGCTCGGAGAAAAAGTATAAGATTAACTGACGCTCACCTCCCCCGCACCGGCAGTCGCACAAAGAATCGAAACAGTTCCGTCTGGGTTGGCGAAATCATCATACACTCCCTTAAGATACTCTGGAGACATGTCGATGTGATAATGGCGACAGATTCCGAGTTTACGAAGCGGCGGCGGCAGACGAGAGTCTAGATACTGAGAAGCACTACTGGTCTCCAGTTTTTCGCCATGGAATATGATTAGTTTTGGTAGACGCATGGGTGGGTGGAAGGGCTGAGGTACAATACAGTCCAGGTTGCGTAAATTCCGACGCCCATCAATGAGAACGTGGTTTGCGTAGATGATGTTCGGTCGGTTGATAGACACACGGATATTGATGGGGTCATATAAGCCAAGGTGGTCGTGAATACATCGATAGATATGTGAAGGAATGGTGGCAGAGAGCGCTTGCCAAGTGGTGCTTTTGGGAAGCTTCGAACGTACTTCATCGAGGGCGCCCCATGCTGGCCGGAATGGAGGTCGTCCGTTGAGTTTGGTGCCAGCAGTATAAATGTTGTGTGCCTCGTCTACAGCAACTCTCTTCACTTTGGTAACAAATTTGTGGTCGTGTAGGAGACGAGCCATCTTCGGCAAATGCCCATGATTGAGACGGAACTGCTCCGGCTGAACAATAAGGTGTGGAATTTTGCCAAGCGAAATATCCTTCGAAAGTAAAGATCAGCCCATGGCAAGTCCATGAGAGAACACCTCTTCAATACCTCCCACAGGTCCGGTGAGTCGGGAGTATCCTCGTTAATAGCGACAGTCCGGATGTTGTATTTCTCCGTAAAAATTTTCACCTGTAATTTGACATTGGTAGTGTTCGTAACGACGATTTTGTGGACTCGCCTGCATCAGCTGCAGCCTCTTCAGCGGTGAGATGGTGATGGTGATGGTATGAGGCTCATGGAGTAACGGAATGACAATGCAGAGTGTTTTACCGAATCCGGTACGGGCAATGACGGTGGAATCGCGTCCAGACATAGTGGCGACGGTGGATTCGAGCTGGCCCAGATGGGGGACCATTCTTCCTTGGCTCAGGGCATAAACCAAAAGACATGAGCGCATCATCGTACAGCAATCTTTGAATGACAGCGAGGAGAGCAAAGACCGAGGGGACAGACGGGTAGGGACTATCAGGATAATTGCATATCATATAACATCTTCTGGTTCAAGGGCACGTATAACAGACAGAAGAACGGGAATGCGATCGCGATTCATAGCTTCGAGGTTCCGGGCGAAAGAGAGTGACGGCAAGAGGCGAAAAGGGGGAAATTGGGGGTGTAGTGTTGAGCTTGGGGACATAGAAATAGAATCCATTGTTCAAGAAAGTCCAGCACGGGCGCAACGCGCAGCGTTGGCGTCGAAAAGGCAAGCTGTACAGTGTTTGGCAGTGGCTTCTGAAGACCTTGACGTGAGTCAGATGACAAAAACGTGATGTGATCGCGCGTCATAGCAATTCAAACTCAGATCGACCAGTCTGTGTATGAACGATTCACCTCTTCATACACAGCCTGGTTACCAGTCTAAGCATTTCTACGTCCAGACGAGGATGGAGAATATTTGTTGACTTCGACTTAGTAATTCAGGCGTGGGAATTCTTTTCCGAAGGCCTTCTGGCCAACACTGCTTTGAGGGGACTCGAACCCCGCGTTCCTCTTATTGGAAAATTTTCCCGACACGGACTGAGGATAGCCACCATGGCCACGAAGGCTTCACTCCCTTCTTATGAACCTATCTCAGTCCCGCCTATTATTCGGGGTCCTGTTGATCCTCATCTTTTTCTGGCTTGGGCAAATGAAGGGCGTGGAAGTACGGATTCATGCCTTCTGAGAGACTCAAATCTCCGGCTTTCCTCTTATGGTTCCTGTGGCCTTCCCTGTTAATGAATACGGATGGCCACCACGGTCGCAAAGGCGTGATTGCTTTCCTATGACCGAGTCTTTTGCTGAGCTTGTTTTCTGGCTTGGGGAAAAAAGATCAGGATCACCAATCATCACGCCTTCGAGAAGAATCGAACCCTTTGTTGGTCTTATGCGGAACCTATTCTCAGTCTTTATTGCCCTTTTTTCCCGGGTAAAAAAGAGTGTAAGATCAACTCCATGCCTTCGAGGGAGGCAGCCTTCCTGATCCATCATCATTTTCCCCATATCTATGCAGTACGACCGTCAAGGTCTACGCAGGGTTGCTTCCATTCTCATCTCAAAGACTTAATTCCATCCTATTCAACCTGTATGTATAATCATCTATGAAAACTGTGGCCTAGGCCCTCGAGGAAATCTAGGAGGACCTTTTTTTATCCCTCTGACATGATCTTCTCTGAGCGTGTGAGAACTACGGAGCCAATGTTAGACCAGAACAAGCGCTCGGCCATAGATGATGCTTTTTCGAATAAACTGTGAAATAATACTATCTTAAGTACAGTGTTTCGGTGGCTGGCCATGTTACTGCGCGACTTTATCCGACAAAGGGTAAGATGACATCTGCTGGATAAGTGCCACTGGAAGGAAAATCATGAACTGACAGCCAGTTACTCAGTTCATCATTCATGATCACGCCAAGGAGCTGATTCCACCCGATTCTGTTATTCAAGTTATTCTTACTTAGATATCAGGATGAGCACTGCCCACGCAGAGATCGGCGCAAAAAAATGCTCTGTCATGACCTCTCGTTACTTCCATCTGCCCTCTTCATTTCCCTCATCGCGCGCAACGGCTCTTCGCCAACCCCACGTTCTTTTCACTGTCCATGTCCTCCGGCACCACCACATTCCGGGAACTCTTCGACCTCCCTCCCATATTCGGTAACAGACCGCCCCCCGGGGGCCCCCCACTCCCTGTCAAAACTACAACAGGACCACCCAGCTTATCACCCTCAGTCACGGATCCTCCCGAAACGACGCCCAAATCTCCCATCACGCACAGCGCGACTAAAGTGACGCAACCGTCTTCCAGCGAGGGCGGCGTCGCAAGCACAGCAGGACTGCTGAGCAGCTCCAGGTCTTCCCCACCATCAAGCACTCGCGGGAAAAGCGCCGCCGGAGCCATAAACATCCATACCGACGACGCCACCCATACCGACACGTCAGGGCTCCTACCTACGTCCTCAGGTCTCCTACCAACGTCCTCAGGTGTGCTACCAACATCCAGCGTGCCGCTCTCGTCCACCCCGCCGGCGATAATAGGTGGGAAGGGCGGCGCCAACCGCCCACCAGTTGCGCTCATCGTCGGCCTGCTGATGGGGGCACTCATTCTGATGGCGTGGGTCGCATTTTTCCTGTATCGCAAGCACCGTGCGGCGTCGGCGGCTCGTGCGGTGCGAGGACGGCCGTTCCCAGCCAGAGACATGGTTTCGGGTACGAACGGAAGCCACGACGCTGATAGAGCATCTATGCCCCCAAACATGCGGCAGAAGGGCCCTGTCCCCGCGTTACCTCCGACTCCGCAAATGAATGACGTCGAACCACTCCTACCGGACAGTCGTCCGCCAGATTGGGCACCGCCCGTCAATGCGGAGACGATGACGGTGCCGCGCATGGCAGATGAGATGCGCGCATTGCAGATGCAGGTCATGATGATGGCAGCTGAGCGGCAGCGCTTCTTCGGTGTGCAGAGGGAACCCAACGACGACGATGGAGATGCGCCACCCGAGTACCGTTCTACCCGCGCGACTTTGCCAACTATGGGCACTCGTTAGAAAATCTTGGAGCGTGGACAAAATGCCGTGGGGGAGGATTGAATCCCTGTCTTGCTCTTACGCAGAGGTTGAACCATTATTGATATTGACTGAGGGCGACCGCCGTGGTCTACGGAGACTTGATTCTACTTTTTCGAACCTGCATTTATCCTCTTGTTTTCTTGTGGAAATGAAAGAAAATTGATCGTTCATCATCCGTGCGACGTGAATTCTTCAACAGCCTACGTCGGCACTAATATAAAAGCTATCAGCCAACTATCTGTCTTTTTTTCGTCCCGCATATACCGTATTTTTTTTAATCAATTCGACATGAGTTCCTGCTTTCCTATTTTTCCTTCTTCTTCGCACCTTGATATTGTCCCAGGTTCTGTCCCGTTACTCCTATTACCTCCACGCCCTTACCCTCCCCACATACAAAATGTACCTAACGTACAAACTCTTCATTCGTCTTCTTCACCTTCACTTATTACTCCTACCATCCCTATCCTTACGCAACAGTCTTTAACTATCAAAAGCTGGAATATAGATGGTTCTTTTCCTTTAAAAATGAGCTGCCCGCAATTTAGATCAGAACTGGAAAGATATGATATTAATTTATTTCAAGAAACACATCTGCGCCCAACTCAGCACGATACCATTGATCTACCAGATGGCTACACCATTCTCTCACACACACGCCGCCCAAAGGCTTCCTTTAGCCAATCATGGGGAGGTGTGGCTGCAATAATATCCACGCGGCTACCCTTCAAAATCCGTCAAGATTTCTCTGGTCCCGACTTCATGGTCATCCAAATAAATAATCTCCTTGTATACAATATATACATCCTGCCAGAATCTACTACATGGCCGGGACAACTCGACTCTGACCCTTGCCAAGCTCTCTCAAATTCCATTGCTCTAGCTTATATGGCCCGATTCGACATTTTTGAAGCCGGGGACTTTAATGTTCGGACCCAAGAGTTGAAAGCGCACCCGCTCGATCCATATCGCATATCAAAAGATAAAAAACCAGCATCAACGCGCGATCGCTGGTTATGCAGACTGTCTGCTGACTATGATATAGTATTCATTAACGGCACCGCACGCTTTGGCTCTGAAAGTGGAAATTGCACATCATTCCAAGGAGCAAGAGAAACGGTAATTGATTACATGCTCTGCTCCAGACAGCTCTATGACAATATCCGCACCTTCAAGGTGTTACCCCGAGAGGGGAAACAAGATCATGCCGCACTGGTTACCGAAATAATGATGGAAATCCCGCTGAATCCTGCTCCAGTAGTGCATCGAGCGAAACGGCACAAAAGTGACGTGATATTTCCTGAAGCAACTGAACTGGACAGACTCCTAATTCAAACCCTGGAATCCGGAAAGGACGAGGCAAAGAAAACACTTTCCCTGTTCGGTTCCGTTCACATTGTCACCGACCCGTTAAAAGTGGTCGCCCACGGTAGCTGCACCAATGCGGGTAAACACTCCGCCGCGGCAGGAGCAGGGACTTACTGGGGATTAAATTCCAAACATAATCGATCGACACGAGTATGGGGATCTCAAACAAACGCGCGTGCTGAAATTGTGTCAATAATAGACGCACTGCAAGCACCACCGAATCGCTCACTCGAGATCTCTACTCGGTCAGAGTATGTAATTCGGTCCGCTAAATATTATGCGTTTAAAAATGAAGCGTGCGGTTGGAGATGTAAAAATGCAGACCTACTAAAAATAATGACCAACTTAATCAAGGAACGCTCAGCACCGGTTCACTTTGTCCACATCAAAAAACCCGCCATAAACGGCCATTTGGAAGCTACGAAGAGACTTGCGAAAATGGCGACTCTGTTACCGCGTGCCTACAATTCTCCCTCTTTCTCAAATCCAGCCCCTCTGTCGAACGCGGCCATACTGAATGTTGTAAAAGTGACCACCGACGTCTTAAATGACTCAGTGCAAGACGCACCTCGGCCGAGAAAGGAATACCCAGATAAGCACCGCGGAAGAGATAAATGGGGTGCTATGCGAGATGCGAATCGAGAAAAACTCATCAATCCAATGTCACACGCCGCTTTCTGGACAGATATTGGACGGTTGGCAGATCCGAAACCTGCCCCCATCGCCGTAAGTGCGGAAGACCTAAAGGGGATCTTTGAGAAGCGCTTGAACCCTGCTACAGTCTTGCCCAGTGCGTTTGATCAAGTGCAGCACAAAATTAACCAGACATTGGCGTCGATGATCCCAGAGGAAACAGAGGATACCACCCCCGAGAGATTCTTCTCATCAGAATGGTGTGAAGATGATGGAGCCTGGGTGAAAGAACACCTACGAAAACATTCATCTGCGAGCTCATCGGGAGAAGATGCGACCACTTACGCGGATGTTGTGGAAATACCCAACGAGGACCTTGTGTATCTATGCAATGAATGTGTAAAACGAGGAGACAGTCCCTCACTATGGCTGAGAACGGTGATTATTGGCCTACTGAAACGAGGAAAACCCGGATGGAACCCCGACAGCTACAGAATCATCGCACTTGAAAGCTGCTTGCTGAAAGTCCTCACGTTACTTATCCATCGTCGTATCACACAATGGGCAGATGCAAGAGGATTGATCCCAGATTGGCAGAACGGCTTCAGAGCAAAATACCGCACTAACAACAATCCATTCGTCTTGAGATGCATTCGTGACTGGTCGCGCTCACGTCACGGTGGTGTGACCCTTTATGTTGCCGCAATTGATGCTACGAACGCGTTCCCTTCAACGGACCACTGCACCCTCTGGCTGAAACTCGCGAGAATGGGAATGGCAGGCCCTGTATCGGATTGGCTACGCAAAACATATTTACGGATGGGCTACTACGTCAGACACGGTGACTCCCAATCGGGCGACTTTAAGGCGTTGATTGGACTCCTAACTGGAGATCCTGCTTCCCCGGTGCTCTGGAACCTATTCATGGCAGACCTGGTGATGTTGCCGGACCCCGACGACGTACATCTCGACAATGTGCGAATGGCTATAATGGCTCAAGCTGACGACATCTTATTGATATCATTATCTGTCCGAGGCCTTCGTGCTAAGCTAAACACTCTCCAACGGTGGTGTGCTGCCAACTTCATTCTGATCAATATGTTGAAAACAGTGATTTTGATTTTTGGCACTGCACCCTACCCTCCGCCCGTGTTCAAACTTGGTGATCAAACTCTGACTATTACCGATGAAGAAAGATATGTCGGAGTGAATTTCCGCACGGACACTCAGAATATTCTCCAGGCACACTATAAAGCAAAAGCAGGTACCGCTCGGTACTGCGTGCATCGGATCATGGCCATTGAAGACTCCACGGGACGACTGACTCCAAAAGAACTGAAGATGCTATATCTAGCACGCGTGGATTGCCATCTTACACATGGATGCGAAATATCTCCGGATTGTGAAGATGTACACGTTAAACAGCTCTGCGACGTTCAGATCAATTTCCTCCGTCAAATCCTCAATGTCCACGGCCGATTCATGGTAGTACCACTATATACAGAAACGGGCATAGTTCCTCTCCGAATTCGGCGTTTTATCCTTGCACTTGGATACCTGCAGTACCTCCTTTCCCTCCCATCTTCGCACTTTGCACGGGCCGCACTGAACAGCTCCTTGGAGCTAGCGGCGCAAGAGAAGAAGTGTTGGGCCAGAGATCTGATCTTGGCATCATCCAAGCTGCCATTCGCATGCTCCGCCCCCGACCTCGTGAATGCATCAACAGACTCTATTCTGGCATACGCGAAATCTGTGGACGCTCTAATGTTGCAATGGTTACAAGGAGAAGTCGACTCATCGGACAAACTCTATCTGATTCAAGGCCGACGCGAGCCACAAAAGGACAAGCCATCTGCACCGCAAAATCTACGCTTACGGCACTACCTGTTCATGGTGAAGACACAGAAGCATCGGGAAGCACTGACTTCTCTTCTGATGTCCACTCATCTACTTGCCGTTGAAGTTCTGCGATACAGAGATCATATGCATCCACAAATTGAGCGCTCTCGACGTGTGTGTAGGTTCTGCAAAACTGAAGTTGAAACTCCCGAGCATGCCCTGTTAGTCTGCAGTACATCTGCGGATGTTGTTGCACTCAGGACTGTCTTTTGGAAAACCTCTTCGGCTATGCACCAAACTTACGCCGTCTCATGGCCGAACTCGACGATGTCGAATTCTTCACGGCTATGCTCTATGAACGCGCATCAATTGGGCTAGTGGGAAAATTTGCATATGAAGTCCTTCAAGTGTTCTATGCGACACCGATTTTTAGGATAGATGTTTGACAGGGACTGATTCTGTTCTATTACTTACGTGTTTGTTGCTTCTGTGTATCGGCTAGGTTCTACAGCGGGCAGGTAACTGACTCGTGAGCTCGGCTTAGAAGGTACATAGAAGTCAGGGACGAAGGTGTACATAGATCCTGTAACTAGTACACCGGGATACTTCCTGGCCCCGGCGTTCCTCAGCGGGACCGTGCCGTGTAATCCTACCTACCTACCTACCTACCGGGAAGGTAAACCAGACCTTTTACCACTTAAGACCGCGCACCTAACCGCTCTCCCGCCCTGACAGTGAGATAAAGGTTCAACTTTCGGGTACAAACCCAAACAATTCGAAGATATGTCGTCTATTCAATGGAGAGGAAGCAAACCCGCGAGCTACAGTTCATCCCAAGCTCAGTTGAGAGAATGGAACCTCGATCAAGTTTTTCTCTTGTCTTCCTGCTCGGAATTCTGCACAAGCACCTTTAGCCCTCTCTGCGGCGCTTTCTCGCCTTGACAGCAAGGTAGAAGTTCCAGTTTCATGATGCCAAGTACAACATTCGGGTGCGTACCCCGTAACGTAACTTTGAGAGATCTCTTTTTTTTTCGCGAATGTTTGTACTTCAAGGACAAACATATCGTCAAAATCCCTGCAGCTGCCTCAGGCTCGAGGGTTTTACTATACTGATGCATCACCAAAAGTGCCCAACACTTTCAAGCCCATTCCAAGTCGCTTGAAAGTGCCCTAAGGGCTTTAAAGCCATACTGGGGCAGGAACCACGCTTTCAAGCCACCCATAATAGGATGTCAACAAGACGGGGTGCTTAAAAGCTGGGGGGGGTACTTAGTACACTTTTAAGCGCCTTGACGCCTTTGAAGCCGTTCTCAAGCCCTATTGTTCCACATCCCAATCTCGGGTCCATCCAATATAAAAAGCAGAGAATAAAATATATTGATTTGCGCTACAGAGTACAAGCATGATACAGAAACAGCGCGCGACAATCTAGAAAACAGAAATATGAGTGCGGATAAAATGGCGAAGGGCCCAAAACATACACAGGAAGCAGGGCGTTGAATCTGCGAGACGGTCAGTAATATAACTTCATGATAGCAATACAAAGCATCTGTAAACTTCCAGTCAGCACGATACAACGGGAACAAGAGAGAACGTACGTGTGAGAGGTTGGGTCCAGAACACTATCATGATAATGGTTGTCAGTAATCCGAAATAAGAAATGTAGCGTGTCACTGACGGAAGAGACGATGCATGATGATAACCGACAGAGCGATACAAAAGAACCTGTAAAAAAACCAGTCAGCGCAGTACAATGGGAGCGCGAGGGAACATTACGTTTAAGTGTTTGAGTCCGCTAGAATGGCTGTCAGTAACCTGAAATAAGAAAGATAGTGCTTGACTGACCCAAGAGAGGATGCATGATAATTCCATTGAAGAGCGTAATGAATGAGAGCTGGATAAAGCACATATCAGCGAAGAGGATATATTTTAAAAACCAGTACTCACGAGAATTATGGCGAGGACGTCTAGATTATAGGCGTCAGTCTCGAACGATGATCAGGCAGGGATAACGAAGCTTACCGATTGATAGTCTGTTGTCGTAGAGAACAAAAATTAGCGGGCGGCGGACTTCGGGGGTGAAGAGAACCAACGTACACGTGAGGATATAAGAGTCTACGAAAACAATAATGGCCGTCAGTAACCGAAATAAGAAAGGTAAGCGTGACTGACGAGACAATGCATGGAAACACGATGGAACGGAGGTATGTTACGAGGCAGCAGCTACGCCACCACAACGAGCGGCGCGCTGGGCCTTGATCACTTCGTCGTCGGAGTCGCCATCATCGTCATCCGAGGCGTCGTCGGCACCCGTACCCGAGTTAGCGCGATGGGTGGCAAAGACGTTCCTGATGATTTATCAGTGATAGTGCATGTCAGAAAGTAAAAGTACGCACTTGGTATACCATGCGAGAGTCTCGATGGCCCAAGGATCGGCAGGGTGGTCCGTGAAAAGCTTGATGACTTTGTCGTACATCTTGACATAGTCGTAGTTCCCTTCTTTGCGGGCCCATTCGCTCGCCGAGATCATTGTACGGCCCTGGATACCCCGTCAATCAGTATATGTCGGGAGGAACCTCGACGTGGGAAGATGATGGTGGGGGATCCAAGGCGACGACGACCACGACGAAGAGAGAGACCAGGAGGGAGCAGGTACCAGGAAGATCTGGGGGCAGTGAGGACGGGAATGTCGACAAAACGTACCTGCGCACAAGAGTACGCTATCATCTCCGGACACGCTTGAAAGGCGCCGGCCGCGCGAGCGTTGCTGACGCGCTTGAGGCTTGTGGCGCCATTGAACGCAGAGCTGGGCGCCGTCCAGATATGCCGGGTAATCTGGCAAGCACATATCAGTAGCGGACGCGTATTCAGGTGCAAAAGGACTCGCCCGCAGAAGGAACTCACTCCGGAAAAGCCCTTTTTGCGGGTCGCTGGGGTCGTAGCTGTCGTCGGCGTAGAAGCACGCGGGCCATTTCTTGTAGGTGAGCTTGATGGTACCCTCGACGAGCCCCTTGAGCGTGCTGTGGTGCACGGAAGGTTAAAAGAAGCTGGATGTATGCGCATTAAAATGCACTCACGTATCTGCAATGTCCTCCTCCTCCTCCCCCTCCGCCGGCGCCGGAGTGAGCAGCTTCTGCTGGACCTTGACAGGCACCAAGTAGCCACGAAGGACGACGTGGTTAACCCCACGATCAGACTTGGACTCGCCGAGGCTCACAACCGGAGCAGGGTCGCTCTGGGGATCCTTGACAAGGTAGCTGAGCTTGTACTTGAGACCGGCCGTGTCATTCTGGCGCGTTTGGAGAGCAGCCTTGCGCATCTGAGCAAGAGATTAAGGGTTGGGGTAAAGGTAAAGAGGTGATGTGTGACGACCGGTACCGTCTTCAGCAAACAATCCCAGTTGTCGGCCAGGAAGAACTCGTGCATGAGCTCAAGCGCAGCAGGGACACCCGTGACCATTTTTGTGAATGCAGCGATGTGTAAGGCCTGGTCCTCAAGTTCGCTGTGGACAACGGTCAGTAGTGCGCAAGAAGAGAAAAGTGGCGATAACTTACTCCGTAGATAGCGTGGGGTCGGTAGGCGAAGGCGGGGCCCAGCGCGCCTGTGATCCGTAGTGGAGGACCAGCCCTATGTCGAGATACGGGTTCACGCAGCGGATAAGGAATTGCGCCGCGGTCTTGAGGACGTCCAGCCCCGACTTGTTCTCTCTGTAGACGGATTAGTGGACTGTAGTGATCTGAAAAAGTAGATAACTCACAAGGCATCACGCTTTGCGCGCTTCTTGGGTACTGGAATCGCTGGTTCTCCGAGTTGCGCGATAGCCTCCAAGTATTTGCGTTTAGAGGCGGTCACAGGGGGTGCTGGAGTAGCCAGAGGTTCAGAAGGAGGGACGGGGGCGGTGGACATGGAGGGAGAGGAGAGAGAGGAGAGAGGTGGTGGTGCCAGTGGTGGTCGAGAACAAGAGACGCGCGCTGCCACAACAGCTTTTAAAGTCCGATTCGCGCTCACGTGCTACTTTGATCTCGCTCAAAAGAGACAGAAATCTCGCGCTTGGGTGGTTCTCACAGATATTAAGCAAGGACAGCAAGTTAAATAGTCGTATATGTATACTAGAGTACCTATAATGCATCAAAACCAATCACATCCCTCAGTTCTTCATCGGTAGCAGGCATAGTTTCCTCATTTTCGTCTTCTTCGTCTTCTTCTTCCTCCTCCTCCTCCTCCTCCTCCTCCGGGTCCTCCTCCTCTTCGTCGGAATTAACGTCGGCCACCTCCTCATCAATCTCACCCTGCTCTTCTATGCCATTCTCGTCGTCATCGTCATCACCATTGGCGTGTGATTCGGATTCGGGGACATCGACATCCATCTCGTTGTCCGAGTCGGACTCGGTGGGGTTGGCGTCCTCAAGTGTGCTGGCCGTAGATGTGGAGCCAATCGCACTTATGTGACCCACGCCCATGCCTGAGAAGCGCATGAACATATCCCTGTCGACAAAACTGCAAAACAGTTAGTACAAAGAAGAATGTGTGCGGAATAAAAAGCACCAGTTGACGTAGTAAGCTTCATAGTCTTCGTCGTTCTCGTTATCAAAATGCCGTGCAACGGAGCGTCCCAGCAGACGCGAAGTGCGACCAAAATGAAAGGCAGGGATGATATGGGCAGCGCGAATAACCTCTGCGGGATCAATGAAGCCAAATGCCCCGCTCTCGGGGTCTGTAGCATCAAGAAATCCGAGGCGCAGAAGGCGCTTGGCCTTCCACCCTGCGCGGGAGTGTATGTCACGTCCGAACCAGCGAACCCACAAGAACTCCATCCGCTGCGTCTTTCCCTTTGTTTTGGATCTTGCGCCAACATGCCGAACATCTGCGTGGAAAATCCCAATTACGCGGCCGTACCAGTAAGGGTGGGAGGTCGCCTCGTCCTCGTCCTCGCGTGCGAGTACCATAAAGTCGGGGTGAGTCGATGTGTTAATAGTATCACTGTCGCGGAGGAGGTCGTAGGTGGTGTAATTCACCCGCATTATGGCATGGGTGTACAGTTTTTCCTTCTCAATGGTGACGTCCAAGAGTTCTTGAGTGGTAAACTGGTTCTCGTCGCCATCGTAAGGAATATCTAGCAGCCGACCCAACAAGTGTGACTTCAAGTTGACAACAAAATTCTGCGGGAAAAAAAAATTAATATCACAACACATAAATGCTCGCTTGAGGCACCTTCGTTGCCGGGTCATTGGGGTATTTTTGAGGAAGTTCGCGAGTAAAAAAGCTGCTCCGTCTCGAATCACCGATATGATGGTGCTGTCGTGGTGGGGTGAGGGGAAGAGGAGCATCGTTGGGAGCATTGAGAGCGGGCACTTGAGATGCTGCAGCCACTGGTACGGCGGGAACGACTGGAGTGGCTTCTTCCATGGGGGGAGGGCTTGGATTTGTCTCTGACTGGGCCTTTTCTGCGGTCATGCGACGCTTGACCGCACGCAGAAGTCTTAATCGTCGTTCCTGGCGTGCGATCTGACGTTCAAAGCCACGTCGATTCGTCCTTGCATAGAATTTCTTGGCAAGGCGATGTGCCAGCTCGCCCTATCCATTTCATCAGTCCAATCACAGAATAGTATCGCAAATTACCCACAATTTGCGTCGAGTAGGAGTCCGTGGTCCCAAATTCCTCAATAGTATCGGCATAATCCCCGAAAGAGTGCCACTTGTAGGTGGAAATGTTCCATGCCTTGCGCTTCTTCGACTTTGCGGCCGCAGCACCCTTGGCGGCACTTTTCTTGGCGAGTCGCCGTGCTCGACGGTCACGCTCCGTGGGGAGCTCGTAGGTGACATAGGCGTTGCAGGTTGTACGTAGAAATTTGCGTGCCGCTGATCCAAGCTCTGTGGTGACGTTCCGGAAGATGCGAATTGTCGAGGTACTATGGAGACGTAGTTTTGCGTACGCATGCCAGGTGGCGAAAGTGTATAAGAGAGTGAGGACGGTCGTGTTATGGGGCTCGGGCAAGAGGCCTTCGAAAGCAGGAATGGCGCACTGGAATAAATTAAGCGACTAGGACAGTGCTGGTAGAGAATGTAATTACCTGTAGAATATCCTCGAAATCTCGGGCTGCAAGCTTCTTCATTTCCGACGCATTGGCGTGAAAGCGGCGGATAGTGCTCCTTCCGAAGGTTGGAATTTTGTAGAACCTGGTTGGGTGGTGAGAATAACTAATGTGAGCAAAGCAGAGTATGTACCGCTTGTCCAGCTCTGTGACCGAGTCCCCGTCGTCGTAGGCGTAAAGAATCCGCACCAGGTGCGCAAATAGCGACTTCACTCCGCCAAGCTCCACCTCATGAAGAAGGTCCGGTACAAACATAGTGAAAAAGTTGAAGCCGTATTCAGCCAACTTCGAGAATGCGTTCTAGCGAAGAGAGGTAAGAAAGTGCTTCATGCCAAGAAAAATGTGAGGTTACACGAGTTGGGACCCACGAATTCTCCTTCAGCTTGTTGCCGACAGCAGCCCCCGAGATAAGAAAGCCCTTTTCGAATATAAAGCGCCGAACGACGTCGATAACCTTGCGGAACACGCTGTTGTCCTTGCGAATATTCTCACGGCGCTTCATATCGGCCTTCTTCCCCATATCTGCGATCTCGGATTTCTTGATGAAGCATCGAGGGCAGGGGCATCCACCAAAGTACTTGATAGTGGCGAGAAGTACCCTGCAGAAATCGTGAGCAGCATGAAAAAAAAGAGTTGAGTGTACCTACTTTTCAGGATAGTCCGCACCGTAAGTCATGAAGCGTGGGAACACAAGCCGCTCCACGCCGTCGTAGCACTTCACAACAATCCCGTGAACGTAGGCATGGATGAACCCTGGGCTGAGAAGGACATCCCAGATCGCATGCATTAGCTCACGCTTGAGATGCGCGAGCATATCTGCCGACGGAGCGGAGCCAAATTTCTCGCGATAGAAATCTTTGATGCCGCCGGGAAGCTGCGCGGATGTGAGGACAGGGCAACCTTGGTATTGTAATACTTACAGAGGGAAAATAGGCAGTGTGAAAGCCAGCGCTCGCAGTGGGCTTCGCGCGCGTGTACTTTGACTGGTTACCAAAAAAGGTGTACAGCGGCCAGAGAGAAGCGAGGCCAAAATTGGCGAGGTGCGTGGAGTCAGACCAGAGCATGTACGCCGCGACAATAGTTTCAAGGTTTGGGCGGTTGGGGTCACGCGGCAAGGCGTTGTGCGCTTTCAGCATTGCCGGGGAGTAATAAATCTCGCCATCCATAACCTCATGCCCAGCGGGAAGGGGCGGGAGACCGTTCGCGTTGAGAGGCTCTTCGTCATCATCCACGGGTAGCTTGGGGTCGTCGGGGTTGTGATTCGGGTCCCACCGATACTCGAAGGGCGTGATGTGGTATTCCATAAATGCCGGGCTTTTAAATGCCTCGACCATGACGTCGAGAAGCGGTCGATAGAGGAGTCCTGGAACCTCGAACTCCGCTGCCTGGTCCTCTGCAACAGCCACTTTCGTGGCTGGTAACTTGATTTTGATTGTTGCCGAGGACCATCCATCGGGAATTTCGTTCTCGATATCCATCACGCTGTCGTCGAGACGCTTATTCTCCCTAGCCGCGCTAAAATCTTTCAAATCAGCGAGGTCAAAGTCCTCTGCCAAAAGGACATCATTGACGAGGGAATCCAGTTCCGCAATAGATTTTTGGAGTGATCCCATGTGGAACCAGATCATAAGGCGCGCAACGGTTGCGCTCAAGAAAGGGTGGTAAAAAGGGACGGAGGAATCGGGAGATTCATGTTGTTTGGGGGGAACAAGAAGGTCGGAAGAGTGACACAGGTCGTCCAGCGAGATGGATCTGTCGGGATCGTGGGTAGGGCAGTTGGGGAACACTTTGTATAGGCCGTGCTCGTTGGGCTCCGTCCTGACCCATTTTTTGGGCGGTAATACAGCACTCGGGGCCTCAGGTGGGGGAGGCTGCACCTCAGAAGGGGGGTCGATGGCTGCAGGAGGGGCTGGTAAATCGTCCCGATATCTGGCGGGGAGGCGAATACGGCGTCGGGGACGACCACCAGGCCCAGGGGGTAGAGGACTGGGTGGTGAAGCAATAGGAGACGGAGCACGTTCAAGGTCCTGGATTTTACAAATGAGTAGTGTTCCCATAAATGAAAAAGAAAAAAAAACTTACTGCCATAGGTTCGTCGTGAGTCTCTGAAGCCAGTCGCTGAGCTTCTTCTGCAGCAGCAGCAGCCATAGCCTGAGCTTGGATAACTCCCGCAGAGTGCCGAGCGAGTAGTGCTGGGCATTTCAAGCGGTGTCTCGATATACCGGGACCTGCCGCAAATGTGCCCCCACAGGGCAAACACATGGGCATCAGGGAGATAATAAATAGAAGGAAAGCTGCCCAGATTACAGAGATGTATCTCATAGACATCGCGCTGAGGTTGTTATGCTAGAAAGCCCCAGATAGACAAGCAGCGAGGAACGAAAAGCACCCGAAAACAGGTGCAGCTGGGAAGCCTAGTCAAGGCTGAATGATAGCTTGAGCAGCACTGAAAATGGTTCAGAAAGCCTTGAAGCCGCTGGCCAAGTGGAGGAAAGGCTGAAGTAACACTTTTGACGGCTTGAAAGTCGCGTCCAAGCCTTGACGGCACTTGCCGAGGTCACGGGGTCCTTAGAAGCTTTCGACACTTTTGGTGATGTGTGAAATGCAAAAAAGTAAGACAGAGCTTGTGAATCATCTATCCTCAAAATGCCGCACAAAACCCTACCACTGTCCCATCAGTGTCAAATGGGATATTATGTCTCCCTTCCTGATAGACAATCTCCATTTAAGCCAAACTTTGGGGGTGAACTCTCACCTCGGCAAGGTACCATATAGTCTCTCGATGCTTTCCGGAAGAGGTCCACGTAGACGGGATGTTGGCGAAGTGATTATGGGCATGTGTTGTGCGTTCGACTACTGTATTTTTTCAATCGATTCGACAGGGGGTGCGACTGTGACCAACTTTTTACAATTCAACAATTCGACAACTGGTCAGATGGGCGTGACAACACCCAAAAAATTCGACAACCGTTTAGAACGACGCCCCTTGCCACCGGAGTGGTTTAAAATTGGACAGAGAAGCTCTCGTCGAGTTCAACTCGCGGGATTTTGATGATTTACCCATATGTACACACATGTGGCGTAAGCTTCCTTTATCCTCCGCAACCACTGAACGCTGCGATGAATCCCCACCTAACCATTCTTCCCGACATACGGCCGTGTGGGACTTCATGACTTTCTCCTTTCCAGCCGTTGCGCTCCCAGTGGCATACAGTACTCAAAATGTCGACGACTTGTTCCACGCAGCACGCTGGGCCCGCAGATGTTATAGACCCGAAAGAAATACAGAAAATACCGGCACCCCTGGTTCGCATGCTGAATATGATTCATAAACGGGCTCAAAAGGGAGGGGCAGAAGACGATGCACTAACTGAGACTAATGATGGAAAACGGCTCAGGAAACCTACCACTCGATTTTTGGCCGGCAGATGCAACACAGATACTGAAATACTGAGAATATGAGCAGCGTTGAGGCCTTGTTTTGTGTCCTGAACTAAGAGCAGAGATTTTTCGCAATTTTGGGGGGTTAAATTGCATTTTTGGGGGCATTTGGTGAACCTCAAAACCAATTCGACAGGTACCACTGTGACACGTTACCTGGCAAGGGATTTCGACACCGACAGACCCCCCTATGATGCATGATTGTCGAATCGATTCAAAAAATACAGCACGCACCTGCAGATCTAGTTCAAACAACAGAGAAGCAAGGTACAAGGCCTGTGGGCATAGGTGTCGTGTGGGGGACACCGGTCAAGGAAATTACGCCGGCATTGGAGCATTTGATGGGAAAGGCGGTCGACATCGAACTGAAATTGCCCCACACCGTACTGGACGACAGAGCGGCATTCTGGCTTTGCATGAGCAACGTAGTCCATCTGGACAGCCTGAGGCCACAATCCTTCAAGGTTCGACTGGGCGCGAGTTGAAACTCTGCAGATCCATACCAGTATCGCAGACGACGAAGCAGTACACGTTCTAGGCCACTTCCCACAGGCAACGTTGGTCACGCACTCACCGCCTCAATGGATCTTACTGGTGATCAGCCGTAGGATGAAAGGAGGACACATTTTGGCCGAATTGCAGGAAGACTTTCGTAGACAGCATTGGTGAAGGTGGACAAGGGGTAGTCATTTTGATACATTGTTTCACCTGCGACTCGAGGGATTGGACTGGCTGTTTGCGGCAATAACAGCCATCGGAAGAGAGAGGAGCACTCGGAATTGCACGGTAGGAGTGTCTGGCTGTATTTGCATCTGGCAGATTTGATCAAAATTCAAGGGACCTCCCTTAACAGATTTTTTGGACATATTTAAAGTTAAAGACTCGGAAGAGAGAGGAAGGGACAGAATTTCTCGGCAGATTTGATCGAAGTTTTGAGGGGGCTCCCTCAACAGGTTGTTTTTACCTGTTTACAAAAGGCTGATTCTTGTATGAGGCCGCAGCAAAAGAAACGATGCCAATGTTTATTTGTTTCTGGCAGACTTCGGCTAGCAATTGTCAGGGAAGGGGGCCTAGCTAAGCAAGGTGATCCACTACAGCCCATCGCTAACTTAGGTTACCACATAACAGCGTCTTCCCATCAGAAGTTCATGCAATAGTAGTACATACACAAGCAAAGTTCAAACAGATCTAAACATCAGACTAACCCATCGGCCATCAGTACTCAATGTCCTGTCCCATCCTTAATAAGCTCACCGAGTCCCATTGAGCATGTCTTCCGTCCACCTAGGACGTGTCCCGTTCGCAATTATCACCAGGTCGTTCTTTTCTAGTAGATGCACCCGCGTATGATCCCGATGGGCTGGGATATTGCCTCCATTGGTTTCGATTGCGTCACGCGCCTTGGCCTCGAAGTCGATGGCGAGAACATGGTGCACGCCTTTCCGGACGGATGGTTCCCGCATCTTTGGAGGAATGCTACGGCAGTCCGATTGTTCAGTCATGACTAATCACACAGACGCACAGACAACGTACAACCTGTCCAGATCGACTTCCATGGTCTGTTTCACGGCCTCGATCAGTTCGGTCTGGTTGTTACCCATGTAGGTGTGCACGTAGGGTTGACCTAGAGCGACTGCCATGGGATGTTGGGAGTAACGGCTGGTCTATGATCAGCGAGAGCACTGGCGGATCGAGTGTCACATGTACAGGCCGTATAGCTTTACCAATTCATTCGTCTCAACCTCCTCATAAATCGGTAGCACCAATGGTGTTCCCTGACACCTGCGCTCAATCTTCAGCTATGGCATCATATACATGATGGAACAAGGATACGCACAACGCAGAGTAGACTGTCGGACTGATGGTGGGCACACCAAGTCCCACCACTGCTTTCACACTGCCCAACAACACATTGTAGTCCTCTCGTGACATTGGTCCGAGATTTTCTAGACCTTCAGGAAGCGGGATATTTTCCACCACCTTAGCTGTGGTTATAAACTTGAATGGAAGCACCTTGACCACGTCGCTGTTCCAGAAATCAGGCTTGATGCGGGCGTCCCTGAAGATCCGCGTGTGTTTGGCGTAAAGCAGCACGATGTCCTTGCGTTCTTCGTGCGGAGTGTATGGGCTGAGGTTGCAGACGTTTTCGATTGACCATGGCAGGAATGTGTTGTTCGGGTAGTCATATGGTCTATATCTAATGAGCAAAGTCGAGGATTGCAGAAATATCGTCTCACGTGAGGGACCATGCCGTACCAAGTGGGTTCCAGCTGAACCACTCGTTTGGATCGGGGTCGGCTATGAATGCGAGACCATGGCCCCACGACTTCGGGTAGGATCCCCACCAAGTGGTGGCGAACAGACGAGCAAGTGGGATGGTGCCACGCTCCTCTTGCGGGACATCTAGGGATAGATCCCGACCATCGATGGTGGGCACGTAATCGGCAATGCAGCGCGGATCGAGCACACATGATATGACGCGTTTCTCTTCAGCCCAGTACATGTGTACGAGGTCAGGGACCAATCGCGAAGCATCGGCAAAGATTGGATAATCGTGAATGTGCAGGATGATGTAGCCTTCGTTCTCCACCATCTCTGACTAGATCAATCATCAGCACGAGCTCATACCAGGCGACCAGAACCACGTACTTACCACACTTTTGAACCAGATCATCTCCCCACCGGGTGGGGACATCTTTTCGAATTCGAACCCGATGTAGATGTATGATGACAAGATGACTGGTCGCTCTGGACACCAGGTCGTCCCGTTCAGACAGCTTGCTAGCCTGTCCATCGCTTCAAAATTGTGTGCTCTACCTAAGTGGCTGAGATGTGTCAACTTATAATTCAAAGTACACAGGCGCACGCGTACCTGAGATACCCGCGATGTTGCTTGAGCAGATCATACTGGGATTGCTGTCGAGCTCGAAGTGTTGCATTGGCAGGCTTCAAGTGCGGCAATTCGACTTGAAGAGCATCTTTCACGCCCTCATCCCAGACCACACTCAGTATGGCCCATGCTAAACCTAGCAGGACCACGATACTGGCCCCGAGGACGAAACACAGCCGACGCGAGCCAGAGCGGACAGGGTCCCATATCTTCCGTCGATGAGTTTTCGATAGCGCCTCCTCATCCGGACTGAGAGGTAGGAGCTCGTATGCGCCAGAATCTGCACCACCGCCTCTCATGACAAGCAGCTGGGATAAAATCGACGATTAACGTTGGCAGATGGGGATCCCGTTATAGTTGACATATGTTTGGCATTCAGGCACCGAGTGTCGGAAGAAACGTCACTGCCACAATTCAACATATCCGGACATGATCCGATGAAAGGTGTACAAAACAAGGTAAAATACACCTTTGCCCCTGGACCTTCATCTGTTCTCTAAACACCGTCCCACAAGTTTCCCTGTGCCCCACGGTAGCGCCTAGATTATAGACAAAAGCAAAAGTTACAGTCAGTTCACCGATAAGTAGAAGAACGCCTTTCGATCCTTATCACCATTTGACAGTTAACTTCGTCTGTACACGGGTATGCTGTAGAATACCTTGGGAGTGGTATCGGACCGGAAAGTCGTGGCAAGTATACGTGAATAAACCACGCCGCGACGCCGTATTTGATTAGGAAAGAAAAAATGATCGACCCGGTCGGACGGGGTCGCGGACCGGTCAGTTGTTTAACCTTGACTACACTGCCGGCGCGTACAATGCAAGACTTCGATTATACAAAGTGAAATGGAGACGAGAGATCTTCGAATTTGCTGTCCAGGAATATGGTGGTACGAAACATTTCTGCGTTGTGCATCTTGTATATGTAATATCAAAGCTCCATTCCTACGCCCCGGAATGGCGCAGCAGCCACCTCAGTCCAGCACGGAATTCTGCTTCACATTTGATCGACGCCGCCATTTGCGGAAACATCAAGTGGAATGGGTGCGGGAGGCCGGGGGTACCTGGTTCGCGCCGTTGGTTAGCACCATCAATTCGTGCAGGAGTGATACATACACATTGAGCCTCGTCGCGACTCCGGCCTCACGCAAGACGCGCTCGTAGAGCAGCCCCTCGTCGCGCAGTGGATCGAGTCCGGCAACCATGATGTAGGCTGGCGGGAGGTTCGCGTGGGAAGGGTGGAGAAGCGGCGAGAAATCGGGATGACCTGGCGGCGCTTTGAGGCAGTCTAATACATGGATGAACGGATTGTGAGCATTGTCAGAAATGGGGGATAGAGGTAATGTCTGTACGCACCGGCCAGGTATTCTAGGACTCCCTTCGTAAGTCCGAAAGCGTCTTTATTCTGCTCTATTGAGAGAAGCTCCGATTTGTATCTGGGGAAGGGATGAGTCGCAAGTACAATGGGGCAGAATGTAAAACATATTGAAGTTCCATGTAACGTACTTGTCGGGGTAATCTTTGAAATAAAGCAGCGCAGGGATTTCAAGAAGTTGGCCTGTGACTTTATGTGGGCCGAAGAGCGGGTCATCGCGCGCTCGCAGGGCGAGGACTGCAGCAAGGTTAGCGCCGGCTGAGGCACCTCCGACGATTAAGCCTTTTACGGGGGAGCCGCGAAATTTAGGGGCGTTGCTGATGGTCTGCAGTAGGGTACAATCGTTTGCAGTGAATTAAACGCCGCACGGTCAAAATAATGCACTTGCCCATTTCAGGGCGGTGTAGCAATCGTCAAGGCCGGTCGGGAAGGGGTGTTCTGGCGCAAGTCTGGCTGCGTGCAGTTGCCAGTTTCCGGTTGCGATCGATATGGCTCACCTGTAATCTACGTTGACGATGGAAATACGGAGATCCACCGCGAGAGCTCTGAGATGGAAGTCGTCATCGTCCAGAGTGCCGAAGCACCAGCCTGAGTATACAGTAGCGTCAGCAAGAAAGAGAGAAGAGAGGAAAAGGAAGGCCGCACCTCCGCCGTGGAACCAACACAGAATCGGGAACCCGTCTGATTCGCCGTCAACCGGAGTTGGTTGGATGCACCGAACGGAGATTTCGCCGCCGTCTACCGCGACTGTATGGTTTTCGACCGTATATGCCGTATCTGCGAGGCCAACATTATTAATTCAAAGTCCGTTGCAAGCAAAGAAATGCAGTTCGCAGGTGAGGCGTGACTTACCAGAAGGGAGGCGCGGACCGTGATACGCCTGCGCTTGCGGAATTATTACCTCCAAAATCTGGGCTCTTAGACTCTCTATGGTGTAGGCGGTTGGCGCATCGGAAGGCGTCGGCATTTTAGAGATGAGGTCCAAGAATTCCGGATCGGGAGTCGAGAGGTGGGCATATTGTGCCATGGCGTGTGTGGGTGAGGCCAAATATTACGAGCTATTTATATGGGATTCCAATCACCGTTCAACCCCCGTTCAGCTTTGATCACGGGCGAGTTCGGTGATTCCTATTCGAGTCTTACTCATCATCCCCGGCGTTGAACGGCGATCAAGAGAACACTGTTGACTTGAGTTAAATGAGCGTATGGCACGAATTTGAGGCAGACGGCACACTAGTGCATCTGGCGTATACAAGCGGTGGTTACACCGTCAATGGACCGTAAAATGGTAGACACCCCGCAGAAATATAGTTGAACAGAAGGATACTTTGTTAGAGTTGCTATCGCCAGACAAGAGAGATCCTGGCCGGCTAAGAATCGATGCATCAGGTCGCAGAAGCTGGATAAATCATTACTAGACATTGACGGTATCGCGTGCAAAATCCAAAGCAGGCGACTTGCCGTTGAATTCCTGGTAAGTTTGAAAAGCTCAAGAGGAGATACCGCGTCGCATCGCGAGTCCAGGAAAGAGTGCGGGTCAGATTAGTTCCCGGAGATCAGGAGAATGAAAACTAGTCGGGAAGAAAGAGGTGGCCGGACGAGATAGGTGTGACCGCCAAGGCTACCATGTTGTCCAACCGAGGGCCTACTCTGCATATTTTCCGTCGGTGGCGCGTCCGTTACTGAATAATAACATACGGCATCATTACGCTGAAGGTTGAAGTAGGGCCGCGGAGCGGAAAGTCAGATCACACAGACAGGGAGTAACGTGAAGAGAAAGGCTGCACAGCACAAGGGCGCCAGCTCAAGAAAGAACCACGCGAGTGGGAGGGACTCGGGATGGCGGGGACTGAGAAGGCGGAAGGGATATGTGTAATAGTTGGAATAAGGGAGGGGGAAGAGTAGAACACGAGGGAATTATCGGAAGCAAGGCGAGGAAATAGATTGTTCGGAGGTGGGGAAAGGGAATAGTGGAATAGGGCGGAGCTACGGCGAGACATAAAAGGGATCACCATCGACTCCCGATCATTAGCAACCGATCGCCATTTTCGATGGCGGTTTGAGTGCCGGTTGTCTCACGGAAAACTCACGGAACTTCCCTGCGAAACATTGCACAAATTCTGGTGTTGCATCTTCGGGCTATCAGTGTCAGCTATTCCGACGAATATGTTGAATCGCAAGTCATGAAACTGCATAGTAGGGGGCGCCGAAGTTGGAAAAATACGGACACTGTGAGTTGACGGTCTAAAGTATAAGGCGGACGCGCAAGATAGTAAGACGTACCTTGATAATTTTTGATAGTGCTCAGTGAGAGATCTTCGGTGACGGGACTGAAATCAGGACGGTCAGCGAAGTGGGAGGGTAGATGCAGGGTCATGAAAGATGACGGGGTAGGGTGACCCGAAAGAAGAAGGTAAGGAGAAGATGACACCGAGAGCGGTGAATAGAAGTCGAGCCACGGAATGAGAAGAGGAGTGGAGTCGGGAATAGGAGGCGTGCGAATTGATAACCGCGTGCTGGTATTCCCGTACGGGGAGAGAAGACGAACGCAATAATATAAACCGCCGGAATGGATAGAGGAAAGGGTGAATCGGGGAGCGTAATACGGGTAAGGTGGAGACTGGGGAGCGTACATGAGAGATGAGGGGCAGAAACGGAGGTGAATATGAGGAGGTGAGGCGACGAGGCGATGATGGGAAGGGAGAGAAGAAAAAATAGAGCCGGCAACATAAGTCAAAGCTCACCGCTCCTGAAATTTCAACGGATACCTCCACACCTATCCACAGGATTTCGCGGAGAGCCGAGAGACGCAGGGACATCCATGATTATTCATGAATTACATGGTACTGGAATGAAGCAAAACGCGGAAAACGCGGTAATAAAAGGGGAAGGCGTAGGGCTCAGTGTCTAAAAAAACGTAGCATGAGGGAGGAGGTGCCCCGCCGGGAAGAAGAAGAATAAGCGAGAAAAGAAAAAGGAAGGGCGAAAATCGAATGGGTCAAAAGGACGGAGGGAAAACACCGAAATAGAAAAATAGATAAGGACACATCCATTGCTACACACCTTTCCCAGGCGTACCCGTCGTCCCACTCCTACCCGACGATGGCCTGCATCACCGCACGCGTCGTGGTGTCGCTCCTGTCTTCGTCCAAGGCAGGCCCACGATATGCACGGAGCGCTTCGCTGCCCCTAAATGTGTGTACGCGTCCGGGACCGAGAGGGCGGGGAGGGCCGAGAGGAGCGTGTAGCGTGGCTGCGTGGACGGGGAAGAGGGGGGGCGAAAAGGGGGGCGGGACGCGGTGCGGAAAGGTCGGCTACGCGGGCAGCGGGGCAGGGAAGACGAGCAGGGTGTGTTGCTTAGGATGCGCGGGCGGAGCGGATGGCCCAAACACACCGCGCTACTGGGTCGCCTACGCGCGGAGCTTGCGCCGCGTCATCCTCGATCAGCATGTACTGCGCTCGCTCGTCCTGCCTCGTCGGAGACCGCCCCCGCGTGTACCGTATGATATCGAAACGGTAAGTATGAGCTATGTGGCGTGGCGCCAATGTAGCGCACCAGTGTCCGTGTAGCCTACCGAGAGGTGCGCTGCGGGTGGGTATACTGCCGAGAAGTCCGGTAGTCCACGGCGAAGCAATGAGCAGCCAGAGGCCCTAGCAAGCGGATGAGGCCCGGGCGAATGCGCGAAGCTGCGAGGAGTTGGTGCTGTTTGTCCCGGGCGGGTGCGCCAAATAACGGCCGGGTTGTTCCGATCGTCACAAAATGGCCCTGCAATTATTTTTGTGGGTTTCCGGAATAATGCTGGCCAATTGCGCCAATGCTGTGTGTATTTCAATTTTTCATGCCATCGACGCGCCAAATAATATTAATAGGTGAAAAAAAAAACTGCCGGAGAGGCGTTCATGCCTTCGAGGGGAATTGAACCCCCGCTTTCCTGTTACTCGTCAACAGACTATGTAATAGAACAGGACGACCGCCGTGGTCCACGAAAACTTGATTCTACTGTATTCACCCTGTATTTATTTCATATTCTTGCTTCGACTAAAGCCACAAATGGATATCGACGTAGTACATGCCCTCGGGCACTCTGTTCAACCCATCTAAGTCCATGGGCCACGAAGGCTCTATTCGATTCTTATGAACATGTATTTATGGTCAATTTAATTTCTGAGCCCGACATGAAAGAGAAATTCCAGCACCCAAAATTTGAACGCACCTTCCGAGGGTTTCGAACGCCCCGCCCGCTTTTTCTCCAATATCTATGCAGGACACCGCCACGGTCCACAAAGGCTTACTCCCCCCACTCTATTTTATAGCTTTGCAGTGGAAACAGCAGAGCGAGATACAGGCCCATGCCCGCTTCCTCTTATCGCGCATCTTTTTTGGTCACAGATTGAGGACGGCAAGCATGGCCGCGAAGGCTTCATTCTTTTCCTACGAGCCCGATCTTCATATTACCCTTCTTTTACCGGGGAAAAATCCGGTGATGTGCCTGCTGTCGGTCCAAGCGGGAAGCTGTGTCGCAAATTTATCTTTATGCGAGCTTACGAGCCAGCCTGAGTGGAAGGCAAGTTAGATAAGATAAGATACTGTTTGACAGCGGCACAGCCGCTTCTCATCACTTTGCTTCCGTCTCCACGGCAGCAAAAATCTACCGCGTTTTCTACGCTCAATCAAGCCCTCTAGCTTGTTTTTCCCCCACCCACCACAGCCCTGTTTTGGCGCTAACGCGCTGGTTGCTCGGGGTACGTCTCATCACACGGGCCCTCGGTAGCTTTCGCGTACGGGTTTTCGGCATACGCATTTCCCAGCTAATTTCCCGGCTTTTCCCGCCGCCTGGAAATATCGCGTTCGGCCTCTTCGGCGAAGCCCCCCCCCCCCTCCCACACACACAATATATCTGCCTTGAGCTTTCAGCAGCCTTACTACCAAATATCCTAACAATATTTGCCTTTAGAAATACGGCAGATATATTTCCATTCTTCCTGATTCCCACTGCTGGCCTCCTAATCGGCATCTAACTTGCAGCTTATAAGAAGCTTCTATTACGAGCCCTTATCAACCGCTTATAATACTTGGCATGTGGCCAGTGCTTCGCATGGCAGTACGAGTCCAATTTTCTTTTTTGAGGGAAGACGACAAAGAGCGAGGAACCTCTGCGCGGAGCTTAACTTTAAGTACGGAACCCTTCAAATTCGTATTAGTCAGATGATGTCTTGGCTTGGTCTTGGCGCCGCGCGTGTCGGATTTTGTCTAACGTTTAATGTGAAGTATACCCTCAATGAACAGACAATAATGTAAGTTGAGTCTTGGAAGGCCTTGAGATTTGCTCCCCGAGACCTAAGTACTGCACATTTGTTTTAGTTCGCTGATCAGGTGATGTCTTGGCGCCGCGCGCGTCGGATTTTTGTCTAACGTTTAACGTGAAGTATACTCTCAGCGGACAGACAGTAAGGTAAGTTGAGCCTTTGATCTGCCGCCGACCTCCCCGGGACTTTCCCTGCCTAAATTGCATAAAATTGAAAAGCCGGTGGAACCCCGGACCGAAAAGCAGTGCATGATGTCGGAGTTCTAACCTCAATCAAAAAACACTGAATTGACGTCAGCAAGAACGAATCCTAAAAGATATTAGCACTCGTAAAGCTTAGTGACACATAAGCGCCTACAACTAACGCGGCCAAAACTTGTTTTAGAGCCTGTGTTGTGTTTGAGCCGCGCACCGTCAATATTTCGTGTCCAAAATGATGTTTTCAATGGAAACTTTGATTCTGCATACCACAACAGCCCAATATCCGCGATCCTAGCGGAAAAAAAAAAAATCTTATGCGAGATCTTTATTCCGATAAGGAGCTTTTAAGGGGCACAGCTCTTATGGCCTAATAAGGCCTTATAGCGCCTTATCGGCGAAATTACAAATTTGCGACATTGAGGTGTGTGTGTGCGGGTCATATCAAGATGAGGTCTCGAGGCGATGAGTGCGTGCAGCAACGACGAGGGCTGGCAGCGAAGTCGACGAGGGACGAAGCGGCGGGCGAACCAATGTGTGTCATTCTATCTAATACAGGAAGAGCGCGGAATATAAATACTAGAATGAATAGGGGATGTACATGGCAGTGCGATCAGGGCCAATAAATACTGAATCGGAGCGCACCGGAGAGCGAAGCTCAACACCCGGAGATGTCCAAGCGCTTGCCTTCGGGGGGAATCGAAGCCCCGCCTTGCTCCTATGGCCGCACTATTTTACTATGGACTGACGACAACCGCCGCTATCTACGAAGGCTTGCTCCCGACCCTAAGATTCAGAACTTGTAGTTACTCGTTTCTTTCCACCTCGCGGAGGAAAGAAAATGCTGAATTGGAATGGAAGCCCACGGGGAATCCAACCTCCGCCTTCCTCATGAAGCACGCCATTGGGATATGGACTGATGATGACAGTCGTGGTCCACAGCGGCTCCATTACCTTCCTATAAACCTGCATTTACACTCAATTTCCTCGGAAGATTAGAACATTTTTGAATGTCGGCCTTCCTGCCACCCACCTTCTTTTCTCATCTATTTTATACAGAAAGACCACCATAAGTCCAAGAAGCCTTATTTTCACTCTATTCAACGTCGGTTTATTCTGTTCTTCTTTTTTCGATTCCATCCACATTCAGCCCGCCAAAGTCTTTGGAAGGGGCAAGGAACTCCCAGGCCGCTTCGACGCGGCCCTAGTGAATGACGGTACCGGTAAAATGACTGGTATTAATGGCAAGCCTTTGAAAGATGTTTTCTTCTGGCGTCTGACCTTGCATTCCAGGTTACGGCGTCGCCCAGGTCCGTGTTGTATTCTCGTTCAAGCCCCAACACATTAGGGCTCTCTTTCGCCCCGGCCTAACCCCTGCAGATTATCTCGCCTACGTGGAATGGTTCTCACTGTTCCCAGCGCAGGTTGAGCCCCATCACCACATGTATCTCCCTCTTCTTCCTCTTTATAAATTACGGATGCCCATCCGAAGCTATTTAAACTCTGCTTTAGCCATTTCTACCCCCAACTTTGGTATCGGCGTATATTGTTGCTCTGCCGCCTGCGCCACCTTACTGCTTTTTTAAAACCTCGGCGATCAACGTGAATCCAGTCCCCTGAAATGAAGTCTTCAAGTTACCTATGAACGAAGAATTAATGACAGACACCATCGTTCTGAATCTCCATTGTTTCTAAACTAAGGCCGAAAGTACGGCAACTCAACGTAGCACTTAACCGAAAATAATGCGGTCCTGTGACTTGTATGAAACGCGCCGCTGTA
This sequence comes from Mycena rebaudengoi, assembly GCA_029282285.1. Lineage (NCBI taxonomy): Eukaryota > Fungi > Basidiomycota > Agaricomycetes > Agaricales > Mycenaceae > Mycena > Mycena rebaudengoi. The sequence continues at coordinate 660,871 of JARJCX010000024.1, forward strand.
CGCGGATTCGTATTACTGTGACCATTCGTATGTTGGGACTTGGCTTCATCCACGTCAGGCCGTCATCCGCGGAAGCAAATCTGTCCGCTTTGTCAGTGCTCACGGTAATTGAAAATAAAAAGAGTCGTCCGATCGAGGTCAACTCTGAACATACATTTTTTTCTCCGTCGCGTCATTGTCGCGCCATCTCAGTCTCGGACGATCCACATCGACATGCACCCGAATACCGTTGCGGAGAATGTGTTGGGGACCATCGGTGTGTTATTATATCGTTGTTTCGCTCGAGGACTTGACGGGTCTCGGTAGGCACTGTCTGCTGGACGGCGCAGTTGGTACCTCAAGTATGGAAGAGCTGGCGAGAAAGATCGACAGAGGGGCTGTCGCCGTGGCTTGTGTGCGTCGCATCTGCGCGCTACCATTGCCAGTATTCACGAGTCTCTTCGGTTTCGCGACGCCCAGTCTTCTGTGGGGCATATCCAGCGGCTTCCTCGGCGCATACACCATCATCCTGGACCTCAACATTCCACTCATTATCCAGCCACAGCTCTTTGGATTCCTCGCTTTGGTGTCCTGGGGCCAGGTCCGTCTCTTTCGCTGAGGAAAATGAAGCAAGTCAAGTCAACAGTAACTCGCAGTGTCAGTACTACGGCGTCGGGCGCTCGCGGCGTGCTGCCGCCATGATGGCGCTGGGTGTGATGCTCATCGTCGGGGGCTTCGAGGCCGCGATGGTGTTTGCGGTACGCCCAGCGCACGCAGCGGGCCGCGAGGCAGGGGCGCGTGGGACGCAATTTTTGGGCATTTTCAGTGCGGTGCTCATCTCGCTCGCGCTGCTGCCGCAATACACCGAGATCTGGCAGCACCGCGAGGTCGTGGGGATTTCGATGGCATTCATGGTCGTGGACATGCTAGGAGGTGAGTGATTGTACTTACTGCTCCAAGTAATTAAAGCCACAGTTGCCTTTCGAGGCGTGTTCTCGGATTTATCGCTGGCGTTCAAGGACCGATTCGATATTATTGCGGGGATAACCTATTCGCTGGTTGTGGTTCGTCGGTCCTTCAGCTTCATTCAAATACGCTTTGCTAATTCATCTGAACAACAAGGTTCTAGACGGATTCGTCGTCCTCGCGGCGCTGATTCTCAACCCTCGGGCAAAACAACGGCGGCTGAGGGAGACTCCGAGATCCATGGAGGAGGCAGCTGAGACAGATATGGCCGACGCCACCGCAAGGTCGTCCACGACGGCTGTCAATCGCTTGGTAACGCCGTGTACATCCCCAAAAATAGAGGGACATATTGAGACTCAGTTGGAAAGCAAGCTGTAAAATCTGCTGTAAAATAGACTCAAATGGGGAATCAATCATGTTTCTCCGAAGGCGAAGCTATGTGGGTAATACTGTAACATTATTATTGCAGTTTCCAGCAAAAAAAAAAAACACAGTCTTGGAATACATGAAAAATGCACAACTCAAAAATTGTGCACCACTGTATCCATCATCATAAAGATATATGCACAGGTCAAACATCCCCGAAAAATTCACCGGTTCAGTCTTGGGAAATAAAAAAACACAACCCCCACAAATTCATTTCTTCCACACCCTTCCGATTTTTAAGAGATATACCACTTCATCCATGCACAAAAAACCAGTGTTGGTCCAAAGGGCAAAGCCTTTAAACCTTAAAGGCCTTTAAATTTTTCGATCGAAGTGGGAGGCCTTTATGAATATATAATCGATGTTTGCAGATCGAACGGTCGTGGCGTGTCTGCACCTGCACCCTCTGGGACGCCGTCTCGGCTCCCATTGGGTTACAGGAACAAGCAAGCCATCTATTCAATGTCTCATATGTTGCTTTATTATTTTATAATTTACTTTTAAGACTCAGATCCGCTCTCAACATCAAAAATAAGGCTTGTATAAGCCCCGCGCAGTATCTCCGAGTTTCCCGAGATGCACAGGAAATGGCCCACCAGGCGAGCATCCCGTGTTTTGAGTTGTACTTTCCATTTCATCAAGTTTGTAACTAGTCATCACAATAAATACTCCTAGGTGTCAGGATTCATTCGGAAGACTACAGCCACCAATCGAGTACACACGAACCGAACGAGTGACGAAGCTTGAGGCCTTGAGGTCATGCAAGCTATGAGAGAGGGTTAGTGAAAGCGGGTCCCTAGGTTTGAACAAGTATTGGAAGGAGTGTGTGTTAGATTTCGTCCCAGCGAGGCTAAGTTGGCGAGCACAAGTGAGGTAAACCAGAAATAAAAGGTTTTTTGTCCTCATAGGTACATGGTGGTACGGAGGCAAACGAATAACATACCCAGAGGTAAAGCGATGGAATGTCATGGAAAGCTTATGTGAGACGGTCCGTGCTTCCGACGACAACCGCAAGCTCTTTGCTGCTCGCAACCCACTCCGGTCCAGCCCAGAATATTCCAACAGTGTGTGATGGAGACAACTCGTGTTTGGGCTGTAACTACATAATCCTTTTTCGAATCATTTCCAGAGCGGAGCCGTGGCCGATGTTGAAAGCCCTCCGAGTCAGTCCAGAAGTAAAGAAAGATGATTCTACTAGTGCCTGATTGCAAAAGGAAAAAGAAAAACATTGGATGTACCGTAACAAAGCCCCTACTAATATAGACTTTGCGGCGAGCCACCGGGAGCCACCCGGTGGCTCTGACGGCATGCGGTGCAGAGTGGCTACCGCTTTGGGTGGCTCCTCCGGTGCGTCCACTAAAGCAGTCACACATGTTCTTGCCATGTTCTGTACAATACTTTCACATCGTCTCATGCAGCGAATTATCTTAGAGTCTCAAATATGCTTCGCTATCCTACTCAAGGTCATTTCTGAGGCGTGGAATGAATATATCAATGACCTAGAGCGCGTCTGCATCGTCATGGTTGTTAAATGGATGAAAGCGAAGAAAAACAAGGTGTTTGACGTTGTATGTTCAATCACCAGTGGAGCCACCAAACGTGGTAGCCACCAAACGTGGTAGCCACTCCGCACCGCATGCCGTCAGAGCCACCGGGTGGCTCCCGGTGGCTTCTGGTGGCTCGCCGCAAACTCTCTAATTTAATCCAGTTCCAGGCCGACTGCTTCACCGCTGACAACGCCTCTAACAACAACACTGCGAGGGAGTTCGGACATGAAGTTGATCCCCTCCAGATACGATGGAATGCAGAAGAACGTTGTGCACAGTTAGCGCCTTCCTTTCCCTCTTCCTATGAATGTCGCATCAACCCTAGGCGTTCTTTAAGAAATTGCGTGTGGATCCCGGACTTCCGACCCTTCAATTGTTGGGTTGGATTCGCACGCGATGGATCTCACTTTTTAACTTCCTGGATACTGTTTGATGTTGCGAATGGTGAGTCCTTCGCCCTCACCTTAACCTATTTATCTCATTCTCTTCAGGCCGTTGACCGCTTTGTTCTTCTCTCCGATGACAGTCCGGAAGTGCCAAAACTGGTCAGGAAATCCTACAGCAACTTCAAAGCTCTCGTCCTCCGACTGGACTGAAATTGAGAGAATGCATGAGATTATTCAGGTACTTGTTGCTTAATCATCACTCTCTTTATAAGATTACGAGCAGTCGGCCCGTGCTACGGTACGGCAGTGCATGACTTGTAATTATGTTTGACTGCTGACAAAAGATGAGAGTTTGAAGATACCGCTCGTCGCCAACCTTCGGTTGGCTATTCGCGGCCTCGTGCATCTTTCCCCGCCGTCACGGAGATCGACGCACCTCGCCATTTCCCGGTCTAGGACCCGGTTCAACGCAGTGTTTATTTTAGTGCATTGACTATCACGCCGCAGTTTCATTACCATTATCAGTTAAATAGGTAACAGTCACGGAATTCAGACCTTCATATTGACAGTTGGGAACGTGGGAGTGGTTCAATGGTCAAATGTGATGTCGGCAGGTCAAACCAATACATCGGCGTGAGCTTTGATAAGTGCAAGCAAATCGGCTTGTGTTCGTTTTTTGAAGGTGGAAAATGAAGTCGTTCAACCCGACAAAAGTGGCGTGGGTGCACAGAGTGTGGTGGTGTGGTGCCAAATATATCTCGTGCGACGGTACTTGTCGCCATAGTCCGCCCCAGTCCTGTACTTACGAACTCCCCGTGCATAAAGATCCTCTCGATTATCTATACCCCACCACATGCAACAAAATAAGCCAGGGGTTTAGAAGATTTTGAGAAGTTTAATTATCAACTTTGGTGTAAATGCGCGCATTACCATAGAATTAGTGTAGCGGCAGGATGCTATGAGCCTGTTAGTGGTTGTCCCCAAAGGTATTGTCCTAATAATAGCATTTGCTTCGCCCGCTCTCGGCCGAATTGATCTTGGCGGGGCATGCCGACAAATCGGCGTGGGCTTTGATAGGCATGAGGAAACAGGCTTGTCCCAGCAAATGTCCATGCCCACGCTCAAAGACCATTTCGTGCGGGTGCACGCGGTTCACAGGCCAAGAAGTCAATTGCAAGTCTCAAAACAGCGAAAGAATGATACCTGTTCAGAGGAAGTATTAATGGAGGCATCCCAGACACTACCAGATAAAATATGAGCGCATGGTAGCTTCTTATACTTGTGTAATGTTGAAATTCATGTTGGTGGGGCAAGGCGACAAATTGGCGTGTGCGTAATGCCATCAGGACAAATTGGCTTGCGCACTTCGGAGTTTGAATTGAGTTTTAAATCTACGCCAAGTGTCAACTAAGTGCCTTGCAAGTTAAACAGGACACTCAACAAGTTCCAGCACTCTAATGCATAGCCGTCAATTTTTTCATAGCACAAACAATTATTGTGTTTTTTCGCTCCCGTTGTCTTCAGAATCTCCTAAACATTGCGACTCCCCATATAACAAGACAAGCCAGTGGTTCAGTGTAGTTTGGCGAGGTGGAATGTTGACTTGGGGATAGATATACAATTTGCGGCGGAGTTAGTCACTTCACTACATGCAGCTTTGAGTGGCAGGATGCTATGGATGTTTCCCATAGATATAATTGTATTCAGAGGCTTCTACTTCAGTATCTCGTCGAAATTGGTCTTGGCGGGCCAAGCCGGCAAATCGAAGTTTCAGGAATCAGCGGTTAGGAGTTATGGTTAGCAGTTAGCGTTAGGGTAAGGTATCTATTATGAAAAACCCGCCCGGCCTTGTGCCGAAGGAACAATGATGGCCGATGCTTCCGGGTTCTTGAACGTGCCGAGTTAAAATGACGAACTTTCACAGAAAAACATCAGAAGTAACGAACTTTCACTAAATGTGATCAAAGTGACAAGGTTTCGTGAAAATAAGCGAAATAAGCGAAGTGACGAAGATGGCTACTACCCGGGAGTATACTCAAGACGCCGGGCGGGAGCGCCACGGTCAACATTATGCTGGTACGTAGGAGCGTTCACAGCGGAGGCAGTATATTTTTGGAAGCTCGACCTTTCATAATCGGGATCTCTGTGGTATGGAGGTTGTCCGTTGATGCCCATGCCTTACGTTGTCCACATGCTCCGTTACCTTCGGCCCAAAAAGAATAACGCCGGCAGCTGATTAGGAGTCCCAAGAATTTATTTTAGACTTGTTATTTTAGATCTCGTCAGGAACGGTTCGGAGTCCTCTATATACCCCGAAACAACGCGGTGGCGTCACAGGGAGCAATAATTCACCATGCGGAACTTATCCCTTCCGCAGCAGAAAGAGAACTTCCGTCGAATGGGACAGAATACAGGATTAGAACAGTCCTACAACTACGGAATGAGAGTAAAAATTGCTCCAGCCATTCAAATGGTTGCAAAAATTGGCTGAATCCCCGCAGCTCGCGAGATATTTCCAACCTCTCTTTAAAAGGCCGTCATTTCTTTATTCTATCCTACAGATCCTACTTCAAAATGCAAGAGAGGGCCAAGGTCAACCGGATCCAAACGGCTGAACTGCCAGACGAAAATCTACGCATCGCCTTCAAGAAAGCATTCGCTATAAGCAACCGACACAAAGGCGTGAGTGAACCTCATCAGCGATCAGCTTTCATGCTCACCCCGATTTCGAATCATAGAGAAGCAACCTGTGGGGATCTCTGACTGTTCTGTCAAATTACATTGTTATTGCAGGATGCATTGCTGTCTCGGAATACTCTGCGAAGTGCTTGAACAGAAGAGCTGGATGGGGGATATATTCCCTCATGGCCCTCATCATTTCCTCGAGGCTCCGCGCCTTCGAGCACATGGTGCACGAGGCATCCCACAACAACCTTTTTACGCTACCCCGTGCGCACGAGTGGTTTGAGTTCACCTACGCATTTCCAGTCTTTCGCCTCCTCAAGGCACGTCTCCAATATATGTTGAATCAATTTTCCGCTCATTTTCCCAGGTATTCCGCACCTTGCATGTCGAGCACCACAAGTATCTCGGCGATCCCGTCCGCGACTCTGACGTGGTCCGGCTCATCGACTACGGGTTCATTTCTGATACCCCCATGTCTGCATCGCGCAAGACATGGGTCATTTTGGGGCTCCCGTGGACGGGATGGTTCCAATACGAATATATCAATACACTCTTCACCGAATTCTGGATGGACAGGAGCTGCTATCCCTCGAAGCTCATTTACTGGATCGTCGTGCTTTCTGCTATTCATTTTTCCGACAGATGGACCGAGTTCGGATGGTACTACGTCATTCCATGGCTTGGGATCTTCCCCATCATACGCTGGTGGGCAGAGCTGGGCGAACATGTCGGGATGGACATGACGAAGGACTTCGGGAACTCCAGGACCAATGATGGGTTTTGGCAGAGGTGGTTCTTTTATCCCCTCAACGATGGACTCCACGCAGCGCATCACCTCAACAGCCAAGTCCCGTGCTACAGGTTGCGGAGGGCGCAGGCGGACCTCATGGCAGAGAGTACGGCTTTCCGGGAGAAGAATGTGCCTGCGAATAGTATGTGGGAGACGTACAGCCAGATTTACACGCGTCCTACTATCATCAAGGAGCGAGTTGAGGCGGTGCGTGCCGAGAGGAACAATAAGCATCAAATGTGAGCAGCTGCGGGCAATCAGGCAAAAAAAAATCGGAGGAATAGGATTGGAGTGCGTAGTTCGTACGTAGTGGAGAAAAGAGTATTTGTATGTACATGTTTTCATACACGGTCTTTTTCACGCCGTCCGCGGTACCATCTCTGTGATATTTCCTTGGTCTGCCTGGAATCCCATCGGTTCGTCTCGTAGTGACTAACACCTGTTGGCGGTGTCGTGAAAACTGAGCATTAGGCGGCAGATCATGGCAATTAGTCTCTCCTAGCCAGATGCTTTAACAATATGAAACTCGTATCTGTGATGGACTCTGAAATAAGCTTACACCAGGTGACCAAACCACGGGCAAGACGATACGCATAAGAAGAAGCAAGGCACGTGCGAAGCAAGCCAAGACTCCCCGCAATGGAAATCTCTGTGAAGGCGGAGTAGGGGTGAAGCCAAGGACAATAGATGGACGGTCGAACATCCCTTGTAGGGCAAACCATGGAGAAGAATCATTAAAAATATACAAAAATAGAACATCTTCAGGGTGATGTTAGCCATATCAGTTGGGAAATTATGGCACATATAGTGTGCAACAATTACTTGATAGTTACATCTCAGCGGGAACAGGGTTTTGGCTGACATCTCTCAGCGAAACTGCAAAACGTTTCACACTGGCATCCGGGATACATCTTCTGCCAGAGATTGCACCAACTAGCTACTGCAAGCTACATCTTGAATGGTTTGCTTCTGCTGGACTTCATCGTGGTTGAAATTCAAGTTGTTGATGGGGATGATTGGAACAATGATGCTATCCTCGTGCCGAAGTCCATAAACGGAAGTCGAGTGAAATCCCTGCATGGGAGGCGCATTGAGGGCGCAAAACATTTCTCATTTGTAGGAAATCATTTCGCGAATAATCCGTTTGAACAGTCATAAACGAGGGCAGCTACTATACCTCTACAACCCTCATGAGAAAGAACTGAGTTGTGTATGTGACTTTCAACAGTTTCTTACGGTGATTTGATGAAAAGTCCTCCTGCAAAGGGAAAGACATACGACAGCATTCTTGTGAGCTGGTGGATGCTGGGGAATTTTACCTGGGAGGAGTTCTCTCCTCCTGTACACTCGCACTTTGTGCATGTGGTCAGGTCCCATGAGGTTCTAACTGGATGTCCTGACAGAGATGTGGCCAGCCAGTTCACAGATTGCCAGTGTCTTGTATGATTGACCCCCTGGAATGGTGTTGTGCTTGGTTGGCATCTTGTAGATATCTGTAAGGATAACCACCCATACAGTACTACATGCTTGTCTTCCGTAAACTGGTTGTTCAACCTGTGGACCATGTGAGTATAATATATCCCCCCTCCTCGTCGTCTCAATAATGATTCTCAATCCAAAGGAAATGTCCAAGAAGTCTTATTTCCACTCTATTCAACATCAGTTTATTCTGTTCTTCTTTCTGGCTCACGGAAAAAAATAAGTGGACAACCAGGCTATGCCTTCGGAGGAAACCGAACCTTCATCTTCCCGTTGCAATGATGCTTCCCCTGCGATATACTTGTTTTCACCACTTACCTAGCCACCTAAGCATTCATGGTTCATTCTCAATCTGTACACTCATCTGATGCAGGCCAAACCATGTCACTGCGTTCCAAGGCTGTGTCGGCAGCCTGTGCCGTACAAATACTGACGTGTGCTGACCTGCGTCAGCACGCGGTTGACAACGGCCGATCTGTGCCGACGCCCTCGGCTATCCCTGGTCGGCAGTTGTCAGGCAATGTCGGGCTGTGCTTTCAAACGCTGCCGACAATGCCACGGAACGCAGTGATGGCCAAATAACAGGCTAGTTGGCCACCCAGCAAAATCAAGCTGCGAGGCCTGAAACCGGTGGCCGGCTCCATCGGGAATTATACCTGGAGGATGTAGTGATTACTTGAGCCCATCTCACTCCACATGCAGCCCATATGAGGGGTGTAATTGGAACCGTGTCGCTGTCGGTCGTATCTCCCCGAAGAGTCTCCAGGAAAATCAAAAGAAAATTAGCCATAACTCAAGGCTTCAATCAATCCTGAATACTTTCCCATCTGTATGATATCTGCCGGGAGAAAAAAACTGGTTTTCAAGTTGCGGAATGTCTTTGAGCGGGTTCGAACCACCGACTCTCCCTGGACCGCTATGGGTTGAATGCTGAAACGGATGGGGGTGAGCTGCATGAGGGCGAAAAAAGTAACTTATTTCCTAACTTGGAACTTTACTTGCCGCCTAATTTTGGCGCGGCTAACTTTACTTTACTTCGCTTAACTTTTCCCACGGGTGGTTCCAGTTTACTTTACTTGCACGGTTCAAAGTAAGTTTTTCCTGCCCATTTTGGAAGCGTCTCAGCGAAGATATGAGATCATGTATCACATTGAACGTTACTTGCACATGATTTACACGCGCCTTTACTTGGTGGGCCTGAGGGTGGGGATATTTGGGGTCACGGGCTAGAAATGTTTTATCACCAATATTATATTTCTGGGAGCTCCCATAATACTCCAGGCCGGGTCATGGCACCTATTATAACTCCAAATACCCGTTCTTTGACCAACTTTGACCTCCATGAGAAAATTAGGAATAAGTTCGTCCATTCGTGGCACATCAAAATGAGTTTGATCTCGTCGTCGTTCTGGGAGCTTAGCCTAACGTAGGTGCATGGAACAGTGACAGATTCATCTTGAAAATTAGTTCTCTCATCTACTCAAGAACTTTGTACACCTTCCTAATCTTGCTTAACCCTGGACCAATGCAATTTCGAAAATTGACATTTGCAGTTGTTCGGAACTTCTGATTGCCACGTTGTTATTGAGCGTCATTGAACACAAGAGTGCCATAGACAATTCCTTGCGTTGCGTGGATCATGCGTATCAACCTGTGCCGCGATCGGAACGGTTGTGTAAGTACTGTAAAATTCAAGTGGAAAAACCAGAACACACGTTAATCACCTGTGAATCCTCCGGGACACTGATAGAATTACGCGGCATATTTCTTGGCAAACTGTTCACTGATTTACCGAACTTACGACACCGGATGGCGGAACTTTCCGAGACGGAGTTCCTGAAAGCCATCATTTATCCGAGATCCACGATTGCCCTGGTTGCAAAATACGCATTTGATGTTCTTGAAGTCTTTTATGCCGCTGCCGTGTATCGATTGAGTGAGGCTAATCGTAGTTGAAGTGCTGACTGTTGCTTCCTTAGATTCTTTTAGTTCTACCGCGGTGAGTCGGCGTACTGCGACCGTGAGCTCGGCTAACGGAATTTTGGGGGGCCCAGGGACGATGTTGTAATAGCGTGTACAGCGGGATACTTCCTGGAAACCGGTGTTCATGAGTGGACCGTGCCGTGTAATACTACCTACCTACCTACCTAACAGGCCTCAGATTTTCCAGTTCACTAAAATTCATTTTTGACTGAGCCCGAGCTTGGCTGCCCAAGTTCATCAATCAAACAGGAACAAATTAACTTATGCCATCAGTTGGGTAAGTTAGATGCATTAAGACCACCAATTAAAGCAGATATCGTGGATCAGTGCCTGAATAGGATTCCCCCCACAATAATAGAGCTCAGTCCTGTGATCTCCCGGGAAATTGACGCTTTTACTCGAGGTTTTACCCATATTTAAGTGGCAGCCCAAATTGTCAACAGGGCCGCAATGAGGACGCCTCGGGACGTGGTGACGAGACATATACACTTAATCAAACTTATTGACTTGAGTGGAGGTGGGAAGACAGTGAAAGAGGGGCATAACTGAGAAATTTCACGGTAAGGACGTTGCGTGTTTGGCAGCCAAGATACCAATTAAGGACAACCTTCCTCTCCATGCAACTTGCGAGGCATATGACTTGATAAAATAAATCATTTGAGCTCCATGAGCGTTTTCTCCAGCCAGACTAAGGTCTCCCATACACATAATCACCTCAAGTTAACAGAAAGTTAGTTCGGGTCAAACACAACCATACTTACGTTGATGGCTGATCCGAAGCGTGCCGTTAACTTTACTTGTGCTTTCGCTTAACTTTGCTTGACAAACTAACTTCCTGAGCCAAAAGTAAAGTAAAGTTAAATTTGTAAGGCCAAGTTAGTTTGCACAAGTTACTTTGTGAACCATCAGACGATATGAGCTAACTGTGTAGCTCGGATGCACCTCCAATACTATTAATATATGTTTCTGGAGCTGGGATAGAAAACTTGAACAGTCAATGTCTTCGAGCCACGATATCTCCGTCATACCTTTCATTTTCGACATCCCAGTCTGCTGCCCGAGATAAACAAATGATACCTTCCAACTGAATGTCTTCGGGTGGGTTTGAACCACCGCCTCTGCCGCGGGCGAATTTCCGCTTGGCACAAAACAACTGAGAGTAGTTATATTACTCCACAGAGACAATATCAGTGTTACCTCGGTTACAACGTTACACAGATTCATTTTGGTTTGGGAGGGGAAAGAAAACAAAGGCCACTTACAGTCAAGTAATGTCCTCGGGTGGATTCGAACCACCGACTCTCCCGGTATGGTGCTAATATGCGGAGTGAGTTGCTTATAATCACTCCACGAAGACGATATGAACGTACACCGTACCTCACCCACAAAATTTAATATAAGCCATCGAGTGCGACTCTGTTCCAGGGGCATGCAGATACCTTATCTGCCGGTTGGCGCAAAATAAATAAAAACCGCTCACTTACTCAACGTACTCAACCCGAATGTCTTTGGATGGATTCGAAGCACCGACCCAGTAGGATCTACCCAGCAGTTGGGAGCGAGTCACACTATTCTAGGGAGAGAATATCAGCTCAGTTCATAACCTGCTCTTTTTTTACTGGGAGAAAAGAAAAAGGTGTGAATGTCTTCGCGTGGTTTCGAATTCAAACTACTTGCGGCGTTGGTCGGGTTTTAAAAAAACATCCTCCTTGAACCGTGTGTCTTCTGTTGGATTCAAACCACCGACTCTCCCGTTATCCGGTATGGAATTGTCGCAAAAATCCGATTTGCCATATAGCCAAAGATAGCCCCATTCTGAACCTTATAGGCCAAGCCGGCAAGATTACAGAGGTTATAAGTACTTATGCGGGGTTATAAGTACCTTATAAGTACCTATTTTTACTTATAACCCCTGTAATCTTACCGGCTTGGCCTATAAGGTTCAGAATGGTATGGCAAATCGGATTTTTGCGACAATGTGCCGCTCAAACTGGTGGAACTGAGTTTGCATTACACTATGAAGACGACCTTTGCTTAGCTTGTACCCTGAATAAATAAGTATCATCCTCAACTGCCAGTCGGGCTCATTTTTTTGAAGAAGCTAGCAATAACGGAGTAATTCCTTCGGGTGGATTCGAGCTACCGACTCTCCCACATAAAGACCTACCAAGTTTGATTAAACAATTCACGTTGCGATGCTAAACAGTGTTTAAGCACTGATTTACTTAAAGGTGAGGCACACAGGGGGAAGGGCCCACAAGCCGATGAATGAGATTAAATGGTGTTTAATCAATGCTCTCGTCCTCGTACAACATCTGATCGTACTCGCTCAACGAGACAAGGAACAACAGCGCCGTGACATTCTCAAAACAATGGATGGATTTTAGAATTCTACCATTCAACGGTGTTCAAACAGTGTTTTAACATTATTTAAACACTGTTTTGAACATCACCCAATTCCTGTTTGATAACATTTAAACCCAAGTCTGGTATGTGTGGTTTGCCTCCTGAATTATTCTTCCGCCCTCATGGCCTTCCGTAGAACCGTATGCAATAATCGCATCTTCATAAAAGAGGGTGGCACAGATCGTGTAGTACACGGTATGTCACGATATATACTGGTTTACAATTTACCGTAGAAAATGGCCATACATACATAGCGGGTGTAGGTAGGAGCCAGCCCAAAAAAGAAAATCGCGTCGCTCTTAGACCTTTTCATAGTTGGTCGGGGCGATCTGACTGCCAGTATCCGAGTATTCTGACCGACTCGGAGAGAAATTGGCCTGCGGCTGAATAGACTTTGGGGTGATGAAGACCGTGTTGGCCCGAGTAGAACCTAAACTGTGACCAGGCTTAAAGTTTCCAGATGCGGTGGTTGAGCTCGCGACCCCAGTGCTGGATGCGGCCCCTTTTCGGGATGCGGGGGAGTTGAGCATGCGGAAGATGACGAGGAGGGGTCCGAATAGCTATGTGGAGATCATGAGACACAGTGGAAAGCGAGAATAGTAACACTTGCAGATCCATATGCAGCGATACTCTCCACCCAGCTCACCACATTCTGAACACCACTCGCAAACGCCGCCATCCACACCAGTCTGCACGTCGACGTAATAACAGACGACTCGACAAAGATCACTGCAAGTCGTCCATAAACCCTTTGGTGACTCACGCCGAGGATCTCGACGTTGCTGCGGTGGAACATAAGTTTGCCGGCGATGAGGCATGTGGCGATGACGTCGAAGACGACGGAGGAGATGAGGGAGGCCTCTGTATATTTTTCGCCGAGGTCGAGGGCTCGTTGAATGTCGACGACATATAGTCCTGGGAATTAAACATTCAAATTGATTTCAGAAAAATGGGTGTCAGAACGTCGGGCTCACCCCAGTTGGCTAGCATCCACAACGGCAAGGGGATGAGGTACCACACATGCTGTCTCCAGACAACATACACTCTATAAAGCTACCGACCCACCAAACCCACATCAGCACTGGACATTTTCACGATCGGAGAATGGAACGCACCAACAAGAGATCCGCAGCAGCGAGGATCAAAAACAATGAACTACAATCGATATAGCCGGGTAGATTCGCAGCATCGTCCGACGCCAGCCCAAGTGCGCCGTCGATCTGCGCTGCGTCGCCCCATACTCTTGCCATGGCGAATATCCAGGATGCGCAGTGGGTTACGAAGAGGTAGACGTAGATGGGAACGTCTGCTTTCGAACGCATGCGCTTAGGGGAGATGAGGTAGTAAAGTGCGACGAAAAAGACCATGACATAGGCCGCTGTTCAAGTTGAGAGTGTGCGTCTCGAAGGGTAAATGTGGGTTGAGATGCTTACTTTGGAGGGAGGTGGCCAGGACGGCCTTGGGGAGGAGTTCTGCTGCGTTCGGGTACCCATACACCGCTGAAATGTCGGGTTTGGAAGAAGGTGACCAGGACGGCGTAGGGGAGGAGCTCGGCTGTGCTGGGGTACTCATACAGGGCAGGTAAGGGGATCAAATGAGATGTGCTTGCAGGATTAGGGCGCTGCGGAGCAGTTTTTGTTATATGGAAAGGCCGCACTGCCACTCCCACCACCGGGGCCCTGGATCCAAACTTGGGATACAACCCGTTACCAGCGAAGCCAGCTGCTTCTGACTTGCACTGGCCATTCTGCCAAACAAGCGCTTAGCAGAAGTAGCTGAATGTCCTGACTCGGAACGCCGAGTATATTTGCTATCCATCCCGTTTTCCCAGAATCAGACAGCGCTCATCATGATCACCGCTGGCAGATCTTCTCTTGAAATGAAGTTACCATCTTTATATTTATAAAGCGAAGCTTACAGCTATCTCAAAAACGATAGACACAAACGGTTGTACTCGCTACAGGCACCATAAAAAATTACGGTGGAGCATTGGGGGCAAATATTATCATATGATGGGTAACGCTTGCCTTGAACAAGCCTCGAATACGATTGTTCTGCGCGGTTGCGGAGCTCGTTTCCGCCCGCCCGAACTTTGCTCTAAAACCATTTCTGTCTATCGTTTTTGAGATAGCTGTAAGGCGACCGATTCGGTATCTATATAAGAAAAGACCTGGTTTGTCTAGGCAAAAGTGGCACCTGTGGGAATGAAGAAGCTCTTGGATCCACGGTTCACTGTCGAGATGTTGCATTTGCGCACTCAACTGTCAAAGCTCTATTTATAAATGAGGGTAGCGATGTCGGATTCTCGCATCCGACTCCACGAATTGTCAAGATGTTACTTCTTGCCCGCTGCCGAGTTCAATGCCTTGCAAACGAACGTGGACGGCAACCTTTCGGAACTGGAGAACGTGGTGGAACACTGGATCCATACGGCCTACGGTCTCTTCGGTTCCACCCCGATGTTGGTTTTTGAAGTCAACACAGCTGGATTGGATATTTGTGCCCAACCAAAAAAGAAAAAGAAAAAGAAAAAGAAAAAGAAAAAGAAAAAGAAAAGAAAAGAGGGCGGATTTGAGGGGAAAACGGAATATAAAATAAATTGGTGTGGGGCTGTGAAAGGTTTCCACAAGTACAACTCCTGCGTGAATTTCGATTCACCCAGGATGCCCGATACATCGTTAAACATGTCCGGCAGAATCAGAGCAGAATGAATTTAATTGAAGGTCCTTGCAGGAATTATCTGAACATTCTGAGGTCGGCCTCAACCTGGATTTTGCACCATAATAGAGCTTGTCGTCAACAGAAAGTACTGGCCTGGAAGATGTATATCCTCAATACTGGACGGAAATGAATGGGTGTAATCGACAACTGAGTTTTCAAGGACCCTGTTTAACGGGAGCTACCAGGAGTGTCGTCGACCAGCTGGGCGGGTCGAATATGCCAGAGAGTCTGTTAAATTTTCTGTTCCGCAGGATGAAAACTCAAAAACTGTCTTCCAGCACAATAGGTAGGATGGCCGACGGATGATGGTGCTGTTAATTCCGTGGCGAACCACGGGTAATTGTTAGTTCAAGTGAAGGCACGCGGTCATTGTACGCGTGCGCAGATCTTGAATTCAGCCCCATGGTAATTAATTATCCGCCACTCCGATGTTTTGTTCTCGGATTCAAGCCGATACTTATTCGGTGTGAGTTCGGGGCAAAGTCAAGGTGGAGATGAATAATCACAAGGCCGGATATGACCTGAGAAAACGCCAAGCAGCTCCAACAGGAGATTGCGGAGGTTCAAATAGCGTAGGAACCGTATACCTTTAAGAAGAAGGTACCGTGTGTCTGTCTACGTAGTGAAGAACTGCGGGCTCCCTTAGGTTCCGTGGAATATATTCATCCTTATGCTCTGATCCTGATTAACTGCTACCATTCTGTCGCGCCGACCTGTGTTCGAGGGCCTAACTTTGCAGCGGCAGTGACCGGGCGCTGTTCTCACTGTGGATATGTTGTGTCAATTCACTCAACATTTCATTCGTATCAACCTGAATCGACAGTTATGGCACATATCGTTCAATTTCAAGGAACCCGAGAACGGTTGACGTGAGCCTGAGCGCATTCACCGCGATTTCAAGTGTTTTATGTTAGCTGACACACATCGTAGCTTTAGTAACAGCGCCGGATTCCTCACAAGATGCTATTCTGATACTCCCTATCAGCCTTTTAAAACGGGCGCTACGAATCACACTTTCACCTGTGGATATGAATGCAATGGATTCACATGTCCCGGGTGTTTGAAGTGTCCGCGCCGTTCCCGGAGAGATTAGACTTAATGAACTTCCTTTTTGAATGATAAATCAGTAAAATGCGTCAACTCAGAATACACGGTGTTCTGAGAGGTTGCACTCCTCGACTGAAAGATTATGCGTGTCCTTCTGACATCTTTCCCACTCCGCCATCAACCCTCTACCGCCGCTGCCAGGGTTGATTGGTGGAGCAGCCGGCTTCGGCACTATTTGTAACCCTAGAAATAGAAATCGCAAGACCACACTATCGCCTGTTACCTTCCTTCGCCCCCATTCGTCTCCTCGTAACTCATACCTATGGCGCTCGGAATGTTCCTCATCCTCGTCACATTTGCAGCAATTGCGCTCCCTGTCTGCCTATATATGATATATCGTCACAGGCTGTCCAATTCTTTCCCGCTCCCTCCGGGACCACCGCGCGATCCAATCATTGGGCATCTCAGGCATATGCCCTCTACCAACCGGGCCGCAGTCTTTCATGAGTGGTCTAAAACTTACGGTCGCTGCCTCTCCTGACTCCGCGGTGCGTCTCTGACTCTCCGTTGCAGGCGATGTCATGTACCTAGAAGTCCTCGGGAACCCAATTATTGTCCTCAACACCGAACAAGTCGCGGCTGAACTTCTGAACAAGCGAAGTGCCATCTACAGCGACAGACCGCGGTTCATTCTATACGAGATGTCAGCTTCAAATTCATTTGGGTCCCCCAGAACGTACTGAAATTCATATTATTCTTCGAGGATCGGATGGTCAACAACCCTGAGCCTCATGCGATACGGGAAACGGTTCACCTTGCATCGGCAGCTGCACCAGTCGTACTTGAGTCGCCGCAACTGCTTCGAATTCCGCGACATGCAGACCCAGGAGGCGCATAGCCTGGTCGAAAATCTCCTCGCGGCTCCTCCGTCGGGGTACAGCAAGTTCATCAACAGGTAAGCCTCCTTGGTTTGTTCATGGGAACCAAAGAGAACATCCGCATTGCGTAGATTCTCCACGGGGGTCATCTCGCAGATTGTCGCTGGCCACAGAATCTGCACCGACGATGACCCGTACATGCAGACCACTCAAGCTCTGCGGGAATCGCTCGGACGCGCGGGTATCCCCGGAGTCACTGCGCTTGACCTTTTCCCCTTTCGTACGTTCCCCGGAACACCCATCGCGGTTTACGCCGCCTGATACAATGGTGCAGTGAAATTCCTACCCGCATGGTTCCCTGGATTCAAGTCCGGGGCAATTGCCAGGGAGTGTAGACCAGCGCTTCAGCGACTGTACGATTTTCCTTTGCAAGCCGTCCGTGCTCAGATGGTGAGTTAACCCACAAGCTCTGGTAACCGTACCTGGTCCATGTTCAGACTAAATGGAATAGGAAAGCGGAACGGCCAAACCATCGTTCTTACTGAGCCACCTGGAACACATGAAGGAGACGGAGCCACAGAACTACGACGACGTTAAATGGGCGGCGGCGGCGATGTTTGGATCGACGGTAGGCCGTTATGTTCGATATTTCTGAACATTCAGGTAATAGGGCCGGACGAGTAGATCTGGAGCTCAGTAACCGTCTTCGTCCTCGCAATACTTTTACACCCGGAATACCAAGTCAAAGCCCAACAGGAGATCGATTCTGTAGTCGGAGCTGCAGCGCGGCTGCCCGGCTTCGAAGACCGCGAGCAACTCCCCTTGGTGGAATGCATAATGCAGGAGACACTTCGGTTCGTGCTCAGAGTTTTTGCCGCCTGAAAGCTACTCCTGAGGTCGTGGTTTCCAGATGGCACCCGCCCACCGAGCTAGGTCGGTGCAGGCATTTGTCGATTTCTGATAAGGGCTGAAATATTGAATATCAACTAGGTGTACCGCACGCACTGATGAAGGACGACGTCTACGAGGGAATGTTCATCCCCAAGGGGTCTACCGTGTTTGCGAACATCCGGTGAGACTTCCACTTATCCCCAGAGACGACCATCTCTGATTGACCGATCGTGTTCTAGCGCAATGTCCCTCGACGAGAGAACATATTCAACACCCAAGCAATTCCTCCCGGAGCGGTTTCTCCCGGAGCCACGCGGGAGAGGGGAACCGCATTTCGCCTCGGTGTATGGGTTCGGGCGGAGGTACGTGGCATTTGAGTCTGTCCCCATGCTGTCCACGGACCGTTTGACGCAGAATTTGCTCGGGCCAACACCTCGCGGACCAGAGCCTGTGGATCGCCATTGTGTCGATCTTGGCGAGCTGCACGATATCTATGGCATTCGATGAGAACGGGTGCGCAATTGTGCCGGAGGCCAGTATGAGCGATGGGGTATCGAGGTCTGTAACTTGCCCTCCAGTGGATGAAGGGTTCTGACGAAACTTGGCAGCCATCCAGACGACTTTCCTTGCATAATTTCTCCACGTGATCACAAGTTGGGGCCTGCCGAATGAGCGAGAGGCCGTCGCCTCTACCAAATGAATTATCGAGGTTCACGGGCGATCGACTGCCACATGAATACATAGTCGAGCTTGCCCCCCACTCACCAAGACGCGCCTCTGCAAAACAATGTGAACAGTCGCAGACCCACTCAAACGCAAATGGGATAATCAGCAATCGTCAAGGACAAGCAGCTCCCGTCCGACTCCAAGAAAAAAGAGCCCCGGACTTATGTACGATGCTTGAGCGTTGCGTGAGAATTCGGGGCAGGTGATAGCGTGACTGTCAATCACGAGGCTGTGCAATGACTGGTGTCACAAAAGACGTCAACGAAAAGCAGACACGGTCGAGGACGAAGACCGATGCGAAGACTCTGGAACCTGTAGACCCCGACCCAGCCGCTACGCCGCCACGGCCACCGGCACTCTCCTGGCGGACACGTATTCTCTACCTCCTGCTCATGGTCGCCGTTATATGGCTGGTCCTCCAGAAGACCGGACCATGGGTGTGCTTGTGCAGCTGCTTAGTACTGCAGATACTCGAACCAGTTCAAATTCCGCCCCGTCGCCAGCCCAATTACCACCAAGACGCTCAAGGACGGATGGAGGCGTGTGCGTGGTGCAGCGCCTACAACTAGCAAGCCGCCGCTGCCAAAACCGACCAAGTCGAAAACGAAGAGGGAGAAGACGCGGTCTGGGTAGAAGAAACAGGCGATTGGCAAGGAGGTGAAGGGGAAAGGCAAGTAGAGATACCACGGTGGGACTGCGTGGGTCATAGGTGAGTCGACCAAATATTTCTTCTCTTTTTACGTATCCTTCTTCTCCTTCACTTTCGACCTTTGTTTCGTTCAGCCTTATTCTAGATACCTTCCTTGTATCCTTCCTTAAATTTATACAGATATCTTGTGAGCGCGATGCTGAGTCAATACAAGGATGAAACACTAAGTCTATTGCGACTGTAATGCAACTACTGCTTCACAATACACATCAATTCCCCAGTTTCCGTCATCGCGGTTCAAGTCGAAACCTTCCAAGAGGGTCGCCGCTAGCTTGAGCTCGTCGTCGTCATTTACAAGCAAGCCGGCCTCACGCTGAGCCTGAGGCGTTGTAGGCTGTTCCGTGCGCTCGGTGGGGTCGTCGTCGTTCTGCGGGGCTGGTCCCTCACCGTCAACACAATACAGCTCGTTTATCTCGGTTCGAGTGTCGCCAGCATCGCCAGTCCAGTAGCCACCACGGAGGGCAGCTTCACGACTGAGCTCGAAGAGTGCAATCGGAGTCCTGTTGCGTTCCGTTCGAACCCGGTGGTGGTTCCATGCCTCCCGGCTTCGGTCCAGCGACTCCTGGATTCGGTTTATAAACACCAAATAGAGGCACGTACTATGGATAATATTGTCCGTATCCAAGAGCTCGTTCTTCTCCAGATAGTCGAAGATTTGGCGGTATGCCTCGAGCGTGTCCTTGCGAACATCTCGCCAGAGTCGTTCAATGCGAATGTTGTGTCGAGATCTGAGCAATTGTCAGAATTCATATGTAAGAACTCATGCCACCCCCGAAGGTAAGCTCTGCAAGCATCACCCCAATGCTCAATCATGAGCCGCTCAACCTCGTTGTTCTCCGTCCCATGGTCCCCACGTATTCGACTCGGCCATCCCAACCGCGCCATTGCTCCTTTGAACAGCTCAGCCACAGTGGCCATGCGCTTGTTGGAGCATACCGCAAGGTACACGATGCGGCGCGAGTACCCGTCGGTGCAGCCATGCACCCAGAAGCCCCAAGGCCGAAGTTTTTCGTTGCCGTCGTGGTGCCAGAGCGTATTAGCACCGCGAACTTTATACACGCGACGGCGCAGCTTCCCTGCCCATCTGCTATAGGATGAGTATCGACTTGGAGAATACAAAACGAACTAGCATTCCCATCTCATCCACTCGACGCAGACCTGACGATGAGGAAGGTGGATGCCGTGTGGCTAGATGCCCAGCAACAATTTTAGAACCCACAAAGGGGTGAGTCAACGAGATTTCAGCCACCAATTCATCGAGAGCATCATCGTCAATGTCGGAGAACAAGGGGCAGGCAGTTGAAATGCCAGCCTCCTGGAAACGCCTGTGGATGGTCGTTCGCTCGATGCCCATGGCCTTGGCAATGTCCTCGTAGGTAGCACCCAGATCGTGAAGCTGCTGGACACGAGGGAGATTCAGCTTGTAACGAGGATAGCCAGGACGGCCAGAGCGTTCCCTAGGAATTGAGGTATTGGGAGGTGGGGGAGGATTGTCAATGAAAGCCTTAGAAATTTGCAGCATCTTCTCGTTTCCCCTACGAGGCAGTTGATTGCACTTCTGCCTCTGCGATAGACTCAAACCAGTCCAATTTTCATAAAGATCAGAGACAGTCGTTTGCTCAATACTAAATAGGGACTAAGTACGCTAGTCGTACCTTGCCTTTTGTCATCCTGTCGTAGCTCGTCGTCATCGTCTCAAATGTATACCGTGGTCTTGTTCACCTCGCGTGTCATTTGGTCTTCTAGTGTTTCCTGCCGGCCGCAGGTTTCCAGAAATGCCCGTTCGACTCGGGGTCCGGTCATGCTGCTACACGAGAGTTCCTTTTTCTGTTTCTTTTTCCGATTTGGAGCTGCTTCTCATGCTCCGTAAACAATGAAAGAACAGTCTTGTAAAATTAACCGCGTCCTGGGAGCTACTCTGCAACAAGTATTAGAGGTAGAATAAAATAAATCAACGGTAGCTGGAATAAAATCACCCCTGGCCATCACTCGGATGATCCGGCGTACGACCTCGAGATTTCTCCCTTCTTAGTTAACTAGCCGCAAAGTACGTCCATCCACACAGAGCGCATATCTTTTGCGCAAATAAAAAATATGTTCAAGCTCTCTACGCCTTAGCAGGGAATCGGCCCCCTTGCAGGCTTAGGCCAAATTCGGCCCCCCGCACCATCCGAGCAGGGCAGTCCACGAAGGCTGAAGTGTATTCTTGCGGAGTTGGATACACTGCCGCCCGATTTAGATGGGAAGATGAACGGCATGAGGCGCAATAAATACTTTTAAAGCGGGGTGAAGATTCCCATACAGGGCCAAGGGAAGGACACTGTAGCGAAGGCACTGTGAAAAAGTGCCGCGATGAGAGAAGTAGTGAGTCAAATGGGGAAGGAAATAGCCTACATACCCACTGTATGAGGAGTGCGCTGGATATGGGGATAGGGAATGAACATCCCTTCCGTTCAGATACCAAGGAGAGATACGCATGGAATGAGAGGAAGAATGAATGAACACGCGCGCGCATGAACACAACAGAATAATATTCATTTATAACAACTCGTGATAGATAGATGAAGAAGGGAGATCGCGAAGGAGATGCTGGGAATACGGGTGGGGAGGGAACAGAATGGTACTTTCTGTCAAAACAAAAAAGCACCCAACAGTAAGCTCCGAAGCAGGGCAGGCGCGCCCATTCCGCCGCCCCAAGGCATCTGTGTCTGCGTCTGTGTCTGCGCCGTCGCCCCACCCGGCCGCACAGGACAGCGCGCGCCGACGCCCCTGCACCGTGAATTTACCCAACCAGCGTCGACCGTACCTCGCGCCACAGGACAACAGGCGCGTCGGCCGCGAGTGGCCGCGGGGACGCCGAGACGCGCAAGAAGGAGGACGAGTATGAAACGTGGACGAAATATATAAAATAAAAATAAAAAAGGACGACGCGGGGAAAGGCGAGCGACGCGTAGCGCGCTCATTGCCCGTCCGACGACACGCGCATGCCCATCCGAAGGGGTATTAGACCCTGGAGCACTGCGCCGCGTCTCGCAAGCACAATACGCCTCAAAACACTGCGGGATCCGTGTCTCGAAAGAACATCGGGATGCGACAACAAGAAAGAAGAAGAATAGAAGAAGAAGAAAAGGCAAGGAGAATGTAAGAGGGTAAGATCGCGAAAAAGAAATCTGGATCGCGCCGCGCCGCGTCAGGGAAAAGAAAATCGGGATCCGAGGGATAAGAAAGGAAGAATAACTTGCGCCGCGTCCAGAAAGGATCCGACGGGCGCACGGAGCGAATAGAGCAAGAAAGGGGAGAGAATAGAGAGAGGAAAAAGGACGCATCTCTGCCCAAACGGTGCACCGTATTCGCGTCGTCCCACCTCTAGCCTGCGCCAGCGCGCGCGTCGCGAAGGGAGTGAAGCGCGCCGTGGCGTCGGCTTTCATCGGCTTCCTCCGGCCGTGTCCTTCCCGCTCGCAGCCAGCGCCACCTACAACGGCGGCCCCGCCAGATGCACTAAGTGCTTTCTGCGCCTCGAGATGCGCATATGCGTTCGTAGGATTCGCAAAGTATGCCGCGGCGGGTGTGATGAGCGAAGGGAGAGGAGCGAGGAGGGCGTGGGGCGGCAAGGGCGCAGCTGTGTACAGGCGGGAGGGCAGAGGGGGTGCGTGTGCGACGAAGAAGCGGAAGAGGGGAATGTGGCTGGGATGCGTAGCGGTCGGGATGTGCTGTTGCGGCGAGGGTGGCCAAGTCGGGCACGACCGGTAAAAGCGACGACTATTTGGCTACGGCAGGGGCGGCAAACAGGGCCGCTGATCCCAACAAAACATATTTGGATGGTTTGGGATTGTTTGAGGTACGAATCCCAATCCCAAAACGGGGTCTATGTACGGGAGCAGAAGGTAGCCCCTGAGTTTTCTCTCTCTTGGCTACCGACATCCTCCCGTACTTGCTGCACATACTCAGTGCAGTCCTCAGGAATCTTTTCTGGCCCACCCACCCACACCTAGGGAAGGTCTAGTATTTTTTTTTTCTGGGATACTGCACCTCTTCTGTGGGGATCTTCGCTCACCATATCTCCACAGGCTAGTGCAGGTTTTCCACCGGAGAATTCTCAGCGCGTTCATCAGATGCTGAGATATTTTCGCCCGTACTTCCTGTAAATCCACATCATATTAAATTTATCACGCTTGTTCATCCATCACGGCTCGCCGACGCGACGAGTTCAGAATCATAGACCTGGAACCGATATAGGTTACCAGGTCTGAAATCAAAAAGTCGAAATTCGTGATGAACTACAGCCTGTGGTTACCGTATCAAAACGGCCGAATTTTCGGATCTAGTCGGGTAGTCATTCCACGGGTCTCGCCGTGATGGCTATGATTCGACGTCCTAAAGGGTGGCAGGCTCAATGAGTTGCGGCGCTACGACAACGAGGTTGAAGGGAAGGCTCTTTCGGTCTATGCCATTCTTGGTCTGGATGTAGCCTTTGTCTAATCACTGTCTAACTTACTCGTGTTTTTAAATGTTGGCTTTAACACGATATGGTCTTTAGAGGCTCATTTGCGACACTGGTTTGCTCAAAGAAGGGTTTGCGACACATTTATGTGTTTTTGTCAATAATGAGTCGACATTGCTTTCTGGGTCGCGGTTCATTATCCAGGTTCCAGGGATGCCCGGAAGGCCTTAGGAATAGCACAGCATCACGCATTTCGCAACGAAGTGTGTTTTTCCCACATTTTGCTGCACGTGTGCGTGATCACGTCAAATTTGGTCCAAATTAAGCGTTTTTTCGCACGAATTTCGGGGTATTTATCGGACAGTATATACTACCGCCGATACGTGATCACGTCGAATTTGCAACCACTAGAGTGTTTTTTGCCATAACGGAGTCGGGTATTTATCGGACACTATACCGCCCAGACGACTGTTAGGGGCGCTCAATTCTTAGTTCAGTTCGTCCGTTCGTCAAATTAATTCATTATTTGTTCATGTAAACAAAGTACAAATAAAATCTTCATCAACAAATAGATCAAGATCAGGGGCGTCTTTGAGTGCGATTGAGGCCGCAAGAAGCCTGTCTGCAACGTAGATGGCATCCGATTGAGTCTGCGCTTTCGTTGGATGCGGCATCAGAGAAGGCGGAGAGAGAGCGTGACTTATTTGTACTTTGTTTACACGAACAAATAATTAACGGACGGACGAACTGAACTAAGAATTGAGCGCCCCTGTTCATCTCAGCAACATCTCATTTCATTCATCACTACTTTGGACGTCGTGGTGCGGCCATCCACACATTTTTTTTTTCAAAAAATCCCACTCTTTATCCCTTTGACATGATCGTCTCTGCCGTGTGAGAACTATGTTGGGCGAGGACAAGCGCTCGGCCATTGATGATTCTTCTTTCGAGTAAACTGTGAAATAATATTAATACTATCTTAAGTACTGTGTTTGGGTTGTGGGCCGTGTTACTGTGCCGAAAAGTGCAAGATGTTATCTGCGGGATAAGTAACACCAGAAGGAAAATCATGAGCTGACCCATAGCTGAGTCACGTACTCAGTTCATCATGATCACGCCAAAGAGCTGATTCCATCCGATTCTGTTGTTGAATGCTAGATATCTGGAGATCACTGCTCACGAGGACTTCGGCGCCACAGAAACGCTGTGATGACCTCTCGTCACTTCTATCTGCCCTCTTCCTTTCCCTCATCGCGCGCAGCGGCTCTTTGCCCACCCACATTCTTTTGGTTGTCCATGTCTCCCGCCCTCCACGTATTCGCATTCAGCGGATTGCTGGGGGGACTCTTCCCATCCTCCACCACTGGCGGAGATCCACCAGGACCACCCACCACATCATCCCCAGTTGCGGGTCCTCCCGAAACGACGCACAAACCTCCCATCACGCACAGCGCGACTAAAGCGACGCAACCGCCCTCCGGCGATGACACAGTCGCAAGCACAGCACGACCGCCGGGCGGCTCCAGGTCTCCCCTCCCATCAAGCACTCGCGGGGAAAGCGCCGCCGGGGTCATTAACATCCATACCGACGACGCCACCCACCCGTCAGGTCTCCTACCAACGTCCAGCGCGCCGCTCTCGTCTACCCCGCCAGCGATAATAAGTGGGAAGGGCAGCGCAAACCGCCCACCAGTCGCGCTCATTGTCGGCCTGCTGATGGGGGCGCTCATTCTGATGGCGTGCGTCGCGTTTTTCCTGTATCGCAGGCGCCGTGTGGCGTCGGCGGCCAGTGCGCTGCATAGACGGCCGTTCCTAGTCAGAGACGTGGTTTCGGGTACGAACGAAACCCACCCCGCTGGGACGGTATCATTGCGCCCAAACATGCTGCAGAAGGGCCCACTCCCCGAATCACCTCCGACTCCGCAAACAGATAACGTCGAACCACGCCCACCGGACAATCCCCCGCCGAATTCCCGCTAATGCAGAGACAATGTTGGCTTCGCCCTTGGCAGAGGAGATGCGCGCATTGCAGATGCAGGTCATGATGATTGCAGCTGAGCGGCAGCGCTTCTTCGGTGCGCAGAGTGAAACCGACTACGACGGAGATGCGCCACCCGAGTATTGTTCTACCCGTACGACTTTGGTAACTGTGGGCACTCGTTAGAAAATCTTGAAACGTGGACGAATACCCTGGGGGGGGGAATCGAACCTCCGCCTTCAAGTTCCTTTTACGCAGAGGTTGAACCATCATTGCCCTAGATTAACAGCCATGGTCTACGTCTTTTTCGAACCTACATTTATCCTCTTGTTTTCTGACGGAAGTGAAAGAAAATAGATCATTCACAACAAATTCACGAGGTTCAAGGCTTGATTTGCTCCATTTGTGGCACATAGATCAGCAGTGCGAGACATCGAGAATTAATGCCCATTTTGCGAAATTATTTGTTACTGCGTGTACTGTATTTTTCAACGAGGTGTGACTGTGACACAGATTTTCCAATTTTTCAATTCGACATGGGCCAAAGGATCGTGACAACACCCCAAAAGTTCGACAAGGTATCAGAAGCATTCCCCCTGACTGGAAACTGGTCAGGAATCATTCTAAGACCTCTAGAAATTTTATTTCAATGCTTTTGCTGCTGCTGATGATGTGCAAGTGGTCCATGTACATTTCTTTCATTAATTGTTGCACACTGGAGCGCACTTACAATGTAGAATTAAACAAGAGTATACTCGGTTATGTGCTTCCTGAGATACACAATTGTTTGTGACCGACTGTATACCATTGATTTCAGCTGGTGTAGCAAATTGGACAAGTTGAACATTGAACGATAAAGGAAAGGGGTGACCATCATGCGCTGAAATTTTCTTAATGACTTCCACCATGGCAAAGACAAATAGAAGAATAGACAAAGTATCTATTGTATTTCAGCCGTTATATATGAAGACGGAAAACTGCCGATCTTTGAGTCTTGTCTCGGAATCTGTAACCCTCTTCATAAAGAGGCGGATTTCACAGAGGCTCGGTATTCCTGTGATTTTCAGCCATAGCGGAGATCTTTCGCGATTTTCTTGGGGGCAAACTGTATTTTCGGGACATTTGTGAACCTAAAAACCAGTTCGACAAGTACCCCTGTGACCCGTGACAAACCAACGGAATTCAACACTACCAGACTCCCCCGTCACCGCACTTTGGGTGAAATATTTTCCCACCAACTTTTTCTTAAGTAGCCAGAAATATCTGTCAGATTGGTTTATACATCTTGTGTCTCCCAAATAAAATCTGAGAACAAGCAAGATATGCCTTCGCTTCGCTCCGGCACGAGGGCTCTTTCGGGTATATATGTCTTTCGGGCGCATTTGTACAATGAGTTTTATTGAATCTCAACCATTTTTACTCGCACTAATATTGAGTGCTTGGTAAAGCTGCGATGACCTTAGCGACGAAAGAAATGAAGCCCATCTTTCCAACACCTTCTCGTAGTAGCCTAACCCCAACTGCTCCAGATTGAGTCCGAGAAAATGACCAGTACGTAGCACTCACCAGAATAAGCGAGTTTTGAAAGAAATCTGGGAGGTAAAATTCGGAGTCCCTTCTCGAGAGTCACTGGAAGGTGGATGAGAGCAAACTGCATCATAAATCTATGGTATATTGAACATAATAATGCAGAGGTAAATTGGCGACCTAACTGCGTTGCTGTAAGAGAAGAGATAGGAATTCTGTTGGTGAAGTTTTTGATAGGAGGTATTCCGATCTCATGAATGCTTCTAAACAAACAGGCGACCACGAACCCCGGGCACAGTGTGGAAACAGAGTGAGAGAAGACAAATCCTTTGTTCTGATGGACCAGTATGTTTCGTGATGAAATGTACATGAGCCGACGCAGCTGAGCAGAACCAACAGACACTGCGTTCCGCAGGGTTGTCGGCAGAACAGTGCCGACGTGCGTCGGCAGCACCGGACGTCGCCACACTATGCCGACCCCTTCTGGCATAGATGGACATTTATTTCATCCCCGGTACGCGGCCCTCAACGCCTCCAATGAGCGTCGAAGACAATCCGAGGCTTCATTCAATCGGTGACAGCATGGGGGTGATGTTCCTGTGGACCCACAAACCAAAACACGTGTCATTTCATAATTTAAGCGAGCGCAGGCACGATTTCGACTCAATCAGGACTCTTTCAGCTCAAATATGGTAATGATAGCTCCCAAAGCTCATAGGTGGTCAATTTGAATGCTTAGATTCTTTCCCGAGGCATCCTGATGGAAGTTCCGGGCCCAAAAGTGTCAACAGAAAGCCAAATTTGGAAGCCCATGTCAGAGCCATTCATGAAAAATTATTTTGTATGTTTCATCATGTTTCCTAGCTCTCTGAGTGACTGTAGAAATGTTATAAGCAGCTAATCCTCTGTAGACTTGTTGTGGATAGCAAGTTATATTTGGGCCGCATGGAAAGTCTGCCAGGTTGGGATTTTTGGCGGAAGCAGTTCTGCAAATACGTAGCACGAGCTACGGAATAAAAATGAATTCTCTGAAGAGGCCACTTCCACTAGAAGTATAAGGCAATGATAATGTAATTTCTACCAAATTTTTACACATGTAGATTGTGAATTGAACTCGCAAAGAGCGTTCTCGCGGATGCGACAAAAACCGGCGAAAAGAGAGAGAAAATGGTTGTGTCCAGTGTCATTGACATAATGTACATTTCCTGCGCCGAATTCAGACATCAGGGTGTAGTATAGCTGCACAGTTAATGCAAATTGCTGTGATCATTCAAGTGTCGCTTTTAAGTAGGTGCATTCCGGACCGTGTCGGCCGATGCAATCACTCGCCATTCACTAATCGGAAAGAACCGGGACAGGGACTGGTGAGTCGAAAGTGCGCCAATTATGAGGGTGGAGAGACCTTGCAAGCAAGGTGATCCACGCTCAGTAAGAAATGTATTCTGGAAATGGGTCAGGTTCATCGGGGTTCTCTACATAGCATGGTAAATTCACCCAGGGCCTTTTCTATTCGGTCAGAGAATCGCTTTGAACTTGGTTTAGCTTCATCAGCTTACTTACTTGCTCTGGCTCTGCGTTATTGATGAGTGGCAAGAAATTGAACACGGTTGAGAGTAGACTGAATTAATTGCGCAACGCTCTGAATGCATGCACGGATAGAAGTTCGCGAAGAGAATGCTGTATTCAGGTCCCGAGGAAATCAGGCGGGAGAGATAACGGATGACGAACGAGCGTACACATAAATTCAATAGAATATAAGAATTCGTATCAGTGGGAGGGTGGAGACGATGTTGGGAATATAAATGGGAACGGAACGGACAGGAAACGGGCCGCAATGAGTTTTTTTTTTAAAAAAAGAAAAAACGCACCCTAACCTACGCCTCAACGCAGTGCGGCACCCCCACGCCCGAGCTGCGTATAGTGCGCGCGCACGCCACTCCCCGCCCGCGGATCCACGCCCAACAGCTGCGTCACGCTCCGAAGCACAGCAGCCGCCCCACGCCACCTTAGCACCCCAGGCACGCGCGCGCGGGCATGAGGATGGTTGCGCGCTGCCGTACGTCTTCGCCCCAAAGCATCCCACCACAACGCGCGTTGCTCGCACCACCACGCCCGAGGCGCGCACAGCGCGCGCGCATGAATCACGCCCACCCCACCCAACGCGTTCGCGCGCCCATCTCCCCCGCGCGCCGGCACCCCGTCTCCACCCGCGCAGCATACATCCAACGCGGTAGCACCCACCTCCCGAGACGTGCAATGTCGGGATCGCACCCCGCCTCTACCCGCATGGGCCGTATTTGTAAACGACGAACAAGACGACCCCAAAGAAATTATGTGGCGAAAAAGAAAGAAGTTGTACGCAAAGGTAGGAGTAGAATGCGAGGCAGGGGGATGGTAGTTGGAAGCAAAAACGGGGTAATGCAGTAGGGCTGGGTGATAGAACACAAAGGAAAGGGAAGAACAAGAAGGAAAGGAAAGAGTGCGGGGATCTGAGCGCGGTACGATAAGAGAAAAGAACGAAAAGAAGGAAAGGACAGAGGAAGAACGAAGAACAAAGAACAAAGAACGAAGGAAGGAAAAGGCGGGCAGTGAGACGAAAAGCGGGAAGAAGAAGAACCAGCGACAAGAACGAAAAGAGAAAAGGACAAGCAGACGGCTCACCCACGGCCATCCAGGTGCGCGTACGCGTTCGTGGTCCGCGATGTACACCGCGGCGGGGGTGGTAAGTGCGAGAAGGGGCGTGGAGAGCGCGTAGGGCGGCGCAGGCGCGGCGGTGTGCAGGGCGTAGGAGGAGGACGGAGGGGTGTGTTGGTGTGTAAAGGAGGAAGATGAGAAGGGGGGGTAAGAAGGATTGGAGGAGGGGGGGGCACCCCAATATCGGGTGGGCGGATGGCGGGGCGAGGAAGACGAGCGGGTGTGTTTTGCGCGGGGGCGCGCGCGTGACGGACAGCAGAGGCACGTTGTGCAACCGGGTCGCGTAAGCGAGGAGCTTGCGCTGGGTCTCCAGGTCGGGCAAAGCATCCTCGTCAGTCAGCACGTACTACCCGTGCTAGTCCTCGTCGTTGTCGCGTGGAGAGGTCGATGCGTGCGGGTGAGAGGCGATGGTGTATTCGGGGGCGGGAACGCGGCACAGCAATGTCGGCTGCGGGGAAGGCGAGGCGGAGAAGGCGAGCGGGTGTTGGGGTACTGTTTCCGAGAGTCTATTGCCAGTCGCCGGAGGATCCCGCAATCTCGCAATGCAAGGGATAAAAGCAAGGTAAGGATCTGTACCAAACACATGTATACAACTGACTAATGGGCCGAGGGCGCACCCAAAGAGGCGCACACACGCGACGTCGCAATAAAAAATGAGCGAGTCCGGCGCCACAACTTTGATCCGAACATAGGGTCGGTCAAGCAAGTTGCGTCTTTCCTCCATCATCGTCGATTGCTCCACAGTGAGCTGGCATCTAGTCAAGACTATTCTCCCCCCCCCTCCCTCTCCAGCGTACATTGAGCCGTCACCCACGAAATACTGGACATTAAGGAAATGGGCAGCAAATGCCGACGATGCCGAGATGGTTCATGCCGCAGCGCAACGTACTTATCGGCCCATGGAATGTCCCACGTCAAGCTAGTCTACGGCAGCGTGTCTGAGTGATACCCCGTTGGTTTTTCAATTGATCATACTCGCACTAGGCTATTAAACCCGATTCCCAAGCCATTGTTCCCTGGCAGGCTGTTTGCTGCGGATCTGCTGAAACTGCTGTTGCCAAGAACCCCCCGGCGGTATAACCGACGGGATGCGGCTTCTTCAGAAGCACGGCATCGATATCTGGAGTCATTTTTGCTTATCTGTCGGCGCGACGTGAAGCCGCATCGGTTTAACGCCCTCTATAAAGCCCTACGAGCACCTCAGAATAAGAATATGATTACAACCCTCATGGATACATCGCTCCTTGTCCCTCTTTTTGCTACCTTACTCTGCTATGTCCTCTTCCGTCTTGGCCGAATGGTCTATGATGAGTTAACCTCGCCGATTCGACACTTACCCGGACCCAAGAACCACAGCTGGATCGTTGGAAACTTCTTCGACATGGGGGTAGTGGCCCCTAATATTTCATGCCGGATTCATGAGCTGACATGTCCTCTAGGACGAGGCCACAGTGGCTACCAGATGGAGAGAGGAGTTTGGTCCCCACTTTCAGTTCAGGGGTTTGCTCAATGTACGTCCGCCCATTCGATTTGTCGGCGACATTAATATTTTGGTTAATGAAATCCCAGAAACGCGAGCTATACACGTCGGACACTAAAGCAATTAATCACATCGTCACAAACACCAACCTATATGGAAAGGGAGCCGTCTCTATTCGGAGCCTCAAAGATCTTCTTGGTAATGGTGAGATCTCCTTCGGAGTCTTCTCTCCTCTCGCACAGGATTGGCAACTCTGTCCATAGGAATTCTGTGCGTCGAGGGAGATGTCCACAAACAGCAGGCAAGTATTCAACTCATGTTGATCATATACACACTCATCTCAGTCTTATAGAGGAGACTTCTGGTAATTCTGAATTGCGGAGCCGAAATATATTCTAACTGAAGCCTGTGTGTGTGTCCCAGAATCCCGCCTTCGGGACTGCGCAAATACGCAGACTCACGGAGATCTTTGTGGAGCGATCCCTCCAGGTACTAGACACATTTATATGGGATTTCGCTGATACTGATAGTTCACCGAATAGCTTCGCGACGTGTGGAGCCGCGAAATAACCAACTCGTCGGCCAGCGGGAATCAAAAGCACTCCGCGCGCATCGAGGTTTCTGCGTGGGTCCGCAGAGCGACTTTGGATATGATTGGACATGCCGGTGCGTCCGCTAAAAGTCAAGCGCCTCTGAGCCTTGACATCATGTTGCGCAGGATTCAACTACCAGTTCAATGCGCTGGAGCCGAAAGGAAAACCGAGTGAATTGAACCAGGCCTTCACTGACCTTTTTCATGCCCCAAACATCAGAATCCACTTCGCATTCCGGGCCGCCCAAGCTATGATGCCGTTCCTCCGATATTTGGTGAACCAAGCCCTTGACACTCAAACTAACCGCTGATGCCATTTTCCTCAAGCCCTTGCCGGGTCAGAAGGCCGCCAAAAACGCGAAGGCGAAGATGTCCGACGTTGGCAATCAATTATTGCTGGAAGGTCAAGCCGCTTTCAAAGCAGCGGGAGGCGACAAAGATATCTCCAGTCATCGAGATCTGTTTTCTCTTCTCCTCAAAGCGAACATGGCAGAAGATGGTCCGGGAAAGTCCCGGCTCAGTGATGAGGAAGTTATTGCTCGTATGTCACTCTTCGACATCCATTCCGCAAATACTCAACGAGGTTCAGAGATCCCCGCATTTTTCGTTGCAGGGCACGAAACTACGAGGTGTGTGTGTTTGTTCGGCGTCAAAGCCCAATTGTTCGCGGCTTATGATGCACCAGTACCGCCATTACGTGGGCACTGTACGCTCTCTCCAAGAACCAATCCGCCCAAAGCAAGCTTCGGGAGGAACTGATGACGGTATCAACTGACAACCCGACGATGGAAGAGCTCAATGCCCTGCCCTACCTTGAGAACGTCGTCCGAGAGACCTTGCGGGCACACACACCGCTTGTATCTGTCCGACGCATGGCGTATGTGGATGACGTCCTGCCGCTTAGCACACCGTACACAGACCCGACGGGTATTGTCCATGATAATATTCCGTGCGTCCCGTGTGCTTTTCTCTGTGCGATGAATTAACACTACGGATACATTCCCCAGAATCAGAAAGGGACAACAGCTATATATCCCACTCTTGGCTGTGAACACCGATAAGGCTCTCTGGGGAGAAGATGCCGCAGAGTTCAAGTGCGTTGCTTCATTACTTGCTCCTTATCCGGATTTCCGACCAAGGATTACAGGCCTGAAAGATGGGATCACCTTCCTGAAGCCGTCAAAGCAATTCCGAGCGTCTGGTCCAATCTCATGACATTCTTCGCTGGGCCGCACAATTGCATCGGCTTCCGCTTTTCGGTCGCAGAGTGGGCTGTTCATTCACGTCTGTTGTAACTGCTCACGAACCTGTGATGCAAGGCAAAAGGCGCTTCTATTCACCCTCATTCGGGCATTCGAATTCGAGCTCGCGATTCCGGCAAGTGAAATCGGCAGCACAGGAGCTCTTCAACAACCGTTCATTCTTGCCGAGCGGGAGAAAGGCGACCAGATGCCCTTGATTGTAAAATTCTGTGCCAGAGCCTGAACGACGCATGTAGTACACCTTTCGTTTTTAAATTACTATTTGGCACCAAATGCACTTCATTCGCACCCCTGTTAAAAAAAATTGAACTTGATAGGACAATGCCTATTTATTCTGCATTCAGCTCAGGTGAAGCTAACAGGGGAAAGGCGTGAATTTGACCTTGGAATTAGTTGTAGAGCTCTTTCACCTGTTCCTCCATTTTCAAGCAACTAATACCCCGTTTGCAATGAATCTCTTTCGGTAATTCGATAAGATAAGATGCCATCAGGTCCCGATAAGATGACCGTTTCAAGTCTTCAACGTTGAGTTAGCAGATAATATTGAGGGATCCGAAAGCTTGCAAAGCGCTGGGAGCCGGCCGCTGTAAGGCGACTGCAGGCAAGTTTTCGAGGGAACGGCGGAGCCCCCCAAGCCTATTTTAACCGATATACATCGCTGGTTTATAAGCTTTATAAACCAGGTTTGTAACAGCTTTATAAACCCGGTTTGTAAACACGTTTTTTTAATCCTTTGGGAATTATACACCCTATAATCTTTGGAGTACTTGAATTAAGTTTTGGGTCGCTTAGAGAGCATCATGAGCATCGATCGCTATCATTCCCTTTGTCGGAAGGTTTACATATGTTCTTCTGCCACTCTGACGAAACTGTGGTCCGTGGATAAACGGAAATAAATGACAAAAATGATCGAAAAACCCACAGTTGACGACAAATAAATACTGGCTCTTCAACACCAAAAGACTCACCCGATATGTCCTCTCCCGTCCTTGCAGCGACCTCCCGACCCCTGAATGTTGCCATTGTTGGCGCTGGCCTGGCGGGCCTTGCGACTGCAGTTTCATTGCGAAGGGCAGGACACATCGTGAACGTATGTATGCATCGCTTGGGTTTCTCCGTGCTGGATGGGAGGCTCACACACCATCCAGGTATTTGAAAGCTCTGCTTTGAACAAGGAGGTCGGAGCGGCTATTATTGTACCCCCGAATGCAAAACGCATTCTGGAGAGGTTCGGCTGCTCCGAGAAAAATCTGAGAGCCGTAGATTATGAAGGCGTAAGCCAGAGTCCGCAATTCGCGCGCGCGTAAGGCTAAAAGGTGTAACTCGCAGGTCGTTGCATACAGCGGAAAAAGCGAAGATGGACGCACTGTTACGATCCAAAACGGAGGCAAGTACGATGGTTTCGTGAGTATGTCCACTTCACCCTTCAAACGTGATAAAAATATTTCGTGCAGAAATCGTGTATGTGTCGTCGAACGGACCTCCATGATGAACTCAAGCGCCTTACATTGGAAGAAGATGGTCCTAGTGCTCCTGTTCGATTGCACCTGTCAACACAAATTGTGGATTGCGACCCAGAAGCTGGAATTTTGACGAGTAAATCCGGCGAGAAGTATGAGGCAGACGTCATTATCGCGGCCGATGGAGTCAATGTGTGTCCCGGGTTTCTCGATTTTCTCCGTGTGCTAACCGAGCCGGTAGTCGACACTTCGAGCCACCGTACTGGGCTATCGAGTACCTCTCCCGCCGTCGGGAATCTGTCTCTTCCGTTGGGTGATAGAAGCATCAAAGTTAGAAGGCCCTGAATTTGATTGGGTACAGAGAGAAGGAGTTTCCGGGGCCCGACTCGTCTCAGGAGTCACAGCGGCAGGTTCGAGACACCATATGTTTTTGTATCCCTGTCGTGATGGAACCCTCATCAATGTGGGTATGACACATGAATACAAGGGGGAGCTGGGTGAAGACCGTGCGCATGTTTCCACATGTTTCTGCTTTGACTCTGATTCTCTCTCTCTCTCTCTCTCTCTTTCCCAGTCATCCGCAGGAAAGCGACTCGCGCCGAGATGCTGGAGGAGTTCAGTGATTTTATCCCGAAGTTCCACTCTTTCATCGAACTGGCTCCGGAAATGCTTAACATTTGGGACCTGCGCGCGGTACCGAAGCTCACGACCTGGACTAAGGGACGCGTATTGCTCCTTGGAGATGCTGCACACGCGACGTTCCCAACGCTTGGGCAGGGCGCGGCGATGGCCATAGAAGAGGCGGCAACAATTGGATGTCTGCTGCCATCCGGCACCACTCGCGAACAAGTTCCCAGTCGGCTGGAGGCGCATCAGATCCTTCGCAAAGAACGCGGCGAGTTCGTGGGCCAAGAGTCCGCCGAACAAGTTGTGATCCCGACCAAACGAGAGCTGTATTGGCGCTGTGAGCGTAGCTTTCATGCAATAATATGCTAGAACTAATTGGTATATCAAGCCCCCGACATGCAGGATTATCTCTTAGGTCACGATGCAGTTCACGTAGCGCAAGAATATTTCGAGAAGAATTTTACATCAACCTGATTGCATCTGTTAAAATACCTAGTCCCCTGGACAGACGAAAATAGCTCGTACATCGCCTCTTGGAGTATAGGCCACAATAAATGTGTTGAGACAACTTAGAAAAATGGGCTGAGTGGACGACAGTGGTGCCAGTGAGTTTCCACCGCGATGAGAAGAACTGCGGCTTAATAAATAAAACACCCGGGATGCCGCTTGGAAAATAATGCGGAGATGTGGAATGCATCAAAACCTCTGTCCACACAGCTATTGGACCAATATAGTGCTCATAGTGGCGGTGGGCGTGATATAATCGAGCCGAGTGAGTGTACATCTTCACATGAACTGTTAAATCAATAAAGCCAAGGCGGGAAAAGGGTGACCAGCTGCCCCTGATCGTGAAATTTTGTGCCAGATCCTAAACGGCACATGTTCAGGGTACATAAGCTGTTAATCAATACTTCGGACCAAATGCAAACGCGGTAGCCAACGGGAGGTGGCATAAACCGGACCGAAGGCTTCTACATAAATCTCTCAGACATGTTAAACTTAGATAACCTGTACGTCAGGGCACATGCCAGTATATATTTACACAGTTCCGATGCTTCTTTTTGCATTCCAGGTGATCATCACCACACATCTTCTATCTCTTCCGTTCCGTTCCTTTTCCCAGGCGCATCACACACATATAAGTATCGAGAAGCTCGCAAAATTTCCGTCCGCACAAAAAGCCCATCATGACCACGCCAAGTCACAGTGAATCTCCCACCCACCTCGACCTTGCGCACTCGTGGTTCAAATTCGTGGAAAAGGGGGACATAGACGGGCTCGCCACTATCCTCTCCGACAACCTCACGCACCACCTGCTCCCGGCGTCGATGGAGCTTCCAGCGGCGATGGAGCTTCCAGCGGCGATGGAGCATCCGTTCAACAAAACGAGACACCTCAATGTGTACCGGAACATGAAAAGGACTATGAATTTTTATAACGTACCTCTTCTGTGATGATTTTTCGCTATATCTGACAAGCGCTTCCAGTTTCACCCCCCAGAAGAAGTCATCCAAACTGCCGACTCCAACACCATTGTGATTCATGTGAGTCGTTCTGAATTTTGCACCATATCCAAAGCCAATTCTTTATTTTAAAAAAAAGAGGACGGGGAATGGCGTCACCAAGAAAGGATACGCGTACCACAATGAATACATTTTCATCTTCAAGTTTGAAGGCGGGAAGATAGTGAGCATAAAAGAGTTCATCGACGTCAAGGCTTTTGAAGGGGTTGTAGCCGCGGCGAGTAGGCAATGATTATCCCGAGATTCGATATGGTTTGTATCTGATACTGGATTTCCGGACAAAATGTTGTTGCGGGTGTTCGGCAAATACGAAAGACGCTTCTCCAGAGACTCACGTGCAACTTCCCAGGCATCGTTCTGACTCAGAGCGACCGAATCTCCTAGACAACAAAGTAAGGTTGGCCCTTAGACCAACGCTGAATATCGATTAGACGACCGATTTCTACAGGCATGAGTATGGAGATGAAGACGAGCAGGCGAGCGATTCCCCGTCGGCGCGACGCGAGTAGGGCCAATGAATTCCGTACGGCATGGAGAGGCACGCTCCCGAGCCGCCAGACCCAGAATGCACGCCCTCTGGCTGAGTCCCCGCTGCAGTGCACCAGCTGCGAACCCGAACCCTCCCCTAAGTTGGGAATCCACGTCCTAAGGCGCGCGCCGCGACGAGTCCACGGACCAGCCGCATAGCCACGCCCCAACAGCATCGTATTGCAATACGCCATGATCGCGGACGTGAGTTGGGATTAATAGTATGGCATATTAACGAAAGGAAAGTAGAAGAAAAGACAGGATATTAAATATGTAGCGCCGCGGAAGTGGAAGAACGCAGTGGAGAACAGAAGGGAAAGAGGCGGAATCGTGAAAACAAAAACCAGCGCGAGAGAGGACTAGCACAGGAAAAGGTAAAGAAGAGAAGACGGCGAAATAAAACCACCGCCTCGCGCGCATACGAAAGAAGAGCATACGGTGTGAAATGGTTTGTAGGGGCACAGCTATTGAAAAACGGGGGGAACCGGTGAGGCAGGTAGTACCCGACACACGAAAGGAAAGTATATAGGAGAAATGAAACCTGCGCAGGAAAAGACGGTCAGGGAAGAAAAGGAAGTCCGCGTACGACATCTGCGCATGAAAAAGAAGAAAAAAACGCCAGCTCGGACTCACCCATCCACCTCGCCCAAGCGGTGCACCGAGCTCTGGGGGGGGGGATGCGCGTATGCGTCCGGGGCCATAAGCCGTACATGCACCACGCGTTTCGAAACAGTGCGACGCGTGCGTGTGCTCAGATGAAAGTGCGCGGGGGTAGTGGCAAGAGGAGAAGGACTAGGAGAATTGGGAAGAAGAGGCAAAGGTGCGGCGCCGTCAGATGCGTAGGGCGCAGGACGGAGAGAACGGGGCGGAGGTGACGCAAGATAACAAACTCTGCAGAGCGAAAGGCCCTGAAAGAGGGGAAACGATGACTGCCCTAAAATCCGTGCAGGAAAAGCCGCAATATGCGCGGTAGAAGAAGTAAGTTAAAAGGAAAAATGTGGGAACTCAAACACACGCCCCATGCCTCGAGATCAAGACTCAGTGGTGCTGGATGTAGACTCTGGAGTAGAAGGACGCAGACGGCACACCATGCAGCGCCGTCGGCGAAGCAGGCGGAGAGAGAAACACGGCGGTGCAGACAAGGATTATGACTGCGCGGGCACCCCGCGCCACTGCGCCGCGTTTCCGCCGCCGGACTTCAGGTGGTCGTCCACCTCCCTCGCCCTAATACAACTACTTCGGCCCTCCATACGCAAAGCAGACCAGAGCGTACACAAATCCCGGAGAAGAATGTTGCTCGCCATATATCGATTCCGAATGAAAGGAGGCCGGTGTTTAGGATTGTTAATTCCGCGTGGGCGCGACAAGCACCGGCCGGCTAACTCTGATCCGAAACTCTGAGCTTCTTTCTGCATGCGTGCCGGCTCTCGTGCATTTCTTTACGGTTTGTAGCGATCCGAGCACTCCCGGAACAATGAATATCTCGGCGGATCAGGTTCACCCCCCTGCGCACAACAAAAGCAGAACAAAACTTTGAAATTCGCCACCCCAACGCCACCCTGTTGAATGTTCATCCCGATAAAGCACCTC
The DNA here is from genome assembly GCA_029282285.1 of Mycena rebaudengoi. Classification (NCBI taxonomy): domain Eukaryota; kingdom Fungi; phylum Basidiomycota; class Agaricomycetes; order Agaricales; family Mycenaceae; genus Mycena; species Mycena rebaudengoi. Next base: position 700,192 of record JARJCX010000024.1, read on the forward strand.
ATTATTTCATGCTCAATTCTTAGGTCGTTTGGGTCAGGTCGCTTTATAAACAAATAAAATTCAAGCTCCGCTCAAACCCGCAGCAGAATTGCTTGAAGACTGTTGCTTGACTGGTGCCTTATAAAATGCAAAAAAACTCAGGGAGGCATTAGATTGGAGGGAGACCTGTTGTCGGGACTCTTTCACTATGATGAGGGGTGCGACGACGCCATGCAGAATGAGGCAGTCTGAGCAGCGGAATTTGAAAATTTATTTATTTATTTCTTTAAAAGGCGACCTGACCCAAACGAGCTAAGAATTGAGTGTCGCCTTCTATTTTATTTTTTCCCACGTTAGCCTAATATTATATGCTATGCTCTTCCTCGGGACCGCCGTACCCCACGCCGGACAGACCGCACCATCCGATACGGACTTGGCACGCGCACGGTCGTGTCGTGTCGTGTCGTGTTGTGTCGTGTCGTACGATGGGGGTGGCCTGTGCATTCGCCGCGATGCGCGTCGAAGAGGGCCCAAGGACTTGGTCAAAAGGCTGGATCCCCTACAAATATACTGAATTCCCTTCCTCTCAGCATCCTCTCCAAGTCGTCTAGAATCAAGAAACTGGAGAATTGATTTAAGAACAGAAATATCAATTGTCTCTCAGTGGACAGCCCTTTCGACGCTTTCATGATACTAGTACATCCGAATCATTCGCTGGAAATATCAAGCAAGAGAGCATTGACAAGGAATTTCAAATTCCTTGCGCTTTATGTTCATCGGAAACCCAATGGTTGAATGACGAAAACGGTACTCATCAGGGCGGTAGAACGGCTCTGCCTGTACTCAGTGGAGTGGCCACTGCTATGGAATAGGGGGCGCGGGCGACTTACGGACATTACCATCAATTCATTCTATTGTGGCATCTAATTCTCGCAATGTGTCAGCTGCACACTGCTGAATCTCGACTTTCCAAGCTGGCACCAAAAGGCGGTCTAGCCGGGTCATTTTTCTTTGGGCACACCGCCAACATTGTATTATTGTAATATTATTGGTGGCCAAAACCGCTCCAAAGAATCCGGTGGATCTCGGAGGACTCTAACAGCTAGGTATTAATCATATGTAGGGGCCTCGCTGTGTAGCGGTCGATTCCCACATTGCCGATTTGTTCATTTACTTGGCCTTTTTTTAACGTTAGAAATGAATGGAACTCTGACCCTTTCGCTTGTTACATCAACGGATATCCTCGAAGTGAAAGGTCTGTCATGGCCATAGTCCGAGAGCAGCCCGTGAGATGTCGTCAAAGAGGCACTGTATATTTCACAGCACAGACGGAAGTTGAGACCCCAGAATGAGATCTGGGAGAAGCTGTTGCATTGCCTCATAGTGAAGACTCCTTGGAAGATCATCAAGTTCATAATCGCTGACATTTGACCACGGTCTGATGCGGCTGTAGACGGGGAGAGCGAAACCATGGAACAGATAGACGCCATAGCTCGGACCCAATTTGGAGTTTGTAAACGAAAGTGCGACGATGTATCAAAATCTGAAACAAGGTTAACAGGGAATCACCACTTGAGGCAGAAAGAACTTCAAAGGGAGTACGGAATTGACGGAAATGTTGTAGGCCAAATAAAGCCCGTTCCGAGCTCTACGCGGGGTCCTGGAATCGGCCGAACAGAGTATTATATAGAATCGGCAGAGCAGGGGTAGTAGAATTGAGAGCTGGGCATTATGGCAGGACACAGCGACAAGAGTGGAGACAGCGTCGAAAGGGAGGATCGCGTGGCCGAAAATAACTCGAATACAGTACGTAATGCTCGTGCGAAGGAGGGAGCAAAGTAAGCGAAGATGGGAGCCAACGCAAGCGAAGAAGTATGTGAGGATAAAATCCCCGCCGACAGACAGACGCACGCGACAAAAGTGAATCTTGCACCACGACGTTGTCCGGGATACAAACGTAGTGTGTCGGTGGGGGAGGTAGTATCCATACAAGCTAGAAGAATACGAGCGGGATCGCATCCCCGATGAAGAATACATAACAATAGCTTGGCAAGAAAAGTGAAGAAATCAGGAACTGTATAAAAATTCCGGGTAAGAAAAGGACGTAGGGGCTAGACAAATGACGAAGGCACAGAGTCCGCGTGCGGAACAGGGTAATGAAATGGAGAAGACCCGCGCAGGAAAAGATAAGATAATGAGACGATGTCGAAAAAAGAGGGGGGAATGGTGACGCAGCACAGAAGGAGGAAATCGGGGATGTCTTTGACAAGGAGTACCTGATAGACGAAGGGGAATAAATAGGAGAAACAACACGTGCGCAGCAAAGACGGCAAGAAAATAAAACTAAGAAAGCCCACGTCCGATAGGCGGGAGAAATGGGCGTATGCGTTGGGGCCCCCAATATGTGCGCGAGGCGTTTCCACACAGCAAGATGCGCGTGTGCGAGTATCCGCACGCGCGGGGGGTTATGAGATGTGAACAGGAGGGCTAAGAAACGAGGGGGAGGGAAGTGACGCAAGATGACGCTGGCCCTGCAGAACGAGAGGGAAAGGGACAGTCCCGAAAAGGGGGAAACGATAGCAAGGCACGAAAACTCGCGCAGGAAAAGATGGCAAAAAGAGGAGGAAGCGATAAAATAAAAAGGTAAAAGGCAAAAGGCGGGGACTCACCCACACGCCCCATGCGTCCAGATCAAGGTCCAGTGTCGAGGCCACCAAATGAACGAAGCGCCGGATGTAGAGTAGGACGCAGATAGTACGCCATGCAGCGCTGTCGGATGCGCAGGCGGCGCGAGAAATATGGCGGCGTGTGCAGACAATAACTGCGACTGCGCAGGCGCAGTGTTCTACCTAAGACTTAAGGGTTAAGTCCACTTAAGGGTTAAAATGCAGTTAACTTAAGGGCTTAACAAGTAGGCTGGAATTTCTTAGGTCTTAATTAAGGCTTAATGATGGCATCATTATATTTTGATCGCACAACTTTCTTGACCTACTTGTACACCCAATCATTGAGGGTATTTCTACCGTGTAGGAAAAGAAACTTCAACCCATGTGAACTACAGTGGCTGTGGATGTCAAACACTTTAGCCTATCCAAGGGGAATGGGATGGCAGTGATCAATGATCCACCTGATTCAAGCAGGATTTGGCAACAGTAGGATAGCTGTTTGTCCGTAGGGATGCATATAGATACATGGGTAATGAGAAGTAAAGAAGAGATTAAATAAAATAAAATAGAGAGGTTATATCATGGAATAATATACGACATGTGATACTTAAGGCCTTAACATACCCTTAAGTTAAGTACCCTTAATAAGGGCTTAAGGGAGAACACTGCGCAGGCGGGGATGGTGCGAGCACCCCACGCCACTGCGTCACGTTTGCGTCGCCGTCCTTCGCCTACTGCGCGTGGTCGTCCTCGTCCCTCGCACTAACACAACTAGTCTAGCCCTCCATCCCCGCAGAGCAGACCGGCACATACATCACAGAGAAAAATGTTGCTCGCTTTATACTGAATGAAAAGAAAGCGCAGAGAAGGCCAATATTTGGGACTGTTATTTACTGTGATTTCCCGTGGACGTGACAAACACAAGAGGTATGCACCGGAAAATGCCGAGACACAGCCTCATAGGTAGGTAGGGACCCCTTATTTCACTTTTCGGACAAGCCTTCCAAATGCTTCGAAAACGCGTTTAGACACTCAAAAAAAAATCAGTTTTTTTTCTTTCTTTTTTCGGGTTGTTTCGGGTCGGGAGACTCGGCTCAGCAACCAAACGGATGGCATCATGGCTCCCCTCCACCCGCGCCTTTGCGGTCCTTGTCTCCATTGAATTCAGACGACGAGATGCCGACCGCCAGTGAGCTGCTCGTTGTGTCTCAGCCTCCCGTCCCTTCCGTGTCCCACGAAACTCGTCTCGAGTTGACAGCCGTTCCCGCAGATGATACCGATGGATCGCTGTCTCGGTAACCCAGACGGTCCGGTCTGATCCGCGCCACGCGCGCTCGGGTAACGAAAATAAGGCAGAGATCAGACCTGAACGATACGGTGTAGCACCATGACAAGTAGCGAGCAGAAGTGATTGACCGGCTTGGAGACAGGACTTCAATGATGCGGAACACCGTGTCGACGGCCGAGTTGTAGCGTTAGGCCCTAACCCTTGCCAAAAGATGTGAGAGGCTTTGCTTTGTCCAGTTGAGATTCTTGAGGTAAGCATTGAGGAGATTGAAGGTTCGCACGTTCCAAGACTTTGAAACGAGACATGTACTTGTTGACGCTTGAAGCAGAGCAGATCGGAGTGCCGCCCTTGAGAGGCTCCAAGAGAGAGGCGCCAGGGGCTGAGTGGGCTGGGCAAGGACTTGGACTGTCTGGCTGATGTGCACAGTGGGGCGGGATAAGTGAGACACCGAGCGAGGTAGGAGAAAGGGAAGAAAGATCAACATGTTTGTCTCAAACAAGCACGCAATCATGAGTCATGACATGCCGGAGTTTGAAACTCACCATCGATGATCGTGATCTTCATCTGGGAATAGGTCAGTTACTACATAGCTCTTGATAGACCCTAGTAGAGCCATAGAGCCGTAGCAACCCCCCCCCCTTTATATAGACGATGATAGAGAGGGCAGTCTCTACATAGAGCCGCCATAGAGCACCATAGAGCCCGCCAAGATCACGAAGATGGCGTACGCGAATTGATCTGATCCCATCAAACGGTGTCGGCAGGCTCAGCAGCGCAAATTTTTCCCGCTCCCCATCCCTTCAGACTTGAGAGAAATAAAGAAAGAATTGAGATTCAGTAGAGTTTATTCACAGCTAGTAGGCTACTAATACAGAAAACAAAACAAAAAATAGAAGCCAAAATGCCCGTTCTTGAAGATAGACTTGAGCCGCCACTGAGCAGAGAGGGTTTGCATTGATTTGAGGGTGGATAGATTGATGTCAAGTCTTGTAAGCAGCGGGTCCGGAACAGCACACAGAATCTTGTAGACAGGAAATCTTGAAGAGCTTGAGGGCTTGAACTTTGAAGTACTTCAAGGCGCGCATGAGATGGTGAGAGGGAAAGAGTGGAAGTGATGGACATGCATGGACTTCGCCATTTATCACAAATACTGGGGCCAACAACGCACCGCATGGAAACAATGATGGGAACAGTAATAAGCAGTCACCCATAGACCCTGGTAGAGCTTCGGGGGTGGTGGTAGAGTAACAGACTCTACAAGGCTCTACAGAGAAGACGTGCTCTATGAGGCGCTATCAAGAGACAAGGTCTCTATCACGCGCTATCAAGATGCCGGCAGCTCTATCAACAAGCCGAGGCTCTATCAGCCAGAAACCTGTTTCCAGATGTTGTTGCCCGCTTGGCCGCCTCTTGCGCGAGACCAGATCATCGCGAGGGCTAATGCTTATGCTTCAAGTTCACGTCAATTGCGGCTCTCAGAGTGCTTCAGGAATATTTTACTTCTGGCGGAAAACTCTTGAATTAGTTACTCCGAGACACGGGCATTAAAAGTCCCTCGGAAGTTTCAGCTGCATACACGGATATAGCAGCCTTTGGTGACTTTGCAAGGAAATATCCGGGCCGATGAGAGCCATGTATACGAATAAACGGTGCTTGGTTTGCTTACAATGGCTTGCAAGGTGCAACGCAGACAACTTGAAGGCACGACATACATATCGGATATTTCCGGATTTGCCGATGTACCGGATCGAACGATCGACGGCGAAACCGTAAGGAGATGGAGTGAGATCTGAGTGCCTATCAGATGGAAGGTGATTTACGACGGCACGGCAGAAACACACCGCTCTATCTAATCTCAGAAAAATAGAAACGAAGAAAAAAGAACCCAGGCCATATGCAAACGAGCGCAAAGGAAATACTGGGACCCAAAGAAAAGAAGCTGAAACGGGAAAACGGCGAAAGAACGGAGAACACGGAGGATATGGGAGGACAGCGACGGCATCAATAGACGGCATGTGCGGAACATACAGACGATCACCTAATATAGGCAAAAAACAACTCACGTTTCAAATCAAACCTTAAAAAAAACACTCGCAGAGAACGATTACCAAGAACGAGACCTAATAAATTAGGACTCGTAATCGGGGTCCGTGACTTATCGGCCCCGGCCCGTGCTCCTCCACGTCAAACACACCTATCGGGCTTTGTGCAGCTTTTTACTCTACCTTGACCGCAATCCTCATGGGCCCATCACTCCTTGTCCCTCTTTTTGCAACCTCGCTCTGCTATGTCCTTGTCCGGCTTGGTCGAATGGTCTATGACGAGTTGACCTCCCCCATTCGTCACCTGCCCGGACCCAAGAACCACAGCTGGATCACCGGGAACTTTTTCGAAATGGCGGTAATCGCCCCCAATATTTTCTGCCGGATTCATGCGCTGATGTGTCTTGTAGGATGAGGCCCCGGTGACCACCAAATGGAGAGAGGAGTTTGGTCCACACTTTCAGTTCAAGGGATTGTTCTCTGTACGTCGGCTCATTAAAATCGTGGGCGAGATTTGGGCTGATGAGAATTCCAGATGCGCGAGCTGTACACGTCCGACACTACGGCAATTGATCACATCGTCTCAAACACCGACTTATATGGAAGGGGACCCGTCTCTGTTCGAATCTTCCAAAATCTTCTTGGTAATGGTGAGATTTCTCTCTCTCTCTCTCTCTTCTCTCCCAAAGGCTCAATGTTACCGGTAGGAATTCTTTCCGTCGAGGGAGATGTGCACAAGCAGCAGGCAAGCATTCAACTCGCTGTCGATAATATATGTACTGATTTTAGTCTTAAAGAGGAAACTTCTAGTAATTTTGAAGTGAAGAGATTAAATATATTCGAACTGAAACCCTGCATATCCCAGAACCCCGCCTTCGGGACTGCGCAAATACGCAGACTTACGGAGATATTTGTGGAACGATCCCTCCAGGTACTATACCCAGTTTTGTTGGATGTCGCTAATCCTGATGGTCCAACGAATAGCTTCGCGACGTGTGGATTCGTGAAATAACCAAATCCGGGGCCTCCGGGAATCTAAAGGACTCCGCGCGCATCGAAGTTTCTGCATGGGTACGCAGAGTGACCTTGGATATGATTGGACATGCCGGCGCGTTCTTAAAAATTCAAGCGCCTGTGGCCGTTAATGATGTGCTGCGCAGGATTCAACTACTACTTTAATGCGCTGGAGCCACAAGGGGAACCGAATCAATTGAACCAGGCCTTCACGGACATTTTTCATGCCCCAAATGCGAAGATCGGGTTGGCATTCCAGGCCGCCCAGGCTATGATGCCGTTTCTCCGCTTTTTCGTAAGCCGAACACCCTGTATTCAAACCAACCGCTCATCCCATTTGTCTCAAGCCCTTGCCCGGTCAGAAAGCTGTCAAAAATGCGAGAGCGAAGATGTCCGAGGTTGGCTATGAATTATTATCTGAAGGCAAGGCCGCTGTCAAAGCAGCGGGAGGCGACAAAGAGTTCTCCAGTCATCGAGATCTGTTTTCTGTTCTCCTTAAAGCGAATATGGCCGAAGACGTTTCGGGCAAGCCCCGGCTCAGCGATGAGGAAGTTATTGCTCGTAAGTCACTGTTCGATTGCCATTTCACAATACTCAAAGATCGTTAGAAATCCCGGCCTTTTTCATTGCTGGACATGAAACTACGAGGTGCCATTTTCTGCTTGAAAGGCCAGGTTTCGGCTGCTCATTCTGCACTAGTACCGCCATTACGTGGGCCCTGTTCGCCCTCTCCCAGAACCAATCCACCCAAAGCAAGCTCCGCGAAGAACTCATGACAGTATCGACTGACAACCCGAATATGGAAGAACTCAATTCCCTGCCCTACCTTGAGAACGTCGTCCGAGAGACCTTGCGCGTGCACACTCCGCTTGTGTCTGTACGACGCACGGCGTTTGTGGACGATGTCCTTCCGCTCAGCAAACCATACACAGACCCGAAGGGTGTCGTACATGATAGTATTCCGTGCGTGCTGAGTACTTTCTCCACATGGTGAACTAACTAGGATACATTTCACAGCGTCAGAAAGGGACAACAGATATATCTCCCACTCTTGGCTGTGAACAGGGACACGGCTCTCTGGGGAGAGGATGCTGCGGAATTCGAGTGCGCTGTTCTATTCCTTCCTTCTCATCCGGTATTCCGACCAAAATTGCAGGCCTGAAAGGTGGGATCACCTTCCTGAAGCCGTGAAAGACATTCCAAGTGTCTGGTCCAATCTCTTCACTTTCTTCGCCGGCCCTCACAACTGCATCGGATTCCGCTTTTCGCTTGCAGAGTAAGCCTTTGTTTATTCGCATCTGTTTATATTATGCCGCTCACGAACGTTTCATGGAAGGCAAAAGGCTCTTCTATTCACCCTCGTTCGGGCCTTCGAATTTGAGCTTGCGATTCCGGCAAGTGAAATCAGCAGCACCGGAGTCCTTCAACGCCCCTTCCTGATCTCTGAGCGGGAAAAAGGCGACCAGATGCCCATGACCGTGAAATTGTGCGCCAGAGCCTGAACCTCACATGTGGTTCTTTTAATTTCAATTTTAATTCTTTTATTCAAATCGATATTTGTACCTGCAACCGAAAAAAAAAAAATCGGGCTTGAAAGTATAGCCGTTCGTGCTCCATACAACGTCGGCAAAGCTGCCAGAGCTTAGCCCCGAGTTTGGACACTCCCTTCTGATATTTTCCGCGTCCAACTTGAGGTTTGCTTCTACGTTTCCGTCAAAAAGACCGCGGAATTTGCAATCATCCTTTGCGTGACGGGGTTGTTGCACTAGACCCGTGACCGGTCTCTCGTATGAAGAAGAGTCGTTCCTAGAGACGGTCGGCTTGTATGATCTGTGATCTCTTCCCGCCATTGGGCGATCCCGTTCATGTATCGACAAGGCAGCACAGCGTGTATTTATATCTGTTGCCACCAGGATCTCTACTACATCGTGAGTGACGTGCGGCATGATGACCATTCCTATTAATTCATCTTGCCGCCCTGCTCAAGCCCACTAATGCACGCTTACAGAGTCGTCATCGTAGTTGCCCGTCTATGGCTTTGGGACGCAGACTGCATCTCCACGGCGTGCATCGTCGACTTGTTGTTTCTTGACTTTCCTGGAGGTTTACTGGCTGCGAGGCCGCAGGGTTCTATTATAATGCCAAGAACACCTGTCGTCCGACTCTCCTGCTGTAATTGTCCTGTTCGATCGTCGAGACGGCGCAGTGCGAGCGAGATTGTTGTCTGGCGTCCGGATGCGTTGGGACCGTCATGTGCGTTTGTCGTATGCAACAGTGATCTCCGTGCATCTTCGCCGTGTCCGAGTGCATGAAAACAGGCCTCTCCCAAGGAAATGGTCTATTTTCGAAAATTTTCGCATCTATAAGGCCCAAAAATACTTATATTTTGGAGTGTGGTGCCAAATTCTGGGATTAGATATATAGGCGCCCTCGCCGAACCTGAACTGAGGTCCGGTTCGGGTTCGGTTCAGATTCAGAATCGGTTCTGAACCCGACACAGGAAACACTACTATGAATGGGACGAATCGATGCCATAAAGATCAGGTCAGCACCCTTAGGAATAATACATAGGGGATAACCCACTGACGCCCACCGCTGTTCGAAGTCCCAAACTTTGAGAAGAATGAAGGCGGACCCCCCTTTCCTCCCCTTTGCGCCCTTTCCCTTTCCCTGTTTTTTTTTTAGCTTTATTTTGGCTTGAATAAACAGATGGGGAAGGGCGCCCTTTCCTCGGATTCTATTCCTGGGACAGTTCTTCAATTCTTTCGGATTTAGATGCGGAGGACGAAATATTAGTACTGTCTGCCCAAGCTATCGGCGAGCTGCTCCAGGAAATTCGACAAGATGTGTGATCTTCAGAGTCAAATTTCTGTGTAAAATTTGAGATCCAATTTCAGAATATAGTGAATGCTACTTGAAACTTGTTGCTTGGGTCAGATGACACACATTTCATCAATACAGTTGCCCAACCAAGTATTCGGCTCAAGAGGTCACCGAATTTCTTATATTGAAACATAGGCCGATTTTTTTCAAGACTGAACCAACTAACCACGTAGGACCCTGATTGGGACCCAGTGGCCACTATTTACTTACTATTCTGGCCCAACTCTTAACTCAGTCTGCCTCCAGTTATACAAGTGTGTGTTCATACATTTTCCAAAACTTAAATATACAAATTTTCCGTACTGTCAGCCCACTCATCTTTCCTCTTGCATTTCAATTTTATTCAGTATTCCTGCATCCTTAGCATCGCCTTCTGGGGTCGAGAGAGGCAACGAGTCCGTCTCTAGACTCTCAGCCTCAGGACCAAGGCACCATGCGCCCCGTGTCATGGGATTCTCTCGCTAGCTCCAAGATCCTCAATCCGTCCCTCGACGTCTCGGGCTTCACATAGAGCTCAGCCGTCCCCCGAATGGCAGCCACAACGTTCTCGTACAAGCCCCCGTACCGGCCAAGCATGCTGGGATACTTCCCAATGTACAGCCCGCTCTCTTCGTCAAAGGTTTGACTCTTGGTGTCGAATTCTTCCGTCGTCGATAGTGTCCCCCATATACGCTCGTCCTCGCGTCCATAGTCGGGATCCGATGCAGGCTGGCAAGGGGCAGCTATGGCTTTGGCTTCTTGAGGGTCTGTTCCGAACTGCATGTGAAACCAATAGTTCAAGCTTGAAAGGAGGAATGGAGGGGGTTACGCACCTTGAGATAAGTACCCTCAGTTCCTCTAACGAAGAACTTGAGGTTATCCTTCATGTGAGTGACGATTGCTGTCTTGACCGTGACCGTAAGGTTCTTCTGATCGCCTCCGTATTGTAGAATGATGGTAAAAGTATCGTCAACCTCACTGTCCACCCCACGATTCGACCTCAGAAAGCCTGTCACCGACACCGGGCGCCCGAAAAGAAGTAAGGCCTGGTCAACAGTGTGCGAGCCTCAAGTTTGACAGTTAGTCACGCATGTCCGTCGCCACAAGACAAGGGGAAACTCTCACCAAGCCCAAATGTCATCCCCTGGCCAGACGCGTACTCTTTCTGGGTCCAGCCCATGACCCATGACGGCATACGAAAGTCGAAATGCATCTGCGCGTCCCTGATTTCACCTAGTGCACCGCTCTTCACAATATGCTGCAACGTGAGGAAATCACTGTCGAATCTCCGATTCTGATAAACCGTCAACACTTTCCCCTTCTCCCTCGCTAGCTGAATCAGGTCATCCGCCTCCTTGCTCGTGTTCACAAACGCTTTCTCCACCACGACATGCTTCCTGCTCTCTAGCGCCCGGCGCACAAATTCCCCATGCTCATGTGTACAGATAACCACCAGCGCAATTTCATCGTCCCCAAAAAAGGCCTCGGCGGTGCGGTGGTGCGTCGCGGATGGGAAGTCGATAGTGCAGTGTGTTCCGACGGGAGGGTGGGGCGAAGACGCAGGGTCGGGAGCTGCCGCGCGCTGTAGAAAGGCGCACACACGCAGGTCCGGGTTGGGCAGAATGAAAGGAAGGTTGAAGCTTTTGGCAGAACCTCCGTAGCCGATGAGGCCGACGTTGATGGGGGGAGACGCCATGGAAGAAGCAGTAATACGGTATTGGGCTGGTTGAGTGAAGAGGTTGTAAAATCTCTGGGACGGTTTTAGCCGGCCCAGTAATGCGAGGGAAGCGGAAGGTGCGAGGGGAGTGAGGGCGAGAGATGAGCGGGATCCTGAGAATCGTGCGTTAACAAGAGAGCCCATGAGAGGAAAGAAGCAAGCGGGCCGCACTGGCAGTGGTTCCCGGGGAATGTGTGAACCCGGGGTTACTGCGATACAATTTTCCGCAGACTTTCCCAGGTTGCGCTTCCTCAGTATAATTAGCCTGCGTTGACGAGCCAAATGCCAGGCTGGCGGCCGTTATTTTCACTGCCATGCCGGACTTATCCGAGTCGAGGAGGCTATCCAACGCTATCGAGCTCGCCTGACCTAGTTTTACATATCAAAATAATGATCCGGCATCGTTTAAGACTATGTCATCTGCGGAGAACATGACCCCCGAGTCGCATTGATGGCTCGAATCTTGCACTCGCAGTTGAAACAAGCCGGTGTGAGGGCACTGACGAATTTATGGAGATTGACCATATGGCTGTAATAGTGTTCCATAATTATTTTGGGGTAAAAAAGCGCAGCCTTTTTTGATTCCCTCAAAAAGCACAACCTAGGTCCACTGAGTTGAAAAAAGGGCAGGTTGATCATACCCCACATGTTGCAAAGCTCGATGAGTAAAAAATGGCACAAGCTTCTTTTCCAGAAAAAGCACAGGTCCCATAGGTTTCCCAGGAAAAAGCACAGGTTCTTGATAGGTTTGAAGAAAAAAACACAAGTTGATAATTGATTGAATCAATGATGCCTGTCACCATCAAACAACATCTGATGTTGCTGATCGTCATCGTCATTCATGTGCATGAAGTCCTACAAGAGTTCTACTCTGGCCCAAATGATTTGTTCTGAGGGGTATCGGATTGGCGTTCTAGTTACTAAAGATGGAATTTCTTTGCTTCTGGCTGTGATCTAACCTCTACAGGGCGACTTGAACTTGGCTTGGAAAGCAGTGAGTGGTCCAGGGGCGATGGGGTAGTTTGGCTTGCTTTCAAGTTGTACACCGGGATGGTCCTTGGAAACCAGCGTTTGTTATTCGGACCATGCCGTGGAATACTACCTACCTCCTTAGAACAATTTATACATACCACAATTATTTAAACGCAAATTGCTGTTTGAACACGCGTTTAATGTAAACCCGTTTAACGCGAGCTGCGCCGGGGACCGCGTTGAAGCGCGGCCGTTAAAACACAGTTCAAACTGTAAATAAGATGATCCAGACCACCCGACACAACAGCCAGCTGGTCTAAGACATCATATACAAGACCTCATTCCGGATTGCTTTCTCTCACCCACAGCGCTTCTTTTATAAGTGATCAGTACTTATAAATATTCCCTTAGACCACACTACCCAACACCAACTAAATAAGACATTGGCCTGTTACTCGCCTTTAGAACACGATGTACAGGAGGACTCTCATCGACTCGAGCATGGGCCCAGGCCATGACATGGACATGGATCAAACCGCGCTAAAGGTCTCGAAGATCTATCCAAAGAGCTCACTGAAGCAGATGTTCTGAAGTCCATAAAAGACTCGGCCAAGGGCAGAGCACCCGGAGTAGATGGGATACAGACCGAACTTTGGACCCGCCTGAACTCGATCTTCACAGAGAGGACCAGACAGGCAGATGCCAACAGGGGACAGGTCACCGGAAAAAGGTTCAACATAGTAAAGGTGATGACAAGAGTCTACAACGACATCGAAAGGCATGGGATAGCAAAAGGAACGGACTTTGCAAAAGGCTGGATGTGCCCCATCTTCAAAATGACCCCGACGACATTGTAAACTACCGGCCTATTACAGTTCTTAACATGGACTATAAAATATTTATGAAGGCTCTAAACGCCAAACTAACAAAAGTCATGCCATACCTAATACATGTAAATCAAGCAGAATTCATGAAGGGGCGTAAAATAGCAGACCAGATCTACCTGTCTATGGGGATGGTCGAATATGCAGAACATGAACTAGAGGACGGTGCAATCTTGGTTCTTGACCAAGAGAAAGCATACGACAAGATGTGTCATCGATAGCTCTGGCGTGTATAGAGCATTATAAAATCCCGCAGCATTTTATAAATATAATTAAGACCCTTTATGAGGAAGCGGAAACACAGATAGCTATAAATGGTGTACTGAGCTCTGCCTTCAGGGTGACCAGAGGAGTCCGGCAAGGTGACCCACTGTCTTGTTTACTCTTCAACCTAGCCATAAAGCCACTTGCCGTCATGCTTCGGAACTCCTCGCTGAAAGGTTACGAAATGGCAGAAGTGCAAGATCCCATTATAACCACCCTATTCGCGGATGACACAACGGTGTATTTGTCGAAAGATGATAGCTTCGCAGACCTTGAAAGAGTGCTAGAAGTTGGTGTAAGGCCTCGAGCGCAAAATTTAATGTGAACAAAACTGAAGTCATACCTATTGGCTCCCCAGAGCACCGGGCAGAAGTCATCGAAACGAGGAGATTGAATGTAAACGACACAAGAATACCCGCCACGGTACATATCGCCCAGGATGGCGAGTCAGTGAGAATCCTCAGTGCCAGGATTGGGAACAATGTCAACGACTGTGCCATCTGGACCCCAACAATCGAAAAAATCGACTCGAGCCTAGAACGGTGGGGTAGGGGGCCATCCTACCCTTGAGGCACGTTGCCATATAATTCAGATAACCACAGGCTCTATGACCCAATATAACACAGGTAAATGGCATGCCAAAGTCAATTGAGAAGCAGCTTATAAAGCGCCAAAGAAAATTCCTGTGGGATTCAAAATCCTCCGCAATCCAAAAAGAGATGATGCAAGCCTTGATCCTGGAAGGGGGCAAAAATCTCTTCGACCTTACCGCGCACAACGAGGCGCTGGAGCTGATGCGGCTGAAATCATATGGGGAGCTGGACCCCGAAAAGCGTGCAACGTGGGCTAAAGTAGCGGACAGAAGGGTAATAAAGTGTGCCGTCAAATCTGCGGTGCAGGAAGGGTCACACATAAGTATGTTCACACAGAGCTGGCACCCGAATCTTTACAATCTGCCCACACACCTCAAAAGGATGCTAGCAATGGAGCAAAAGTATGGGACAATATTCGACACATTTGAACCTTCACGCGAGATCCACGAAAATCTCCCGCTCTGGCATCATTTTGGCTGGAATCCAGACATAAAGCGGTTAAACAACAAGTCACAGGGAAAGTTTCTCCGGAGAATACACGGAGTACATACCATAGGCGATGGAATAAGAATAATGGACAAACTTTACTCCCAAGATCACTCCCCAAATGCACTCTGTGGGTGCGACGACTGCGAGAAGGAAAAAGACGCGGGGTGCTACAACCCACACGCCTGCGCAGCTGCCGTGCGGGACCGTCTAGGCGAGCTCCTCCCAAAGTGGGACCCTAGGGCGCCGGACCCGCGTGCGGGAGCACACCCACAAAGTGAAGAAGAGGACGCACCTTTGGTCTTCAATCCCCCGCCAAAAATCTCCCACATCACCGAGGGCGTGCGGGTTTTCACAAAAATAGATAGAGCTACACCCCTCGACCTGATGTCCTGGAAATACCAGGTGAAACCCGCAGGCGTGTGGTACTGAGTGGTGCGTGCGTGAGGATAGGCCAAGCAAATGCACAAGCAGGGGCAGGCATATGGTATGAGGATGGAGACCCAAAGAATAAAAGTATTAAGCTCCCCAGCACGTTCGAACAGACAATCTCTAGCGGGGAAATCGTAGCGGCACTGTATGCCGTCCAAACAACTCCGCTCCAAGTAGCCCTAAATATGGAATTTGACCGAAAGATTGTGATTGATGCAGTAACAAAAATGGACACTTGTGAGGACAACGGCTGGATCGGTGTAAAGGACGGCCCCCAACTCCGAGCCCTAGCAATGAGAGCACGGGAAGCGGAGACTACGCTAAAAAAGGCGGGCGAACCGACAGTTGGAACGGTTGCAGCAGCACAGCTGGCGAGAGAAGGTGCGCTAAAAGACGATGCTGATGCGATCAGCCTTCTCGTCGACCCAGACTTGGTACTTAGGGGCACTAAACTACGATTTCTAACGCAGTCGCTGGCCTACAGAGGCATAAAAGAGCTCCGAAAAAAGGCCTCCAGAAAAGCTACAAACGAGAATATTATCAGGATACAGACAGCTGTTAAGGAGCAATTCTCCAAGATGCCTGCACCTTGGGTGATCTGGAAGTCGCTCAAGAGCAAAGATATCACCTGCCAAATTAAGACCTTCCTATGGAAATCGGTACATGGGGCACATAGGATAGGTAAATACTGGCTGAACATCCCCGGCTTCGAAGTGCGCGCAACGTGCGACGAGTGCCGGGAAATTGAGAGCCTTGAACATATTATGCTGCATTGCAAGAGACCTGGGCAGGCCGAAATATGGGGCCCAGCGCAACAACTTTGGCTGAAGAAATGTAATACATGGCCAGTACTATCAATGGGCATGATCATTGGCTGCGGCCTCGCCCGTTTCGAGGCTGGTGGACCCCCAACGCCTGCAGCAGACCGGCTTTACAAAATCTTTATCTCGGAGTCCACGTTTCTGATCTGGAAACTACGGAATGACTGCGTCATATCAAACGAGGGCGTTCCCGCGAGCACGCCTGCGATACACAATCGCTGGCTCCAAATAATAAATGAACAGCTGAGCATAGACCGGAATTTAACCAGCGATATTAAACACGGGAAACAATATTCCCTATCTATTCCCCTCCTGTTGAAAACCTGGAAAGGTACACTTAGAAACGAGGGGGACCTACCAGACAACTGGGTAAGAGGTCCTGAGGTTTTAGTGGGTATAGAGCCAATGAGGTCAAATAGACCCCTGTCCCCTCCCGTTGGCCGGCGGGGACGGAATCGTTAAATGGTTTGAGTCCCACACTGTTGCTACCGCTTCGTGCGCAAGGCATTTCCTCAGGGGTGGAAAAAATCTCTATTCGGAGGTCGAAATTCCTCTAAAACATTATGTCCAATGGAGGCTAACCTATTGTTAGTTGTCCGGCGGAGTCAGTTGTCCTTTGGACAACTACGTACCACCCAAAAAAAAAAAAAAAAGACATGGATGTGACAGAGCTCACATCTTATTCCGAATCACATTGACATTCAGTCGCAGTAATTTTGTTAATTCAATGGAAAGGAGTTGGCTTGAATTTCTTATCCTTGTTCCATCCATTTTTAAAAGTTATCTCAAAATGTCCGATAAATGATATGTTTGCCCCATGCAATTGAACTGTTCAATCCACGGGTTGTGATTAAAGAGCTCCGATAAAGGCACCTTGCGAAGGAAGGTCCTGGAAGCAGCAAGCTATAAATTATGTGGATCAACCTCAACTTGAAACCCCAGTCAATTTGAAAGGGGCGCACTTGCCGAAATTTCAGTGTTTAACAGATGATTGAAGCCTTCAGAAGTCGATCAACCATGTCTGAGTTTACATAATGTTGGTGCATATATCAAACTTGAGATGATAAGAGAAGGCGGCATAATAAATTCGGAATTATGTAGGAAGGGCGTGTACAGAGGGCAAGAGGGAGCGAATGCCGGAGGGAACGTGGCATAGCGAGGTGCTATTAAGCAGCGCGGAATTGGAGGTACACAGGGGAGAACAAAAAGGAGAATCGCGGTAGCCGAAAATAACAAGAATCGAAGCGGAAGAGGGATAGCACAGAAGAAGGTAAAAAAAAAAGAAGAAAATGACAGGCGCGCGCATACAAAAAGAAAATGGCATACGGCGCAAATGAGGTGTAGGTGCACAGATATCGAAAAACGGGGAGCGGAGGTAACAAAAAGGGGACCCTAAGCATTCGATGTACTTAGAGGATTGAAGGAGCAAATAAAATCTCTTCCCCGAGCCGAGGGAAACAATAGAAGCAAGAAGAGAGAAAAAACGAGTGAGAACCAGGTCAGGAAAAGACGGGAAGGCAATAAAGCAAAAGTCCGCCTACGAAGCATGAAATATGAAATAAAACAAGACAAGGTCAAAAGCTGGCTCGCACTTACCCATGTACCTCACACCGCACTCCGAGTGGGGGATGCGTTGAAGCCCTACAAGCAGGTTCGACGCAGCATGTGTGGGCGTGCGCGGTGATCGCGTGGGCGTGCGGGGTCATAAGTGGAAAATGACGGGTAGCGGATTGGAAAGAGGTGGTTGGGACGCCGGCGTGGAGAACATGAGCGGGGCGCGCAGCATCCCTGCTCCAAGTTGCGAATCAAGGCCCAAGACGCGTACCGCGACGAATCCACGCCCCACCCGTACAGCTGCATCGTGAATCCACGCCCCACAGCACGTCGAACGCCACCATACGGCGTGTATCGGAATCTGAAAGCGGGGTGCGTATGGCGATGCAGAGCAGGGATTGGGATCGGCAGGGAAGATAAAATAGATAAAAGGCCCGAATTGGTGGGGTACTTACGGCGGACCAAGAATTTTTTAAAAAAAGAAAAAAGGAACAGACGCGCGGCGTGGTACGGCACACACAGCAGGACCAGATGAGGGGGGAAAAATATGCGCCGACGTAAAAACAACATCACACATAAAGCGTGGAGCGGTCTGGAGATAAAGACATCGAAAAAAGGCGAATGCAGACAGTGGGAGAAGGCGGCGCACAGCGCCCCACAGAACCTAAGGGAAGCGGCACGTCCCGGAAAAACAAGAAAAAATAATAGCAAAGCACGAAAATCCGCGCAGGAGATGAAATCAGGTAGGGGGTCTCAGGAGCGGGCTCGGATCCGGCGGGCCCGGCGCACGGAGAGCTGAGGCGAGCGCACGCGTTTGTGCGCCGAGATGCAGTGTTTTCCCTAAGGCTTAAGGTTTAGGATGCCCTTAATATTAAGCCTTAATTAAGGGTTATTGATCGCATCACCAATCAATCACATAGCATCAATCACAGATATTTTCCATCTCTCCTCGTCAGAGTCGTTACCAGGACCTCGCCATGGCTCCAGGGAAAGGCCCGCTGTGGCGTGCCTTCCATGTAGGAGAACGTCAAATTCAGCACACTTCAAGGCCCACTGCCTTGGCTGCATCTATAGTCACCGGCCAGGCGGCGAGATGCGCGTGCGCGTTCGTCGGTCGGCGAGCTACACGGCGGCGAGAGCGGAGAGCGGGCGACGCGTGAGGCGGGTTGATTGATGGCCCAAGAGCCAATATTTTGGAATGTTACACCAGGTTCCTCGAGTCCATTTGGGAATCCGAAATGCCCGCGTTTTTGGGTGATCGGCGGCATGATCGCGGGCATTTTTGAGTGATCGCGGGCATTTGAGGGCATTCTCACGGGTATTCAGCCACTGTCAGCCACTAAATAAAAAGCACCGCAGTGCACTTTGATGCGTTTTAGGTAGGACTAATCAAGTCTTTCTCTCTGCTATCTAGACCAAATATGCAGCGATGGGTATGAGACTCATACCCATCGCTGGATATCAGTATCGCCGAAAGCATACAGGGCTCAAATTGATCCGAAACAAATAATGCCGTCGTGCCGAAGAGGAAGCCGGGCGCTTGGCGCACTGGAACGCTACCGTACACAGTGTATCTGGGATATACAATCCTGAGAAACGAGTACATACTATGATTTTTGCTCGTCAGCCCTCACACTAACTGCAAGCGCCGTAAATTGGTGGCTGACAACCTATCGGCGGCAAATCGGCGGCTATTCCCGGCGGCATTTGATGGCGGCCTCGATCGGCGGCATTTCGAACTCCCAAACTTTCTGGGTTCCTCCACAGCCACGGTTTCGAGGTTCAAATATACAGAGCATGGTATTTAAATTGATACAGAAATGGGCGACCGGAAAATACGGACCGATGTGACTGATGTGATTAGTGACAGAAAGTTGAGATGAACCTCTTCACGACAACAAATTCACGGCGGTTGGCGGATAACACACAGCCACAATTTCATCAATTTTACGAAAGGTGCTGGAGATCTCTTCCTGAGCCACAGCCAAAGAGTTTCTTAAGGTTTAATTATTAAATCAGTATAATATGATCTAAGGTTCATAGTACTTATACACTATGGCCATGAGAAACAATTTTTATTCTGAGTGTGGAAGAGATCTCCAGCACCTTTCGTGAAATTGATGACTGTGGTGTTTACAAGTGTTATCCGCCAGCCGCCTTCATCTCAACTTTCTGTCACTAATCACATCAGTCACATCGGTCCGTATTTTCCGATCGCTCGATTCTGTATCAACTGTTTACTCTGTCTCGCGTGGCGCGGATCAGACCGGACCGTCTGGGTTACCAAGACAGCTATTTGAACCTCGAAACCGCGGCTGGGGAGGAACCTGATGTTACACTGCGTTCCGTGGCATTGTCGGCAGCGTTTGAAAGCACAGCCCGACATTGCCTGACAACTGCCGACCAGGGTTAGCCGAGGGCGTCGGCACAGATCGGCCGTTGTCAACCGCATGCTGACGCAGGTCAGCACACGTCAGTATTTGTACGGCACAGGCTGCCGACACAGCCTTGGAACGCAGTGTTAGTTCCTCGTGGGCGCGACAAAAAATGGTTGAGTCTCTTTACGTCCAACTCTGACGTCGTTTGCATACACGGTCGCTCTCGTGCATTTACCTTGTATGTAGCGACCTGGACTGCGGGGCTATATTCTGACTCGTGGACATGATCCCGGCGCCACCTGCAGGTGTCGGCACGCTGAGAAGTCACAACAAGCTTAGACTTGGACTTGATTCTAATTGAAATCCACCGCCCTGGTTCATCCTGATGAAGATCCTTTATTCCCTCCTTCCGTTGAATGTCTGAAATCCCACATTCCCCTAGGCTCTGGGCCTGGTTTGTCTCTCACCCCAAAAAAACTACAGAGCCCCCTGTTGGTTCGGAGGGATTCGAACCCCTGCCAGGCTCCTTTTCTACAAGGTGACTCATGGTACGGTGTGAGGATAAGCACCGTGCTCCATGAAGGCTTCATTCTTGTCTTTTGAGCTAGAATGTATACATATTTTTTTCCAGCACATTATGTAAACTGCCTTCGGAATGAATACTGTGGAGATTGTGAGTTCCCAGTCCACGAAGACTTCCCTCTCCTCTTGCCTGTTTCGTCCTCATTTTTATTGTGACTTGGGGTAAAAGAAAAAAAAAGAACATATAGGGACAGTGAATGCCTTCGAGGGGAATCGAACCCCCGCCGTCCTGCCGGCTGTGGTATAGGTATGTGGACCGGATGGACACGAGGGCCACGAACCTATGAACCTGGATTTACGCTTATCCTTTTTCCAGCTTTGCGGTTCAAAATAATTTCGCGAAAATCCCGCTTCATGCCTTCGGGGGGAATCGAACCGCCTCCTTCCTCTCTCTCACCACGCCTATCATGGCGTGAGGACGACCCCAGTCGTCTACGGAAGGCTTAATTTCTCTCGTACGAACTTGAAGCTCAATGTGTGGCAATCTTTTTCTAGCTTCGCAGCAATGATAAAAAGATACTTGCTCGCAATGCCTTCCAATCCCTTCGAGGGAAATCGAACCCCGTCCTTTCTTTCTAACCCGCTCGTTCTCGTTACTGCGTGAGGGTGACCACCATGGTCTACGAAGGCTCTATACCGTTCTTTATGAACCTCCATTTACGTTCTTTTTTGTAGATATATGTATAAAACTTATCGACAATTCGCCACTAGGAGCACGGCGCTGAGAGCCGGCTGCTGCAGGCTGACTGCAGGCAGGAAGTTTCGAGGGGGCGGACTCCGAAGCGCCCAAACCTGTTTTAGCCGATATAAATCTCGCTGGATTATAAGCCAGGTTCGTAAACACGTTTTTGATTCTTTAGGAATTATGTCCACGTATAATTTTTAATTATGTAAAGCTTGAATCGTTATCAGACGGCATAATTCCGGTGAATCTGAGATGCCTCACCGACGTGGTCTTAGAGAGCATCATGAGCATCGACAGCTGTCATTCCCTTTATCGGAAGGTTTACAAACTTCTGTCACTCTGACGAAACTGTGGATAAACGGAAAGAGATGACTGTCTCGAAATGACCTAAAAAACACGATTGACGAACAAATAAATACTGGTCCTGCAACATCTCAAGAGTCACCTGATATGTCGTCCTCTCCCATCCCTGCATCGACCTCCCGACCCCTGAATGTTGCTATTGTTGGCGCCGGTCTGGCGGGGCTTGCGACTGCAGTTTCATTGCGAAGGGCGGGGCACATCGTGAACGTATGGATCTCCCTTTTGTTTCTCGGCGGCTGGATGGGATACTCATGCATCATTCAGGTATTTGAAGTCTCTGCTTTGAACAAAGAGGTCGGAGCCGCTATTCATGTACCTCCGAATGCAAAACGTATTCTGGAGAGGCTGGGCTACTCCGAGAAAAATCTGAGAGCCGTAGACTATGAAGGCGTAAGCCAGAGTTCGCAATTCAAGCGCGATGCAAGGCTCAAAGATATAACTCGCAGATGATCGTATACAGCGGAAAGAGCGAAGAAGGACGCACCGGTGCGATCCAAGACGGAAGCAAGTACAATGGTTTCGTGAGTATGTCGACTTCGCCTGTTAATTGTGATAAACATATTTCGTGCAGCAATCGTGTATGTGTCGTCGAACGGACCTCCATGATGAGCTCAAGCGCCTTGCATTGGAAGAAGAGGATGCTGGTGCTCCTGTTCGACTGCACCTGTCGACACAAATTGTGGATTGCGACCCAGAAGCTGGAATTTTGACGAGTAAATCCGGCGAGAAGTATGAGGCAGACGTCATCATCGCGGCCGATGGAATCAATGTGTGTCCCCGATTTCTCAATTTTTCGCCGTGCCCTAACTGAGCTTGTAGTCGACACTTCGAACCACTGTACTGGGCTATCGATTACCTCCTCCGCCGTCTGGAATCTGTTCCTTCCGCTGGATGGTCGAAGCATCAAAACTAGACAGCCCTGAATTTGATTGGGTACAGAGAGAAGGAGTTTCCGGGCCCCGCCTCGTCTCAGGAGTCACAGCGGCAGGTTCAACACACTTCATGTTTTTGTATCCCTGCCGTGACAGAACCCTGATCAATGTGGGTATGATACATGAATACAAAGGGGAGCAGGGTGAAGACCGTGCGCGTGTTTTCGAAATATTTCTGCTTTGACGTTGATTTTTTCTTCTCTCTCAGTCATCCGCAGGAAGGCGACTCGCGCCGAGATGCTGGAGGAGTTCAGTGATTTTATCCCGAAGTTCAGATCTTTCATAGAGCTGGCCCCGGACACGCTTGATATTTGGGACATGCGTGCGCTACCGAAGCTCACGACATGGACTAAGGGACGCGTTTTGCTCCTTGGAGATGCTGCACACGCGACGTTCCCAACGCTCGGGCAGGGCGCGGCGATGGCCGTGGAAGAGGCGGCGACAATTGGATGTCTGCTGCCTTCTGGCACAACCCGCGAACAAGTCTCCAGCCGGTTGGAGGCGCATCAGATCCTTCGCAAAGAACGCGGCGAGTTCGTAGGCCAAGAGTCCGCCGACCAAATTGTGGTTCCGGCCAAACGAGGGCTGTATTTTCGCTGTAAGCGAAGCTCACGCAACAATTTTCTGGGACTAACTGAGATATTAAGCACCGGACATGCAAGACTATCTCCTAGGTCACGATGCAATCCGAGTGGCGCAGGAATATTTCGAGAACAATTTAGTATCTGCCTGACTGCGTTTGGAAATACGTAGTCCCTTACACAGACTCAAACAGCTCCTACGTCGGCATACCGCAATGAAATTCAAGTAGTAAACTGTTTTCTTTTCAAATCAATATTTCCTACTACTTTCACGTAGCCAGACTCCACTAGCTCAAAAAGAAGTCGGTGAACTATACGGAACTTCCTGCGAGCAAAAGAAAAAAGGTTAGACTATTTATGCCGCATGTGTCGGCGAAGCTGCCAGTGGGGAGGTGCAAATTCGGGCACTTCCTTCCGATATTGGCTGCGTCCACCTTTAGAATCGGTCATTCCAGGAGTTGAATTCTGAAATGGGCTGTCCAAGTTTCCATTGGGTTTCCATCCAATAGATCGCGGAATTTGCCATCCTTTGCATGGCAGATTTGCCCGATATGCGAAGGACAACCGCCTCAGTCACGAAGGCCCCTATGAACCTTTACTTACACAAATCCCAGTATTTCGGTGACAATAATGATGAGGGACACTCCGCACTTGAGTTAGAGTGTGGGCCGTGAGGCGCTGCCGGCCAACAAGTAAATCTCCCGGACTTACTAAATTTAGGGAGCCTGTACGTCAGGGCACACGCCAATATATACTTGCATCATCCAACGCAGGTGTCTGTGTAGAGCAGAAGGAGGGAGGTAAAATTGTGTCCAGTAAGCAATAACGACGACAATGACAATAGTCGGCCGTGGAAGGCTGGGATGAACGAGAGGGCATGAAAGATGACGAAATAAAAACGTACGATGAAGAATGATCCAGCGCTGAGGAGGCGCAGATATGGAAAGTCGAGGAGGGTAGATAGGAGGATGACGTCGCGGAAGAAATATAATGATAGGAGCAGGCACGGAAATCCGCGTACGAAAAGACGGCAAAAAGCGCCGGGGAAAAGGAAGAAAAAAAGAATAGGGTGCAAAAGCAGCTTCTGGGAGAGGAAAAAGAAGGGAAACGAGGGAGACTCACGCATACACCAGTGCACCAGATGCACAAAGCGCTTCAGCGCGCTTAGATGCAGGAAGCGCTGGCGTGCGCCTATATGTGCGTATGCCCAAATGCGCATATGCGTTCGTGGAGTAATGCGCGTCTGAGTTCAGCGGTCCAAGATGCACGGGGCGTTGTGGCTCACGGCTCCGTTTGGTGTGCAGTAGCATAGAGGACGACCCCGTGCCCTTGCGGCGCGGCTTCCCTTGTTACATGTGTCGCCGTGTCTGGGACAGTTACTGTCCTTGGGAGTCAATAGGAACTGCACGCTCTCGTCCTTGCCGTTCACTCCAACCACAGCTAATATCGTCGTTTCGTAGATACGCTCGCTCGCCTGCCCTGCATAAAAGCCAGTGTTAACATGCGGCGCACACAAGCAGAACGCCTACCCGTCGGAGAGCAGTCTGTGAGCAAGGTAGGTACCAATTAGTACGTCGGACCTGGGAGATGAAGGAAAGAGTGAATATCTAGATGTATAAATAATCTAGATATTTACGCAATGCTGATATAGAGATGTGATGCGAAGGTGTGTGTGGGTGTGGGCGGGGCTTGGTCGTGGCCGCCCGACTCGGGGGAAATGAGCATAGCCAAAAAGCTGATGCGGAATTTTCCGAGGCGGGAAAAGATGGCTAGCGGACACGGCCAAACCCGTACGCAGAAGGCAACCCGGGTCAGGGATGAAATGTGAAGCGAGACCCGTAGCTACCCTAGCGTGAGCTACAAAAACAGGGATAGGAGGGTAGGGCAAAAGAATTGAGAGGATATGAATGCATAGACACGAGAAAAAGAGGTCTTTGGTGCAGCGCGTAGACGAGCGGGAGCAAAGAGCAATGACAGGTGGCTGTGTATGATGGTCCTATCTAATCTAATCTACCTTGCCTCAGCTAACACACAGGACTAGTGATTTCCCGCAGGTTTCGAGGTGTAGACCCATGTTCGTGACTCAGCGCCTTCAGGCTGCGCCGTGAAGCCAACATGAAGGGAGAAAGCCGGGTGGAGCGGGGAAAGTGGCTAGACCAACGGCTGACGAGGCGAGTCGCCCGAGTCGCCGGGATAATTTGTTGTTGTTAGTCCTCGTAAGCCGGCCATTGTTCGGCAACAGACATCGGCCGGTTGCCAAAACATCGGCCGGCTTAGTCTTTGCGAGAACAAACTTTGGCCAGTTTCTTTGCTTCTAAGGTCCACTTCTACAAAATAGAGTTAGTGTATTTGATGTCGTGCATCACTCTCGGCGGTTATTTTTGCAGCGCATGGGAGGATTTACGAGGACGGCGAGTCTGCGCTGGACACGGTAACTTTCGGTAAGTTCCGGAATTGGATCAGAAGACTACAAAGTTGTCGCTTGCGCTCTCATTTATGCGTCAAATTCTGCACTCGCCCATGTTTCCCTCCGACACCCGTTCATTCCACCGATGAATAAGAAATAAATGACAGGAATGAGATAGAGAATGGCTAACCACGGAGGTGGGGGAACGGAGTAGCCGAAATTCGAGTCGGGGAGGGGAGGGATAAATCGCCGCCGCAGAATTACCAGCAATATAGGCGGAAGGAACGACGTAGGAAAATCGAATAAGAAAACAGTTCAGTAGAAACTAACCGCCCCAGCCACAGTCCCTAAGTATATCTCCCGAACCTTGCTTTCTCTGGAACCCTTTAATCTGCTCCTTGATATACTCAATGACCTGAGCTTCCAGCTTTGTGTCCAACGCGCTCTTGGACGCTTCCCATGGTACGAAGGCCGGAGTAGTTTGTAAAAGTCAATATTGCAGAATATGTGATGAGTAGTAGTAGCAAGTGTTGTGTACCTGGCCAGTTATCTGCGCGGGCGTCGCGACGGTGCCGGCCCAGAGTAATGTGTATTCACCCATCCTAAAAAGCACACCCTAGCTCTCTGCGAATGAATAACGTAAACAGGGACGTACGCAGGAGGGAACATCATGTAATATGTGATCCACTGTTGCCAGCCTGGCTGAGGCTGAATGCCGTCCAACTCTGCGGTGCGTGATCTCTGGCTCGGTTATGGCGAACCTTGATGAACTATTGTTCATCGGGCAGGTTTCCCGAGCTCCAGGGGATTCCGAATTGGGAACCTGCCCAATGAATAATAAATTATCCCTGATGACTAGTAACATATTATTCATCCGGCGCGTTTCCCGATATCGACGGGGATTCTGAGTAGAATGCAGAAGACTCGATCGCATCGTTATTGCGGTCTCTGCTGTACTTATAAATGCGAGCAACTTATGCACTACCTTAATCCATTTCCTCTCTACTGAGAATCTACGACTACCTACCGACAACAAAGACTCCTATGGCGAAACAAAGAGTGCTACTTCTCGGTGCAACTGGAAAGACTGGTGGATCCATTCTGAATGGTTTGCTCGAGAACGCCAATTCATTCGTACGTCTTCCTAGTCTTGAGATTCGAGAGATCTGACATGATGATTGACCGAGCAGGATGTCGAGGCACTCGTCCGTCCCTCTTCGAAGGACAAGCCTGAAGTTCAAGACCTCGCCAAACGCGGCGTTACTATTCGCGTGGTGGATATCGAGGGTCCTCTGGACGGCACGGTGAAAGCTTTGGCCGGGATCGACGTTCTGATCAGTGCGATTGACGCGGGGAGTCAACTCGCGCAGCTCAATCTTGCAGCGGCGGCAAAGCAAGCGGGTGTGAAGCGCTTCGTCCCGTGTGGTTTTATTACGGTTGCGCCCTCCGATGGCGTGTTTGGGCTTCGGGACAGCGTCAGTGTCCCATTGTATCCTGCCTGACGATATCTGAATAAATTACAACACAGAAAGAAGAAGTGTACCAACACATCCGCAAGCTCTACCTTCCGTACACCGTTATCGACGTCGGCTATTGGCATCAGATATCCTTCCCGGCGCTACCCTCTGGACGCGTCGACTATGCGGTGCCGTTCGCACTGAATACTGACATTCACGCCGACGGAATTAAGCCGACCATGCTGACCGACCTTCGCGATATCGGGTGTTTCGTCACACGCATCATCAAAGATCCACGCACCCTAAATAAATTTGTGGCCACCTACTCGGACGTTTTGTCCGAGAACGAGATTTTTGCTATGATGGAGGAGATGTCCGGTGAAGTAATCGAGCGGAAACACGTAAGTATCTCATTTTCACTTGTCCTGGCAAATTAAGGCTCCAATCATTTAGTTTTCGTGTATGGATCTGGGCACACTAAACGGAAACGGTAACTAAACAGTTTAAAACAGTTTAAAACAGTTTACAAAGGGTATTTTTGTAGGGTTTGATTTCCACCGCCAAGAACCTGTCCTTGATATGGGTTTTCAGTTCAAAATATGCTTAAGGATCTTTGGCGTGATTAACAACTTCTCCGAAGTGTGCAGGAGACGCAGGCGTCGGCCAGCGGCGTGGAGGTCGGCAGTAGGAGGCCGCCATCACAACATGTGTACACCTCCGAATGGGGAACATTCGCCTTTCATCCCGCCACCACCCAGCCAAGTGGAGCTCTTGAGTAATTCTACTTGACTTGATACCAGGGAGGCTGCATTGAGTACTATTTGACCTCTGAGATTCACTGGTAAGAGCCCCAAGGCTGGCCGAATTCTTCCTACTGTTTAAACCGTTTACAAACGGTTTGTTTATCGTTTAGGCCCTTGCGTACACTAAACGGAAATAAAAACGGTTAAAACCGTGTATAAACGTTTACACACAGAAACGGTTGGAGCCTTATGCTGGAGGGAAAGGCCATTAAACTGTAAATGGAATTGAAAATTAGACACATCCTCTGCTGTATAGTCTTCTTGTCAGAATGCAAGAGTTTGGTTGTTGTCTGCATGACTTACTCACTTTGTGACTCCCGGACGGCCCTGAGGCCACTGTGCCCTTCCTACTACAGTCCTTTTCAAAAGTTTGTACGGGTTTTACGAAAATCCGAGACAAGCCCGACACGAGGTATGAGTGGCTTGGGCTTGTCAGAGGATAAGCTAAGGTATGCGGGAATCGGGATGAGGTGTGACGCGATCGTGACTCATGTCACATTCCTCTTGATCGCGTACCATCATCGCGATTCGTGTTCTCTCTTGTAGCCACTTCGTATAAGCACTATATACTCAGTATAGTCATCATGACCGACCACTCTGGAGTCCCTGTCAATGCCCAGCAGCAGCAGCAACCACCTCCACGTCGTCCTAGGACCCATTTGAATGCTCTCGTATCTGCAGCCCTACAGGCTCTTCTGGCGGCCAGTAAGCGCTCGAAGAACAAGGAATCGAAGCTAGGAACACCGAAAGGAATCTACAGCATGCCAAACATCTGGCAGCTCCAAACACCTACCCAGACGCGTCAGATGTGGAATCCCTGATCACGGTGGACTCAAACGAGGCCACTTCGCCGGCAACTCGGGCCCATAAGATCCTGGGTCTTCTGTCGCCAACCTCGGCTAGGGACTACATCCGCAACCACCTACTGGGTAAGGATAAGCGCCCCAGGGAAGAAGAGACCGTGGAAGCGCCCAAGGGGTCTAAAAAAGTCCGCGAGGAGATCTGTCATGAAACCAGGGGCTTCATCACGGGATTACATCAAGTTTTTGCCCGATCAGGGTTCTAACGACCGATCAGGTAATGCCGCAACCGGTCGGGTTTGACGATTGTCTCTGAAACCCGTTCGTATCTGGTGTGATATTCATTTCCTTAGTAGCATTTCATATTAGATAGGGGTTTATATTATTGACTCAATACTGTAGTTAGCGTAGATAGTATAAAGTTCCCTGTAGTATAGTAGATTACTTTATACTATCCTTGTCTACTCTCCAGCTGCTCAGTACTGTGTATTGACGCTCTATCTACTGTTGTTCAGTCGCCTCATCGCTTTACACCATATCCCGCAAAGCCGCTCTGCTGACAAGATCGTACCCCAGTCAGGAATGAGTTTTCCGGTCGCTTTCCACCCCCTTCTTCGTGAACTCTACGACCACGAGGCCTACTTGCCACTCTCGCTCTTCACCTCGAAAAACCTCGAACTGATCTCTGCATCTTTCGCTACGATCATGCTCAGGAAGCTGAATGCTCCAGGGCCTGGTCTCAAACAGCCTTCCGTCCTAGACACCGAGGCATTCGAAGAAAAAGTCCTCAGGGAGGAGGCAATGGATCGTGTGCAGTGGCTGGAGGCCGCATCACTTTCCTCGAGTCTGCCACTGACGACCCAGAGTCCTCGCAATGCATCCGCTGGCACGTCCTATTTCGGTTTCTTCAACTCTGTAAGCAACAAAGAATTTACATTCCTGGCGGTTCGGTCGACCGATATCGCCATGCGGAAGAGATACTTGTCAATGCCGTTCCAATTCAGCGCGCAGTATTACAGACAAGAGTTCACCGCAGCAGTCGCAAACATGCAAATCGACGAAATGCGCGACCAGCTTGCAGCCCATACCGCCATCCTACCTTCCGTCTACAACACCCCTACCTACACCACTCCGGCGCCAGGTCGTGGCGGCTCCTCTGGGGGCACGGGTAGAGGCGGCCGTGGTTGGGGTGGCGCAGGCGGCAGTCGTGCGCCTCCCTTTCCTGCAGGCAATGGGGGCGCAGTGCCTCCCCCCACTTGCCTCGTCTGTGCAAGGCACGGACACCAGTGGGATCGCTGTTCTAGCGCCACCTTCGAAGACGGTAGAGCCCTCCACGTCTCGGTGCAGGGCCCCGACCTTCTTGTGGTTCGAGGAGGGCAAACACTATGCCGTTCCTGGAACACAAAAGGTCCCGCCTCCTGCTGCCAGCACGAGCCGGTGCTCCATGCCCACTCCTGCTCTTTCTGTGGTGCCAACGAGCACCATGCATTCAGCTGGACCTGCCGTCGTATCCCGCCCATCTGAGTCTCCCGGAGACGCTTCGAATTTCTTGGCAACTCTTGCTTCCCAGACACAATCGCAGATTCATACCGAAATCTTGAACCGTATTACGACGCCCTACAATGCAGATGCCCTGGATTTCTTCTTGCAAAAACACAACCTCGTCGAGGCCCATCCCAACGTTACCCAGAAATTGCGCTGTGGTTTTCAGATGGGCGACTTCCCGTCTCCGTGAAACTGTCATCTTCAAGAATCACCTGTCAGCCGCATCTCATGGTCCCTTTATCGACTCATATCTTCTTGACGAGGTTGCCGCGCGACGCATGAGCGGTCCCTTCACACAGGCAGACACCGAAACAATCCTGCAGGGCTTTTTCCAGTGCTCCCCAATCATCATCGACGTCCAGCTGCAAGGACCGGGTGAACCGGACAAACTCCGTTTATGTCGCCATCTCTCAAAAGGGGACAAGATCCACCCCTCCACCAACCACTTCGTCGACAAAGAAAAGTTCCCAACGAGGTTCGGTACCGCTGCTGAGGTCTCCGAAATAGTGAGTCTATCTTTATTCCTCCGTCCCACATGTTCGACATGTCGAACCTCCTGCCTTGTCGGCGATCCCCCCGGGCGACATCTCGCTCTCAGCTGAGACCCATATGTCCTTCCGGACTCCCCTTTCTTTGATGATGGAGGCGGTGTTGTTCCGTGTCCACGCCGACCATGCGAGCTGCCCGCTGAGGCATTTCCTCTCATTTCCATGGGTCGGTGGGTGTCCGCACCCACGCACCCTGTGCGGACCCCTCGGTTTGTCCTTTTTCACGGGTCAGTGGGCGTCCGTGCCCCCACACCCTCCGCGCAGATCTTGGGCTTTCAGCCTACGGATGGGTCGCCAGGCGCACGTGTCCATGCTCCCCCGCGCCGGCCTCACTTACTTGCGCCGAGGGTCGTTCGGCTCCTCGCCACGCCTCCCCGAGTTACGCACTACGCGCCTTCGCAGGCCTCCGGGCCTTCCAACTCGATCGGGGCTGCGGGTGTTCACGTCCGCGTGACCCCCTCCTCTTTCAGTACTACTCCACATGCCCCGTGTCGTCGAGTACTCCCAGACGCGCACGCATCCCGCCGTCTCGCATCCGGCTCGTCATGCGACCGTAAGGCTCCAACCGTTCTGTTGAATCTGAGAAAACAAAACGGAAATGGTAAGAAAATTGTTAGAAACGGTTAGAAACCGTTTTCAAACGGTATTTTGAGCCAGTGCGCATCCTGACTATAATTCGGAGTACCTGGTGTCGTATGACAGGTATATGTTTGGCATATGCTATTGAGACATTTGGAACAGGTATTCTAGATGCCCCAGAGGCATTTCGGATGCGGTGGAGCATTGTCTAGCTTTGACGCACATGGGGCATAAGCACCTCATATCCAACATTCAGTCAGTAAATCAACCTGATATGCGAGGGAGAGGTCAGCACTGGGTTTTATTAGCACAAATCACTCATTTGCACCTGAAGAGTTCATTGGAAATAGGTTAAGTGCCTCCCTTGGTGTCCGGAAATTGAAATACCACAAACCATTTGCAAACAGTTTCTGGAACCGTTTGTCAAGTCCCGCGAACGAAACAGAAATAAAGACGCTTTTAACCATTCACAAACGTTTGCGAACGGAAATAGTTGGAGCCTTACGCGACCAGTCCCACGTAACATACTTACATGTCCCCTTCGCAGATCGTCCACGCTCCCCTGGGAGCGCAGGCGATGGTCCTGGACATTGCTAAATTCCACTGGACCTGTCCCATCCACCCGGCGGACAAGCCTTGGTTCGTTCTTCAGGGCCCCCAGGGGTTCTACATAGAACATAACTGCCCGTTCGGCTGTGCGTCGTCTGGCAGCAACGCCGGCTCAATCGCCTCACCTATTGTCGAGATTTGGGAACATGAGGGCGTGACCCCTCAGAATCGTTACGAAGACGATCTGCTCCCCTTCCGCTTCCCTATCTCTCCGCGTTCGCACGTTTATGTCCTCCTTCGAGAACCAGCCTTGCCAGATCCATGACGTCGACAAGCTCCATGGCTCCCTTTGCCACATCACCTTCGTGCATCCCCTTGGTCGCGGCCACCTCGCCTCCCTCTCCAATTCTTCTGCCTCCTTCAAAGGCAACATCTACCAGAAGTGTCACCCCCACGGCTCCAAAGGCCTTTGGCCGGATTTGCATTGGTGGGCAGATACCCTCTTGCGGATCGGCAGTGACACGGCCCCTCATAGCGCATGGCCCCCCCCCTCGACCATGGCATCTTCGTCGACGCCTCCACTGACTGGGGCATCGGCATTTTGATCGATGGCCACTGGGATGCTTGGTGTGGCGTTGGCAGCTGGAATACTGGCAAAAGGCACATAGGCTGGTTGGAGTCGATCGCCCTCAAGCTCGTCATCTACTGTGGTGGAAGAGGCAGGCGTCTCTGATGCCTACCTTCTGGTTCATTCCGATAACCAGGGGGTCATCAGCGCCTTTGACAAAGGATGCAGTCGTAATTTCGAGATCAATCTCTCGATCCAGCACACCCATTCGGTCCTGGCGGCTCATAATATTACTCTTACTTTACTCTACGTACCGTCCGCGGTCAACCCTGCAGACCCTATTTCTCGTGGCATCCTAGGCAGCTGCACGGTCACGCTTACTGGTCACGCTTCGCTCTCCCTTCTGAACTTACTCCCTACTTCGTACATGTATAAGTTCGTATAGTTGTGCTGCATCCTAACCTCTGGGTTCCTCAACCTCGACACGTTCAGGTTTAATTATCCGTTTGTCCCCCCAAAACCCGCGGCCCAGTTGTTGGACACAGCCACCTGCGCTACCGACCCGATGTCGACCGCCCACTCCGGTTTCTTCCTCCTCCTGCCGCAACGCTCCACCAGACAATCCCTGTGCCCCTGGCCCTAGCATTGCCGTGTCTCCCTAGGTTCTTGTCTAAGCCATTCCACCCCACGGCCCCCTCCATACCGGCGCCTGACGCGCACATCACCTTTCCTGCCGCCGCATCTTCGCGCCCGTCCAATAACCCGTTGAGGCCACGCAAGGTCCCGCCTGCTCCACGCAGATTACCACCAGCCAGAACTGTCCAGGCGAACCCCCAGTCCTTGCATGTGTCCTCGAACTCTTCCACTGCCAAACCCAAGCCGCGTAAACCGAAACAGGGCTGCGAAATCGATAATAATGAGCTCCGCCCACACGTACTTGCCGAGGACCGCTTGCGGGTGTGGAAGGCTCCGTTCTCCCTTGAATGCGACACCGTTTTCCGCGAAAACCTACCTGCCTGAGGTAGTGGAGAAGACATATGCAGCCCTCTTCACCTCTTACATGCCCAAAACCCACTCTAACTATGCCGCTGGATTACTCCGGTTCCACCAATTCTGTGATCTGCACTTTATCCCCGAGCGGGCCAGAATGCCCGCATCTCATTTCCTCCTCGCTGCCTTCATAGCCAATCACGTCGGCACGGTCGGTGGTGGAACAGTAAAGTCTTGGATGTCTGGACTTGAAGGCATGGCACGACCTAAACGGTGCTCTCTGGGAGGGCGAAGACCGCTGGGTCGAGCTGGCTAGATGCACCGCTAATAAGGAGGGCACGGGTTTCAAGCGGGCATAACGAGACCCAGGTAACAATCGAGCATTTGATCGCTCTCAGAAATGCCTTGGCCATCTCCTGCCCTTTTGACGCTGCCGTCTGGGCCACCGCTACCGCGGCCTTCTGGGGCTGCCGCCGCCTAGGAGAACTCATTATTCCCTCAGCCAAAAAATACGACACGAAGTATCACGTCTCGCCTGCCACACACATCAAATGTATCGTTCCCTGCGTCCTCTTCACATGCCACGGCGGTTCTCATCCCATGGACCAAGTCGACCCGGGAGCACGGCGCCACCATTACCCTGACCGATCGCGCCGACGATCTCTGCCCCTCCAGAGCCCTCAGAAACCATTTTCTGGCCAATAAACTCATACCGGTGCATGCTCCCCTCTTTACCTTTCAAAATGACGCCGGTAACTGGTCCCCCATGACCAAGGACTGGTTCCTAGGCAGGTGCTTCCCGATCTGGAAGGCAGTCAACTTGCTCGCGGTCTTTGGACACAGCTTCCATATCGGCGGTTCCATGGAGCTCCTCTTGGCTGGTGTCCCCTGCGACATCGTCGCTGCACTGGGCAGCTGGACGTCCTTGGCTTTCCTTCTTTACTGGAGAAAGATTGAGCACATTGTGCCCATGAACGTCGATAAATCCTATGACAAGAATAAACTTGACGAGGTAGCTAAAGCTTTCGAGGCCTTCCGCATCTTCAACGGCATTTCCATTCAAAGTGCCGATCTCGATATCTAGCCGATCCGCTCGTCCACCTTCACGTCGTCGATAGTCAAATTGCACAATACATTCACAGTTCCAAATCCATACATGTGCCCATCGCTCAGCTCTTGTGTGGGGAAGCCGGCACGCGCCTCCGGCGCATCGCCAACTGGTGAGCTTCGCTCTGGGGTGGATGAGTTGGCGACGTGCCTTCGGCAGTGCTCTGCATTCCCTCTGGGGGCTCTCCTCTCGTCCAGAGCCGTCGGCCTCCTGCTCGCATCTTCCCCCTCGCGGCGGCGCACAGTGCGACTTCCCCAGTCGCGTCTCGCAGTCCGCCGCAGGTGGCCGAGCGGGGCTCTTCCCCCCGCACTACGAAACAAGATATTCACCTATGTGATTTGTTTCGCGTGCTCGGAGCCGTCGCCTAGCGACGGCTCCCTCTCTCCTCTCTCTCACCAGCTCGATGGAGCACCTTAGCTTATGCTGCTCTTCGATTTGTGCTTACAGCTGTTTGCGGCTGTCCCTACTCCAACGACTGTCATGGCTCCACCTCTACTAGTTTTCCTTCTTCGTTTTCAACATATTTCTGGTGCAGAAACTTGGCCATCCTACAGAGTATTGAAATACCATCCCATTCGTGGGTGCAACAAGGTGTTGCAATCAGGAGGAGGAAGTGAAGGGTTGCGTGGTGGGAGTGCCGAGTTGATAGCTGAAGATGCAGAAGCAAACAGTGGTAAGCACAAATCGAGCACCAACATTTCGCTCCATCCATACAAACTTTTGAAAAGCACTGTAGCAAAATCCTGAATTTGTACCGGAATTGTCCCCAATCACCGTTCCGAAATTGATTCTACTGCTTAATGTCAAGGCTTCGAGCGTTGACATTCCATGCCGTTCCCGCTGTTAGATTGGATTATGTGATCTCACAGAAATTTTTACTTCTAGTTGAGAAGTTGGTGTTGTGTCCCATTCGAGCACAAAGCCCCATGGTTGAGAAGTTCTTGAATATCTGATCATCGCAGCAGGAGAGCAGGCAATTACTTAAAGACTTTGAAATTACGATCTGAGTTAACCGAGCCACCACATCGAAAATTCTCGATTTCTGCTGTTTCTGTTGCTGCTCTGTGTTTCTTCTGATATTTCTGGGCTATTGGCTTGTGCTGTGGTCTACTACCTTCCTGGGGCCGGCTTGACTCACAGAACGACAAAGAATCGGTTCTTGACTTTGTTTGGGGTCTTCCTCGTGGGATCCCTGGCTGTTTCCGAGTGCCTTCGGCTTGATGGCGCCGTGGAGTGAGTGGAGATGGGGCAGGAGCTCTCCGTGAGGTGCCTGCGACCGCAACCGATGAAGTGTTTGAGGTCCCTAGAAGTGGCAGAATTTGCATGTTATACCTGGCGGCCATCGCTTCAAACCTGTGTCATCGACCGCCTATGGGTAATTGCATGGCGTGGAACCGCATGAGAAGGGTACAGCCGTTTCGCCGCCGTTTGGGCGCTTTGGAGTTTTTGTGGGCATTTCGGCGCCGTCAGCCATTCTGCCTCATTTGACCCCCAGGATTTGTTATCCAGAACTGTCACTGGGTTGCTCTCCGTGTTTCTTCGTGTTTCCCCTTTGGACGTGATCTGCGCTGGCTGGCTGTCCTTAATGTTTTGTGCACCGTGTTCTTCTCCTGCTCCCTGCTTCCGAGTGTCCACTCGACTGGCTTCCAATGGGGAAAAGACTGTTTTGTATTCTTGTTGCGCGGTGTCGTGTGTATAAGTTGTTATACTAGAGGTGCGCTGGAAGTGACGTTATTCGAGTGATTCTCTATTGGTTTGAAATGTACTGTATCGAAGGTTTGTTACTAGAATGATGTGATATCGCTTCTAGTAGGGAAGGGGGTTGGGTGTGTGCGAATCAGGGATTAATAGGATTTGTAGGTAGTTTCGAAAGAAGGTAAATGTGTGTACGTAGTGAGGGACGTGCACAAAAGTAAGGGGTAGCTAGTAGATAGGTGATCTACGTAGACGCGGGTGCTCGTATGGATGTAACTAAGTGAATAGGTACGTGCAGTAGAAGTATTACCGACAATGAGGAGGGTTGCTCAGGTATCGTATGCCAAGATGAACAAACCTACTTACTCGCAAAAAGGATTATACTGCGTAAGCTTTTACCGATTTATCCTGGGTGTCCAGTAGGGCTGCTCGGGTATCGTAGACCAAGGTTGAGTAGACCTGCTCAATTAAGGAAGATTGTTTCGAAAGACTATAAGGGGGCGATCGGGTATCTTATGCCAAAGTGATCGTTCCAAATAGAAAAAGAAAGAGCCAATGGGATGGCGATCCGATTACAACGTTGATCGTGAGGGTCCCTCGGGTATTGTATGCCGAGTGAAGGAACCTAACGCTCGTGAAAGACGCTCTCGGTGCAAGCGCTTAGTGTAGCTTAATGACAAATAAGCTGGTCTCTAAACCAGCTCAAGTGACCAAAGACGAGTAAACAAACAAACAAACAAATGTAAACTTAAAGTGCTAGTGACGGATTTCTTCTATTAATAGCTACAGTACAGGTTGCTTATATACTAAAATCCCCATCAATTATGAGTCAGCGCGAATTGACACTCTGAGTCATTTCCAGTCATTCTGAGTCATCTTTTCCCTAGAAACCTGATCCCAACTGTCATAGTTGCTACGATACCTGATTGTTGTGAGGCATTCGACAGCTTTGTAATCATTAAAAGTGGTCTGATTCTAAGATTAGTATTTATGAAAATTGGCCTGATTCTGTGATTAGTAATTACGAAAAAGTGGTCTGATTTCTGTAATTAAGAAAGTGGTCTGATTTCAAGAATTAGTAATTGCAAAAAGTGGCATGATTCTGGATTGTTCCCATGAGCGTGAGAGATTGAGGGTTCTGAATATTCTATCGATGATTTTGTCTTGGCGCTGGTCGTAGAATAATTCGGTCTTGTCTCTAAACACTTTTGAGACATGACAGCGGCACCTCGTATTGTGTGCCTGCCCCATACAATTTCTCGGTCGCCATTCTGCCTCGCTTGACCCCCAGGATTTGTCATCCAGAACCGTCACCGGATTGCTCTCCGCATTTCTCCGTGTTTCCCCTTTGGACATGATCTACACCGGCTGTCCTGAGTTTTATGCCCAGACTAACAAAGGTCACCAGTGTACATCCACTGTCACCGGTAATCAGTGTGATATGATGAATATGATGGATAAGATAATGCGGATCAGTGATGCCCACTGTAATGCCACGATGAGTCATCAGCATCCT
The DNA here is from genome assembly GCA_029282285.1 of Mycena rebaudengoi. Lineage (NCBI taxonomy): Eukaryota > Fungi > Basidiomycota > Agaricomycetes > Agaricales > Mycenaceae > Mycena > Mycena rebaudengoi. The sequence goes on from JARJCX010000024.1 coordinate 737,852, forward strand.
TTGGATTTATCACTGCATCCAGTGGAGTGCACTGTACGGAATCAATTCAATGGATTCCACTGGATTTCCACAATTTGAAATTCAGGAGGGGGCTCAAACAGAGCAGTGAATTTCAGTGGATATCCCTTCAGATCCAGTGTATTTAAACTAACTAAGACTTTGTGGTCCACGTTTTAATGCTCCTCTGGTGGAGAAATAATTGGTGAAGTAAGAGGAGGAAAGCTTTACTGCTGTTTTGGAAGAAAGTAGAGATCACCAATTCATGTGTTGTGTATTCTTCCTTAACAACGGTGAATTTCAGCAAATATCCCATCAGATCCATGCTCAGGGTACAGTGGAAGTCAGTAAATATCCCCTAAAATCCCGTGAGATCCAGTGTATTTGTTGGTTGAGGGTACAGTGAAATTCAGCAAATATCCCCTCTAACTGCGGTCATATCCGGCATATTTATTTATGCTCGGGTTACAGTGAAATCCAATATATGTCCCACAAACTCCTGTGTATTTCCTTCATGATCAAGTGGTTAGCTGGATATCCTGTGTAGATCAACGATGCTTGGTGGAAATCCTGCAATATACGGTCGGTTTATGAAGTAAATACAACAAAATTTATGAAAATGCTGTCACATTTAGTGGATTTCCGCCCAGAGTTCACTGGATTGCACAAGATATCTGTTGGAATTCAGAACATGTAGAGCACATATTAAGTGCAAGCCTAACCATTTATTTACAAATGGCTGTAGCAGTAGATATGGGCATGGGTGCAGTGCAGTTCATTGGATATGTCAAGATCCGGTGGAGGTGGCTGAATGTGAGGACCTGCCACTGAAATCCACTGTATGCGCAGTGGAAATCCAGTGGAGTTCGGTGGCTCGGACCAGCTTTGCCGGTCCGCGCATATTACTGGCTGTCCTTAACGTTTCCCTGTTTCCGAGTGTCCGCTCGACTGGCTTCCAATGGGGAATAGACTGTTTTGTATTCTTGTTGAACATGGCACCTTGTATTGTGTGCCTGCACCATACAATTTCTCGTTGACTGGGTCCTGCCTCGCCTTTGGTACTTGTCTCAGGTTTACCTTTTTTATGCTCCGATCTCCAAATATCCATCTTTCGAGATGATATTTCATTAGCAGTGGACCTTCCTTGGAAGTTGAACACACTGACTTGTTGCTGCATGCATTCTGCAAAGGGACAGCCGTACAACGACTGACTGTGACTGGTGGAATGCAGGGAATTTTTAACTGGGAGGAGGGAACTCCTCCCGTACACTTGCGCACTCCGCTTGTGGTCAGGTCCCACGAGGTTATAACCGCATGTTCTGCCATACAAGCAGTCAGCCAGCTTACAGTAAGCCCTAGTATGCCCGACCCCCTGGAATGGTGTGTGCTCCGTTGACATCTTGTAGTCTATGTAAGGATAACCACCTGTACATTACTACCCGTTTGTCTTCGGTAAACTCGTTGTTCAGACATTTGGATCACGCAAGTATAATATATCCCCCCACCCCAGAGAACCGAAAGGGGTTCGCATAAGTGACCTAGAGAATCCGAGAATGTATGTTATCAACTTCGCACATACTTTTAAGCACACCGCGTCTCAGCCATGGTAAGGTATTAAATATTTATCAGCATATGGACCACGAAGTCTGGGTAGATTCTGGTAGGTCATGGATGTAGAACTCATACTACTCGGTCTTGACAGACAGAAATAATTTATTATGAAAACTTATGTAATAAGGATCGTCCCTTTCAAAACTCAGATCACCCTATTTCTCAGTTTTTGAGACTAGTGACGCTGATCGTTGAGGGGCTTTTTAGTGGCTGTGTTGTGATAAATTGGGGGCAGTGCTTAAATTTGATTCAAATATTTGCAGTCTTTTTAGTGGCTGTAATGTTTACTGATGTTATTTTCCATCAAACGGGATTTTTCACCAAGTAAAAAAACTTTTTGTTCTTTTCTGTTGGCCAATTTCCGCCGTCAAGATGCCACTCTAGCTCAGCAACCATCGAATATGGTCCTTTAGACAATTGCAACTGTGTACTTTGGCTACAGTATTCCCCCACTCCTTGAGTCAACCCCGCTCCTTGCGTCACTAACAGTAAAAGTTGCTCAATTCTTGCTTGATCTTCAAGATTTCTATATAGAATTCTTGGTCCATATTGGGAGCATCTTCGGTCCAAAGTATAGGCCGGTGGGACGGGAACTCCCCGAGCAATCCGGGCGCTTACCCCAAATTTGACAAATTTGGTGATTTGAGCACTTTTGCGACCCCAATTGTACCGTAAATTGGGCCAAGAATTACAAATGTAACTAGCTAGCCACATTCTATAGGATAATACCTACCAAACTTGCCTTTGGTCCGGATGGATTGCACCAAAATTGAGCCTGTACGAGCGTGATTCAAGATGCGGTTGTTTGCAGCGTGACACACCTTCCGTTTGTTTATCTCGACATCTTCACATCACTTCACACCACGTCCCGGCATCTTTATAGAACGCCTGGACTGCGATGGTTGGGCGTGCGCTGTCAGAACACGTCAAAAAGGCCAAAAGGAGACGCGCCGACAATGCTAGGATGCAAGAGGCCGTTGACGCGTTCCATCAGAATCGGGAGCGCCCAGAAGCGATGCGCGAGTCGGAGAGGGAGCTGGCTCGAAGATTCGATGTTTCTGTGGACACACTGCGACGTCACGCTAATGGCGGTGTGTCAATGAGCGCGTTTAACGCGTCGAAACAAAAACTCTCACCTCCTGAGGAACGCGTCGTCGTCGACCACATCTGCGCGTCTGCGGATCGAGGATTCCCATTGACCCATAAAGGCCGTTGTTGCCCACGCGAATGCCATAATCGAGGCTCGGGGTGGGGAAATCATTGATCCCGAGTCGAATTGGATTGACCGTTTCGTGAGCCGGCATCGCGAGGAGCTCCAGGCACACTGGAGCAGACCCCTAGACACCCAACGGGCACGGGCTCTGAATCCCGCGGCAGTTGCACATTGGTTCGCGCTGGTGAAGGAGCATATAGCCGATCCGGATCTTCGTCCTGAGGATGTGTACGGAATGGATGAAAGCGGATTCGCGCTCGGGGATCAAGGCCGTCAGCGTGTCATTGGGCGCCGAGGGACGAAGGTGCAACATAAACAGGGTGGGGGAGACAAGGAGAACGTCACCGTAATTGTTACCATCTGTGCCGATGGGACATATCTCAAGCCGACAATCATCATGAAGGGCCAGCATCTACAGAAGAAATGGGGTGAGAACAATGTAGCTGGCGCGTCGTGAGTGTCTGCATCGTCATCTTGTTTTGATCCAACTCACCGGCAATCCAGTATTGCATGCTCCCCGAATGGATGGATAGATTCAGAACTGGCACATCTATATGTGGTCAAGGACTTCGAACAACAGACACGAGAGAAGGCGGACGGACGTACCCGAGTACTAATCCTCGATGGCCACAATTCCCACCATGACCCTGAGCTCCTGCGCTTCGCAGCCGAGCACAACATCATCATTCTCGGGTATCCACCACACTGTACACACGCACTTCAAGGCCTTGATGTTGTGTGTTTTGCACGCATGAAGCAAATCTGGAAGGAGGAAATAGAAGCATTTGAGCGACGCACAGGCCGGAAAGTAGGGAAGGGGGACTTCGCACTGGTGTGGGGAACAGCATTTGCACGCGCATTTACGGTGGAAACGGTGAAGGCGGCGTTCCGGGCAACAGGTGTCTTTCCCTTTAACCCGGAAATCATCACGGCTGCCCAGATGAAGCCCGCCGAAGCGACCTCGACCCACGCTGCCTTCCCGCTCCAGCAGTCGAGTCCGGTGCGGGCAGTCATGGCTGCATTCCATCACTATCAGCCGACGGCCTTCGAGCTTGATGAAGATACTTACACCATCGTGGGGTCGAGTCGTAGCGTCGCAGGGCCAAGCGGCAGTGGACACACCCGGGAATCTGGAAGTGCAAGTCAGCCAGTTACACCAGCGAGACGCGCTCGGGATCCTAATATCGATCCCTCGCTTTACACACCTAGCAAGCGGATGCGCATGATGACGAGCGCGCTTGGAGCGACTGCCTCCGGCAGTTTCCTCATCTCCAATGCCCCTGTAACCTCCCTTTCCCACATTGCCCCTCCCGTCCTTGAGCGACCACAAATTCTACCGACACCGAATTGGGATCTTCTCCGTGAAAGCCGTCCTGAAGATATTGAGATGTTGTCAGCACAAGCTCTACGAGAACGGGTCAACAGGCTCACCTCAGCACTTGTCCTGAGCCAGCAGCAGCTCGTCATGCGCGAGGGGATGATTGAGGCAGCAAACGCGCAGCTTGTTGTGCAAAACATATTCGTAGGGTTACAGTCGGAAGCCCTGCATGCAAAGGAGAGCAAGAAGTCGAAAAAGCGTGAGAAGGTCAAGGTCTTTGTGGATGGCAAGGGGAGGCATCTCACCGACATGGAATTCATCGACTCGTTGGAGAGGGAAAAGGCGGAGAAGGCGGCAGAGGAAGTTGCGAAGGCAGACCGGGCCCAGGCAAGAGAAGATAGAAAGGCTGCCAAGGCAGAGTTGGAGGAGAGGTGGAAGAAGATCAAGGCTGACCACCTCCAGGCCGTCGTGCAATGGGAGACGCGATGTGCGACGTTGATAGCAGGTGGTGGTGTGCGCAAAAAAGATCTCCCGAAAAAGCCCAAACGGCCCAAAAAGCCGGAGCTGCCAAAGGACGACGACAGCGACAATGATTCCAGTGGGTCTGATAGCGAGTAGAGTGTAGAATGGCCGCTAACGAGCAATGGAATGGGGTGTGGCGGCGATGTCACGGAAGTCACAGGCTTGACGCAAGGAAAGGGATCTGTGACATTTCGACGTTTTTCACGGAACCCTCTCAATAATATCTACCACCAGTTCGAAACATATGATCTCGTGTATTAACAGTCTAAACTACCCTTGGAAACTTCCTACCTACTCAGTTTTAGCAAAAGTCACACGGTCTTTCAATAATTCACGGATTTCAATCCGCTGTCGCAAGGAGTGGGGGAATACTGTACCTAGCTGCATCAATTTATTTGGAATACCTGTGGTCCTGTCGGAAATATGACGTCCTTTAAGAGAGGGGTTCGATCCGGTCCGATCCGAAATCAGGTCTATTCCGCGTATGGCACACCGATTCAGTGGTCTTACTTTTTTTACTATTCGCTAGAGAGAGAGTGGTATGTGGAAAGCACTGATCAAATAGCTGCCCTGATTTTAGTGCATTCAGAACGGGCCACCATGGCTGAAAGGTGTGTGCCAAGTGCAGTGTGCAGCTGATCGGCCCGTTTTGTTGTTCGTTGTGGACTGTCATCCCGTGTGGCATCGATGCTCGTAAGCCTGTAATACATATTCTGTTTGTTGTTTCTATCCTTGAACTTCAGCCACTGTGATACCTACACCGCCAACGGTCACACACGTAGCCCCCAGCTGGAACCGATATGCTGGACACATGTTGAGAAAAGGTGGGTACATCATCTTGAATGCTGGATTCCAGCCGATTACGCAATGGGTCCACACTGGACCCACGTCGGAATGGCGGCCAGCTGAGCGTCAACCTGGCCACCACCTGGCCTCCATTCTGCATAGCACAGGTTCATCTTTTCTTTTATTTTGGGCGGACGGCCAAATTATTGGTAAAAATCACATATATTGTAGTTTGTAGATATAACATGTAAAACAGTACACGAAGTCTCGAGATACTGCGTACTGGACGTGCGTAGTCAATGAGTTGCAGGGATTGGAAAAGAGTGTGAAAGGTATCAAGCCACCAAGTCCCAGGACTCAGAGAAATAGAGTGTCCATGTGCGTCTTGTTCTTTAACATTGTGGAGCCGTCAGGCGGGTTGCAGGATGTTCAGCGTCGGAAACTGGATGGAGGGCTGCGCGGGTTGCCATGTGGACTTGAATATTGCGGCCTGAATTTGCAGGCGGTCTTAGTCTTAAAATATTCGACTGGCTTGTTTGTGTTGCAGGGCGATGTGGTATTGCCAGAGCATCGGGATTTGTTACATGGTGCCATAGCCTTAAGGCCTTGAGGATTGCCAGTGTCTTGTCCATGTCTTCTCGCCCTGTTTGCAGAGAGTTGCTGTCTTGCGTTGTGTCGCCCGCCTTGTCTTGAGCGCGGCGGGCTTGGATTTTGGTATGTAGCGAGGTTGCACGGCGAAGAGAGCGGCGGCGAAGAGAGTGGCGGCAGTCGGGAGTGATGAGCCGGGAACGATAGCAACCCAGATGATAAAGAGGAAGAAGATGATATTGAGGAGATAAGAAGGCACCTTCTTGTACGTGTCCTTGAGCCACTCTTCGTCTTCCTTGAGCACATTGACTAGATCTGGACTGCATGGAAGATTGTTGCTCTACATTCTGAAGCACGAGTGGCGGGAGAGCAAGCACAAGTCAGAGTCCAGAGAAGGGAGGATACTTGAGGCGGAGGAGGGCGGAAGCGACATGGGCGAAGAGAGCAAGCGACCAACATGGCGGCTGTGCAGCACGTGTCTATATATCAGCACCAAACAATCGTGCACAGACCACTTAGCGCTCTGACTTTAAGTTTATGATCTGAGACGACATTCTCCGCTGGAGTCGATGAAAATTCAAACCAATCTTGCATGGATGATCCATTATATTTGTGAGCCGCCACTGGCAGAGTAGTTCTTGCATTGCCTGCTTGCCATCCTAGCCGTGAGTCTGTGATAGCTTGAATTGGTCGCAGCCGTATTCAATGATAAAGTTCAGATTCTGATTCGTTCGTGCTACCCAGGATGCTGTGGTAATATTCGATGCATTTATTGCATTTATTCAAAAACATATTTTATGGCGGCCAGTTGACGAATTCTATGGGGACTATGGGCCTGACAGCTGGTCCCCAGCTTCTACCCAGCGTGTACTCAGCTGAGATATTCAGCTGTTAGCCAGCTAGAATATTGTCGGACACCACCTGTGCCAAAAATGGCACCCACCTGCGGGATCCAGCTGGCTGACACATGTGGGCACTTTGGCGGTGTACTTGAAATACCGAAATGAGAAGGGAGATCACGTGTACTTGCTCACCCTCTGTTGCCCTCCGTTGCTAACAGGGCCATACAGCGTGTCTCTTCACTCTCGTTCAGGTGCGGAAATAGTTAGTCCTTCGCCTATTACACTGTAGCCTGAGAGAGATAAATTGAATTAAATCAAGAGCTATCTTCTGCCATTTCTCGTGGAACCTTTGGGAAACCTGAACACTTTGTATTTCGGCACATTCCGTCGGTAGTTGCCGAAAGTCGCGAGAGCTGCCGTCTGTAACTGAACGGGCCGTCCTTGAAGGACCTTCCTCTTGAGATTGGTATTTTCACTGAATATAGAAAAGCTCTTTGTTCTCTTTATCATGTCTGAAGGGCTCCCAGCCAAAAATTTGCGCGGAACATATTACGGTCAAGCTACAGTAGCTTAGAATCCCGTGTGTATTTCCTTCAGGCTTCGTCGACTGACTTCCTACTATTTATTCTGTTTGCCTCTCTGTCCAATAATCATATGAATTCTACCAATATTGAATGAAATATTGGCAGTTATTGGAAAAGGAGGTCTCTGTCTCTCCCGGTTCGATCAGTTGTCGGACCATTCCGGAGCTGTATGCCGCCCACCAAAATCTGTGCACTTACTGTGCGCATTCACCGTTTGCTCAGTTTTTGTTACACACCTTTTTGTGAGTGTTGGTTCCTATAAAAAAATCTGAATAGTGGTCGGAATTTATAGCGGCAGCGGCGGGTGACTGAATTTGTGGGGAGTGAGGGGGCTTTAAGCTTCTTTAGCATTCGCAGGCCGGGGCTGTGAACTAACCTAATTTGTGTGACATAATTCGTTGTTTTATTGTTCCGTCGCGGTATTCTGCAACCATAAGACCTCTGTTCCCAAAGCTTTGAAGGGGTGTTGTTTAATGGTATACAAAAATTGTTTACTGACCAGAATAATTTTACGAGTGTCTTCAAGTAGTAATCCAAGCTTCAGCTTGTGCCGTGAATTTGCAACACATCATTATGCAGCCAATGGTATGTTTATTGACCAAAAGGAAATTGTACAGAGTTCACGCATCAGGTTTTGATTTATGTTGCACCCGGAATTGACGTGGAGTGTGGTATGTGCTGTACTATTGTACCCTATGGGTCTGGATCGGAACTGCCCTGTCTAGCTGGAACGACTTTTTCTGATTTTATTCTGTGCATCGTTGCCCCCGGTATCCTCCGGCATTAATTAATACATGTCTGATGCATGTACGTGCAAAAGAACTAAGAGATTAGGTGAGGGGAAAGTATGGTTAGCTCGTTGCCGGGTGCGTTGATGAGAGGGTAATATGGAATACTACCGAAATTCTCCATGTCCGCTTATTCCGAAGCTCCGAAAAAAATCAAGCATATTCTTACACAATAAAAAAAGGTTTCTGTCTCTTCGGAATCTGTTTCCAGAACGCTGTGCCTACGGCTTGAGCGAGAGAGCCACATCGTCACTGCATGTCACAGCCTTGATATGAGTTTGACATGTCACGCGTTTTGCACCACCCTGCGCAGGGCATGGGCACATCGTTCAGTGAACATATTCTGAGGAGGCAGAAACTATTTTTTATTGTTTAAGAACACGCCTGAATTTTTTTGGGGCTTCGGGATCTGCGAACACAGAGAAAGTGCATAATATTCCATATTACCCTCTGATCACCATGCCCGGCAACGAGCTATCTATGCATTCCTCTCTCCGAATCTCTTAGTTCTTTTGCACATACATGCATCAGACATGTATTAATAAATGCCGGAGGATACCGGGGGCAAAAGTGCGCAAAATAAAATCAGAAAAAGTCGTTCCAGCTAGACAGGGCAGTTCCAGACCCATAGGGCACAATAGTACACAAGGAAGCCTGATATCTCAATCTGTCGGCTAGTAGAGCTACACACAACATTGCACAGTGTCACAGTATATCGACCAATTCACACATACAACCACCTACAGCGGCGTTGATACAGAATACATCTACTCTAAACCCTTCTTTTTTGGATAATGAATTTGTTCATCATTGCTATTACATACAAAAATTAAGTACGAGGTCATGCCGGGTGCAGCCACGGCCCACTACCCCAAGTGTATCGATGGGGTCTAGAACCCCACATCGAGACCGAAGTAACAATTTGTCTGTCGACCCATATAAAACCTCTCGCCGCCGCCGCCCCCTTTATGTAATTTTCTCGCGAATCCGGTACCATTTGCTGCCCTCGATGCTCTCTAGCTCTTGGTTGAACCAGTAACGAGCACGGGAAAGCTAGAGAACCATTCCTTCTGGATGTTTTTATCTCCAAAGCGCGGCCGTCGGATCGGCGGCAGTGCGCAGTTGAAGCTTCGCGTTCACCTTCTGGCGTCGTTCTCGCAGGGATCTCACATTCAGATCCCGACCCCACCTTTCATCGGACGCTGTCCGCTTCTAGTTTTCTCTCATATCTCTAGTATCTCCTCCCTCGCAATGAAATTCTTGTTTTATCCATCTCTATCGATAAGTCATCAACTGTAGGCTCGATCCTTCGCGGTGGTGAGCCAGCTTTACTATGCCGGAAGTGTTCCGAATGTCCGACCAGCGGTGCCTCTTCGTCTCCTCATCTAGCGGCTGAATATTCCTTGCAGAAAATAGCTCTCCGAGGTTGTGTTCCCCGGTGAACGGAGAAGTATTTTCGGTGCTACGCCCCATTCCCACGCGCACGAGTATGAGCGTCGGCACTATGTTCTGAGGTTCTCATCAGATACTGAGCTTGAAGATGGAATATAAACTGACAACGCCTAGCTGAACCAGGCCCCACCCCACGCCGATGAATATTGTTCCCTGCACATGTTGAATTCTGTGGGCATCCATTATAACGAGTGCAGACTCACGAATGCAGTTCCGGTGTTGAGCGTGGCAGAGATGACGTAGATTATAGCACAGACACAGTATAGCAGACCAGACTCCATTCTGTGCAGGTTTGTCAGAACATCTCGGGTTTCTGAGAATCACATAATTCACGCACATGATAGCAACGGCAGTATCGTACTGTTTCCGAAATCGCTGTCCGGTGGCAATCTTGTCTTCCCGCCGTATGTACCATATTCGACCAGCTGGATGGCTTGGTCAGTACCCGAACCATCCTCCAAGCGGTGAAAACATCCGCTCACCGGTAAGACACATTAACAGGACATTTGTCGCAGCACCCATACTGAATGGTACTCTTGGGTCAACGGACACACCCAATTTTATTATCCCGTAGTAACCTAGCCCAGAGATACACCCGACGGCTGATCCAAAATGTGCATTGAGTTCGAGTACATGACGGGTTGATAATGAGAAATAAGAGCCTACTCACCGACGGTGGCTAAGATCAAGATGGCAGGTAGGACAATGATTTTCCTATGGGATCCCCAGATAACATAACAACGGTACAACTTCAGTGAATCTCAGTTGAGAGCGAGATTAGAACTGGGCTGAGAGCTTACGAAGACCAAGTCCGTCACCAAGCTAGTTGTTCTGTCAGAAAGATTTTATCGGGACCACGAATATATAACTGACTTGTTAATTGCAAGGATAACATCCTGCGTGAGTGCCAGCGCATGGTATACGTTTATCAAATGCACGGAGGTCTTGGTTGAGCCTTGCACGAGGAGATATATCATCCGCATTGCGACACTGGCCGAGATAATGGCAATCAGGGCCCCGCATGTTCCAAGGAGGAACATGATCCATGCGGCCACAAGGAGGACTTGACGTGCGGCTGGACTGCGCCGACGGAGGGTGTGGATAGAGTACAGGAATAGGACCACGTAAAAAGCTGCGTGCAAACTTCGTATCAGGGCGGGAGGATGATGTGCCTTCCTCACCGTATAGAAACATCACGGTCTGACAACTATTTGAATGCCCAGAGTTTTAGTCCAGCACCCTACACTCACTGTGGTCACGGAGATGGTGAATGACAAGGTGTGCCAGCGCTCCTCGAATGCGGTGGAATCGACAACATAATTCATGGCGTCGTGGGGTTGGAAGGAAAAGACGTCGACGTTCTTGAAAGCAATATAACGCAGCACTGGTGGCACTGCCTTGCGAGATATATATCAAAACTGACGTGGTAGGATCAGTTGAGTCACGGACGATCTGCCACAATAAAAGCGCTTAAACGGCTGATGTATTAGGATCTAAGTCTGGAAAGCCTATGAGCCCTTGTACACGGGCCATGGCAACGCGCCGGCGCCAAAAGGATACCCTAATAAATACTGGCGTCTGGTTTCGTGAAGGAGAGAGTGTGTGTAGCGAGATGAGAATTGAAGATATCGGTACAATGGCAGCTGTCAGACACTGACGCCCAGCCGCAGCTCCTTTGAGCAGGGGAGGCCGCCCAACAAATATTTATAAGGATCTAAGTCTGCAAAGCCTATAAGCCCTGATACACGGGCCACTGCAGCACAACGCAGCCCAGAACATACCACAATAAGTACTGGCGTCTTTCTGGACTCGTGAGAGGGAGAGACTGCGGTGCGAGATGCCAGAACTCCGAAAATCTCCGAAAGGTAGTACAGCTGTCAAACACTGCCATAGCTCCTTTGAGCAGAGCAGTTCGCCAAAACCGCAGTCAAATTTGATATTGAAAACGGGGAACCCCAGAAGAAAATGTAAACAGACAGAGATCATATGTAATTTTTTTTTTAAAAAATGAAAGAATGTGAGAAACTGTCGTACTTCCCTTTATTGTCCTTAGAATCCCGCAAGCGGACACTTCTGAAAGAAGCCTCCATTGGTAGCACAGTAAGTGAATTATAACTCAGCAAGAGCACTGAAGAAAATTTACCGCTGGTATATATTTGGATGCACATATCTGCGGGCTTATAGATAGTTGTTGTTTTCGTACAAATGTATTTTCTAGTTCCCTGTTTCAAAGTACGTTTGGGTTGGAAGGTGGGCCTGTCATGGAATCCAAATGGGACTTCTTGCGATGGATTCAGCACCGCGCAAAATTCGAGTCCACCCACAAAACAATGCTTATCCGGCGTGAGAAGCGTTGGAAAGACTGGGAACAGCCAGGAGTTCGCTTGGGTTTGATTCTGAACCCTTTCGAGAAGCTATTTTGCGTCAGCCCCAATGTCAACTTGGACCAGCCGAAATGTCGCAATCTTCTCCTTAGGAGACCCAACGCTTAGAACTAAGCCCCGCCAAAGAAGAAACCGCCGAAACGGCTCCCTGCGCAGAAATCGAGGACACTCGAGACTTTGTTCGGGACCACCACAAGGCCACGTAGTCGGAAGCTGTCCGAACAGGTCGGGGATGTTGACGCAGGTAATGGCGGCGGAAGCCTGGGAGTATCCCTAATAATGGGGGATAAATAATGTAATTTATGTAATTAATATTACCAGCCGGATGAGAACGCAAAGGACGAGGAAGGAAACAATGGGGAACAGGAAGTAATAAAAAAAGAGCGTCGGACCAGGAAGAAAGAAGAATACAGTATGAAAGGCGCGAAGGAAGAGAAAGGAGAGGAAAGGGAGAATGTAGTAGGGAGCGGGAAAGCAGGGGGGGATAGAAAAGAAGGCAGAATATTATAAGGGACAACGCGAAAGAGAACAAAAAGAACAGAGAAATGATGACGAAAAACGCGCCAACACACAGGACGAGGAAAGAGAATCATACGACCCGGAATTGTCTGGGGGCGTTGGTGACGCAGGCCCCTAGAACGAACAAAAAGGCACATACGTCCCAAGAGAAAGACACTAATAATAGAAAGGCACGAGAGAAAACCCACGCAAAAAAAAAAACGCGGAGGAAGAGAAACTAAGCAGAAGAAAGAAAGGACAGGGCGCGAATGATAAAAAGGTCAAAAAGGGAAGAAATCCACACACGCGAGTGCACCAGGGCGCAGGAAGCGCATCAGCGCGCGGAGGATGCAGGGAACGCTGGACACCGACATGTGCGTAGGCGTTCCGTGCACCTAAATTCGTTGCATTCGGCGGGCCGAGATGACCGGGGCCTAGCGGTGCGCCAAGGTCCCAAATGCGCTTTAAGTGTTGGTCGGGTTCAGCAAAGTTATCGGAGATTCGGAGGCAGATCCGGGAGGGGAAGGGGGAGGAGGAGGGTAGACGATTTGGTAAGACGCACGAAAGACACAGTGAGCGCACCCGCCCCCACCGCCCGCCCTAGTGACTTGATCCCCGTAACCCGTGTGCTGTCGTCGGCGGGTATCGTTGTTGTGGGAAACTTCGCAGATACGCTCGTTTGTCCACATTCGGAGTAACCTGTAAAAAAGGCCGGGGGCACTGGCACACAAGCACCATACCAAAAGCAGTAGTACGCGCCGACTTTCGAAATTCGCGGGACTCAAGCGGGACTCGCGGTGTACCGTGTAGAGCCATGTCGGTAGAATCGCCCAGCTAGATGAGCCGAACGGCGAGGAGAATTGTGCGCGTCGTCAGGGAACCCCGAGTTGTACAAGCTGTTGGCAGTGTTCTTACGGCGTAGTGACTAACTGTGACAATGATGGCCAAACATCGCCATGGATTGATTATTTTTCTCTTCTTGCGACGTCGTCGATTACGAGAGCTTCTTCAATTGTGAGGCGACCCACACTCCAGCTAATCGCGCGCGACATACATAGATCGTCCACGGCACCACCGAAAGTCAAGCAATTCGCTCCATCATCGCCGGCTCCATCAATTGCTTGTTGCTGGCAGGCATCACTCAGTCCATCCTATGCTTGCTTTGTCTAAGCATCTTCGTTCGACAGCACAAATCCCGCTCTGAAGAAGAACCGTGTATCTGTGCTTCAAGTACTGGGTTTATCGTTGCAGGCTCGTGCGTCATTCATGCTACTTTCTTTCCCCATCTCAGAGCAAACCAGACGAAGATGGACCCCAATCTCACTAGACTCCTCTGCAGCAACCAGGCTCCCACATACATTGAAAGGCTTCAGATCGAATCTGGGATTCGCAGCAGCGACGTGGCCCTTGCGGAATTAGACGAACAAATTCTGAAACTCCGTCTCATTCTTCACGACTTAGAGTCGCAAAGAGACGGTACATCCATTCTTCGCGCATCACTGCACGTGGTACTCTCCCCCCTCCGTCGCTTTCCCGCCGAACTCCTGGCCGAAATATTCCTCTTCTGCAGGAACAACAGCCTCAGAGGGGACACACATTCGAATATCGACCCCAGGCAAGCTCCTCTAGTTCTCGGTCAGATTTGTTCCCACTGGCGCGCGGTGTCGCAAAATACTTCGCGACTTTGGGACCAGATTCATATCCAGGGCGCTATTCTCGCGATGCCTGACGCTTCGGGTCACCTTGAGCCGTTCGCGACCAGAGCGCGGAATCGTCCTCTTAACTTGGCTATCGATACGTGGAGCTCCGAACACTTAGCGACTTCCGGCCGCAACCGGCCATTGGATATCGTCCTACCTTTGCGTCATAAACTACAACACATTGAATTGACGCTGAACTGGGATGAGTGCCAGAGCTTCGGTCTACCCGTCAACAACACCTTTCCCGTCCTGTCATCACTTTCCATCGACATCTACAATTCGTCTCGGTTACCACAGCCCGAGTTCATCCACCTCATCGACTCCTTCGGAACTTTACCAGCTCTCCAGAGTCTCATGTTGCATGCGGTGGAAAGATCGGGCGACCCCTTGCTGTCGATGGTCCCTTGGTCCCAATTAACATCCCTAGATCTCTGCGTAGCAGTGAAGGCTGTGATTGCGCAGCACATTTTATTGCAAGCAGAACGACTGCGGACACTTGTCGTCCTGGGTATCGACTTCTCAGACAACGTCCCTACGATACTTCCTATCCGCATCCTTCCCGCAATGCACACCATCAAGTACTCTACGGACTCCGCTAACACAACTGCCGCATTTTTCCAGCCATTTTCATTCCCAAACTTGAAATCCTTCAATCTCGATGCGCGTGATGAATCGCAGGATGTTCTCCTCGATCTTCACGCCCAATCGGGTTTCCGACTGGAGGAGCTGGAACTTTACGGCCTTGGACTCGCAACCGATGAGCTCATCTTCTTTCTTCGACTCCAACCGAGTCTCATCTACCTGTCCCTCCACTATTACGAGTGTGTGGACGACAATTTGTTCACCTCGTTTACATACGACCCCTTTCTTCAACCCCAGCCATTCCGCTTCCGCTGCTCCAAATAGTTCGACTAGAGAAGAGCAGCGAGTTTTTGGATGGAGACGTCGTAGGTATGGTGGAGTCCCTGTCTTCACCTGCCGAAGACCGCCCTGCCCGCCACCCCTTCCCTAGACTCACTTGCATCAACCTGCGTCTCGAGGGTCCACAATTTGATAGCGATGTCGAATCCCGCTTGGCAACTCTGTCCGCCGCGGGTTTCCTCCAGGACTCTTACGCACGATACGAGCCTCCTCCTGAGGGGGGGAGTGGGCTTTCTGAATCCGATGACTCCGATGCTTTTTTATGTTTCACTTGAGCACTTCGGATCCACCCCAATATTCTTCTTGGTGGTAGAGCTCAACCTTTTGCGCCTCTTTTATAATCGCCTGCATATTCCTATCATTTGCGCACATTCAATATACTGGCCTCGTGACCTACGTTTTTATCCCTTCCCACGAACTTTGCTTGTGAATTATTTCGGAATCGCTCGTTACCTCCTTCGGCATACCCGTCTCGCCTGATTATTCCCGGGCCTCCTGCGCTTTAGCACGTCTTATGCCTTCAGGGTAATATACCAGTCCTGCCCGATTCAAGTGAGAAGACCATGGCGTCAGGAATTCGACGACAAACAATGGACTTATTATGGAGGGCAGAGATCCCAATTTTTTTCGCGAGAGTGAGTGTGCGGAGACCAGGACAGCGGAGAAATGGAAATCTTGTGACGTCCGACGTCCGACGTCGGGGGTGATATTGATGCGGCCACGCATCTGCGGAGTTGTCATGGTGCAGCCGCAGCAGGGATGATATAAGAATATACGGACTGGTCCCGACTTGTGAGCTGCAACTCAGTACGCCTCAATCAGCATCTAGAGCATGGAATATGATAGATATACTGGTCGTGGTGCTGGGCATCTGGCTTATGGTTTATGTCTGTTGTTACGGCAATGAATTCAAGTTTTTCAAGTTGAGAAAAGAGGGAAAAAGAGAAGGAATTTGTTAGACTTACCTGCACCTGAATCCAAGGTTTTTTTTGCGGTGCGCCGGCTCCAGTGAGCAGAGCAAGAAAAGAAGATAAGAAATCAAGTTGATTGATTGAAGCGCCGGCACGGCAATTCAAGTTTATTCCTCCCGGGAATAAAGCCGAATCGAGTTAAACAGCCAGCGAATCATATTCAATATTGAGATCCGAATCATCGGAAAAGTCCGACCTCGGCGGCATTTGTGCCGTGTTTTCTATTTTGGTCGCATTTCGATGGCTTTTTTTTCTTTTCTCTCTATCTCTCTCAATTCCAATTCGTTTGCCTTGAAACCTGGTACAATCGATTCTTAATATTTGAATGCAATGTTAGAGCCCTTCACTATATTTTTTATTGGACGTGGCCCGATCGCTATTTCAAATTAGCTAATTTTCACCCAATCTCTTACTGTAAGGATTTTGAGTGCTTGTGGACCTCTGTGAATTTTATACAGTAGTCGCATGGATGCACAACACCGCAATAAATAATTTGATTTGGGGAAACCACTGGGAAACCTTGAAACCGAAGCAAAAACTGCAGATCAGCCAGGAAAAAGTGTACAAAACTGTAGACCGCATGACAAATACACGCACAATTAGGAAGGGTCAGTATCTTGTCCCAGGAGTCTTTAAGGCTCATAAAGATTCACTGTATAGTTTCATAGCCCACACTTTAAGATGGGGCCATTGAATATGGTTTACGAACCCGCATCAGCCCTAGGTTCATACTTTTCACACTTTTTTTGGTTACATACCCACTTTTTTACATGTCTTAGAATTTCCGGAGCATTGAAATACAGCATAAAGCATTCTTACCATGGAAAGGAGTCCAGATTGAGGGGTGACACGTCAAATACACTGGGAAGATGTGTCTTCTTGCTCACCAAGTTCTGTGCCATTGTCTCTGCCGCTCTCACTCCGATGTCCTTCAAGGATGTGCAGATATATTCATCAATTATCTGTTACATGTTCGAGAAAACTAGAGAACCAGTGTACAGTTCATGAAGTATAAAATCACCCATAGAACCATTTATTACCAATCTCATGCTTGTTTGATGTACAACTGCAACATTGTGTCCGCCGCTCCCCTTGCGTTCTTTCGCCCTCAGGCAACAAGGAATTGCACATCAGGCTCATCAACTCCCCCTTCTTTTCGACACCAACAGTATCAGAAACAAAATTAGGATCAAATCAATAAAGAGGAAATAGCCTGTTTGCGATGCAGCCATTCGAGCCAGCTGATGGCTGTTTGGTGTTGCGTAAACTTATGGCTAATGCCCGATGGATGGCTGATGAAAGAAAGTCAGTGTACACTCTTTTCTGCTAGAAAGAGTGTCAATGAGTGTGTTATTACACGTGGACCTTAAGGAATGCCCCTAGACTGCATGAGACCTCCAAATTCAGCAACATTAACAATTTTGGGCCTACAATCTGGCTGTTAGACCCGTGAGTGGAACTGATCACCCATACATGAGCTGAACAACTCGGAGGCAACTAAATGACTCCAAAAATATGGGCAAGAATCGAAGCCATTTGAGCCGTTAGCCATCAATTTGCGCAATGCCAAACAGCCATCAGATGACTCGAATGGCTGCATCGCAAACTCTCTAATAAACATACTGTCATCCGACAGCATGAGGACAGGTGTTCTGGAACCTCTAGGATTTTAATATAGTACTCAGATAAATGCAAGGTAATGCACAGGATATTTTGATTTAGGTAATTTCGGCGAGAAACCTTGGAAGAAGCTGAATAACTGTGCATCAGACAAGTGAAACGTACCAAACTGTATACCCTACTGCAAAGGGATGGAGGGCCAGTTCTTTTTTTTTCAATATCTTTGAGGTGCATATAATTGCACTGTAAAGATATATGGGCAAGAATGTTGTGGGGAACTATGGAACGAGGCCAACAAACCTACATCAAAAGGTGTGAAAGGTGTGATTCCAGATTTGATGGGGGTTTGTGGGCCTTGTTACATGTCCCCATACCACAGTCATACCTAGGAAACCTTCACCCCAAAGATGGGTCGAAAAAAATATCAGCCCTCCCCAACAGCTCCTCCCTTTCCGGCAGGGGCTACAGTTTTATTCATTTTATATGACTGATCAGCGGTTATTGCTCTCGTTTCAAGGTTTCCTGAGGATTCTACCCAAATAAAAGTATGTAGTGCAGTATATTACATCCATATAAATCCTATAACACAGCTACAAAGATCCCTGAGCCCACGTCCTGTCGCTGTAGATCAGAAATAAACAAACACTTAATGAGGTACAGCGAGTGTACCATTGATGATAAAAATGCGCGGAAGACACTATACATTGTATTCGGGCCTTTCAAATCAATTGCGACTGGTTTCAAGGCAAACGGACGAGAACTAAGGTTGCTAGAGGGAAAAGAAAAAATCAATCAAAAAGTGGCTCAAAACGGCCCGCATCTTATCTTCCGCTAATCAAGTGCCATCACGGCACTACGGAAACCTCCGGAAATCGCGGCCCGTGTTTAAGTCGCGTTTAACCCAATTGGGTTAAACTTGACAACAGACATGCACCATGAGCCGGGCATTTCGTGAGTACATGAATTGTACAATTGATATTGCGCTGATGATTGTCATTGTTTCCAATGATTCGGGGTAAGCCAAGATCAACCCGTGGTCTTCGAAGAGATTATTAAGCGCTGGATCGATAATTCTGCTTCTGCATGGACTTGACCCTCGTATCTACATTCCGGAGATGTAGTTTTATCCGGCGAGCAATGACACAATATCAGTAAATGAACCTCTACCAATCTAAATCCCCTGCTTTATTGTAGTACACCCCAGTCCGTCCCTCCGTTTCCAATGCTGCAGCAACAATGATCTTAAACCGCTCTGCAGGAGACATTGTCCCCGTGTTATTGTTCATCCTAGTCTTAACAAAGCCTGGGCACATAAATCAGAATGCAACCATGGTTTATTTCAGAATGCTCGTTCAGCGCCGTCTTGCTAGAGCTGTATTACGGTATGCTCGGGATGCCCGGGGTTTTCAACAAGAGGGCAAGCGACCCGATGGCGTACGAGACATTAACGATCGTGCCCTCGCGGTTAAGTAACGACCTCATGCTCTCCGTCACAGTGACTGTTCTAAAGAGGTTGACGGCGTATACTTCCTAGAACGAGTGGGTGATGTGACAGCTGCGCTGCAGTGGGGGGGTACGTGTTAGCGGGGGAGGGTCATGATTCGGACAAGAAAGACGGACGTGTATGTTCAGAACGGCAAGACTTCTGGACTTGAGGTGTTTGACGATCGCGAGGTGGGCCGCGCTGATAGAGCTGTCGTCCGTTGTCCGTGATATCGAGTTGGACCGGGACCACGGCAGATGTCGGGTGGATATCAGGTTCAATACTCGCTTTTGCGTCCTCCGACGCCGCAAGTTTATGCGAGCCTGCAGCAAAGTCGATTATAATTTATGTGGTCGGTGTGCTTTACCGAATCCCAGTTCCTGATTTTTTTTCTTTTTTTGCAAAGGTCACCCTTATTGGCTGACCTTGGTTGGCACCGGTAACGGGAATAGTGCACATCTTAGTGAATGATGGCGGGGGCGAATTGAAAGGGGAGGGTAGGGTTCTACGATCCCCGCGTTAAATAAATATATTATTGCGCTCGGTGCGCATACGAAATACTGTCCACGCAGCTTGGCAAGCGGTCCATAGCCGACAATTCCCGACGTTCGGGATATTGGTAATGCTGGGCAACCGACATCAAGGTTCGTTTCCTCGCTATTCAGCTGCTTGGTCTGCACGTACCGTAGGATTGATGACAATGAAAAAGTTGTGATCATAAAAATATGGGAAAAGTTTAGACGCACAAAAAAGAAAAGAAAAATCAGCCCCGCTGCTTGGCCCTTCATCCCTGCGACCCAATATATTCCTCCCTCAGCAACGCAAATATGTGAAAATCCAACACCTTCCCGTTCTTGAACACCGCATTACGCCTCCGTCCCTCAAACGTATACCCGGCCTTGCGCAGGACCACCATGCTACCCTCGTTACCGCCAAAGACGCAGGCCTCCAACCTCAGCAGCTCTGGAATCGTCTCAAACGACCACCTGCTGAAGGACCACAGCCTCGGTCATGATGCCTGCGCCCCAGTGCGCCTCGCCTATCCAGTACCCGATCTCCATCGTGCGCGACTCGACGTCCGCAAGCGGCTTCAGGCCGATGCCGCCGACGTAGGTGCCGTCGGGGCGGGTGATGGCGAAGTCACGCAGAGGGAGCCTTGTGGTGGCGATGGAGATCCAGGACTCGGCGTCTAAGAGGGTGTAGGGGTGGGGGAAGAGGTTGCGCATCCATTGTGCTATCAGGGGGTTGTTGGCTTCGCGGGCAATGGAAGGGGCGTCAAGGATGTGCAAGGGACGGATGATAGACCGGGAAAGCGTGAGGATGGGGATGGGGGATTCAGATTGAGCTTGAGTTCCTGTGGTCAAATAGTAAATTAAGGGATAGGAAGTTGTGTTTCGGCAGGAATAACCATCGTCACTTGAACCTGAAAGAAACAGGGAGTGAGCTCGCGAAGCAATGGAGGCTCGCTCATCTCACCATCCCGAAGATCGATGCCGATCGGCGCTTTGCAGTTCACAATGGAGTCTACGATTGCATGAGAACACGACGTCGGTGATTCCAGGAACTCACAGATTCCCTCAGCTAGAGCCATAGCCACTGGGATTGGGCTGGGGCGTAAGCAAGACACTGCGTGTGACACACCTCCCGATCCGTTTCGGCTTGAGTCCATCATTCGCACGACATTCGGTTTCTCTCCGGACCGGGAGACCGGTCCATTGAGTCGGAAAGAGGAATTGGAATAAGAGAGGGGATCCGTAGTTTGGAATAGAACTAGGTGCTTTTGGCAAAAAATCGACCTCAAGCCATTAGGGACAGTCAGAGTAAGGGTTTCAGAAGGGTTTCACGTAAGCGCTTCAGAAGGGTTTCTCGACAAATAATTTATTTCTGAAGCGTGGGAGAAGCACATAAATCTGAAACACATCTGAAACGTCGAAGCGCCTCCAGAGGCGCTTCAGAAATGATTTGGGAAACGCTTCACAAAAAATTCGTCGAGAAACCCTTCTGAAGCGCTTTTGTGAAACCCTTCTGAAACCCCTACTCTGACTGTCCCTATTGATACAACGCCTGTATGCATATGAAAGAAAAGAAATTCAGATCAAACAGTACGGCGCTGAGAAGGCTCGGATATTGAATGGGGAGGAAGAAAGGGAGGGATAGCAAGCGCAGCAGAGAAGATGCATGTAGAAGAGCCCCCGTTGTTGGTGCATCGAGCGTGCCCGATGCACCGGCATACGATACCAGATCCACCGCTCACGCATGAGCTCCATCCCAAGGCGCGCGAATCCACGCCCGTCCCGTACACATGGCGCAGCCCGGCGCCACCGCACCACAACTGCACTCCCCACAGCTCGGCAGGCGCGCATCGCTGCAACAAGCACGGAAGGCGCGCGTCGCCACAGCAAGCACGGAAGGCACGCCGCCCCGACGCACGCCCTACAGCCCCGCAGGCGTGCGTCGGCCGCAAACTGTGGAGTCCACCGTGGCGGCGGGGAGGCGTAGATTAAGGCGGGACAATACGATATCAGCAAAACGACGAGGAAGAAACTGAAGCCCACGGGGAAGAAGAATATATTCGAAGGCGCCCACCAGAAAGAAGTGTATGTCTAAGTATTGGAAAATTGCGCTGGGGAGGCAAGTGGTGCAGCGCCAGGAGCCAGAACTGCTAGCACAGCTCGACGAGCCATGGCGTGAGGGTATGAGAACCCCCAAAAAAGAGGGGAGCGCGCCGCGCGAAATAAAAGAAGGCGAGAAGGAAAGAGTAAGCACGAAGCAGGAACGGCAGGCGCAAAGAGGACAAGTGTTTACAGAGCAGGGCACGGACGTGTGTAACGGAGAAAGAAAAAAGGCGGAACCGCGCCACCAAAAAATTATAAGAATCGAGTCAAAGAAGATGTCGAAAATAAACAACGTATAAGATAAAATACACAGCGCAAAAGGCGGATAGAAAGTAAATGACGAAAATAAAAGGCGCGCCAAGAAGGTTGAGGTTCGGATCGGAGAGGCGGGGAACACCAGGGACTGCGCCTGCGCAGAAAGCAGGAAACGCAGACAACCGCGGCCGACGTCGGTGTCGCGTGTATCCGTTGTTGCGGAGACTCCGTCGATGCGCTCGCTCGCTCGCCGTAACGGACAGCATACAGGTCGGCTAGAGGGAAGCAAGTGGCTAGAGGAGGCGAGCTGTCCGAGTCATCTGGGAGCCGCGATTTGTACTCAACAAGCTATTGGATGGAGGAGGAGAAAGGCATTATTTGGCGTTGTTATGTCGTTGTGCATGAGCACTGACTCCCGTGCATTTCTTTGCAATTTTCTGGGCGCCGAGGCTGCACTCGACACGACAGGATACTAAAAATATTAATGCCGTTAGTGATGCCTCCGCCAGACTGCGACTTTTCTCCGGGTCAGTGCGCTCGGATTTCTGCGTAAATTCCTTAACTGAAGTTCTGAACGCTAGAAATTCACAATCCGGCTTAATCCTCTGATATCCATTCATTCCATGCACCTGGCGATATTTCTGCCCCCGATTCCAATATTCCTGAATGTTGCAATGCAGAAACTCGACTGTGACTTTGCGTAAATATTCCACATTGTGTATAACCACCCTGCCTTGACCTATTCTTCTCTGACTCACGCAGCTTGGTCTTAGATCTATTTTTCAAGCAGAAAGAAAATGCGGGTGGTTACTGATGGCTATGCCTTCGGGGGGAGTCGAACCCCTGCCTTCCTGTTGCTATTCATCACTCACATACTTATACAGGACGACCATCATGGTCCACGAAGGGTTCCTTCCCCTTTTATGAGCCTGAATTTATAGGCCTAGGGGTGCATGTTTTAGTGCGATTTGGTATTTACGCTGTGTAAGTATTTCTTCTTAAACCGGGTGAACTTGTGCAACACGATCCGCGCGAAGGCTTAATTCCATTCTTATCAACCAGTATTTCTGCACATCTTTCTTCTGGTTAGGGAAAACTCGGTCGTGGAATCCTTCATGGACTTCAGAGGGAATCGAACCCGTGCTCTCCTTTTTTAACGCAAAAATCGACCCATCATAGTTGCGGGTTAATCTCCTTCGTATGAAACCCTGATTTTATCCTCATTTTTTTCCTGGTTTCGTGTTGAAAATGATGGTATTTATGACTCACGCATTCGTGGGCACTTGAATCCTCCCCTTCCTCCGTCTAATATAGTCCTCATAAACTCCTTGGCAGCTCCATTTTCCCATGTCATACCCGACGACCATCAATAGTGGTTCACACAGGCTTGATTTCTCCCATTTTCAAAGCTCCTACTACTCTTTCTTCTAGGTTGAGTAAACAAAAACAGTCAAAATCCACTCCGGGCGGGCTCCAACCCCTTATCCCACAGTTCTTTGGTACAGTGTGGGTACGGCCCCCATGGTGCGCAGAGGTATTCATCCTCATCTTACTGGACCTCCCGCCTTGAGTACGACTCATACCTTCAGTGAAATTTACCAAAACTGCGATTCCCGGGGGGGAGGACGAATGGAGTGAGGAAATTCGACCATGAGCAATTTACTGATATTGTGGGCCGGAGATTCCGAGTTTTGGCGCGAGTGTGTGGAGGGAATGACACCGGACATAAATTCATAGTTTTACGGCATGCAGTGAAGCCTGAGGAACAGGGCTGTACTGTTAGAGAAATGAAAAGCTGGGAATGTCCGACGTTGGGGTGACATTTACGCGGTGATCTAGACACCACTTTGAGACGGCACAGTTATATGCTGAACGGGCTCACGAAAGAGTTATTGACACGCTCGGATCTTCAGTAACCTCTGGGCTGGAAAGCAGATAACATTTTTTAACGGACGTGAACTGCCCATCAAGTTTTCGGCCGGCTTCGTCATCAGCTTACCAATAAGACCGATCTTTTTCTCTTTGTCCTCATCATCTCGCCGTCATCTAAGCAGAGCGCTTCTCGTTTATTACTGGCAGGTATCGCTCCGTCCACGCTGGACAGTTCAAATCCCGCTCTTAAGAGTACTTTGATATTGGGTTCCTGTACTTTGTGGCCTTGGGTTCCAGCCTGCTTCGTGCGTGACTCGTGTTATTTTATCGGCCTCATCTCAGAGCAAACCAGACGAAAATGGGCCCCAATCTCGCGGGACTCATCTCCAGCAACCAATCCCCCACCTCTATCGAAATTCTGCTGATAGAATCTCGGCTTCGCAGCAGCGACGTGGTTCTTGCGGAACTAGACGAACGCATTCTGAAAGTTAGCCTCATTCTTCGCGAATGGGAGTCGCAAAGAAAGTGCGCATGCACTGTGCGCACATCACTGCAGGCGGTGCTCTCCCCCCTCCGCCGCTTCCCTGCGGAAATCTTGGCCGAAATTTTCCTTTTATGCAGGAACAGCACTCTCGCATCGGGGGGAAATTCAACTCTCGATCCCGGGCAGGCTCCCTTGGTTTTTGGTCAGATTTGTTCCCGGTGGCGCGCGGTGTCGCAAAATACTTCGCGCTTGTGGGACCAGATTCATATTCAGGGTGCTATTCCACCGATGCGTGACGTTTCGGGTCACCTTGAGACGTTCGCGACCGGAGCGCGGAATCGTCCTCTTGACTTGCTCATCAATACCCGCAGCTACGAACGCATAGCGACTTCCGGTCGCACCCGGCCATTAGATCTCGTTCTACCCTTGCGTCATAGACTACAAAGCATTCACCTGACACTCAACTGGAATGAGTGCCAGAGCTCCGGTCTTCCCGTCGACAACACCTTTCCCATCCTTACGTCACTTTTCATCGACATCCACAATTCGCCTCAGTTAGCACAGCCCGAGCTATTCGGCCTCGTCGACTCCTTCGGTACTTTACCAAGTCTCCAAAGCCTCACGCTGCACGCGACGAAAACATTACGCAACCGGCTGCTGTCGACGGTCCCCTGGCCCCAATTAACACACCTAGATCTCCGCGTCGAAATGCCGGTTGTGGCTGCGCAGCAGATTTTATTACAAGCACAACGATTGCAGACCCTTGGAGGTATCCAGTTCTCCGCCGAAGTCCCTACGATATCCCCTATCCGCGTCCTTCCCGAAATGCGCTCCATAAAGTTCTCTGCGCGCTGGGAGAACATAACTGTCGCGTTTTTCCAGCCATTTTCATTCCCAAACCTGAAATCACTGAATCTCGAGGCGTATGAAGCGTCGCAGACTGTTCTCCTCGATATTCACGCCCAATCGGGTTTCCAATTGGAGGATCTGGAACTTTCAGACCTTGAACTCGGAACCGATGGGTTCATCTCCTTTCTTCGACTTCAGCCAAGTCTCATCCACTTGTCCCTCCACCATTGCGCGTATCTGGACGACCATTTGTTCATCTCGTTTACATACGACTCCCTTTCCCCAACCCTTCCCATTTCGTTTCCTCTCCTCCAGACACTCGGACTACAGCAGTGTGCCGATTCTTTGAATGGAAATATCGTCGTCGGCATGGTAGAGTCCCTGTCTGCACCTGCCGAGGACCGCCCTGCCGGCCACCCCTTCCCTAAACTCAGTGAGATCGACCTGAGGCTCGACGGTTATTTTAACAGTGGTGTCGAATCGCGCTTGGCAACTCTGTCCGCCCCGGGTTTCCTCCTGGGCTTTCGTGTACGATGTGATCCGTCTAAATCTGATGGCTCGGACTCTTTCTCAGACTGGTATGTTTCACTTGCGCACTTCGGGTCCACGCTAATATTCTTCTTGGTGGCAGACCTCAATCTCGTGCACTTCTTTTCTAATCGCCACATACTCCTATCATTACGCACATTCAGTATGCTCTCCTCGTTCCCTATGTTGTCGCATCTTCCCACGAACTTTTCTTGTGAATTATTTCGCTCTTCATCTACTTCGGCGTACCTGTCTCACCCGATTACTCCCGGGCCTCCAAATTACTGATCTGCAGTACTTCCTCGACGTTGGTTCTGGCTCTACCTGCCATTCCACCTTCGATATTTTCTGAGGTCGTAATATATCTGGCCCCAAACACTGTTCGACACTTGAACTGGCAGCTCTGGCGGGGCTGGACTGAGTTACCGTCTAAATCACACCTGTCTTCATTCAATCATTTTAGGTGCGCAACTGGGGCTTCGCATTCGCATTTAAATTCTGGTGTCGTTCCTAGAGAGATATGGCATTCACGTTTCGACCCCGTGATTCATCGGACACTCTCCGCCTTAGTTCTCTGACCAATATTCCTCTCGCCACCCACATATTAGTTGGAGGGTCCCACGTCCTGTGAACGGTTCGCATTTCCCATCCGTTTCGGCGTAGGCCGTATCTGATAAATTCTAGCTTCTGAAAACACCCAGAGAATGGTCACTGAAAATCCCTCCAGCGTGGCACTGGTGCATTCTCATTTCTAGTAGGTTCCGGTGAAAACATGCTTCTTGATGAGTATGGTGATTTAGCAGATAGCACTTAGAGCAGCAATCCAGCAGAAAGGACATGATCATGGTTAGCCCAATCCGTTGAAACTTTTCACGGCCGTTGTTCCGCCGTTCGTCGAGTCCGCTAACCGCCCTGCCCGTTGAAACAAGTTGAGAAGCCCGACGGGACGGGACGCCTACCCGTCGCACTGGACCCGTAGAACCGTCGATGCGGGCGCGGCGAACAGCCTTAGACAGCCCTATCGTATTCTCAGCTTCCTAGGCCGGCCGAGGTGTTCTAAATCCCATGAGCCTCTATTTTATGGCTGCGCTTCCCACCCCCTCTGATGATTCACGATTGTTTCATCTCATAATTGGTGCCGTTGGGTGGGTATATATCTTCTCCCATTTGCAGGTGGCAGATCCGTTTCTCTCCCCACCTCAGAGATGCTCATGGCCACATGAAACCCTTGGGATGCGGCTGTGTTCAAGCCGTTGCTCGGTGGCCTCCACATGTTGTTCAGTTGTCTAATCCTATGCCATCATGGCTTGCTGTATGTCGTCGCATCCCAGCGAGGTTTCAAACCTCATCCTGAAGCTTTTGGCTTGTTCCGGTGGAAACTGAAGCTCGCAGTTACATACTGACTAGATATTGACAAGGATCGAAATCACTGGTACCTTGACTGCTTATCCGAAGGTTGCTTTGTGTTTTTATTCAGCTCCGTTGGCAAATTGCATTGTTCCGTCGGCGAATTGCATTGTTCCGTCGGCATTTGACACTGGCTTCGCCTTACATCAATCTGCGGCAACACTACGTAGTGCTCCGGCTTGCCATAGTTTGACGCGTATTGAGTCTCTGGCCACCCGTCGATCATCGTTTGGCTGATCTTTCGTTACCCTGACCGGGCTTTTATGCGCTATATAAAGCTAAACCGGTACGTGCGCAGCGCTCGGTATGAATCTCCCTTGTCTGTCATCTCTTGGTTATCTCATTTCTTCTGTCGCAGTTTAACGATGCCCTCGATATTTGGTTTGCCAGGTTTGGTGAAACGGAACTACGCCGTACGCCGAATTGCAGTTACTGAGCCGAACATCTCGAATGCGGACCTTTGCTAGATTTTCAATCCTCCTGTGGCAAAATCTTCACCAGAAAGCAAGCCCCTGAAATTCGGAGTACTTGGAGCGGCTGCCATTGCACCAGATGCGCTCATTACTCCTGCTAAATCTCACCGGGAAGTAGTCATTATCGCCGTCGCGGCTCGCAGCAAAGACAGGGCCACCGTCTTTGCCAAGAAACACGGAATTCCGAAGGTTTTTGGCGGCGCAAGTGGATATCAAGGCGCGCTCTCAGCTCACCCGTATCCCTTGTATTTATAACCTATTTTCATAGAATTACTGGACGACCCCGAAATTGATGCGGTATATAACCCGGTCAGCGTGGATGCTGTTCTCCCACGACTATTCTTCTGACCGTCTGCACAGCTTCCGAATGGTCTGCATTATGAGTGGACTATGAAGGCGCTTGCCGCTGGTAAACATGTTCTGCTTGAAAAGCCAGCGGCCAACACCGCAGAGGAGACACGCAAAATGTTCGACCTTGCGGAGAGCAAGGGGCTTGTCCTGCTCGAAGCATTCCACTACCGGTAGGTGTCAATGTTTTTGTCCCTCAGTTCCTCACCCTCTTCAGGTTCCACCCTGTGGCTATTCGTACCAAGGAAATTATCGAGAGTGGAGAGCTTGGTGCTGTTAAAAGCACTCTGACTTCTCTCGCTATGCCGCCACCCATGATCAAAGCCGGTGATATCCGCTTTGATTACTCTCTAGGCGGCGGCGCATTGATGGACATGGGCTGTAAGTCATTTCTTGACGACTTTCATCGGACTTACGGTGTCTAGCCTACACTCTCAACGCGATGCGCTACTTTACCGGCGTTGAGCCGACGTCTGTCTTAACGGTCAAGCATGATCTTTGGTCTCCGAAGGTCGACCGTGCAACTGTGGCGACCCTCGCGCTGCCCGGCGGCATCACAAGCACCATCCACTGCGACCTCCGCGTGCCCCCCGTTCTCGGACTCATTCCAAATTGGGCAACTGGCGCCCGCTTACATGCTACCATCACCTGTGAGCGTGGCGAGATAGCCATATACAACTATGTCCTCCCGCAGCTCTACCATTCCATCACTATTAAGGGTAGTAAGAACAACCGGGTGGAGAAAGCGTACACGCTCCGAGACCTCGGTGAGCCGTGGTGGTCGTCCTACCGATATCAGTTGGAGGCGTTCGTCAACGTGGTGAAAGGCCGTACGCCGCATACCTGGGTCACGAAAGAGGATTCAATCAAGAATATGGAAGCCATTGAGAGTGTCTACGCCAAGGTGCATTGCATTCCGCATATCCAACCGCAGAGTGGTTCACTGACTCGCGATTAGAATGGTCTCGGGAGCCGCCCGAAGTCGGACTATGTGCCGGAGAATTGATAACGCATCGCGGGGATCTATTACTGTTAGATTTAAAGGGTTTTAATTAAATTCATCAGCGTATTCAGAAGAAGGAAACAGAGGAGTGGGGAATCGCGGAGCGGGAGAAAAGAAAAAGAAACGGTACGAAGAAAGTAACGCAGCCCGCCGAACAAGGAAGAATCGACGCGCTTAAATCAAATCAAATCATACACGGCTGGGCAGGTACGGATATCGAAAAGGTGGGGAAAATGAAGTCAGGCACAGTGAAGACGACTCCCCCACCCACCACCCACACCGACTGAGGCGCAGTTACAGCATCGAAAGGCATTGACAGGCCCACCGCGCACGGATGACGCCCCGCCCCATATAAATGATGTCAGATCCACACCGGTAGGAGCGCGTCATAGTCGCCGGAGCAAAGCATGGAAAAGTGCGCGTCGCCACAGGAAGCATGAAAATGATGCGCCACAGCAAGCATGGCATGGCAGGCGTGCCGCACCCCGCCTGCACGCCCCGCAGCGCAGGTGTGTGTCGGCTGCGGAAGTCAGTAGGGAGGGTGGACTGCGCCGTGGAGATCGAGAAGAGAAGAGGGAAAAATAGCAGAGGGGAGGAAAATACGTTATCAGGACAACCGACGAGGAAGAACTGAAAGTGAGACGCGCGATAATCAAAGATGCCGGTGAGGAAGAAAGTGGCGCGGTGCCTGGAGCAGGCCACGGGAAGAGGGTATGCAGACCCCACGCGGATCCCTCCCTGCTCGCCCCCCCAAATAAAAATAAAAGAAAGGGGGGGGAAAAAAAAGGGGGGGGGGGGGGAAGGCGGGATTGCGCCGCTCGGAATAACGCCGGACCGTGACGCCGCATGAAAAGGAAAAAGACAAAATAAAATAAAAACACGAAAGAAAGAATCAAGAATACGGTTAGGAAGGGGGGGAGGGTGGGCGCAAAGAGGTCCGCAGAGAAGGGTATTGGGGTTGGCAGAGCGGGGTATTATTAGGGCAGGGGACAGCAAAAGAAGGAAGAGAAAAGCCGGGATGGGACATGCGCAACGGAGAAAGATAAAGGAAGACGTCGACAAGGCACGAAAATGCGGGCAGGAAGTGAGAAGATAACAAAAAGCACGCGCACGAAAGGAAACGACGCACCGAGGCGTGCGGCGAAAATATGTGGTGTATCGGTTCGCCGAGATGCACTAAGCGCTTCAGCGCGCCGAAGTATACGGCGGCGGGGGTGCGAGGCGCGTGCGCGTCGGTAGGGTCGCGAGGTACGCGTATGCATCCGTCGGGTCGGTGAAAGAAGCGGCGCCGTGGAGATGAGGTGGGAGTGGGTGGGGGCAGCGGTGTGGCGGGCTGACAGAAGGCGGAAGAGGGGTATCAGAAGTGGTAGAGTAGCGAGATGGGACTGGCACTCGATGCAGCGAAGTGGGCGTGCGGTGTGCAGGGCAGACGGAGAAGACTGCGCGGGCGGGGGCATCGCAGACACTACGTCGCGTCGGGCACAATTATCGTCCTTCACGATGCGCGCGCACTGTCCTTCACCCTTAAACAGCTACCTCCGCAGCGCAGACTGGAACACACCTGGTTGCCTTACGCACGCAGCTTCTTTACGCGCCACGTAATCGTCGTCCCGTGTATCGTTGTTGCTAGGGGGGTCTTCACCGATACGCCTTGCACTATTCACAACCTGCCAAAAAAAACAACTGCAGTTAAAACGTTAACATGCCGTGCCCACAAACCAGCTGCTGCACGCCCTCTCCTTCGGACACTCCCCCCAAGCATGCGATATGGCACCATCTTCTATAGGCGCCACAAGCGGTCAAAATCCCACGGAACCAGATAATCTCCCCGCCTCGCCTGCGTCGGTGCCTTCTGCGCCACCTACCCCTTCCGCCCCCGCCCAAACTATTAGCCCAATTCGCAGAGCAGAGCAGATGGGAACACACCTACCGTACCCGTCCGAGCGCCGTATTCATCCGTATGCATTCGCAGAAGTAAGAATCCTCGTGAAGCGCAGGATGGTGCTCGCCGTACACCGACTGATCATGAAGGCGCCAAGCAGGAGACTGTTTGGGCGCGACAAACAACGGCCGGCAGTGGCTGTGTTTACTTTCAACTCTGATGCCGGCCAGCCAGCTCACAGCAAGTTTTAGTATGCACGACCCCCTGGAATGATGTGTGCTCCATTGACATCCTGTAGATCTATGTAAGGATAACCACCCATACATACCTACTTGTTTGTCTTCGGTAGACTCGTTGTTCAGACATTTGGACCACACGAGTATAATAAATCCCCCCCCCCCCCGTATCGCGAACTGGCTCTGGAGCATTGATTGGAACTTTTTTGGCGGTCGCCGAGTCCTCCAGAAGGCTACGTTCGAAATCCCGGTACCCGGGTTGATAAATATAGCCAGCCGAGGCAATATATTTTCGGCGAGTGTCACTGTTGGGCAACACGGTGGAACACACTTCAGAGGCTTGCTTTAAATCCAAGCACATTATTTTTCACTTATCCCTCTCTCAAAATACTCATTTTTTTCGTCGTTCCCTCTTCGTTTTCCAAAAGAATGTTGATCGGTTTCCGTCATGCCTTCGGGGGGAATCGAAATCCCGGCTTCCTTGTGTACCCTGCGTCACTAGTCAATGTGTGCAGGACAAAACCCACGGTCCACGAAGGCTTAATTCTATCCCTATCAACCAATATTTATCCTCTTCTTCCCTACGCCGCGCCCCACAAAAAAAAGAAATCCTTCCGGAGTGCGTCATGCCTGCGGGGGGATTTGAACCCCTCACGTCCTATATATTATAGTCTGTGTGGCCTAAAAATATCTGCAAGATGACCCCGTAGTCCTGATTTTATCCTTTCGACCTTCTATTTACTCTCTTCTTCAAGTGTCGGGGGGAAAAAAAGAACTCCAATCCTTCCTCACGCCTTCCGCGCGAGTCGAGCCCCGTCCTTCGGGTACGGGGTCAGGACGGCCATCTTGGACCGTTTCCTTTCTATTTAACCTTGCATTCTACGCTAGGTAAAGATATCTATTCGAAATGCGTGATGCCTTCTGAGGGAGATCGAGCCCCCGACTTCCTCACCCACTACCGATATGGCCTGATAATAATATGTGCAGGACGACCACCGTGGTCCACGAAGGCCAGATGCTATTCTTTTGGCCCTCTATTTCTTCTCTCTTTTCTTGCCTGTGGTAAAGGTAATAGGCCATAAACGTCTCCTATACCTCCGGAGGGAATTGAACCGCTTTCCTCATGCGACCTAGTTTTCTCGATACGGACTGAGGATGTGAGGGACAGATTCTTCCCTATTCAATCCGTGTTTGTACTAAATCCCGTTTCTCAGCTGGGTAAAAAATGGTTGGGGAAACGTGCAACAGTAATACCTTGGGGGATTCGAACTGCCTTCCTACTACTAGAATCTCGAAGATCCATGTGCGCAGGATTACCACAGTGATCAGGAGGGCTCTAGACCCCGAGTTACGCTAATCATTTCTGTGGCATGGAGTCCACCAAAATTGTTCAAGTCGAGCGCCACAGCACCACTGAACCCCTGCGTTCCTCATGGTACGCTTTCTGGGGCAGAATGAGCAAGACCATCGTTCTCGGCGTCTGCGTTCGAAATTGACTGGAGCACCATAGCGCACCCAGTTTACGGATCTGTTCGGCGCGCCGGGATGTACGCTGTACGCTGAACGGGCTCGTGAAAAAAAAAATTACGTACTCCGATCTTCAGCAAACTCTGGATTGGAACATAAATAACACTGTCACCTGACTTTAAAACTGCCGATCAAACGTGGCTCTAGACTCCGACATCAGCTTAGTAATGAGATGAATCATTTTTCTCCTTCTTCCAAGGGGTGGTAACAACCTAACTTGCGGCATCAACTCCCTCTAACATCCATCAGGACCCCGAACACTCACAGGACCACCACCACCACTCGGTCCGCTGATCCGTGACTCCATATGGAAACTGTCATTCTGCTTTGGTCTCGGCAATGGTAGCTGAGCGTAGTTTAGAGTGCCGCAGCTTAAACTGGCCAATGTATCTTAGTTTTCTTGTTGGTGATTGCATCTAAACTCACCCAAAGGCTTGAAATGTCCAGCTGTCTACTTTTGCCTCTGAAATTATGTAGTGAGTGCTGAGAATGGAGAGGGAACGGGTCAGTGCTGGAATTTTTATAAAATTTTGCGTTCTTCAGTACTTATAGTTTGTATCTCTTGCGCTTTAAATACGTCCACTGTACTCTACTCGTTCAAATCTACTTACTTTCGCAGTGAGTGATGTAATTGTGATGTAAGCAAAGACCCCAGCCACCTGTCACGTGCCGAGGCATGTCAATATCCGGAATTAAGGTTTCCGAGACCCCTTGCCTTCTTCTGCGACGTCTTCCATTCAGGATGGCCGCTTGACAAACTGCGACTTACCGCCTAATCGTCCGCTCTACATCGATCGTCCACGGCACCACCGAAAGCTAAGCCATCCGATCCATCATCTCCGGACTCCGTCTGGCAGGTATCGCTCCGTCCACCCCAAGTCCACCATCTGCTTCCTTTATCTAATCAATTTCGTTCGATAATTCGGCTTCGTAGCAGCGACTTTGCCCTTGCGGAATTAGACGAACAAATTCTGAAAGTCCGACTCATTCTTCGCGAATTAGAGTCGCAAAGGGAGTGCACATCCACTCTGCGCACAGAAATGCAAGCGGTGCTCTCCCCCCTCCGTCGCGTTCCCGCTGAAATCCTGGCCGAAATATTCCTCTTCTGCAGGAACAACAGCCTGGGAGGGGGGAAACAATCAACTATCGACTCCAGGCAGGCTCCCCTACTTCTCGGTCAGATTTGTTCCCACTGGCGCGTGGTATCGCAAAATACTTCGCGCCTTTGGGACCAGATTCACATCCAGGGCACTATTCCCACGACGTGTGAAGCTTCGAGCCACCTTGAGACGTTCGCGGCCAGAGCGCGGAATCGTCCTCTTGACTTGGTTATCGATACCCTCAGCAATGCAACAGGGATTTCGGGCAGCACCTGGCCATTGGATCTCGTCCTACTCTTGCGCCATAAACTACGCCACATTCATTTGAAACTCAACTGGAACGAGTGCCAGAGCTCCAGTCTTCCCATCGACAACACATTTCCCGTCCTGACCTCGCTTTTCATCGACATCCACTGTTCAGAGCCCGAGCTAATCCGCCTCATCGACTCCTTCGGCATTTTACCAGTTCTCCAGAGCGTCACTTTGCATGCACCGAATGCATCGGGCGACCGCTTGCTGCCGCTGGTCCCCTGGTCCCAATTAACCTCCCTAGATCTCCGCGTCGGAATCACGGTCGTGGCCGCTCAGCAGATTTTATTACAAGCACAACGACTGCAGACGCTTGTCATCGTGGGTATCCGGTTTTCCGCCGACGTCCTTACGATACTTCCTATCCGCGTCCTTCCCGAAATGCATACCATTAAGTACACTACGCACTCAGCTCAAGCAACTGCCGCATTTTTCCAGCCATTTTCATTCCCAAACTTGAAATCGTTCAGTCTCGATGGGTATGAAGAGTCGCCAGATGTTCTCCTCGATATTCAGGCCCAATCGGCTTTCCAACTGGAAGAGCTGGAACTTTCCGGCCGTGACCTCGAAACCGATGGGCTCATCTCCTTCCTTCGACTCCAGCCGAGTCTCATCCACCTGTCCCTCAGCTATTGCACGTGTGTGGACGACAATTTGTTCACCTCTTTTGCATACGACCCCCTTTCCGCAATCCCACCCATTTCGCTTCCACTTCTCCAGACACTTGAACTAATGCAGAGCGCCGATTCTTTGCATGGAGATCTTGTCGTCGACATGGTGGAGTCCCTGTCTGCACCAGCCAAGGACCGCCCTGCCGGCCACCCCTTCCCGCGACTCACTGGAATCGACCTGAGGTTCCATGGCCGACGATATGGCAGTGACGTCGAATCGCGCTTGGCAGCTCTGTCCGCCACCGGTTTCCTCCGGGACTACTGTGTGCGATATGATCCTGAATTGGATGAATCAGACTCTTCATCAGACTGGTATGTCTCACTTAGAGCACCTCAGTCCCCGCTAATTTCTTCTTGGTGGTAGAGCTCAACCGCGTTCACCTCTTTTCTAAAT
This sequence comes from Mycena rebaudengoi, assembly GCA_029282285.1. Taxonomy (NCBI): domain Eukaryota; kingdom Fungi; phylum Basidiomycota; class Agaricomycetes; order Agaricales; family Mycenaceae; genus Mycena; species Mycena rebaudengoi. Next base: position 773,083 of record JARJCX010000024.1, read on the forward strand.
ATCGTCTCTTCATTTCCCTGTTCGCTAATTATTCCCGGGCCTCCAAATTGCTGGCTCGATGCGGGTTCTTCCTCGGCCTGCCATACCACCTTCGATATCCTCCGAGTCCTGACCACTTCAACTTGTATTCCATTCCCAAACCATAAAGTATGCCATAAAGTAACTGACTGATGTGATCTTGTTCAAAAGCCCATGTTATAGTACAGAAAAATGAATGCGTGTCTTCTACATCCGAGTCCATACTCTTTATACATAATCCTCACCTTGAGGAGATCCACACACACCCAATACCAACTAACAGCATAACGGCTCGAGAGCGGTCTGGACCACGCCTGCGCTGGACTATTCTATCCCCATTCACGGGCATTCTTTCAGCAGAAGAATCAGCCTCCCCCGAGAGAATTGGACATAAGACTTACCCGAATGGCTCGATCCCGAGTTGAACGGGAGATCCTGCAGAGAAACTCGTAACCAAACCCCAAGGCTGCGTTGTATTCTTACTGAGAAGCCGTTCCTATTGTGCGATTCAGAAGGCGAAGGATGAATGGCGTAAGTGGACTAAACTTAGGAAAGGCAGGCGGCGAAAAACCATACTGTTAGGCCGGGCTGCGAGGACAGCGGGTGTTAGATTGCAAGAGGTCCTTGAGTGGAAGGGAAAATAATTGGAGCGAATTGAATGCGTAGCGAGACGGATGCAAAGAAAGCTCTATGGATGCGCTCTGGATTTTAGACCAAGCGAAGCCAGAGTGCGGAATGGGACGGAGGTATGTAGAATGACGGTGGTGAGTGCGCAGAATCGGTGGGTATGGGCCCGTCCGCAGTGGAGAGCGGTTAATGGATCCAATGATGAAGAGGCGGCCATAGGACGGAAGGAACGAGTGGAACACGATCGGGGACATTGTGAAAACGGGAATGGGCAAGTAGGACAAGGATGAAAATGAAGTAATACCCGACGTCCGAAGTCTGCGGTCGGCAATCGCGTTTCCGACGACAGGGGGAGGAGAAGCTCGCGGAGACAAGGCGTCGTCGCACCTCCAAACAGAGCAGGATCTTGTCGGTCGAGGACGGAGTAGGGACAGTCAAGTCGGTCATCGGGACGCAGAAGAGCAGTAAAAACAAAGAGGATAAATCATCTGAGGAAAACGGCGACCCTCCGAGATGGAGTTGGACAGGATGAGAAACCATTCGGCTACCCAGAGTATCAGAATTGACAGCGGAGAAAAAAAAAAAAGGCGGGGATCGCGCTGCCAAACAGAGGAAGAAGGAAGTGATAGCGAGCGGGAAAAGGAGCCTGAATTGCGCCGCTGAAAAAGAAGAAGGCAAGTAAGCACGAAGGGCGCAGAAGAAATATTTGCAGGACAACGGAAAAGAACACAGCAATTTTGTGACAAAATTAACGGAACAAAAAACACGTGTACGAATAAAAATCATACATGCAGCGGGAAATGGGTGGCGCATCGCAAAAGGGGAGCTGTCGGTGTCGCAAGCGCCGTAGAACGAAGTAAAACCCGTCCCTGTAGAAGAATAAACGATAGTCAAGATGAAAAAGATGCAAGATATCGCGCAGGAAGAAGCCGCGGGTAGAAAAAGAATGAGACGCGCAGAAGAACCAGGAAAGAGAGGGGGGAACTCCCGGAGCAAGGTCGAAAAAGGAGGGAGGGAGTTGAAGAAGGGAGCGTCGATGACACAGGTGGCCCCCACGGAAGGAAGGCGCAAATCACAGCCCGATGAAGTAATAATAGTAATGGCAAGGCAAGGCACGAGAGAAAGAAAAGCGGCCAAAAAAGTCAAGTTGAGGGGGGAAATATTGCAGAGAAATTCCGCCCATACCTTCGCATTCGGGCCGCCACATCCAGCACTCCTCCCACTCGCCCTGCGCGTCTGACCAGCACAAGATCCAGCTGCAGGCCATGATCCAGAACGCGGCTGAGGTGCGCGCACGCGTTCGTCGTGTCGGCGAGGTAATGGAGGTGAAGGGTGATGAGGGCGTGATAGGGGAGAGGACGGATTGGGAGGGCGACTGGGAGAGGTTGATGGATCATAGGAATGATAGGTAGACGGAAGGCGGGTGGACAGTGGCACCCGATGCAGCGCCGTCGGCTGCGGATGCGGCTGCGTGGGGGATACAAGCGATGTGCGGAGCGCAGACGACAATAACCGCGCAAGGTGAGGACAGCGCGGACACCCTACACCGCTTCGTATACGTGGGCAATTTCTTTTGCGTCGTCGCATCGGCCACTCTCGTCCTTTGGCCTGCGCCAGCGAACCCTCTGTAACCCCGTGTATCCATAGAATAATGGAGCATGTTGCTCGCTCCATACCGAATGAAAGAGCAAGCGGAGTGAGGAGGCTCCGAGGACGACGTGTTGGGCCATCACCAAAAGTGTCGAATCCTGTCAAGGCCTCGTGACTTCGGCAAGGGCCGAGAAAGGCCTTGACACTGCGACTTGTGAAGGCCTTCAAGGTTTCCGCCAGCCTTGCGCACACTACGCCAGGACCCTCAAGCCTACTGCAACCTCGCAAGCCCCATCCAAGCTCCCAACAAGGCCGACAATCCAAGCCAAACAAAGTACAAAAACGGCACAAGTCCGACCCGCCGACGCTACTCTCCTTGCTCTCTCCCACCACTGGCATCCTCCTACTCCCTCCCTCAATTGATTCATGCTCTCCCTCTCACTTTCTTCCACTTCAACACTCGTCGCCCTCCTTCAACCCCGCCTCCCCCACTTAGGGCTAACGACATGATGGTGGTGGCACGCTCCTTGCCTCGGCCTCCAAGCCTCATCCGCTCGTGCTACGCCGCCGCTACACCTCGATCTCCCGCTGAGCATGTCTGTTCTCTGGAGTCCGCATCTCCGAACCTTCTTAGTCACCTTTCCCCACCCTCTGCTTCATCTCTGCTTCTCCATCGGCTCTCTGTCAGCGCGCAGTTTCTCAGATCGCTACCTCCCCGTTTTGCCCCTTACCAGCCATGCCCTCACCTCTAGGCCCACGACCGCAAGACTGATGCGACCTGTGCGCGGTGTGGCAGCACCTCATGTAACGATGACAAGGTGCGTTCTTCCTGGCTTTGGGAAGAATTCGCCTGACGGTATCTGTGATTGTTTTCTTTCGTAGCCGCTTATCTCAACTGTCGCTCTTCGACCACTTTTCCGTCTTTCGCATATACTGGCTTCTCCAACACTCCCATGTCCCGTCATCTGGTGCGCATATATCGTCTCCACGGTCTTGATCTGACTACCTCGTAGTTTCGCTGTGGGTTATCAATCATGCCGCATATATTCTGCCACCCTTCTGACAACACCCCGACCTCTCCGAGTCGGTCTTTTCGTCGCATATAGTCTACTAACTTTTTCCGCGCCAGATTAATCCTGTCACTTCTCAGTAATTAAAACGTAAATTTACTTCATCTCTTCGCACCCTTGCTAATGTTGTTTACTAGGTCTTATGGCTAACTTTTCAGGACTACGGGAACGGTTGGTTTATTCCACTCCGTCGCGTTTTTTTTTTGACTCCAACCCAGGTCGCGTAGTCTCACTGCAGGTTGTCCTTACCTGAGGTCATTCCAAATCTCGTTTCCTTCGTCCGCGAAACTAATTATCTATTCTTATTTAGGCTCCTTTCGTCCAAGTCTTACTCGACGAACACCGTGAGTTTATTCCATTTATGCATGTACCAATCTTTAACGTTCCACGAGCATACTCCCATCCAGGTCATCGTTCAGGCTTTCTCCGAAGTCGTATATGTGACCAATGGTAAGCGCCGCTTCCGATCTTGTTCACCTATCTCATTGAATGCTCACACTTGACGCGTTTCTCTAGGTTTTCCCATTGTCAACCGACCACTCACCGTACATTTTTCGCAGAGGTACTTACCGACATGATACTCACTCCTCTTTCTTTAGTACCCGCTGTTTTGCGTTGTCTCGATGTCAACCTTACTTTATTTCACCGCTTATTGTATTACTACCTCATTTGCAATGTGATTGCTTTTATTCTTCTTTGGATGATTTTGTGAATATTGTGAGATGAACGTTCTGGGGGCTGGGAATCCCTTGACGGCCTTTGGAAGGACCAAAAGGCCTTCCAAGGCAGCCTAGGCTGGTCGCCCCTTGGAAGGGCTAGTGATTCTCATAGGTCACTTACGAGGGCTTACCATAGGTGGTTCAAGGCTGGACCGCCCTTGCGAGCCCTTTTGGCCCTTCCAAGGTCTCACGAGGGGCTTCCAAGGGTTTTCCCAATTTGGTGATGTGGCGGGGTCGCCATGATCCGAGATCGGCTGTTTGGCCACAATTTTGCCTTATTATATCTGGATGGGCGCGCCACATAATACGCCTGTTGTGCGTACTCTCCCACGCTTAGTGGGGGGGGGGGGGGGGGGGGATTGTAGCCATCCAAAGAAAAAACAGCTACTGCCTCCTGTTGGCCTTATGTTGCTCCAACAGGAGTCCCACGCCCCAAATTGACGGTCCCTCTGGTTCTGGAGCCGTAGGCCGTGTCCAATGGCCTGCAATAAATTCTCTCCGGGTCTTAACTTCTGAACACGCGCAGAACTTGCCCTAAAATATCTCCAGCCTGGCCGTGATCCTTTCCTGATCCTCCAAGGAAAGTATGATAATTTAGCAGATAGCACTTACGGTACAGCACAATGCCGCGACCGTCTTGTATTCCTTTTTTTATTCCGCCGCCATCTTCTGTCGGACAGCCTCATCGTAATCCCAGCTTCCTAGCCTGCGCTTCTCCCGTGCTTTCCACCTGACCCGCAATTGTTGCATCTCATCATTACTACCGTTGGGGGGGCAGATAGCTTCTCTCATTTACAGGTGGCAGCTCCGTTTCCCTCCCCACCTCAAAGATGCTCATGGCCACGCTTAGACAAGCTTGAGACGCGGTTGTGTTCAATCCGATACTGAGGGTGTACAACCACCGCCTGCTTAGTCTTGTCTCGATTACGATGCCTGTTGTTTATCTTGGTGGTCTCTTTGCGTTGCCCAGTTGTCTAATCCTCTGCCACCATAACCTGTTGTATGTAACATCTCATCGAGTCGAACGTCGGTCCTCTCATCGAAATTGTTAGCTTATTCAGATGGAAACTGAGGCTTGCCGTTACCGACTGGATATTGACAATAATAGAAATCATGGGTATCTTCGCTGCTTATCCATTCTCGAGGTGCTGATTCTGGAGGTTCCATAGGGCAGCTTATCTAACATCATTTGTGGTAAATCCCGCAAAAATTGCCCGCCCACACAATTCGCTTGCTGACGGTCCTGTAGGCTTCAGCCGATTATTTGAGTGTCATTGAACTCATAACACCCAAAGTGTCACGCATCGGTGGAATAGTGCCCTGGATATGGATCTGGTCCCAAAGGTGCGAAGGATTTTGCGACACCGCGCGCCAATGGGAACAAATCTGCCCGAGAAGTAGGGGAGCCTGCCTGGGGTCGATAGTCGAATGTGTTTCCCTTCCGAGGCTGTTGTTCCTGCAGAAGAGGAATATTTCGGCCAGAATTTCCGCAGGAAAGCGACGGAGGGGGGAGAGTACCGCGTGCAGTGATGTGCGAAGAATGGATGTACCATCTCTTTGCGACTCTAATTCGCGAAGAATGAACCGGACTTTCAGAATTTGTTCGTCTAATTCCGCAAGGGCTGCGTTGCTACTGCGAAGCCGAGATTCGATCTGAAGTCTTTCAAAACATGAGGGGCTGATTGCTGGAGAGGAGTCTGTGAGATTGGCGTCCATTTCGTCTGGTTTGCTCTGAGATGGCGCGGTGAATGCGATGGTGAACCCAGCACTCAAAGCGCAGAGACACGGTACTTCGGGATTTTAACTGTCGAATGCGGATGATTCGACAACGAAAGTGCACGCTAAACGGAGTGATACCGTATTACCTGCCACTGTGGTGCCACTGCGAGGGATCCAGGGTCTGGGATGATCGATCGGATTGCTTGGCTTTCAGTGGTGCCGTGGATGGCCGATTTAGAGCGGACGATTTAGGCGGTATGTCGCAGTTTGTCAAGCAGCGATCCTGAATGGACGACGTCGTAGAAGAAGGAGAAAAGTGATTGATCCCAGATGTCAGACTCTAGAGCGAAATTTGATCCGCAGTTTAATGTCAGTTCACATGTTATGTTCCAACCAAGTCCAACTCAGAGTTTGCCAAGATGGGAGCACATACGTGAGTCGACGTGCTGCAACGCTACGGTCATCTCCCCGCCGAAGGCAGACTCTTTGAGAACAGAGAACCTCCAAGAACCTACAGCACAGTACTGTTTTTGACGACATGAAGTATTGATCCATTGGCAGATAAAACAATGTCTTCAAGATTCAGGCCTTTCAAGATCATCATCCGCCCACACATCGGCCCCCCATCGCTTCATCCTGCAAATATACCGCGAGATCGATGTTTCAATCCGCACATCTTCAGGTGCTGATACTGCTGCGCTCGAGTCTCGATGCCGGATAGACGGATCGCTTAAATGAAGTCTGGGAACTGAGGTAGATTGATGGGGATGATTTTCAGTGGTATCCGTCAACACAGCCAAAGAAAGACGTTTCCGATTAGAAATTTTGAAGATTTCTCCGATGTGCAGGGCTTCTCCGAGAAACCGGGTTGCTCATTAGAATTATCCTGATTTCAGACCTGGAACCTAGATCAGTACCAGGAATTGACATTCAAGTTAACGCTGCATATTTGGTCAGAGAAATACTTCATTTCTGGCTCCTAAGTACTAGCCAACTACTAGCCCCAGCACGCGTCAAAGTGTGCTGAGGTGCTTTTTATCTGATGGCTGACAGTGGCTGACTCTCTGTGAGAATGCCCTCAAATGCCGCGATCATGCCGCCGATGACCCAAAAATGAGGGCATTTCGGATTATTCCTAATGGAAAACTCCGGTATTTTCACTCCCAATGTATCCAAAATGTATCCGCGGCGCGGGGGATTGATCATCCGTTGATCAACCCCGAGACACGTGGCGCGCCTTGTGGCGCCACCAAACCTCTGGTGGACTGCAGGCGATGACGGCGAAGATCTCTGACTCGATTGTGTGGACCTGCCACAAAATTGGTGGAGATGTTCCGCCTTTCTGTGTCTTCGGAACCACATGCGGCGGCGCTGCAGTTAGGCACTTGCTTGATATTGGCCTGATATTTGCTTGATACTGAACGTCGGCCCAGAGCATGTTCTTATCCGTTTATCCGTCTTTGCTATAGCGACGGCCCAACACGGTGGCTGCGAAGAAGAGTCGTCCCAACACTTCGTTCCACTTCCCAACAACATCCAGAGATCCCACTGTGATCAACAACATGCACGGAAGTGGCAACATTCATCAGGAAATCCCTTTAATTAGCCAGCTTAAAACCTGCCGGAACTTTTCTCGTTCTTCCTCCCTCCACTTCCCCTTCCATCCATCCTCCTCCCCTTCTCTTCGTTCATAATGCCTGGACCAACCGCGGACCATCTGTATGCATATCCTCATTTTCTGAATAGTGCCACACTCACAACGCCATCGTAACAAGCTTTGGTCCCATGTTGATTGGTATTTAATGGTCTGGGGGATTTCGTATTTCATTAACCGATATATTCATTTAGGCGTTCTCCTGAGTACCACATTGTATGGGGTGCGTCTATAACTACCTGCTCACTCACACGGTGACGAACCTCAATCCCCAGGTCGCGATTGTGCAGGTGATTCTTTTGGTATTCTTCGCTGCTCGCTTATCAAACCGGATGACAGATGTTCTTGTATTTCCAGGCGTTCAAAAAGTGCGTAACTTTATGATGAGATTACAACCCCATCCTGACACATAAAAAGGGATGCTTCCTACATTCGTTACCTTGTCCATCACGCCATTTTACTTTCATTCGGATCCTGACGATATCTCGTTAGATTATATATCTTCTTGTAGCGGAAACTGTAGTCGTTGCTGGTCAAATTGGCATCATCTATGAGCCTCTCATCATTCGATACGGTCCGTGGTTTTTCCGCAGCGCGTTCCTGTACTAATTTTCAAATGTAGGTGCCCCGGAGTCGGTGATATTTTCTCCTAAACGTGAGCGTCCAACACAATCGGCAACTTTGGGTTTCTGACCACCATTTAGTGCTGCCTGCAGGTATGCGTGAATTGTCGAACAAAATATTTCAATCAATTGACTTGGAACGCCAGATGCGATATCCATCGTATGCCTATAGGTTCGGTGAATAACTCGAGATGAACCTTTACTCCCCTAGGTTTTGGTGTCGACGCCGATACAGCTCTTCACTGCTTGGAGAATCAGCGGTATGAATCCCTTAGATATTCCACATGGAGGCCGATATTATGAACAATAGTCATTACGGGATCAAAACTGTCTTCCCTGTTTGTATCTGCTCTCGCCCTGGCATCTTTCAGTGCGTGTCACCATTTGCGGTGATGCCGTGTCGTCGACTCAAAATCTATGTTTAGCCGCAGGACTCCTCGTATCCGTTTCGGTGTCGATGAAAAACGAGTTCCGAAAATTCCAGAGCTTCCAAGGGGTCGTCATCATCTGGCTCTCTTGTAGTGCAGCATGCGATGTCCTTATCACTATCGTGCTGACGTATTCTCTGGTGTGTTACATATCAATCCATCTGCGGCTGAGCGTCAAACTTTTTACTCGGCAGAGAGCCCGCAAAACAGGAATGGCCGTCGACAGCCAGGTCAATCGAGTAATACGGCGTGAGCGAGGCTGTGAATAAAATATGTTCGCTCTCAGTTTACATTCAGTGACTGTACAAACCGGTGCTGTCACTACAATTGCAGCCCTGCTCGATTTCATTTTATTTCTCGCCTTCCCTGTAAGCCATTTCGCCCCTTTTACCTCATTAGTTCTCCTTCTGAATGTTGCCATTTAGGGATCGTCACTGTAGGTTGTTCCCCTCTCCGTCCTCCCATTTCCTCATTTCCTCATTTCTATGCCTTTCCTCCCTTCCTCAGAAATTTCATTCCGGACTTCTCGATTCCCCACTTCTTCACGATATCCCTTCTTAGCACGTAGGTTGATCTTGTTGAGTGATTTTGAGATGATTGACAGCGCGAACATTCCAGACTCAATGCCCGCATCCACGGACGCTCCAAAGAACTGGATAAAAGGATGCCCAATGCGCTCTTCTACGAGAGTCACTCCGTAATACCAACAAGTACCCTACATCCACATTCATTTCCACGGGTGAGGCTTCGAGCGCGATATACAAGAGCGGTATTAACCACTCTTTTTTTGTTCATGTAGAGCTACGCCAACACGGTTCGTATACAGTCTTCTACCTGCTCATCGATATTTATTTACACCTACCAGGAGTCCACCGAGACTCTTAACATGTCAACTTTCAACTCGCACATTGCAAAAGACACGGATCCTGGGACAGTGAGAGAAATGCGAACGCCACGGAGGCTGGAGATGGGGCATCCACGGGAAGATAGGTTTTAGATGTCGAGTCAACGTCACTGACGACCACTCTGGACAATTGATTGCTTACGCGCCTATCTATATGTAATTTACAAAATGTGTCCCTGAGAGACAAAGCGAAACATCTCGCTAAATAGGACGAAATTCGATGATCGTTGTGGGATGGGAGCGTAGGAGAAGAGCCATAAAAGTGGCATCTATTTAAGGAAGACAAAATACAGTTTTGGTTTGCAGCAAGGGTTTAGGAGGCATTACTTTGGACGTTCAAGCTGCGAATATTTTTTCGGCAGGCGAGATTGGAAATATTCGCATCGGGATACGGACGTGAAGACACCCCTGACGTCCCCTTGCGGCCAATATTCGCAGACATAATATTGCGCTGGCGGCCATAAGTGGATCGCCCAGGATATAAGTTTAAATTATCACCGGACAAAATCGATAACGTTCGAAAGGCTTACATATCCTGGGAAAATATCAGAGCAAGTAGCCACAGCACACCCTATTAGACATGTAGTCGTGAGGCGCCAGCGAATATGGATGATGGAATTCATAAGACAGGCACCTACAGGCCTCGCTATTCCACGATTTGAGAGATAGTGAATTGTCCGGTCCTCGCGGCGAGATTTTCTGCAACATTCAAGGAGGTTGTTACCAGTGTACCAGATATCTGCAGAAAAGCGCATATCCACGAAACTCGTTGTTCATGTTGTGGACCACGCGAGTATAATAAATCCCCCCCCCCCCCCCCACGAAAGAGCCTTTGGAATGGACGAAGGCGCATTTGTAGGCCCAGGACTGGGGCTGCAACCGACAGTGCATTGTTCCACATGATTTTTTTTCGCTCCGTGATGGAAGCGCTCGTTGTTGTGTGCGTCAACATATTGCTGAACACTGCCTGCGTTGATTCAAGCAACGAGGTTATCATTCTGGAAGAACCTGGGTTTTTGTAAGCTGTGTGATCTAATGTAGCGGAAATTGGGTAACCCAGGTTTTTCCGAAGCCACTGTGAAGGGGAGGAAAGACAACAGGCCGGCGATATAAGCCAATTTTGAAAAGTAGGGGGCCATGTTGCAAAATCTCAGTCGCAGAAGCGCAGGGAATGAGGATATTGGAGGAAATCTTGGGCCGCATCAGTGGTTCCGCAACCCATCCGCTCGGAAATTTGATGAGCATCGATGTGTTTACCCACTGCCTTGAATGAACGCTCGACTACTTGCCAAGGACAAAAGGCATACTTAGATAACCAAGTTACTGAAGGTTAGAGCCAGAGTCGACCTCCTTTACACCAGACCTTAGGAAAGCCGAAAAGCAAATCGCCAGTATCACTGAAAGAAGGCTCGGGTGTCGCACGGGCGGTTTTCCGATCATTCCACTGGGTGTAAAATCGAAAAAAAAAAACTCGAAAAAAGAATTCAAAGGGGAAGACTTTCCCACACTTTCCTGAGCTTTTCAAGAGCTTCAGAGGTCATCTAGAGCGGCAGAATTGGAGCAGGTTGAATTATATTCATGTCCTATATGGCTTGTGCGCAATATGATTTTTTACATGAGCTAAAATAAGAGATTTGGGTTGTTTTGGCAGTGTTGGCGGAATAAGTAATGGTACCCCCTGCAGTTTTCTACCCATTCGTATATTAGAAGCGCCAAAATATCGTAAAATAGGTAAGGTATGTATTTCAGACTCATTCCCACCTGTATTTAGAGCCACTCCGAGTTTTTTCTGTTCAGGCTGAACAAAAAACTCGTAATATTGAGTGTTGATGTGTGAAAGAAATGCTGCCTGTGTGTATTGCCTGTTGAAAAGATACTAAAAAACTTATTTTGGGATGATATGCACTCCCTCAAGTCACTTGGATCCGGGCAAGCGCGCACTGTGCTCAGGATCATGATACACTCCTGCAAAAAACCCTTGCAATGAAATTAAGTGAAAAGAGCTGCCATTCAACACAAGTTTTTGGTCCAAAAACATATGTGTCCACGCTATTGGTACTCCTCTTGGTCTTCAGACTGCGAAATGTTTTAAAAACGCGTCTGCGCACAGTTGGTGCTGGTAAACGCGGATGGCAAAGGACGTCGGTGATGCCACGTGAATTGTGACAAAGTTATCTGCCATGTCACGTAGTTATCTGCCATTCATCGTTTTTACTCACTAGTGGCCTTTAACCTTCATTCTAAAGAGAAATTTATGTTCTAAATCCTTTTACAGATCGTCAAGAATATTCTTCTGATTTGAAGTGCTTCAGGGATTGAGAACAAGGGCAATGGCAGATAACTGTACAGCCACATGCCAGATAAATGCCCAGCTGATCGATCGGTAAACCGTAAGTTAGGACAAAGATGCACTTTGTCATGATGAGATGGTACTAGGGGAAGTCGGATAAACCTTGATTCTGATTTCAGGAGTTCTAAGTTTGCTAAACTAGAGGGGGCATGTGAAGCCGGTGACGTCTTGAGAAAGTATTAAGTTGTGGATGGGCGCCAGGGCCTTGTCTTGATTGGATGCTGTTGGGGAAGTACACATTAGGGACAGTCAGAATAGGATTCTTGACGGCGATTCTCAGGCGATTCTGACACAGATTCTGAGGCGATTCTCATAAATGATTTTGATCAGAATCGTGTGATAATCACCCGGAATCGCCCTGAATTCTGACCGTCCCGTTTTCAAGGCGATTCCCACCACGATTCTGGCCATGGTAAAGTTGATTATTATTTATGATACACTTGGCACTCTGATCATGCCTCCCGCCAATCAACGCGAAGGGCGGCAGCGTCGCGCAATGATGCGCCGGCGTGCTATGTCCTCTTCTTCCCCAACAGGACCTTCCTCATCCTTGGGATCACCATCCACCTCGATGGCCGACTCCTGTTTCGCTTTTTTTGGGGGGGCGCCCGTGCGGCTTTTTTTTCATGGCGACAGGTTTTTCTTCCTCATGAGCTTCGGCAGCAGCAATGGCAGCGGCTTGCTTTGCTATACTGAAAGTAATAGAAGCCAAGGGAGACATGAGAAGAGATAAGACTGAGCCCAGTGGTGGTGGCAATGGCAATGGCGAGCGAGGATCTGACGATGTGTCAGCCACGCAATAAAATAAAATAAAGATGAATTAATTTAGTCTTATAAAGGGAGGGATCAGCGGACGAGAATTGAGAATCGCCTCAGAATCGTTGTCGAATCTCCTCCGGAGGAGCTTCTGCAATTCGAAGCGATTCTTATTTACAGTGATTCTCCCACGCTTTTTTAAATCAAGAATCGTCTCAGAATCGCTGATCAGAATCGCCTGAGAATTGCCGTCAGAATCCTATTCTGACTGTCCCTATTAGCGGGACAAAATTATCGCTGGCTGACACCCGCGGATATACAGAAATCATGTTGCATCGAGGTCGCTTAAGGTGCCGATTAGTGACGGGAACGTTTGGTTCAGTTCAGGTTTGGGGTCCTTTTCATTGAACGCCGAACCTGAACTTACGTTCGGGTTCAAAATTTTCCTGCTCTGACGGCAGCGCAGATACACTGCGGAGTCTGCCAATGTCACGTTGGCACAGGTAGGCACAAGTAGGCACAGGTAGGCAGAGGTTGGCGACCCTGCCTACGGGGTCACGGAACGTAGTGCGATTTGGTAGCCGCAGCATGATATGTGTCGAACTGATATGCCGTGAGTTGAATATGAATGGTGCAAGAACCGAGAACGTACAATACTTTCATGCCCTTCTTGTACTCCACCTCGTATGGGCGGTATAGTGTCCGATAAATAGACGGATTTGGGTTGAAAAAAAACGCTTAGTTTGGGGCCGGTTACGACAGAAGCGCGACGGTAGATACGGTGTCGGATTTGGCGTGATCACGTACACGTGTATAAAAAAACTGCGATGTAATTGAGGAGCGAAAAAAAAAAAACGCGTAGTTCATAAACTGACCAAAGAAATATGATGTAGACTCTATTTATCTTGGAAATGAAAGCTTCTCCGTGGTACCTAAACGTAGCTAAGCCTAAAAATATATCTAATGTGGGGGAGTGTCTACGACAGCTCGACTCGGATGCACTAACCTAAGCGCAAAGCACGGGGTGACCCTTGTAATATACTTGATACAACACCCCCCGTGTCGTAGTTAGGGTCTAGCATGCTCAAATCAAGTGCTTCGGCGCTGGCTAAGCATACTACGACACGGGGGGGGTGTCGTATGTAGCATATTCCTAGGCGCCTTGGCTAACCTCGACCTGAACGGGATCCGTAGACCTTCGTCTCTTTTTCTCCTCAAGTCTCCTGTCGTGCCTGCCGGACGCGTTTATCGTATCGGCCCGACTCGAACACCGCGCTCCACCCCGCCGGAGCGCTCGTCCTTCGCTCCATCCCATCCCGCATCTCGCCTTCGGGCCTTCGATTCGCGCACGCAACGACTTTTATCGACCGCTCGTCCGCCACCACCACTGACGCCAGGAAGCACTCATAGACCTGCGCACCCCCTCGGCGAACGCGTCCCGCCGGTGTCTTCCTCCGCACCCACCGCGTCCCAGGGTTGGACGACAAGCGTGCGCGAGTGTGGGGCATGTCCCGCCTTCGGCGCGCCGTGGCACTAAACCGCGATACCCGCCCGCTGACAGATTTTCGCGCTGCGCCTGATTCGGATCCGGGCGTCCCACGATCCGTTCACGAGACGACTCCGACGGCGGGACACAGGTGCGGCGCCTTGGTGTACACGCCGAATCGACGACGCCGATGCAGCCCATGCATACCCCGACTTTGGCGCATCGTGGCGCTGTGGGTGCGCGGAGGAGTGGATTCTGCGCTGTACCGCCGGCGGGGAGGGGGTGGGACGGGGGGTTGTAACGGCTCTCCATCGCGAGACGCGGGGGGACGGGAAACTGGCTGGTCTGAGATATGTGGCGCGAGGACCCATCTTTTTTTCTGTACATATATCCTCCTCCTCTACCTGCCCACATTACACTAATTGTATTTCTACCCGAAGCCCCTTCCTTCCTATCATCCACTCCCCCCGTTTAAGCGCGCGGTCCTTTTACTGTACAGGTCTGCCTGTCCCCTCCCCCTTCCTTCCTACGTACGCGTATCTTCCCTTACAAGCCATCATTATCCTTCGCTCTCCTTCTCATACATTCCGGCGTCGTGCGAATTCAGGCCGGACACAAGTGAATTTTGAAAAAAAACACTTCACCGCACAACCTTAGTTAGCTGGATGTATGTATGTAGTAACTGCAATACTTCGTCCCGAAGCCTGCAGCTCAAAATAATAGTTTCTTTTGCAAAGGAATTTTCGTGGCCAAGGTGGTTGGTGAGTCGTCGTCGGATTGCAGCGAATGCCGACTCGAGCTCCGTGTTGCCAGTCTGTGCACGATTTCTCGCTTAGACCGTCTGCGATGGCAATTACACGCCAAGCGTAGAGCATCTCCGCATCGCTGAATGAAGATTGATCCTTCTGGAAATCGCGATATTTTCTCGTGGAGGGGCTCCTTCGTTATATTGAAGCCTAAAGATCATGATGGCGTCTGGTTTCACTATTTTTATTTTTCAACATGCAATGAAGATACTAAGCTGCAAGATGTCGGATATTTTTCTGCCTTTCTTACCAAAGAGAAATATCATCTCCTTTGCCGATCAAACCCTGGCCAAGGACTGATTGAAATAGTTGTTCCTTTGTGTCGCAAAGAAATGGTTATTAGAACCCGAAAGACTGGCCGGCCATGAAACTGCCGCATACCAGGGTAAAACTGGACTTGACTGCCGCTGCAACATGGTAAAATGCCGCTGAAAAGTGCCGCAGACTGCCGCTGCACAATGTTTGCATCTGTTTGACTGCCGCTGACTGCCGCCGTAAGCTCGGTTTTCATTTCAATGTGGTGGGTGTCAAATCGGGGAAAAAGCGAAAAAGAATTCGAAAAAGGAAAGAGAAAGAGAGAACAGGAGAGATTCGAAGGAGGCCTCGACATCTGAATTCAATGATAGAGACCAGTGAGTGGCCTTTAGCCGGGGCTCGGAAACTTGCATTATCCATATTATTATCATGTTCTACGCGACAATACAATATTGAACGAGTACCATGATATGCGCCCCACGCACCTTAGCGATTCCAAAAGGCCCTGGAAATGGGAATAAAATGCTCACCGTTAAATTCCTCTATGCTCAGAGTACTTGCTGGAGAGCAGCATTGGTGCTGAAGCTAGAAGCAAATTGATACATTAGGAATCCCATGAATTCTCTCCTCGGTAGCAGGATTCATCCCGTCCACGCCCCCCAGCTCTCCTTGGCTCGTCCAGAAACCCCGGCAGCAGCGAGCACGTAGCGCATACGGCTCGGTTTGTGCTCCACGCCGGCACCGGGTGCACGTTTCTGACCCTGGTCGGCAGTGATGTAGTACCCCGCATCTGAGCCGCTCTGAGCGCCTCGCTCCCTCAGCGCTCATATATTGTACCCATATCTTGACCAAGTCGAGGCTCCATTCTGCTTGGGAGCTATTTTGAAATGCTGGGATCAGGGAAGAGCAGTTGTGCCGCAGAAGCGATAGTGCGCAGAGTGAAATCGTGCAGAAACAGTGTTCAGATGGAGATAGAGCGCGTACCCAACTGGGCAGACAGTAAGACTCGAGTAGCCCAGAGGGCCATGGGGACATTTTGAGTCATTCGGCCATAAAGGACGGTCCAAGGCGGCGCGCCAGTAGCCAGATTTATACAGGCAAGAGCACAGGAAAAGCTGCAGATTCCGAGGGGATTTTGTGGGTCAGCACATGGTAGAGTCGATAAACGGTGCTTCCGGAGATCCCAGGCTGCAAGACAGGGAGAACGAGGCGGAGGCGGAGGAGGTCCTAGATGAGGAGTGATGTGACAGTTATCTGCCAGTCACGCTGTTATCTGACATTTGACGAGTGCGCTTCTTTCTGAGCATTTTACACCATTCTGAAGAGGCAGAATTACTCTTTAATCCTTATTAAGGACACCTTATTTTTTCCAGACTTGAGAGGGTGGTAAAACTACGAAACGAGCGAAAGTTGGCAGATAACTGGCAGATAACTACCCACCTGATCCAATCATAAACCGTAAGCTCCCAAAATTATGTTTTAACACCGACAGTGATGGTTAAAACTAAATAGCTCGTTACTAATACGATTAAATGATCACCAGCGGTCCCCTGTACCCAGGCAGTGCACGTTTTTGGCGCCCATAGCGCAAGTGCGGCATGTTGAAAAAAGGATACTGCCGCTGGCTGCCGCATAAATTGCCGCTGCAGGCGACAGCGGTAATGCAGCGGCAAAATTCCTTTGCCCCTCCAGCTGCGTTAAACGTATTTAGATTAAACGGTCGGTTGTTTAAACGGTTCGCGTCTAGACGTAAATTGTTTAAACAATCGTGATATGGTTACTGGGATGTGTACATATGCAGCCACACCGAGTGTGTGCATGAATCGATAATTTTAGATGACAATATGTCAGGCGCGATGTGGCATGTCTCAAGAATGTCGGCGGGGCAGTTCACCCTTCGCGAATGAAAGAGGCTCCTAAACGGAGTATATATCTAGGTCATCCTTCCCTGACGGGCGCCCTTGGAGATTGTCGTGGTCCCAGCCGTACGGTATGTCAGTCAGTTCGTGCTGTTCGGTCATTACGTGCACGACCACATTGGGGTCGACCCGGTGGGCGTTGCGTACAGTATCCTATAGTAAAGAATAAATTATTTACGAGAGACTGGGGGACGAAGGGAGGAGAGGAAGTACGTACCCGTCGCGTGGCAGAAACGCCGCCGCTGGTTGAGTTGTCGTCCGCGTAACTGCGGTTCACCTTGCGCAGATTGAGGGACGCCATGACACTGTTTGTGTAGAGTTTTGCAAGGATCCAGGAGAAGCCGACGTTCACGCCTGTGTTGGGCTACAAGTGCATTGTCAATGCGGGTAATTGTTTTGTCATGTGGTTACCTACCTGTCCGAGAAAGAAGCAGAGTTCCAGGAGCGCGAACGCGCTGGTGAGTGCTCCGTTCGCGAGCGTAATGGCAATGATCTTGTTGAGCAGGTGTTCTGTACCTTTATTAAACCCTGAGCGGCGCTTTCTCTGTATCCAGCACGTTAGTATGGTGTGCCAGGTATTGCGTGTGAAACAACACTCGCCAGGTACCACGTTAGGTAGGCTGCAATTATGATGTCGGACACAAAGGCGGAGACGAGCCAAGTTGTTCCGAATATCTTCATCGCCCGCGTGTGGAACCGCGAGAACAGCTTCACGACGCCTGCATATGTCGTAAGCTATTCGAAAACACCCGTGCGAGCAAAAGACGCGCCTACGGTGGCGGATACACCGACGGCGGCGACTGAAAGGGGGAAAAAATGAGTAAATTTCCGGTGAGAGGAGGGAAATTGGCATACTGGCGCCGACCAAGGATACGGTGACAATAATGAATGTAAGCAGCCGCTGCTTGGTGAGGGCGTGGATTCGCCTGCAATATACAAATGTCAGGACAGCATTACAACGCGAGCCAGCAGTCCAACCATGCATAAAACAACTGGCATAGGCCACCAGTGATGCCCTGCACAATATGATAGAATCAGGACTGCATTGCAGTGACCAAATATAAACATAACATACCACGATGCCGGGATCTGGAGGTGTAGATCATTTAGTAAATGTCGATTCCGACTAAATAGGTTGGGAGCGCACCGGCAGCAATCACTATTTAAAAGGTGATTTGGTTAGGTTGAGCGAGATACATTGTAATGAAGAGCACATACTCCAGTTCGCGTCTGCGTACGCTTGGAGGTTCACTGAAAGGACATTATGGTCAGTACATGATTTTAGCAGCGAATGCAGCCCACTCACGGAAGTTGGAGATGGTCAAGTTATACAGCCAACATATGGCGAGGATTGTTCTGAGAACATTGTCAGATATATTTTGAAAAAAAAGAGAGAGATGCCGCACCCCACGGTGTCTGTGAGTAACAGTAACGCCACCTGCCAAAGGTTGCTCAGTCTTCAAGTCGCTAAGATGTCCCTTGAACCTACAAAGAGCTTGGTCCACGAACGATCGCTGTAACGCGTCAGACGAACCAATTTAAAGACTGCAGATAGACAAACTTGGGGAAACGAGCGTAGTATGTGAAAACCTGAGGTTATAGATTGAGGTCAAGGACGCGCCAAAGTGGGTGGAATCGAACAGACTTGCACAAATACGGCGCCATAAAGCTGAGTTTCCGTCGTTCAGCACGCGGTTCAAGTTGTTTTAGGTTGTTCGTACCATGCATCCCACAATGATCCCGACGAAACTTGGACCATGAGCTAAACGGGAAATTAGTCTCACAAATACGCGCCCGAAACCAAATACATGCTTAGCTCGATTGAGGGAAGAGGATCAGGGAGGACTAGTCCGACCATAATGAACTCGGCAGATGGCGCGATGAGCGGCGCAGTTTTCAATGGTCCAACGCAGTGGTGAACCAAGAGGGAAACCAAAGGGAGTGAAGTGAAAAGATGAGTAGTGGTGCTCCTTGTAGATATACACCGGCGGCAAAAGAACGCGAGAACATATCATGACATGGAGCGCGAGAGAACAAAGAAACGACCGAGTTGAGCGACGAAATACAGAAATAGTAGCCGACGGCTACTCGAGCGGACCCGGATGTTGTAAACATCAACAAACATCAAACGCCACCCTCCGACAGCGAACAGTGGAAGACTCAGCGGACACGACGCTTCCTCGATGCCCAGCGGTTTCGCGCGGGCCAGGCCTGTCGTGGCACAATCCAGGAAACGGAGGACGGGCATCGAGGGACCAGTCGCCTGGAAATAGTGCTAATGACCAACTTACGACCACTTCTACCGAGTCCTTGGCGATAAGTATTTGTGGCGCTCATACAGTAAGCGTGTATAACCAATATTTTCCAAATGGGGACTTGCAGCCTCAGACAGGCCGCTGGGCCCAAGCTGGGGCAGGCACGTAACATTGCTTCTGTCAAGGCTTCTGTCGCTTTATTTTGAGAAGCGATAATTAGCGCGCCACTGAGTTACTAGCTCAGTTCAACTTTGGGAGCAGAGCATTGGCGAGAACCAGACGGAGATCATGCCATCGTCGAGCCAACTAAACTTGACTAGCGCATTCGAGATGATATGAATACAAAATTTCTATTGAGCTGAGTTAGAACCACGCGTCGGAGTCGCGCTCCTGCGCGCGGGCTTTACTAGCTTTACCGGTAGCAGGGGGTTGGTAAACGAAATCGATGAATGCGTTTAGGGCCTCCATCATCGTTGCACGGAGCTCGCAGCTTTTTGGAAAGAACCAGAACAGCATCACCCTACTACTCTTTACGATCCGCCGCATTGAGGAATGCGAGATTCAACCACATCAGTAAAACTATACATTTCTCGCCTTTTGTGAGACTTCCTCGAGAGATCCCTTGGTCGTCGTCCCACTGCTTCGAGCTTGCAGGCGGTGCCTTTGGCGAACCGCGCTGAATTCATAGCCTGCTCGACCAGGATCGCAAGGAAAGGTTGGTCAACTTTGGATGTCGCGCGAGCTATACATGCCGGGATGTTTCTCTCACCCAATGGGCATAGCGCCTTCCCTCAAATCTCCGAGTCGTTATTTGGACTTCCCGCGAATCAAGCCACTTCAGTATCTTCCTCTCGCTTCAAAGCTCGCAAAATCCGACTTGAGTTCTAGACTTCCCGCGAGCCGATAAGCCCCCGCCGTAATATTTTTGCCCAAGAGGCGCGAAGCGCCATCCACGAAAACCAAGTTGACTTGTGGATGTCGCACGAGCAACACATCCTGGGATATCCCATTTGACTCAAAAGGCACGTAGCACATACTCAGCCAATTTCGACTCGAGAACCCTCACTGCGACATATTCCTATCACTTCAAACGGCGCTTAACACCATCCCACAAAACCTGGACTCGAGGTTTGCCGTTCCCGCCAACCAATTCACCTCAAAAGGCTCGGAGCGCCTCCCCTCAAACTTCTGGGTCGAATTCTGGACATCCCGTGACCAAACTACAGCACTCACGCCTCGTTGCAATTTCCGACTCGACATCACTACTTCCCGCAAACACTTCAATCCGCCCGGATATTCTTGCCTCCAAAGGCACGAAGACCCCCCCGATACCAGTTCCGATTTGATTTTTAGCGTTCCCACGAGGCAACCCATCGCGCCTTTGAATCCCTGCCGCAGACGGCGCATAGCGCTGTCCTGCCAAATTCTGAACTCATTTTTGGCATTCCCGCCCTGGCTAGAAGATCGTATGATGTTAGTGGGCAACGCACCTTCATGCCCTCAAAGATATTTGTGCAGTACTGCAGGCAGTTGCTCGACGGGTCGAGCGCGAGCGGGCCATAGGGCTTGGTCTGCGGCGCGGACCAGCCAGACATGGGGTCGTACATTATGACAAGCATGTGGTCTGTTTTTATCTGCATTTGGTGTAAGCCAGATGCAGTGTGTACGCAAAAAGAGGGTACGTGCGTGGCCGAATATGTAGGTGCCAGCGGTGGGCACAGGCTGCAAGGTCTATTTTGAGGAGGGAGGCTAGGGGGGACGTCAGCATGTTTCGCGATATGGAGGGGAGGACAGACATCTAGGGGTGCCCCTGTGCGCTTTGTGGCGTTGGAGGCCATGATGGGAGGAAAAGGCAAGGACGATGGGGAGGGGGGGCTCGTGACTTCGTACCACCACCATCTTTTTGGTGATGGGCGGCTTTATGGGCTATCCCCCGCTGCAGCACGCAGTGTAGGGTGCAGTGAGCCCCTACCCTAATAGATTGCCGTCAGAGCCTGATATTCATGTTCCGTGGCTATTGAGCAGAGCCACCCACAGCCACCACCCACAGCCACGGAACGTGACCATCAGACTCTGACGGCAACCTACTAGGCGGTATAGTCAGAGCAACGGTTTTTGGTATCGTACCAGACAGTTTATTGCAAGATTTTCAAACTGTTAATTTGAACAAGGTGTAAATCACTTGCAAAAAATTGTTCTCCTTATTCTCGTGAACGACAACCCACAGCACTACCCTGATCCCTCTCCAGTTTTTTATTTTTTGGTTACATACTAGTATTGTGTTTGAAATTGTCACAGTCAAGACTCTGGCGTCCACTCTCGGTGAGATGAGAGGGATAGGGTAGTGCTTTATGAGTTCTCGAAAAATGATGGAATAAAAGGTTAACTACTACAGATGAACTACTACTCTATATATACTGTTCCAAAGGCTGTGTACATTGCTGAGTCTGAAAGCTGTGTACACTGCTAAGTAATTATATCCGAAACGGATCAGTCCTGAAACTGATACTGTCCGATCATATGTGTATCCTGTCATAAGTCGATCTGTGTTTCTGATTAATGAACCTGATTAATGACCCAATCATAAATTAAGCATAGCCCATAGCCATGTGTCCTTCAACTGGTGTTGTCCCAGTTGTCCCGATAGAAGTTGTCATCACATTCTTCGTAGTGGATGATCTTATCTGTTGGTGCTTGTTTGGGCACTAAGATAGGCATTGTCGCGATAAGACTGCGATCAAATCGTGACAGAAATTATTTCATTCCAGGTTCGACATGGGCGGGCACGGTGAAAGTGCCGTTGCTGCCACAGACTGCCGCAGTACTGCCGCAGGTTGCCGCAGAGTCACTCTCGCCCACCCAGGCTGCCACAGGAGACTACAAAATGCCCTTGTTGAATTTGACTTGGCCTCTAATGTATCACAATCCATGTCATTCGACAATATTATAGACAACTATGTTGGCAATTTCAATGCAACAAATATATATCTTGAAACTTCGGGAATGCGGTCTAGACCTTTTTCAAACCAAAATACACTGTACAATGTTCCGAACAATGAATCCACTAACCACTGTTGAAGTTCCACTCCTGAACACCATCCTCACACGGCATATTGTCTGAAAATCAATAATTTGAACATAACTCGTGGAAAAAATGATCCTGCAGGGTTTTCATTTCAGCGAACCTAAATTATTAGCCTATATACATCAATATCCAGACTAATCTCAAAAACTAATTCTTCAGTCAAAAGGCAGTATTGAGGAAAGGTTGCCGCAGGGTGGCTGTGTTATTGCCGCAGCCACTTTTCGAACAACTGCCGCATCGAGTCCCACAGTTGAATTGAACTCCAGTTTTTGGGCGCAGAGGATTAGCTACATTCCCTTAAGTCGAGTTCCCAATATTTGCAAACAATTCAGTTGGTTTAGGGACCACCGAAAAAAATCTGCCGCAGGGTGGCTGTGTTAGTGCCGCGCTCGTTCTTGAGTTGATTTATAACTCATGTAAGCTTCATATCAATGACAAATACCTCTTTCTCACTTGTGCGACGTATCTAGATAATCGGTAAGTGAATTGGTTTAGGAATGGTGGTTGCTAAAGATTTTCGTGGTGAACAGTGCCGAAGTCAAAGGTGAAAGAGTACCTCGTATTGCGCTCAGGATGCTCCAATATTCAGTCAGGTATAGAGGTTTATTAACCTACCTACGTATCCAACTGTATGGTAGAGATGGAGAAAGTAATAATTCTATCAAATCCTTGAGCGCTCCGATCGCCGATGAGACGAACCTTGACATCCAATGTGCCGACTTGAACAGTGAGAGATTCAGATTAGTTTGGGTCGATGTTCGATAGGTAAGAAGTTCAGAGGACTAATTCTGTGCTTGGTGTGATGATGTGAGTTCCAGACATATATTGCCGACAGACACAAAAGCTACTGCCGCGTAGTGCCGCAATACATTGCCGCAACTTGCTTGATCATGTTGAAAACTTGCCGCAGACATGTCAACTGCCGCAAGTGGCTGCCGCAGACTGACGCAGAATGGATGCGGCAAAATACCAAACTGCCGCAGCCGTGCATGAGTTTTCCGCAGCCATTCATGGTTTTGCCGCATGTAATTGCCGCAGAGTGCCGCAGCCACTCACGTTGTATTTGTTTGGTTGCCGCAGCCAAGTTGCCGTATCAACCCCCAAGGAATTGAACAGTGCAGGGGACATATACATGGGTGTTTAAAGACCAATATGGGCAAGAATTTGAAGCCCTCACGTCGTTGTGGCCGTCGATGCACGCAGTTTTACTTTTGATTTCTGCGGCAGTGCAACATAATTGCCGCAGGTTGCCGCAGCCACTGGCTGCGGCACATGCTGCAGCACTTTCTCTTTGCCCGACATGGGCAGCAAATTCGATTCTACTTGACCAACACCCTATTTTACTCTAAATCTGCCAAAATTGCATCATTATAAAGTGGGACTCGGGCTCAAAACCACTCCTACACATCTCGTCATTCCCCGCAAGAAGTTGGTACTTGGTACTGGCTCTGTCATATCAGCATAGCTTTAGGCGATGTTCCGGAGAAAAGCGTGGTTGTAGCTCTTCTCACTGACTCGTCCTCATCGCCAGGCCTTTTCAAAAGTCGTCTGATTGTACCGCTTTCACCATTTGGTCTTGAAGCGTCGCTGGTCATATTTCAGCGAAAGACGGGAGCCAAAGATAAAAGCCCACCGTCAAAGGAAGCTATGGTAAAGAACTCAACGACAATTTTTCTGATTGAAGGTTCACTATTTGAGCCACTTCGACATGCCCTTCATCGTCTGCGCATCATCAAATATTTGCTCTCGTGGTCCGCCTGCGCCTTTTCAGTAAATTCCAGAACAAACTTGGCTAGAAAACGTCACCTTAGGCCACAACCATGGTCAAGAATTTGACCATCGTTTTTATAACGTCCACATCGGGACTATCATGCAGCGCCCGAACTTGTCAGTGATAACCCAAGCTTCGGACGCTGTGCAGATTTGATATAAACTAGCGCGAAACAGCATTGAGTGCACCTTGATATGCTGAAGTAAAGAACCGAATTGGGGCTATTCTGACACTTCTGAAGTCATCCGGTGAGATGTCGCTCAAACTCTCGTCGAGGCCTTTCGATTTCCTGTTGATGACGCGCGGAGCATCGATCACTTCCGTATCGAGTTCTGCACAATAGTCAGCAATGAGGAGGAGTAATGACGTAAATAGGAGGGTGCACTCTCTGCTACAGCAACCGTGCAAAACCCGATCGCTGCTTTTCTGATAGACACGTCCTCGTCGCTCAAACGGGCAGATAGTAACCGAACGATTTCATTGTCGAATATGTCGTCCTCAAAGTCCTCTAGCTCAAAATTTCTCATAAATAAACAAAGAGCGATGCAGTGAGGGTAAAATGCAACCCACCCAGTGTCGTCGATGACATGTTGCCGTTAAAGGTAATTCCGAGGTCGACGGATGTATTATTCTCGCACAAGGGAGCAGCTGGGAGCTGACAATTTATCCTGCTTCCGGGAGCTGTTTAAAAAAAATCGAAGTGGCGTGCTCATCTTTTAGAGTTTGCGGTTGAAGAGAAGAGTAGCCTCATCGATAATGGTAGGGTATGTAGGAGATGGGACTCGGCTGAAAGCCGCTGAGAATAATCGCCCGTCAATCAATCAAGTAATTTGAAACTCCGCACACCGCTCAGAGAGATGACGGAGTAAGACGAGCCTTGACCTTGACTTGTACGCCCTCCCTCCAGTAAAATGATCCATCGATTCCAACGAGATAATGGAACAGGCTATTAGATTTTCAGCTAAGGCCTAAGTCTGCCTAAGTCCATCCTGATATCCCAGTGGCTCCCAGAGCTCGTCAAATTCCAGTCTGCGAGGGAAGAAATGGCGTCGATGTTGAGAAAGTTGGGGGCGCCTGCAAAGCGCCATAAACCTGCACGTCAGCAGCCCGTTTGCGCAGGCGGCGGTGAGTGGTCGTGTGGGGGGAAGCGTACTTCGTAACCAAGTAGAACAGCGAGTATACATAGCGATACATTTAAAGCAGGAAGAAATACAAGTGTTTCATGATTGCCAGTGGTTGGTTGAAAACTGAGATAGACTACTGTCGTCAGTCCCAATTCATTGCTCGTCGTACATTGTTCGAACTCATATTGGTGACCGGAAATGACTGTGAGAAATGCGAGAGACTGGATGAAAGAGCGATAAAGATGTCAGTCAGCCCGCGGCGCAACTCAGTTTCGTCAGCCGCTTGAGGGTTGAGTGCTGAGCAACACAAAATTTCAAATTCATGTAAAATATAACATGCATCCATCCTTTGGATCTCAGTTTTCCACCCAGACGATTCTCCCAAATGGGGTGTTGACGGAACCTTTCTTCCCGGTTTCGCCAACCCAGAACCCCACCTCATATATGCCCAGCCCAGTATTGTTGGAAACGAAGCGAGCTTGCTCTTGGTCTGAGGGCATGGATAGAATGAGGGTGGGAGGGGTTCGCCATTCAATGTCGACAACGACCATCTTGCCTCCATCGCGGTGCGTGAGATGGGCGGTGCGCCTATCACGACGCTGAGCTCTTTCGAGGCCGCAGCAAATTTGGATTCTGAAATTAAGAGAACAATGTGAGCCACGCCCAGGGCACGCGAGGGATGTTGAGTGTTGTCATTTGGTTCTGTAGGAACCTGTCTGAATTCAATAACGACACAAGATGATGGATATTTCTTATGTACTCACTCTCAAGTGCCGGTCCGTGACATCTCCACAGAAAAACGGTAGGATACTGGTCGCCTTTACAGGGGTCGTAATTATCCACCTGAGGGTCTCCCCGTCTGGGCGAGTCCGTCCGCCTGGTGTTTCTTCCAGATACAGGGGGCTCTCTGCGCGCCCATTGACGATGTCGGAGATGCGGTGCGGTGGGTTAGAGGACCCATTGCCAAGAAATGCATAATCTATCCATCCTGAGGCCCGGGACGCCCAGTTGTGGATTTCGCGTTGCCTGCGGGACGGAGATGAGGGCGGATACGCCTCCACCGGCTTTGTGAACGAAATTAGCTCCAGATACGCGTGATCCCCAAGTATCTGGATGGAATATGAATATGGGTCCGGATAGCTTTGTATTCTGTGTACCACCAACGAATTGGCCGTAAGTCTATCTGTATGAACGCCTCCGTTGATGACACTGAGTGTAGTTGAGATTGATATCGAATTCAACGCTTGGACCGAGTTGCTTACTTGAATCCTAGCTCGCGAAATTGCTGGGCTGTTTTCTCCACTGTTCCGGGCGGTGTACGGTGCACAATGTGGTCCAGGGTTTTCGTGGTCATAGTCAAGAAGATGTCAGATGAGTCAGCTCACGGACATGGCCTCATTTTTATTGTGAATGGAAGCACCCGATGCGCACTTCTCGGTGGTACCATTCAAATGGTCCACCTTCGGTTCCTCATTGGGAGGTCCGAGATCGTCGGAGATATACTGACTCACTACGGATTCCAATTTACCCTACAGTATGGGGCGGTGCTTGAGCGAGCGCCGCCGCCGCCGTCATCACAGAGGCACAGGCAAGTCGGTTGGAAGGCCCATGAGATGTTCTAGTTGAATCAAAAAATGCTTCGACTGGCCGATACCCCTCCCAAGATCCTCGCATTGATTGGCAGGTACATTTGCGATGGCTGCCTGCACAAATTGATCGCCGAGATCCAAATATTTGGGTGCTCCGTCGCGCAATTCATAAAGTCAACGAGCAACAATGTATTCCCCAAAGCGAATTTTTTTATATTGCGTTGGGGGTGGCATGGCGGTGTCAGGCGCAGGGGTTCGAGTGCCCCCACTCGCGTGGGGCGTGAGGAGGCCAGTTTCCTCGTCTGAAGAGGGGGACGACGAGGTGGCCATGAGGGATTTAGGCGGGGGATGAACACTGGCGGCTGGTGGAGTGGCGCTTCTGCTTCCGAGTGTGCTTAGGGGCGTCGACGGTAACAAAGTCTTATGCCCGCTTCAGCTGGGAGGGAAGGATGCGGTCTCACTGTTGCTGGTGGCGTTGGCGTTAGTGTTGGTGCGGCCAATGCTGCTGGCGGGGAGGATGGTGGATAAAGAGGCGCTGTGGGCGTGTATTAGCCTTGGATACAACGGATAAGGAGAGTAAATACTTACTCAGTGGAGACGTCCGTGGTTCGCGTTGGTGACAATTCGGACGCCAATGGAGACGCAGAGGAATTTGGACGTGAAGCAGAAGCAGGACGGCGTTTGATGTGAAGATGTGATACGTGCTCCCGGTGGAGGGCGCGCCGCGGACGGCATGGATAGGGCAGTGCGCTAGGGTGGTGCCGAAGGGATTTCCGCTGAGAGGAAAAAAATAAATTAGAACGGGGTGCAGAAGAAATAGGTGACGGCAGAAATAGAGAGAAATAAAAGGATTAAATGGAAGAATTCGATGCTAGATCGTACTACAGAGATGAGGCGATCCAAAGCTTTCCAGGAGAATGAATGCACGAAGAGCTAGGAAACTCGACGCCGTCTGCAGCCTAACATTCCCAAACTAGTGGGGACAGAGCTGTTTCAGCGCGAGCCGTCTTCGGTGAATGTGTGCGCCTGATAGAGGGTTAGCGACCGAGTTGAAAGCAAAAGAAGGGAACGTCAAGAGCTAAAATATGAAAAATGTCACTGTACATTGCATATCCCTCCCATGCTTCCCAACTCGTCTCGTTACTCAGATTTTCTGCCGATCGATGAGAAGATAGTCGTTTCACTTCTCAACGACACAACCAACAAGTTTTCAAACACCATAGGAGTGCCGAGGTGATATTTATTCCATCGCCATCCAACTTAAAGATATAAAGAGGATTTCAGCCGGATCTGCAGTCTCATAAATGATTTTTATATGTACTGCTTGGTTTGAATGTTGAAGGCGTCCATTTGATACTGAAGATTTCGAACGCAAGAGGGAGAGGGCAAGAGATGAAACATCACGTGCTCCGTTGACGCGTGAAGATCAGCCAAACATCACCATCCATAATCCCCACCACGGCTGAATATGTTGAAAGGAGCCTCAACCCAGGTGGCAGTAAAGCAATTTCAGCCTAATGCGTCGTACTACTCACTGTGGGATGGCTTTGATTTCTCCGTCCTGATGAGCCTGGATGAGAAATGTCCTATTTTTAGCCCTGATTTGATGTGGGTCAACTATCATCTGGATCGGTTCCGCAGGCCATTTACAACCGCCCCAAACTAACGGAGCCTCAGGGGAGGTAAGTAACAACATAGCCAACCTGCTCGTCGCCCAAAAAAGTTACTGCGCGCCTTGTGAAAAGAATCCAGTCAAGCCCGGGCTTGGGCCCAAGCCCGACCCGACCTGGGCCCGACCCAAGCGGTAGGGTCTGGCTCAGGATATTGTCAAGCCCAAGCCCCGCAAGACCTGATCCAAGCCCGACCCGACCCGGCCAACACTAATCACATTATTTAAATTTCATGTACATTCACCGGATATAAATTGATGAACGCTTCGGGAGAAAAGTACTTAGTCAGAAAGGGTCAAGGGAATCATTTAGATTACCTTTGGCATAAATCCCACAGAAGCTTGAAAATAAACAGAGTTCGCTGATACATTTAATGTTTGATGGGGGCTTCCACCTCAGCTCTAGTAGTGTGAAACATATGAATGCACTGAACATGTAGTCTTTATTGCCATCATATCTAGAGATCTGTGCCTGTTGCTGGATAGCAGCATACATGAGAGTCCAACAAATGCACTTCGTATGTGGTAAATGCCGTGGGCGCGCCGTATGGGCCACATGACGGTTCATTGTCGCTTTCAGACTAATGATGTGTATGCATAACCAGCCGCATGGACAGTGCAAATCCATGCCGAGACAGAAGCAGGTAATGGTTAAATATAAATACTCATCTGTAATCAGTAGTGTTTTGCACATGTACCTCCAGTAAGGTGCACTGGCAGCTCTCGCTGGTGCGGATACCGTCTCGAGCAGTCTCGAAAAAATGAGGGAAGTTGATCCAGAAAGAAGTGGCCAGTAGAAAAAATGCGGACTTGAAGCGGGATCCTGTCCAGAATCAGTCTAATATATAGCATATAATGTGAAAAATACACTGAATTCCCTGTAAGTGGCCAACAACTTGAAGGTCTGCGGCTTCAGACCAACTTTAGACCCGCATTAATGTTTGGCGCCCAATTGGCGCCGGCGGCAGTGATACTTTTGATGGTGGCAGTGAGTACACTCGCAAAACTAGGTTAGGGGGGATGTGCTGACTTTGGAGCAGCTATAGCACCCTACACATGTGGCTAATTTATTCGGGTACCCAAATGAACCACACATATAGCTAAAGATCATTATCTCTGGTGTGAGGGCAGAATCTTGGGAGGAAGAGCTACTAACAGCGACGCCTTTATTATACCAGAAAGCAATGCCGACGGGATGCGTGGCCACAGCGGGAAGGATGTACCGAAACTAGATATGTTCAGCTGAGCCCCTTGTTGCGTCCGTGAATGATCAGCTCAATCCAGACTAATTCGGCGGCTAACCACGGCAACTCTTCTTCACCTCAGCCAAATTGAATTAGACGGCTCAACAGCTTTTTGCATCCGGAATAGAAGAACAGCAAAAGGCTGTGAAAATCAAACTGACGGATAGCCTCAGCGTATTATTGGGGACATAATATTAGTAGCACAATTGACGATCGCCCTCAACCCCGATTCCTGCTCAGGATTGGGGTTAGTTCAAATTCAAGCGAGCACAGGGTATGTTTCTGAATATTCTCATTGTGTCTGAGCTCAATGAATGCGAGGCATAGTTCCTCAGTTTCAACTATCCTCAGCGACGGCGCTTGTCAGTATCAGTTTGATCGTCGGACGCCTCAACATGTGAACGAGGAACTCACGTCAGCGCTCATGGCACAGCTTCTCAGTTAATAGCTCTCCATAAGACTCTACCCATCAAGTCGTGTATCCCCTCGTACACCCAGACGCAAACCCCTCATCGGATGGCCCAGCTCGGTTCATCCGGTGATGAATGGCTCAGATCGGCGATCCTCACCGCAAGGGCCTTTACCGCCGCCGCGGACAGCTTCCCTGTCCCGTATGCGAAGGCTGCCTTCGATGCGGTTGTAGTACTCCTGGAAACAGTTGAGGTGAGCGGAGAAGCCATCCTATG
Source organism: Mycena rebaudengoi (assembly GCA_029282285.1). Taxonomy (NCBI): domain Eukaryota; kingdom Fungi; phylum Basidiomycota; class Agaricomycetes; order Agaricales; family Mycenaceae; genus Mycena; species Mycena rebaudengoi. Next base: position 803,430 of record JARJCX010000024.1, read on the forward strand.
CATAACTAAACGACCTTCTTTAGCAGAGTGCCAAGAAAAACCGGCACGATCTTCAAGCACTATGCCAGGGCTCTGTGAAAATTATGGATATCCTCAATGATCAGATGACCATGAATGGGGGAACAATCTCAGCGAATTTATCTGAGCTCTGTGAAGAGTTCGAGAGGTTCGCCTTAGCCCTTTTATCCAGGCGAAATATACTGAAAACTCGGTAGTTTACTACAGAGAATTCTTGATACCGTTCTAGATCTCCAATCACAAACCCGCATGAGAGCGATGTTCAGCAGTCGTAAGATTACAGAAAGGATTATCGCATATCGACGCGAAATTAAGGAACTTCGGTCAAATTGCATTGTAAGTCTCATTGCGAAGGAATCTCACAGTCTGACCCGAATCATCATAGTTCGTTGCTAACTGCGATACGAATGCCCGAATCAATGAAATTCTTCACTATCTTACACATGGTATTTTCCTCCACCGTGCTACGCATGTGCATCCAATTTGAATTTTCTCAGATGCCTGGGAAGAGGATGACCATCACGAAGACTGGGAGGACGAGGAAGATGAACATGGTATCTTCCCTAATTGTGCTTCGCTTTCGAAACCCGAGTTAATTTGTCTCAGATACCAGTGAAAGCCAGGAATATTACGGCTACGAAAATGAGTGCGGGGACGAGGAATCTGTTTGGGAGGAAGACGGTGAACAGGATTATCAGTGGCATAATGAAGAAGGCGGTGGATGGGGAGAGGATATGGAGATGAACGGATATAATGAGGACAATCGTCAGGCTGCCTCTGAACCCGATCCCCCAAATTTGTGCTGTACGATCTGCTTAGACACCGTCTGCAGGCCCGTTGTGTGAGTCCTTTATGCACCTGTCCTTTTTTATATTTTCTGAAATGCCATTCAGGACGCTCTGCATGCACATATTTTGTGATGAGTGCATCTATAACGTTCTTCGCCACAGCTCGCTAGCGTGTCCGCTTTGCCGTGCAACCATAACCGAGCCCCCCGAGCCCGATACGATATTGGACCGTTACCTGGAACAAATGATTGCCGACGGCACAGTAACTGGGCGGTCTGGCGGCCGCAGCAGCCCGTAGCACCTGGAGAGATGTAAATTTCTCCCAACATTAGGCCATTACATACGTAAAGTTTTGTACCATTCTTCCAAGCATGTTTTTTTCACAGTACTGTAGCCATAATCCAACTCCGCAAAAAAAAAAAGCAACTAAAGTACTGGAGTCTTTCTTTGCTTGCCAGAATGCCCATTAGAGTGAGAGAGAAAATAACCTTTTCGTCACAAGTGACTGGGGGTTCGAAGAGAATAGTCTTTCGCGCTACAATATTCAAATGAAGAGTTCAAGTGGGGTGCCACCCTGAGACATCAAGTTTCCTAGTTTTTACTTATCCAGCTGAAATTTGTGTTAACCGGTCGACGTTATAGTGTGCAGGTGTGCGCTGCAGAACAGAAATCGTCCGAAGACATGACAAAAGGCGACAAATAACTCGTTCTTTGCCCCCAGCTGCTCGAACGAGTTAGAACAAACCCAGATGCCTCCATTTACCTTGCTCGTGAGGTAGAAGATATCCCAGATGCACAACTCTATACAAGCGGTCGACGGCGTTGCTAACTTTCTTTGGTAAAGGCTGCAGCAAATTTTTCAGTCATAATACTAAATAATGTTATACATTTTGCAACATAAATTAGCGAAAGTCAGAGTTGGCGATTCTACGCCGATTCTGACTTCAATTCTATTTCTCTTGGGATTAAGGGGGAGCTAAAAAACGAAATTTGGAGCAGGACCTAGATAGGCAAAAGTCCCAGATCTGGCCCCCAGTTAACAAAAATGCCAGGTTCCGCTTGTTGTGGCCCAATTTCAGAAAACATCTCACATTCCATCAGATTTCGTCAGATTTGTGCAAATATTTTGTTTCCTTAAGCCAATATCCGTTTTACAGAAGGGAATCTGGCCCCAGGTTGTCGGATTAGATATGTAGGCAGGCTCTGAAACCCAAATAGGGAATAGCGTGCTAACGGCGGCAGATACCCCCCCCAAAAAAAATCGCTACGATTTTTTTCTGATATTTCTTCCACAATTGGCCTCCTCACAAATTCACTGGGGAAGCGAGAGTGCGTGCCCCGACTGTTTCCAGAATTCCGGCTTCGTCGTGTCGGTCAATACCATCGGCCTGTACGCCATGGCGACTGTCAACGGTGGACGGCGGGTCGGGCTTCTCAGCTCAGATCAGAGTGGTATCGTGGAGGTGGACAGAGTATCGTTCGGGTTACCCTATGTTTTCGCACGGTTGCTCCCCACCAAGCTAGGCACATAAAGTGTTCGCGATCTACTCTACTTTGGGCTCCAAGGTTGGGACGAAGTAACACGGTTATAGTTTGGTTCTGCGAAATTTCTTCGTTGTCACGTTGGTTCCGATTATCATTATCTTAGCACTCACAAATATGATTCAGAGGCCCTTCCCAGGCATTCACTTATCGAGGGGTTGTGGCATCCGCTCCACTCACTCTCTTGCATCTTACTCGACTAGAATTTTCTGAACTACGACGAACAGGGGAGGAACGAGGTTACCAAGCCGAACTCAGGCCCTGCAGGCCCTGCAGTTGCCGAGTTCTCTGCTACAGTATCCCGACGATCCCTTCGGAGGCGGCGGAATGGCTTTTGCCATGAAATATGCGGTCGTGGCTCTGTGTCCCCATTCCGCAAATGTTGAATTTTCAAGTGCTGCCCTACTTTCTATTCTCCGACTCTTTGGATACCCTGAATCGACGCTCAGTCATTCAACAATCTAGTGTTGGACGGTGTAACGTTAGCTTTTTGGACGTACAACTGTCGGAACCGAAGGCGCGGATGAAAATTTCATGTTTGGAGATGTTTTCAGAGAATTGTTCATAGCTCAACCAGTTCTTCACCGATGTGGATGAAATGTAGGTAGATGTGTCAGGCTAATTGATGCGCAATTAGTGGTAGAGATGATTCTTTGAAAATATCATGTATTGGGTGACTTTCCATAAGCATATTTTATTCTGGGGAATATCCGAGCTTCTTTGAGAGTGCCAGTGATGGCATCAATCGATTTAATCGCCATTTTCTTATGGGAAACCCCTCAGATGAATTTATTTAGTCCAAGCTTTTTTACTTTTCGCTCCGAATTCGATTAGGATTGACAGCTGTTTGAAGCTCAGGTTCGTGCCAAATAACGCGTCAACAAACACGCTCTTCCTTGCATACTCCTCGCACAATCCAACAACTATGGATCTTGACACCCTGATACTGCTTCAACACAATGAAGAGAACGAAACACAATGAGTACGGACACAATTTTGTGGTCTTTATGGTACAGAGGTTCGGACTCGTCAGGGAGGCATCAGGTCAAGTCGACTTTTGTTGAGAGGGAGACTGCCATAGTGGATAGCAACATAGAGCAGGAATATATAAATTGTTTCCAGAAAGTAAGCCGGAAGGGAGCTATCCAGCCCTGGTGCAGGGTCCGGCGGGCTGAGGTATGTCGTGGCAGAAGAGCGGAGGTAAAGCCGATGATGCGGCCAGATGTGACACGAATCCCAATTGGGAACGATGATGGGAGTAGCAGCCGGATTCGTTATATTCTCATAAATGTTGAGGATATGAAAGTCTGTACAGGGGGTAGGTACCCCTCTTCAGATTTCTATAGATTTGAATAGATCTGCATTAAATCGTGTACGTTTTTAGCACATCAAATTGATGGGGTCCTGACAGCTGACTCGGCATTGCGGCGGAAATGGCTCAGATATTCCCTCAGAATATTTTATGCTTATGGAAAGTCACCCATTAGGTGATCTATGTTTTGGGGCTGTTTTTGTGCCAAATGCTGTCTGGCTTGCCCAAAACATGTCCCAGTGACCTAGTATTTGGGAGGGACAACATGGATATCTTCTGTTTTTGTAGCCCGTGGGAGCGAAAAATTACCGATTTGAGCGACTTTCCCACGGGTAGGGGATCCTGTCCGGACAAAAATTCCCGACTCTCACCAAAAAATTGTCCAGACAAAAATCCCCAGATCTGGGACTTTCGGGACCTAGCCTTCCCACCTATTATCGGTGGTCCTGTAATCTCGGTGAAAAAAGCTTTTTGTCTCCGGTTATCCGGGTAGTGAGGTAGCCGAGCACTGCCGAACAGCCTTGGTCTACATCTGTCATATTGTTTGGCACGCACCCGAGATGTAAACTCAGCCATCTCACTTCCATCCCTCGCAGCATCCGACCACCAGCCACTCTCTAAGCCGCAGAACAGCAAAGTAAGACAATTTATGCTACGAGGATAGGTGGAAAGCAGCTATTTAACCGGGATTAAATTTAGCAGGCTTGTAAATGAATTTAGGGCTGTTCCTTGGCTGTTCCCTGCACCGGGGGTTCTACGGGTCCCATGCGACAAGTAGGCGACCCGTTCCGGCGGGCATCTCAACTCATTTCCAACGGGCAGCAGTGGGTCAGTTAACTAACCCGACGGCTGGCAAATCAACGGTCGTCGACGGCGACCGGAATTCAACGGGCTAGGGTGTAAAGCGCGTAGACAATCAAGGATGACAGCTCGGCAATCACCCCGAACTGTTTTAAATTCAATCTCGCATCTTTTTGGTAAATTTCCCACACATCTTCACGCATTCTGCCTGTCCAGCGACGCGTTTAGCGCGTCATAAAAGTGTAACGCATCGAGATTATTACTCCCCCGGCTGCCTATGCCATCTGAGTATCCAGATGGGCCCACATTCATAAAAGGATTAGGAATCAATGTCTGTATCGTGAATTTTAAGCTGGACACCATCCGAACTATGGTGATGGAGAAGCAGCACCTTGATATGCGGTAAAATTCTTTTACGAGTCAATTGATATATATATTTAAAATTGCAAGTCTCATATCCATTTTGTTCTCTCATTTAGCCCTCATTGTGCGAGTTTTTTGTGCACACTGTAGTTGAATCAATGGCGGGGCTTCAACATTGTCTGAAGCCATCAAAGTTATCATTCCATGCGCCGAGTTAGCTACATATTTTCCCTGCACAAGCTGACACTTTATTGTGAACCGCCGTTCGGCCGTGACGGCCGTCCCGTTACCCGTCCTATCCCGTAGAGATATTTCCGGACCTCTAGACGAAATGGGGCCAGGGTGTATGTACTCGTTCACTGCCCATCGAAACGATCATGATGCCCCTCATGGGCAGGGGGCACAGCCTTAAGCAAATTTTCGCGACACCGTGAGTGAAGTGTGAAGGAAGATGGATCGTGGCAGCACCTTCAAAAAAACTCGGGAACAATCAGTGCAATGTTGATTGAATTTTCTTCTCCTCACGCCTACCTGATCTATGGACGACCATTTTTTTAGGACAGTGTTCAAAGGCATCGCATAAAATACTCAATTTTTCTCGTTGAGACTGCACGTGGGATCAGCTGTCGTCTTTCACAAATTGTGTCGCGAAATCTGAATGTGTGGTGCATTTCACTACCTAAATGTGTGGCGAAATTCAAGGCACCGAGGCTGGTATTTAATTAATTGTGTACTTCTTTAAAAACCGGTGTATCATTGAGCGTCAAACTCAAGCCAACCAATCATCAATGCATATTGGTTCTGTCAAAAATCAGATAAGTACGAGTCCTGCTTGGCAGAGCTACGGCCCTACTACCCAAGTTGAAGCAATAATGTAGGTTTTGTGCGAAGAATTAAAAATTAATGCCAGAACATGAGTAGCACCGCCACCGGGACTCAACGGTCACGGTCACGATGGCACTGGTCACTCTTGCGGGTTTCTCGGTGACAGTTATTCTCTTTCTCTCGTCTTATGGGTGCTCGATGTGTGGCTGGTCGCCGCATGGACTTGAATTGGATGGGGTGTGGATGAAGGGGAGGGATTGGGCCTCTGCGTCTGACGAACTGCGATTCCGCGTGCTCGTCAGGTACGCGTCTTCAGATTCTCGTGCGCATCCACCGTCCGCAGGAGCACTCACCGCTGCGAGCGTCGTTCGCTATTGCGAAGCGAAACCGACCCGATACGAAGCGAATCGACTCCAGATCCCGGCCTGCGCGCATCCCGTACCTGCGCAGGGCACGCGCACTTACCTACCACCCACGCGAGAGATATTCGATTCGACCGAGGATTTTGCAGCATGGTTCCCGTCGACACTTGTCCTAAGGGCGACACCGTCTCGCCCCGCCCTCATACACGCCCGACGAGTACACCAAGCAGGTCTGCGCCCATGGGCTAAGACCCCGCCGCGATCCGCGTCCCGCATCCCCCGCCCGACACGCACGCGAATAACCCAGTTACTGCTTTCATGTGGGTATTGTCCTCTCTCCCACCGCAGCACACGCGACAACGTCGGCGTCTTGGGCATCTACTTCCTCTGCCCTACCGCTCCGCCTTCGACATCACGTCTTGCAGCTGGCGCTCATAAAAACGCGCGCAGACGACGCTGCGGCAGGTCGGCATCGCGCTCGAATATCGCCCCCGCTCTGCTCTCTCCCACCGCCGTCCATACCACTCGACACACCACCCACTCGTCCTTCCTTGCCACCCGCCTCGCTCGCCCCCATCCGTCCCACACGTCCTCCCGCCCTTCTCTCCGTCCTCGCACTTCTCCTTTCTTCGCTCGTCCTTCCCCTTCACTCCTCCTCCCTTGCCATCCCCACTCCCGTCCTTCCCTCGATGCCCATATATGCATCTGCAGTGCGGATATGAGCAGCGCGGGGCACCAGGAGCGGCTCGGGGAGAGCACAGTCGTCGCAGGGCGGCGCGGGAGAGCACGGTCGTCACGCAGCAGCGCGCTGAGCGCACGGTCATCACGCGGCGGTGCGAGGAGCGCACGGTCATCGCGCAACGGCTCGGGAGCGTATGGTCACTGCACAGCGCACGGTCATCGCGCGGCGGCTCGGGGAGTGTGAGGTCACCGCGCCTCGGCTCGGGGAACGCACGTCGTCCCGGCGCGCGCGGAGGTCGCCTCGGTGCGCCGCATGCGGGCATCCTCGCGAGCCCCGCGTGCAGATTCGGCGTGAGTCGTGGGCTCCTTTTACTTTCTATCAGCTTCTTAATGCGCACCCCCAATGCAAGCGAGACACTATCTGCCCTCCACGCTCCTTCGTCTACCTCGGTGTACGCCCCCGCCCCCAGCACGCCTTCCCCTGCGTATTCTAGATCAGCAGCCCCGACCGGCATCACGGACCTGCGGTAGGCGCTCAGCGAGCGCTTGTAGACATCTGCTTCACTGAGCGCAGGGCTATCGCGCAAATCGGTAGCGACGGCGCGGACAAGTGGGGCGTCGCGAGCGCGGGCATGCTCGTCAAGTCTCCGCGCAGGTCAGCGCGAGCCTGAGCAGCGTGGGGAGAGCAGGGTCATCGCCGCGGGTCCTCGGGAGCCCCACGGCGATGGGGATCCGACAGGGAGTCGTATGGTCTCTTCCTCTTGTACGCCGTGTGTTCCCCGCTGCCCTTACTTTTTCTTGGCTTACTGATGTGCGTCCGCAGTGCAAGCGGTAACAGCAATGCCATCTTCGTGTCGTCCGACAGCTTCCGGCTCGTCCGTCCACGATTGTCCAGAGCGAGACGGTTGATGGCGCCATCGACCGCGCGGGGGAGCTGTGGATAGCATGGAGAATATAATCTAATATCTGATGAATGCCCGTGGCTAATATCTGGTGAATCGCGTAGCAAAGTTTGGATGATAGCCTGGTGAACCGTCCTCCACCACGGCGAATGTCGGACGATACATACTGGTATCCCCTATGCCACCATGTCCTATGCCGCACACGCAGACTTGCACGAGTATTACTTCTCTCTGCGGTTGAACGTTGTCTTTGTAATTCGCACTTTTTTTTTTTTTTTGACACGCCTCCCAGTATCTCCTATTTTTCCCTACCACCCTGCATCCTCCGGAATACATAAATACATACCTCCTGACTAATTACGGTGTAAAACAGGTTGACAACAGGTGAAACGGCCTCAAACTGGATAAAAACACTTGCAGACTTTATAATTACTGCTCGGGAGACGATGGCCGCCAATGGCTTTCGTTGAAGAACAGGAAACGACGTGAAGATTTCATCAGAAACCTGCTTTCAACGTGTACAAAGCCAATGGAAAATGCCGAAGCTTGTCACCAAGCAATATCCCACTTTGGCTATACTTTGTAAACGAATCCGAAAAAATGCGGCAAGCGTTTCGATGTTTACAGACTGGTACAACTCGTTGACAGTGTCCCCGGAATTTGAAAGTTGGCAGGTGCCGCGATCGGCCGAGAAGCGAGCCATCAATACCCATCAATTCTGCCCGAAGGTTGATGCGTCGTTCCACTCTCCCAAACCGATAAAAAATAATTTTAGGAGGCAGATCTACTCATTTTTGTAATTAGATTGTTCCTAGGTGTTTTAATTTCATTCATATCCTAACTGCAACGCAAAATTGGGGCCCTCGCTAAAAATTCAAACTCCGCGCACAGCCCAATCCGATTTGCCGAGATATATGTACCAGTCTGTAACCACCAAAAGTGCTTGCCACATTTTTTGGATTTTGGTTACAGACTGGTAATTCATAAGGCCCTCCGGGCATCCGGTAAAAACCTTGTACCAAGACCAAACCAAGACCTATGTAAATAGTACAGTGCAGTCAAACACGGTAACCTTTACCAATCCACCCTGTCAGTGGGTCCTGGGACCTCCGGACTTTCGTGTACCAGATTCCGTTGCCTTCCAGAGTTCAGCAATAAACTTCTACAAGCCAATTGCTTAGAAGTTGAATGTTGCTTGGAAGTTGGGAATTACTCAAGATATAGTATGCAGACGGGCTAGTACAAAGTACCAATCGAAAGTGCTGGACAAGGAGCATCCTGATTCGAACATCCCAAATTACAGTAATACATCCTCTTCCTCCATCAGCCTTTTCACAAAAAACTTGTGACAGTTTCGGTCTTTTTTGGCCTTGTTGTCATCGTGGGTATCCGGTTCTCCGCCGGCGTTCCTACGATACTCCTAATCCGGGTCCTTCCAGAAATGCGCTCCATCAAGTACTCTACGCGCTATTACGAAACGACCGCCCCATTTTTCCAGCCATTTTCATTCCCAAACCTGAAATCATTCAAGCCCGAGGCGTTTGAACAGTCCCAGGAGACTTCTCCTCGATATTCACGCCGCAATCGGGCTTCCGACTCGAGGAGCTGGAACTTTCTCACCCTGAACTCGAAGTCGATAACGCCATCCTCCTTTCTACGACTCCTGCCGAGCCTCGTCCACCTGTCCCTCAAGCATTGCACGTTTATGGACGACACTCTTTTTGCCTCGTTTATATACAACCCCTTTTCCGCAACCCCACCCATTTCGCTTCCACTGCACCAGACACTTGAACTGGAGAAGAGCAGCGAGTTGTTGGATGGAGACGCCTTCGTAGGCATGGTGGAGTCCCTGTCTTCACCTGCCGAAGACCGCCCTGGCCGCCACCCCTTCCCTAGGCTCACTCGCATCGACCTGGTCCACAATTTGACAGCGACGTCGAATCCCGCTTGGCAGTTCTGTCCGCCACCGGTTTCCTCCAGGACTTTTATATACGAGACAGTCCTCTTCTGATTCCGATGACTCCGACTCTTCTTCAGACTGATATGTTTCACTTGGAGCACTTCAGGTCCACGCTGATATTCTGCTTGGTGGTAGACCTCAATCTCGTGCACCTCTTTCCTAATCGCCCACGTACTCATATCATTACGCACATTCAATATGCTTTCCTCGTTGTCTACGTCTTCATCCCTTCCCACGAATTTTCCTCTGAGTTATTTTAGAATCGCTCTCCATCTTCTTTCTCCTGCTCGACGCAGGGCCGGGTAGCGCCACGGCGGAACACGCAAGGACATTATTTATCACTAATTCCACTCACTCATTTATTTCGTCTTTCTCTGGTCATTTCCCAAAAAAATGATGATCGATTCCCGTCATGCCTTCGGGGGGGATCGAACCCCCGGCTTCCTTTTACACTGGGTGTCGGTCTTATGCGTGCAGGACGAACCCCATGGTTCACGAAGCCTTAATTCTATTCCTATCAACCTACTATTTATGCCCTTCTTTCACTTCCGCCCAACAAAATCTCACGATGCCTTGGCGGGAATCCTCGCCATCCTTTTACTTACATTCTGCACTTCCGGTTGCTACGGCGTGAGGATTGCCACCATAACCTCATCAAGGCCGGATTGGTCCTAGTCAACCCGCGTTTAGACTCATCCGATTTTTAGGCTCGGTGAAACAAAAGATCCTGGACTGCGTAATGCCCTCAGGGGGATTCTTCCTATTATAGTCTGGGAGGCCGGAAAATATGTGCAGGACGACCACCACGGTCCACGAAGGACATAAATCCACCCTTCTAAAGCCCATGCTCAGGAAGGCCATAGCCCCTGATTTACGCTAATCAATGGCAAGTTGAACACCACACTGAACCCCATCTTGCTCATAATGCTCTTTTCTTGAACAGAACGAGGAAAGACTACCGTTCCTCATTCTTTTCTATTCAACTTGTGCTTAACGAATCCCTCTTCCGGGCCGAGGAAAAAAAAGTCTGATGCTATGCTTTCAGCCAGCTACCTATAATGTAGTGTATGATGAAGCCATATGTGCGGGACGACCACCAAGGGCTTCATTCTCTTCCCGTGAACCCGGATTTATTCCGATCAGTTTGCCAGCTAAGGTGACAAAAGGTCATAACGACAACACCCACACTTTCGAGGGGAATGGAGAAAAAAGATGAAGAGCGAGTCTGAAGTAATTCGCAGTAAGTTCATGGCAACGAGACGTAGATATGAGCTAGGAAAGTGCCACGGAATCACGGTCGAAGGCTTGAATGCAAGCAGAGAATGAAGAGTGACTTTCGAATAAATTCACGAGAGACTTTTGTGGTAAGATATACCCATTTAGGCAACGAGAAAGAGGAGATATGCGATTAGAACAAGAGGTGCACGAGGTTGAGCTCTATCACCAAGAAGAATATTAGCGTGGATCTGAAGTGCTCTAAGTGAAGCATACCAGTCTGACAAAGAGTCGGAGTCATCAGATTCAAAAGGATCACATCGTGCATAGAAGTCCCGAAGGAAACCGGTGGCGGACAGAACTGTCAAGCGCGATTCGACGTCGCTGTCAAATCGTGGACCGCCGAGTTGCAGGTCGATGCGAGCGAGTCTAGGGAAGGGGTGGCCGGTAGGGCGGTCCTCCGCAAGGGTAGACAGGGACTCTACCATGCCGATGAGGACATCGCCGTCCAACGAATTAGGGCTCTGCTTTAGTTCAAGTGTCTGGAGTAGTGGAAGCGAAATGGGCGGGGTTTTAGAAGAGTATGTAAACAAGGTCAACAAATCGTTCGTGCAATCGTCGAGGGACAGATGGATGAGACTCGGCAGGAGTCGGAGAAAGCTGCTGAGGCCATCGTCGACGTCGACGTGTGAAAGTTCCAGCTCCTCAAGTTGGAAACCCGATTGGGCATGAATATCGAGGAGAACCTGCGACTCATCATGCGCATCAAGATTGAATGATTTCAGGTTTGGGAATGACAATGGCTGGAAAAATGCGGCAGTTGTGTCGATGTACTGCGTAGAGAATTTGATGGAGCGTATCTCGGGAAGGACACGGATAGGAAATATTGCAGTGACATTGTCGGAGAACCGGACACCCGTGATGACAAGCGTCTGCAAACGTTGTGCTTGTAACAAAATCTCCTGCGCAGTCACAACGTTCACGGCGACACAGAGATCGAGGGATGTTAATTGGGACCAGGGGGCTGTCGGCAGCAAGCGGTCGCCCGAAGTATGCTGAGCATGCAGCGTGAGACTTTGGAGAGTTGGTAAAGTACCGAAGGAGTCGATAAGGTCGATTAGCTCGGGCTGTAGTAAATGAGCCGAATTACGGATGTCGATGAAGAGTGACGTGAGGACGGGAAAGGTGTTGTCGACGGGAGGACCGGAGGTCTGGCACTCATTGCAGTTCAGTGTCAAATGAACGCGTTGTAGTTTATGGCGCAAAGGTAGGACGAGATCCAATGGCCAGGTGCGGCAGAAAGCCGCTGTTCCGTAGTTCCTGGTATCGATAGCCAAGTCAAGAGGACGATTCCGTGCTCTGGTCGCGAACGCCCCAAGATGACCCGAAGCATCACGCATCGGCGGAACAATGCCCTGGATATGAATCTGGTCCCAAAGGTGCGAAGTATTTTGCGACACCACGCGCCAATGGGAACAAATCTGACCGAGCAGTAGGGGAGCCTGCCTGGGGTCGATAGTCGAATATGTTTCCCCTCTGAGGTTATTGTTCCTGCAGAGGAAGAATATTTCGGCCAGGATTTCCGCGGGAAATCGACGGAGGGGGGAGAGTACCGCTTGGAGTGATGTGCGAAGAGTGGATGTGCTGTCTCTTTGCGACTCTAATTCGCGAAGAACGAGACGGGCTTTCAGAATTTGTTCGTCTAATTCCGCAAGGGCCACGTCGCTTCTGTGAACCCAAGATTCGAGCTGAAGCCTTTCAAAACATGTGGGGGGCTGATTGCTGGAGAGGAGTCTCGTGAGATTGGCGTCCATTTCGTCTGGGTTGCTCTGAGACGGCGCAATGAAGGCAATACAATTGACGCACGAGGTAGGCTGCAATAGTAAAGCCAGGACTCAGAGTACAGGGACACGGTGCGTCGGGATTGAATTATCGAATGAGGACGATTGAACAACGAAAGTGCACGCAATACCGTACTACCTGCCACTGTTGTGCCGGTCCGGGGTCCAGGATGATGGATCGGATTGCTTGGCTTTCAGTGGTGCCGCGGACGACTTGGCAATGTACAGCGGATGATTAGGCGGGGGGTCACAGTTTGTCAAGCAGCCCTCCTGAATGGACGACGTCGCAGAAGAAGAAGAAAATTGATTGATCCCATTGGCAAGCTGATGTCGGAGTCTAGAGAGCCGAGTTTGGTCCGCAGCTTCGAGTCCTTTGAAAAAATTATTTATGTTCCAACCAATTCGAACCAGAGGTTGCTGATCATGCACGTACTTGCCCATGGATTCCGCGCACGTCTCAGCGCGCCGAACAGATTCGTAAACTCGGCACGCTGCGACTCTCGGAGCTCCTGTCAGCTCCACCGCCGACGGTGGACGCGCAGAACCCAGAGAAACCCGGGTACACATATACACCATTATACGCGCCAGAAGCATACGCATATATCGACGCGTCTTACGCCTCGCACAAAAACGAAGGAAGCCTAATTTCGGAGGGAATCCGCGCTTCCCTTTCCGGAGTCGGTATGCTTTTGGATTTTTTTTTAGGGAGAGAACTTGGGCCTCAGACACTTTATTATTTCTCTATTTACTTATTCTTGTTTTTAGAACTCCGGATGAAACGAAATTGTTCGAGTAGACGCGTTCGAACCCCCGGCTTCATATTATTATATATTCTGTGTGGCTTGGAAATATGTGCAGTATGACCACCATTGTCCACGAAGACCTGATTCTATTCTTAAAGCAATCCAATTTCTTATTGCTGACATCTTTAAAAGGAGACCCACTCCTCTCTATCCACCCTCATTACACTTCTACTAATTCCATTTCTAGGCTGGGTAAAAAAATCCCTTCGCAAGCCACCATTATGCCTCCTGAAGCAATCACACCCCCACCGCCCTACTAGTAGAATTTATAAGATCCATATGCAATTCTTTCAGCGCTACATTTACTCTCTTTTCGTACCTGCCACCTATGGTTCGGAGGGAAGCAAACCCCGCCTTCCCCTACAATCATGGTTTTCTCTCGATATAAACAAAATCATCCTGTTTCTCAGCTGGGTATAGAAACGTGCTAGTACCGTGATGGATTCAAACCAGAATCTCGAAGATCCACGTGCGCAGGATGACCACCGTTGTCACATTCTCATTTACCACGTTGAGTGAAAGGGAAGTGAAATCCACGCTTTCCGAGGGGCTCGAACTATTCCTTGGATCCCGCAGCTGCGGGAAAGTGTAGGGATTACCCCCATGGTGCACAAAACCTCGACGCCTTCGCGAGAATGACTGGAGAATCATCAAACTCCGCTCTAGACTCCGACATCAGCTTACCAATCATTTGTCTCTTCTTTTGCTACGTTTTCCTTTCAGGAGCTTGAGTCGCGAGGCGACCTACAAAGTACCGAATCCATTTAATCTCGGCATATATCGTCGAGGCGTAACCGATTGACTTGGCAAATTGACTTGCCCACCAAGCGGAGTTTGAATTTTGGTGAGTTGACTTGCATTAACTTGTGCGTGGATTGACTTGTACATGGACTCGCTTACATTCACTTCTGCCACCAATGTCAAGTGTCCCTCATTAGCCATAAATATAATACCCTTAGTCCCTGCGTCATGTAGGACCTCCCCAATGAGGCACCCACGGTTGTCGAAGCTTTGATGCCGTCAATGAGCTCTGCTCGTCGTTGGTGACGGCGTTGAGAACCTCTCGACTTTTCAAATCCTAATTCTGCTCACATGTCGCAAACTTTAGGTCTCCAGCTCAGATGATGAGCCCTCAACATTACCGAGGCCAATGCCGCCGAGGTTCAATCCTCGCCGCCGATCCCATCAAAATTGCGCTCATCGTTAATCCAAGTTGATTCAATTTTGCCTTTCCCTGCAAAGACTTTATGGCCCATGGCTTCCTATCCTATTTTCTCTTCACCAAGCCTAATGAACAGTTTGAGTAGATTATGGGCAGAACTTCAACTTCCGCTGGTTGGCTTGCGCGGAGGGGCCCAAATCTAGCGCATATGTAAGTATACATATTTCTAGGAGAAAACAAGTGCCATGTAGTCATATTGTTTACTGCGAGACAGTAGGCGATGCAAGTTACTTAACTCAGGCTGGCCGCTGAACCAAGGATGGAAGTGTGCATTTTAAATGAATCACTTCTAAGGCAAAGGGGACTGTCCGGAACCACCATAACATGGTTGAATGTCATTGATAATGCTTTAAAGAACATATTAATATACGTCAGAGACCAGAAAAGTGCCTAAGTTAACGGCGACATTTGTGCGTGGGTCACGTGCGAGGCGACAAATTGACGTGCGCACCCAGCCTGAACGAACTTCAGATATGTTCTAGAGGCTAAATTTATAATACAATTTGAACTCAATCACTTGGTAGAACTTATCAAAGGATATGGGAGCAAATTCCGGAACGAAATTAATAAAAATAATTGTGCTAAACAATATATACTGGGATAATTATAAAACCTGTGCTACGTCCCGCCCCTAGAGCTGATAACCTCACCAGCTCAACAAAAAGCAGTTGTATACCTGTATAAACGAAGTTACGTCCACAAGTCAATGATCGAATAAAGGCGACACTGTAAAATTGCCTCGGCAATGCTGTTGTTGGCGGAAGTGTTGGCACAAGTCGACACATTGTGGCCGGTAAATAGTGCATCTTAGAAAGGGAGGTATTCAATACTATGTGCTTGGTATTAGCATGTTAGTTCAGCAGCAGGTTGACCAGAATGTGTCCAAGCTTACACTCGACATATGTGCGTGCCAAGCCAACAAATTGACGTGTGCGTGCGACAAATTGACTTGCGCACCAAAGTCCACGCACAAGTCAATACAAGTCAATTCGCGCTGGCGCAAGTCAATTTGGCACGCTCAAAAGTGAACCCTCATATATCGTCCACGGAACACCGAAAGTCAAGCAATCCGATCCATCATTCCCGCCTGTGTCGATTGCTTATTGCTGGCAACCTGCAGGTATCCGGGATCCCTCCGTCGACCCCATCCTTTCTTTATCTGGTCATCTTCGCTCGACAGTCCAAATTCCGCTCTTAAGAAGGACCGTATATCTGTATTTTGAGTACTGGGTTTACCATCGCAGCTTGATCGCAGCCTACCTCGTGCTTCAATCATGTTTCTTTCTCTGCCATATCTCAGAGCAAACCAGAGGAAAATGGACCCCAATCTTAGGAGACTTTTCACCAGCAATCATCCCCCTACATATTTTGAAAGACTTCAAATCTAATCTGGCATTCGCAGCGTCGAGGGAACCTACCTTGAATCACGAAAAATTAATGCAAATCGGTAATATATGAATATTATAAAAATAGCCCTAACCGCTAAGCCTTAACCTTTAGTAACCCTTACTGCTCCACAGGACCGAATCCTAAGCCTTATTGGCCAACACTGCTCCATTTAACTTATCGTTATTTATACCCGTCCCGTTTTAGGCTGGTTGAAAAAAATCTTCCCCAATCCCTTATGCCTTTAGAGGGAATCGAACCCCGGCTATAGGCTCATATTCTTCCAGCTTAGGTTGGAAAACATGTCGGAGATACTGTACCTCCATGCGTTCGTGACGAGGCCAACTCCGCCTTCCCTTTTCACCGCAAAACTTGACTCATCATGTGTGCAGAGCGTATCCCACAGCTTTGGTACAGTGTGGGGACCGCCCCCATGGTGCAAAGCCTTGGTGCCTTCGCGGGAATGTACAACTTTAACTGCCGGTCAAACTCCGCTCTAGAATCCGACATCAGCGGCTTACCAATGAATCAGTCATTCTTCTCCGTCGTCCATTGTGAAAGCTTCTTGAGGTGTGAGGTGGCCCACAAAATGCCAACTACAGCTAATCGCTCGACATAGATCGTCCACGCCACCGCTGTGGAGCAATCCGATCCATCATCCCCGGCTCCGTTCATTGCTTATTGCTGGTAAGTAGCGCTCCGTCCACCTGTGCTTCCTTTATCTAATCATCTTGGTCCAACAGTTCAAATCCCGCTCTTAAAAAGAACCGTGTATCTGTGCTTTGAATGCTGGGTTCACCGTTGCCGCCTGCCACGTGCGTCACTCGTCTTACTTTGTCTACCCCATCTCAGAGCAAACCAGACGAACATGGACCCTAGTCTCACGAGACTCCTCTCCAGCAACCAGTCGCCCACATGTTTTGAAAGGCTTCAGATCGAATCTCGGATTCGCAGCAGCGACGGGACCCTTGCGGAATTAGACGAACAAATTCTGAAAGTCCGTCTAGTTCTTCGCGAATTGGAATCGCGAAGAGAGGGCACATCCACTCTGCGCACATCACTGCAAGCGGTGCTCTCCCCCCTCCGTCGCTTTCCCGTGGAAATCCTGGCCGAAATATTCCTCTTCTGCAGGAACAACAGTCTCGCATCGGGAAGACATTCAACTATCGACCCCAGGCAGGCTCCCCTAGTTCTCGGTCAGATTTGTTCCCACTGGCGCGAGGTGTCGCAAGATACCTCGCACCTTTGGGACCAAATTCAGCATATCCAGGGCGCTATTCCACCAATGCGTGACGTTTCGGGTCACCTTGAGACGTTCGCGACCAGAGCGCAGAATCGTCCTCTTAGCTTGGTTATCGATACCCAGAGCTACGACCGCTTGGCGACTTCCGTCCGCGTCGGGCCATTGGATCTCGTCCTACCTTTGTGTCTTCAACTACAGCGCATCCATTTGACACTCAACTGGAATGAGTGCCAGAGCTCTGGTCTTCCCGTCGACACCACATTTCCCGTCCTTACATCACTTTTCATCGACATCCGCAATTCGTTTCAGTTACCACAGTCCGAACTAATCCGCCTCATTCGCTCCTTCCGAACTATGCCAACTCTCCAGAGCCTCACGTTTCATGCGCCATATGGATCGGGCGACCCCTTGCTGTCGATGGTCCCCTGGTCCCAATTAACCTCCCTAGATCTCCGCGTCGAAATGACGGTTGTGACTGCTCAGCAGATTGTGTTACAAGCACAGCTATTGCAGACGCTTGTGATCATGGGTATCCGGTTCTCCGCCGCCGTCCCTACGATACTCCCTGTCCGCGTCCTTCCCAAAATGCGCTCCATCAAGTTCTCTACGCCGGACATCGAAACAGCGGCCGCATTCTTCCGACCATTTTCATTCCCAAATTTGAAATCATTTAATTTCGATGCGCCTGCAGAGTCGCAGCTTCTCCTTGATATTCGCGCCCAATCGGGTTTCCAACTGGAGGAGCTGGAACTTTCAAACATCGAAGTCGACGATGGCGTCAGCACCTTTTTCCGACTCCTGTCAAGTCTTATCCATCTGTCCCTCAATGAGTGCACGAACGATCTGTTCACTTTGTTTACATGCAACCCCTCTTCTGCAGTACCACCCATTTCGCTTCCGCTGCTCCAGACACTTCAACTGAAGCAGAGCACGGATTCGTTGGATGGAGATATCGTCGTCGGCATGGTGGAGTCCCTGTCTACACCTATCGACGACCGCCCTGCGGGCCACCCCTTCCCTAGGCTCACCGGCATCCACATGTGGCTCGTTGGTTCACAATTTCACAGCGCCGTTGAATCGCGCTTGGCAACTTTGTCCGCCACCGGTTTCCTCCACGATAATTCTCAACGATTTGATCCTTCTGATTCTGATGACTCCGACTCTTCGTCAGACTGGTATGTTTCACTTAGAGCACTTCAGGTCCACGCTAATATTCTTGGTGGCAGAGCTCAACCTCGAGCACCTCTTTTTAAACCATCCACCATTGTCCACATACGACATTTCCTCTTCGTTGCCAACATTTCCACACTCCTATCATTGCGCCCATTCAATGTGGTCTCCTCGTTCCCTACGTTATATTTTCCCACTTACTTTTCTTGTGAATTATTTAAGACTCTCTCTTTATCTTCTTCGGCACACCCGTCTTGTTCGCTTATTCCCGGGCCTCCAAATTCCTGGTCCGCAGTACTTCATTGCCCTAGCTTCTTCCTCCGTCTGCCATCCCCTTTTCGATATCTTCTGCGGCCGTGATACACCTTGCCCTAAACGCTTCAACCTTGCAGCTCCGGCGGGAGAGCTCCACACCCCTTTCAAACTACAGCATCACGACTCGATCGCAGTGTGGACTGCATCTGCGCAGGCTGTGGATGACGTCTTTATTCTGCAGGATCTTTCTTTCGACTGGGGGTCGAGCCATTCATATTCGGGGGAGCACTTTAAAATCTCCCATTGATTTTACCCTGTACCACACGACTGCGAGGCGCATGTTTCGTCCGTATCTCCAACAAATTTTGGCTGTATCTTATATGTACGTCAATGAATATGAACCAATGCGCATGTATATGACCTGCTACCTACATCGGCTGGATGGGCTGATTCCCCTGCTGAAAAATTTCATGAATATTTGTAGGATAGTCTTGTGATATTACACGATATTTTTCATCCGATACAAGCTGATCGATGATGACAATTAGAGGTGGTTCAATAATCACTCATGACCATTATCCAGTCCTGCATGCGAGAACATAACTCACTGCGTTCCGTGGCCGGATCCACCGAGTTGGTGGACCTGGGCGAGTGGACCTGTGCCGACCCGGCTCGGTAGAGTCCGTGGAGCCGGGAAGCTGCCGGGTCGGCACAGGTCGGCACAGGGTTGAAACGGTTTGTGAACTCGGTGAACCCGGCCATGAAACGCAGTGACTCGGAGCCGCAGATCCGACGAACACGCCAAAATCAAAGAAACTGGCAGCACAGTGATGCCTTCGGGGGGAATCGAACCTTACCTCCCCTCCGTACTGGGTAATAGAGTCGTTGGGACAGGGCGACGGCCATAATCTACGAAGGCTGCATTGTTTTCTTGATGAAACAAATATACTTGCCTCGAGTATATAAATCGAGGTGTGCCCGACAGAGACTGATTAAATCGGGAGGACGGTACAAACGGCAGAGGCGCAGAATACGAGCTTTCGCGGTCGACCTGTTACTATCAGGTTCGAAGAGCATTAGTTTACAATAGGCATCGCCGTCGTATCAAACGAGTGAAATGAGAAGAAAAAGGAAGGAATCACGCGGCAGCGCAAAAAGATGGTTAAAAAGTATGAAGTACGCGGTGCGCGAAGGGCACATGCGAACAATGAGGCACCGCAGCCCACTCAACATCAGGAATCACCGCGCGTACGTGAAAAAAAGAAATTCAAGTCGATACAGCGGTGAGCAGGGCAGCAAAGCTGATCCCCCATCGGCCACCAGTTTTTCAGGCGCGTGGTGTGGTTCAATAAATAAAGGCGCGACTGCGCATGGTGCAGTACAAAAGGCGCCACCAGTGCCCCGAGGCCAAGCTGCAGCTCGCACAAAGCCCAACAGTACCTCCAATGCATGCCGGGGGGAGCGCGTCGCGTCGCCACGGCAGGCACAGAAAAGCCGCGCCGCAGCTCGCACAGAGAAGCCGCGCCACAGCAATTACGGCGCGGAAGGTGTGCGCACCACCTGCACGCCTCACAGCACAGGCAGGCGTGGAGACAAGAAAAATAGAGGGGTGGGATAATATAGTATTAGGAAAATGAACAAGGAGGAACTTGAAAGTGAGAGATCCAAAAACCAAAATGGAGGAAGCAGTGCGCACAAAAAATAAGTGTATATTATCAGCCTGTGAGCAAGTGCGAGCCAGGTATGAGACCCCGCAGTGGATCCCCTCCCTGCCCCCATAAATGAAAATGAAAAAAGGCGAGATCGCACCAAGCCGGACCATCACAGTAACATACGCGGAGCTGGCAACGCCGGCCACCAGCGATGGATGCCGGTGAACTTCACCGGGTCTTGTTGGACCCAGACTTCCAAAATATCGTTCTCCACTGTTCTCCAGTGGAATCCAACTGGTTAAGATATTTCACATCGTCAATATCACAATCTCCAGTGATGTCCAACAACAAACCCAATTCCGTTTTTCTCAGTAATATACGCGGAGCTGCCAACCCCGGCCATCGCCGACGGATGCCGTTGGACTCCACTGGATGTTGTTCAACTCAATCTTCCCAAATATCATCATCCACCGCACTCCGGTGGAATCCAATGGGTTCAAATACTTCACGCCCTCCCCAAATGGCACGAGATCTCCACTGATCTCCACCAAAAACCACCGGTGATCCGCATTCTGTTCTTCTCCAGCCAATTTCCAGCGGTTCATGGATCCCCCCGGTGGAATTCAGTGCAAATTGGTATTCAGTGACTAATAATCTCCTCTTGATGAATATTTGGTGCTACATATTCAATGTGCATTTGTGTTTTTAATTTACAACCAGCCAATACAGTCACTCCTGGGTGAAGCCCCCACAAGTACATACATAACTAATTTTCATCCGAGCCCTGCCTGACCTGTCAAGCGGCAGGATCCCATGCTTTTAAAAAAAAAGAAATTCAACCCGAAAATTGAGCCTGGCAGGCTTCACGGCGCAGTAGTCATACTTAGAGCATTTTAATTATTGCATTGCTCCAAGCCAAGTTCCGTCAACAGCTGATGTATGAGTTCCTGCCCATTTGTATAGGCGACTATGTACACCATGTGTCCTACTTATAATCCATTATTTTATGAGGCCATTTGACGCCCCACTTTCTAACTTCAATCTTGTCCGTGTCATTGAACATCTGGCAACCGGCCGTATAAATTTCGATTTAAACGCGGACTCTTGCAGTTGATTTATATATATATATAATTTTTTCCCAGTGAGCGGAGCAGCTCTCTGAGGCTCTACGTCATCTTGATCGACGCCGAAGAGTCCACATACCAATTTGAAAGGAAACGCATTGATTCATCCAATGTCAAGAATAATGTAAGTTTTGTGAAAAATTGAAATCAAAAACAGAGCATGAGTAGCACCGCCACCCGGGCACACATCACAACGTGTTTGGGGTGGTTTTGGCGACATCACGGTCACGGCCTTCTTTTCTTTCTTCATCAATCTCCAGCGTTCTCGGTGGTTATTCTATTGTTCTAATCGGTTACTCCTGCGTTTGCGGCAGCGGTCTCTCGTCTTATGGATACTCGATGTGTGGCTGGATACTTGAGAACTTGATTCGCCGCATTGGATGGGGTTTGGATGAAGGGGAGGGATTGTGGCCGACGGGGGGGGAAATTTTGACGGTACGCCTCCATTATCTTTATGATAATGAGCTGCTGAAGTCACACACATACGTAGGTCTAGTCAAACGGCCTGCGTTCTATTCCATACGCGCGTATTTGGCCCTTGCCTCCAGCAACCAGACGATGGCTCTCACTATGAGCAGCGCCGTGCATCTGACGAACTGCGATTCCGCGTGCTCGTCAGGTACGCGTCTTCAGATTGTCGTGCAATCGTGCCTCGCGCCGCGGCGCATCCACTATCCGCAGGAGCACCCATCGCTGCGGGCTCGTTCGCTATTGCCAAGTGAAACTAACCCGATGCGACGCGACGCGACCCCAGATCCCGAACGAAGACGAACGAACAGCCTGCGCGCTTCCCGTGGGACGACCTCGAGCCCTGCATGGACGACGAGTACACCAAGCAGGTCTGCGCGCTCATGGGCTGGGACCCCGCGTCCCGCACCCCCCGCCCGACACGCACGCGATCAACCCAGTTACTGCTTCCTCACGTTCCCCAGCCCCGCGCATGCCGCCGCCGCCGTCGCGCAGACCGCGCCACCGGCTGGTGCGCAGCTCACGATGCAGAACTCTGCGAGCCTGCTTGTCTTGAGTCGCTTCGCATTGTCAATTCAGATCAGCTCCATAATTATAAGCCGGCAGAGCGTCATGTGGGTATTGTCCCCTCTCTCCTTCATGTCCTTACTGACCCTCCCCCGCAGCACGCACGACAACGTCAAAGTCTTGAGCATCTACTTCCTCTGCCCTACCACTCCGCCTTCGACATCATCATGTCCTACAGCAGGCGCTCATAAAGCGCGCGCAAACGACGCTGCGGCAGGTCGGTACCGCGTGTGAATATCGCTTCCGCTCTGCTCTCTCCCACCGCCGTCCATGCCACTCGCCACACCACCCACTCGTCCTTCCTTACCACCCACGTCGCTCACCCCCATCCGTCCCGCACGTCTTCCCGCCCTTCTCGCCGTCCTCGCACTTCTCCCTCACTCGTCCTTCACTCGTCCTTCCCCTTCCCTCCTCCCCCCGATGTGCATATATGCTTTTGTAGCGCGAATGTGAGCAGCGCGGGGCAGCAGGAGCGGCGCGGGGAGAGCGGTGTCGTCACCAGGCGGCGCAGGGAGCGCACGGTCATCGCGCAACGGCTCGGAGAGCGCAAGTTCATCGCGCAACGGCTCGAAGAGCGTAGGGTCATCCTGCGGCGGCTGGGGGAGTGCACGTCGTCGCGACGCGCCCGGAGGTCGCCTCGGCGCGCCGCATGCGAAAAGCGACGGACACCCTCGCGAGCCCCGCGTGCAGATTCGGCGTGAGTCGTGTGCTCCTTTTGCTTTCTATCAGCTTCTTAATGCGCACCCCCAATGCAAGCGAGGGCTTCGAAAAACCCACCCACAATTTGTAACAGATTACCGATTGGCAGAACTTTGTGTCAGAGATGGTGAACTCAGCACAGCAAATGTGATATTCACGAGATGTTTAGCTTATCCCAAATGGTGGCAACAGAAATGGCAACTGCTTGCCTTAATAAACTTGCAGATCTTTCAACAGGAATGAACAATACCCAAACCACCATAGGTTGAGCAGGGATATTCCTGGTACTAGCATTGAGGTCCAAGGACAAGCTGGTCACTATGAAGGCATTCCACTGTCTTGGCCTGATTTCTGCTGTGCAAGGATATATCAACACAGCACTCAGCTTGTTCAATGTGGCTTTGGATGGATTCACATTCATGGATGTCCATCAGTGGAGGGCTGATTGCATGGTTCGAATTGCTGATATCTGGAAACGCCGTGGAGAGGTCTTGAGAGCAGTTGGGTTATGGAAGGCAGCAAGGCCTTTTTGAAAGGTCTTCGCAGGCTGGGGCTGTGACTTGGATTGATGAAAAACTGGCCACGGTTGAGACTTCAGTTTTGGAGCACTATGAGAGACAGCTTCTACAACTTGCAGAGCTGAATGTTTCCACTGCGATGAATCTTGAAAGGAGCCAAGAACCACCATCTGAAGAAGAGGATAACGAACTTGTGGATAGGGAACAGAAGAGTCTCAAATTGCAGTCTGATTTTTGAGTGTTTCTGCCTCAAATCTCATCTGTTGTTATCCTCTTCCGAACTCACATATCTTTTGCTGTAATACTTCAATACACTACTTCTGGCCGCACACCAGTGCCGTTCAACCGGCAATTGTGCGTTTCACCCATATGTTGAGCTGTTCAACCGGCAGTTGTAAATATCATACATTTTTTCCCCCACATTATACTTGCTCCCGTCACACTGTTTGGGCGCTCGCTAAGTATTCATGTACCCATTCATGGCCTCAGACTGATCTGAATATGACATTGCTTGGAAACCTATTGGCCAGAGGAAACAACAGGAAGGAAAGTCACACTGAAGTCAACATGACCACAATATGATTCAACGAGGCTGCCCACAAGCGCATACAATACGAGAACAACGAGGTAAATGGTAAGCTAGAAGCCTAGAACCGATCATGGAAGCTATATCGGTCCGCCAAACTAGGTCCAGGTTTACACCCTCCTGGCCTCTAAAACATTGTCTGAGTCCAAGATAAGTAGAGCTACCAAGAAGCCCAAAACAAAGTGAGAAATCAGCGGACACAACAGAGTAGTCTCGATCCAGCCTCTCATGACATCCCAATTTGCAATTTGGGAACCCTGTCCTGAGAGTCTGGGCCTATCTCAAGACTTTAGCCATACCACTGCGCTATCAAAACTTGATGGACACCAGAAATTGCGTGGCCAGCACCGGCGGAAGCGAAGGGATTGTGCGCATGCTGGAGAGACCGAGAAATAGAAGAAATCTTCATGTGATGGCGTTTTTTAATGGCACATCAATGGTAAAAGATCGCGCACAAGGAAGAAGTGTATATCATATTCGCAAAAGCCTATGAGCGAGTGCGAGCCATGGAAGAATGAATATTCTGATGGCATCATCATACCCAACCCGACATTCGGCGCGTGTGCATAATAAGAGCCAGGCGTATATACTATTGACTAGACTTCACTTCCAGTGTGTGCACTGTTGAATTTTCAATGTGCCATTGCAGCATGTGATTACAAGGCTATTCCAAGTCCTGCACTCGAGACTTGAATTTGAACACAATTATGCTGCAAAGACTCGGAATTAACTCTCAGGGTTTTATCTCTCCGAGTCACTCTGATGTTGCCAAATTTCAACAGTACAGTCAAAGGATTTTTGGCACACTGCGAATATTTTTCATACAGATGGCTTCGGCATGTTCAATAAGCTGGGCACCATGTGGATTCATATGGATTCCCAGTTGACGGAAGGCTGGATTCAGGATGCAGAGGCAACATGCCGCCACTTTGGCAGTGTACATCTTTGCCGCGAGCTTGACACAAGATATCCCTACACAAAAACTCTCGGGTTTGACTTACGCCCTTGAGTCAATTCGTCAGGCTGTTTAAATTCAATTTCAAGAGAGCTTTTGACTGGTCTCGTGTGACTTTCAACTGGCCTGTATCATGCCTCCTCAAAATAACCACATTATGGAAGAGATCATCTGTATCCATAGGGAGACTGCTCTAACCCAAGTTAGTATTCAGCTTTGGCTATCTCTCAGTTACCCGGTACAATCCAGGACGAAAAAAATCTGCCGGTTTTGCCTTCCATGCCTCGGCGAATCTCTATTGGACCGTTCATGGTATCTGGATTATTGAAGAAACCGTAAAGAAGTTTTCTGGAGCCCACAATCTTCACTGAGCGGACATTACGCTGTTCCCGCTCCTATGTTCCAGAGACAATGTCCAGTGCAATTTTAATGTTTTTCCGGTATTCAGTGCAATACCCCTTCTCTTCTTTTATTATACTGCGTGCAGACTTGGCTATCGGACCGGCAAAATCGCCTCTATCCTAAGCTCGGGATATCTGTTTCGTGTCGCACAGGTGGGCATTTCATGGAATTTCAAACAGCATTTTAATTTGGGATTGAACGTCAAACTATTAGAGCCGCAGCGAAGGCGCATCTTGGGTTTCATGAGCCGTTTATGTCAACTTCGGCGGGTGTTAGGAAAGGTTCTATGGTACTTAGTTTCTCACGGAACGGATGCTGATTCGTAACCATAACAACCACCACCTCCCATTTCGATGGAGGACCACGACACTCCGAGACCTACGCTCAATGAAGACGTCATTCTCCTCATCACCGAGAGCATCGAATGCGCAGACGTCCTGAACCTCAGTCTAACCGTGAATATAATCCATTCAATTGACCAGTTACGCTGTAGCTGAACTCCCTATTTTCTTTAGTCAGTGGAGATGCGCAATCTCCTCCTAAGAAGACTGTACCGCTCTCTTCACCTTGGATCCGGCGCAGCCTGCTCGTCCGCTCTTCCGATGCTCGCTCGGCGCCCGGACATCTGCGCAATAATACGCGAATTGGTAGTTTATCCAAGTGGCACCTGGCTTGTAAACGACAGGACAATAGATGAGGCTTCTATAGCAGATAACATCCAGATGATAGCCCCCAATCTCCGGCTTCATTCTTTCGAATGGCGCGGCGTGCATATGGCCAAAGACGACATGTGGATGGCCCTGAAGGAATCGTGCGTAATTTTAAGCCTGTCTTTACGCAACAAGTCCAGATTTTTCAATTTTAAAGATGTCCTGAGCTCAAATGTATTCGATGCATCATCGGGTCTCCCCTGAATCCGGGTAGTCCAGTACGCAACTCTTAACCTCGCCGCGTACCTAGCCCAGATGTTTCCAGCTCCTACAATTCGACAATCTCACCGCTTTTTCGCTCACGGTCGAAGCAGGTGAATACGAAATTGTCATCACTTTTTTTTTCTCTTCACCCAGTGTTCCGCAGAACCCAACTTGCCACAGCAAGATTCGAAAGTTTCTGCGCTGCTTTTGGAAATGCTTCTCAGTCGCTGTCCTCAGCTGGAGATCCTCGAGCTGAGGCTCACAGGCGCTGGGCTGATTCCCCTTCACGACTTGAGCCGCGGGCGCTGGCGGTATTTACGGTCGCTCTCTCTAGGATCTATTAGCAGGGCAGAGCTCGACGCCCATGTTACTTCCCTTCGGACCTTCCTATTGGCTCACCCAAAGCTGCAGCACATCGGTATTGTTCAGCATGAGGCCACCTCTCACGCCGTTCCTCCTCTCACACTGTTCTCTCCTGCGGCCCCTACCTATTCTCACGTCGTTCTTCGGCTCTGTTTTGTACCTACCTCACCTGCCGCAACTGAGCAGCCTGCACACCCTTGATCTCACCAATTGTCTGATATCCAAGGAGAACATAGCCCATTCCATTTCATCCTTACCGCAGTGTATTGCGCTGAAGTGGCTCAAGGTAGACTTCGAGTATTCACCCAATTCGGGGATCTCGCGATCAGAACTGCGTCAGTTTCTGAAAATGTGTCCTGCCCTGACAGCTCTGCATCTTAACCTCGGGTTCTCAGTCGTGCGTCGTTTCCTCTGCTTCCTCATTGTAGTGCTCAGACCCAATCTCCGTATTTCTCCCTCAGAGAACCACCGTCAATGCGCTGCGAGTTCTGCCGCATTTGCATACATTTAGTCTGACAGGGGTGTACACATTCAATGCCAGCACACGACGTACTGCGCGTCTGTTATTCGGGCAGGTTCCGACCCTCAGATTCATCCGTCTACAGTGGACATACCGAACATGGGAGCGTGGCAGGCGCCGCATCAAGGAGGATGCGACCTACAAACTCATGGCGGGACTCGTGGAGGTACGCGAGCGTGGGCTGCAGTTGGTCGGGGGTGCATTCTCGACCCGGCAGCTGTACAAGATCGGGAACTTTGCTTCCAGGTTACGGGAAGATGTTGATAGTGGGAGCAGCGATGAGGAAGAACCCGGCGCAGTCTCAGATCCTAACGACTTGGCTTTTCTGTGTATTCAATACAGGAGGTTCTAGGATGCAAATTTTACTTCAAACTTCAGCATAACAACATATGAGGGTCCAAATGCACTTCCATTCCTCCGACACTCATATAGCTATTTTTGACATTTCCGACACTTATATTACTCAAATGATGCTTTTCCAACATTTATACATGGCTGAAAACAATGAATGTATGTGTCGGAAAAAGCGAGGTTTTCCGACAGATACTTACGACATCTTGCAGTTTTCCGACACATTTGTATAGATGGTTCAACGTCCGACACATATACTTCAGCCCCCCTCCGCAGAGCAGACCAGAACGCGTGCGCGCGGAGCTTCCTTTGCGCGCCATGTCTTCGTCGTCCCGTTTATCAACCGTGTATCGTTATTGCCAGCGGGGACTTCGCCGATACGATCTGTACTATGCATCACTTGCAGAAAAATAAAACAGTTAGCATGCGGTGCGCCGCGGCTGCGACACGCCCACTCTTCCGGAAGCTCTCCTTCTGCACACCAAAGCACGCAGTACTGCTAGTGTCGCACCATCGGCCGGACTCCATAGGCGTTGTACGCGGTCGAGGAGTCCAGGACCCATGGAACCAGATCGTCTCCCCTCCCTGCTTTGCGTCGCTTTCTCCACCGCCTTCTGAGCCACGTTCCGGCTCCTTTCCTTTCGCATCCGCCCAAGCTATTAGCCCGATCATGGGAGTAGAACGCAGCGATCATACCCCGTCTGAGGCGCCGTATGCATCCGTATGTATCTGCAGAAGAAAGGATCTTGGTGAAGCGCAGGATGGTGCTCGCCGTATCCCGAACGATTATGAAGGTGCTCAGTGAGGTCCAAGCGGAGAGCGATCATCAGGAAAACAAGAAATGGCTGGATAGTGCTCTATAGTGCTCCATAGGCTTCCATAGCGTTTTAGGGCTGTGATGAACCTATGGGCTGCTATGGAAATGCTATGCAGCCCTGTATAGTGCTGCATACTGCTGCATACACGTCCTAGGTACATCTCGGCTATGGGTTTCCTGATGATTTTCAGACTGTTCGGCCGCGACAAACAACGGCCGGCTGTGGCTGTGGTTGCTTTAGTATCCTGACGTATTATGTAATTGGAACTTCTTTGCCGCTCGTAGAATCTATCCGCTACGTTTTCAATTCCGGTACGCGGATTGATAAATATCTCCAGTCTAGGCAAATAATATCACTGTTGGACGAGTCACAGTGGAAACGTGCCACGACGTCCACAAGGGCTTAATTCCATCAGCATTATGCTCAGTTTTCCCAAAAAATGCAGGGAACCACACGATGCCTGGGAGGGAATCCTCACCTTTCTTCTGCTGCATTCGGTATGTATGTATCTTTTCAATTTGTGCAGGGCGATCACCACGGTCGCTGTGGCTTCGACTCCAAGCTGATGATAACCTACTTCAAGTAAAATTCTTGCCTTATTCATCTCTATCAATAAGTTATCGACTGCAGGCTCGATCCTTCGCGGTGGTCGGCTAGCTTCACCATACCGGAAGCGCCCCGAAGATCCGACCAGCGATGCCTCTTCGTCTCCCCGTCCAGTCGTTGACTATTCCTCGAGGAGAATATTATATCTGGCCCTCCGAGGTTCTCTTCTCCGGTGAACGGAGAAGTATTTTCAGTGCTCCGCCCCATTCCAACGCGCACGAGTATGAGCGTCGGCACTATATTCTGAGGTTCTCATCAGATATCGAGCATGAAGATGGAGTGGAAACTGACAACGCCTAGCTGAACCAGGCCCCACGACACGCCGACGAAGATCGTTCCCTACACATGTTGAATTCTGTGCACTCTATCATGTCCATGCAGACTCACGAATGCAGATCCGGTGTTGAGCGTGGCAGAGATGACGTAGATTACAGCACAGACACAGTACAGCAGACCGGACTCCATTCTATGCGGGTTTTTCAGAACACGTCAGGTTGCTGAAGGAATTCTCGCACATGATGGCAACGGCAGTATCGTACTGTTTCCGAAATCTCTGTCCGGTAACAATATGGCCTTCACGCCGTATGTGCCATATTCTCCCAGCTAGATGGCTTTCTCAGTCCACGAAGCATCCTCCAAGCCTGAAAACATCCACTCACCTGTAAGACACATCAACAGGACATTTGTTGCAGCACCCATGCCGAATGGCACTCTCTGGTCAATGGATGAACCCAATTTTATTACCCTATAGTAACCTAGCCCACTGATACACCCGACGGCTGATGCAAATATGCATGAGTTCGAATATAAGAAGTGTTGAGAACAACAAATAAAGACTACTCACCGACGGTGGCGAGGATCAAGATGGCAGGTAGAACCACGACTTTCCTACGGGATCCCCAGATAACGTAACAACGGTACAACTTCCATAAATTTCAGTTGAGAGCGAGATCGGAACGGGACAAGAGCCTACGAAGAGCAAGTCCGTCGCCAAGCTAGCTATTCTGTCAGAAGGGTGTATCGGGAAAATGAACATTCAACATGTACTGACTTGTTAATTGCGAGGACAACATCTTGAGTGAGTGCCAGGACATGGTAAACATTTATCAAATGTGCAGAGGTCGTGGTTGAGCCCTGCACAAGGAGATATATCATCCGCATGGCGACACTGGCCGACATAATGGCAATCAGGGCCCCGCTTGTTCCAAGGAGGAACATGATCCATGCGGCCACAACGAGGACTCGACATGCAGTTGGACTGTGTCGACGGAGAGCATAGATGGAGTATATAAATAGGACCACGTAGAATGCTGCGCGCGAACTTCGCGTCATGGCGGGAGGACGATGAGCTCTTTTTCTCACCGTATAGAAACATCACTGTCTGGCAACTATTTGAATGCCCGAAGTTTTATTTCACGCCGTACACTCACTATAGTAACGGAGAGAGTGAAGGACAAGGTGTGCCAGCGGTTCTCGAATACAGCAGAATCGACAACATAATTCATGACGTGGTGGGGTCAGAAGGGCAAGGTCATTGACGTTCTTGGAAGCACTTAAGGCAGCGCCGGGGGCACTGCCTTGCGTCATATAAAAGCCGACGTGGTAGGATCGGTTGAACCAAATAATCTGGGTATGTGTATTAGGCGCCGCCAGCGGCTGATGTATTAGGATCTAAGGTTGGAAAGCCTATGAGGTGCGAGACTACCTTCAGTTGCAGTCGCGCTACTAGCCACCCACCAGATACCACAAACTCCTAGCGTTTTTCTGGACTCGTGAGTGAGAGAGAAGGCCCCAGGTACCAGTTATCGAGGGCGGTGAAAGTGTTCATCTTCCCAGGCGTTTAAACTCCGTTCATCTGCCGGCATCGCAACATTGGATGCGTTCGTTCCTGTGGCGTACCAAGAAAATGAGGGTGATGGCGGTCCGCAGCGCCCACTAGTTGCGCAGTGCTGGTATGAGGCGCGGAGCCGCATTTAAGAAGGAAGATCCGGGGAAGATGCGACGCGCTTAATTTAGAACTTGGTCTTAGTACCTCGGCGTGGCCGCCGTGGCGTATCCAGGGCGTATCGCTTCCGTCAATCCGGATGCAGTCGGACCGACTGCCGAAAAACCAGATCAAGTGCTTACACAGTCAGTCTGTGGTCATCATCGGAGACAGAGGCTCTCAGATATACATACGTCTCCGGTCCTTTTTCTGTCTACACGGGGTCTACGGGATATAACCTATTAGCTGGGGCCGCATACGCTGTCCCCGCCTACGCAATCGCAGTCATCGTCTGCCATTGTCTGCGCTGCCAGTGCACACCCACTGCGGCGCTGAATCGCGTGCCGTCTCGTCCTCCTACTCTGCAGCCACGTCGTACCCTCTCCTCTTCGCTCGTTTCTTTCCCTATCCCCTGTCTGCGTTTCTCGTTTCCCGCAGGACAAAGTATACCCCTCTCCTCGCGTGTCCATAACCCTCGACGCCCCTGCCTACCTCACCGACCCAGAGCTTCGTGCACCTCGTGGGTGTGTTTGTGGGGAAACAGTGGGAATGGCGAGCAGGAGGTACTCCCTGGAGCAAGACTGTGGAAAGGCTGACGACGCAGCTGCAGGCGACGCGCAGCGCTAGCCCGTGCTTCGGCGTCTTCGCAGAAGGTCGTCGTCGGCTGCGAGTGGTACGACGGCAGCGCAGTGCATAGTGTGTGGCTTTCTTTCCAACCTCCCTTTAGAATTAGCTTGCTTTCCATCTCTTTCTTTCGTGCCATTTTTCTTCTGGATTCTCCTGCGCGCGTTTCCCTCTCTTCGCTCTCGCCTTGCTATTACCATTTCATATCTTCCTTCTACGTGACGTACATATGAGCAGGTGTATCGCCGTGTATCGTCATCTGTGCTACCCCCTGCGCGTTTCCTACTTTATTTCTTTCTTATTTTCTTTCTTTTCATGCCCGGATTACCCGGGCTTAGTGTTCAGTCTTCCTTGTTCTATGCGCTTTTATTGCGGTGATTTTTTCCAACGTGAGCGGGTTTCCTTTCGTTGTCCCTCCTCTTTCTTTCGGGGACGGATTTTACTTCTTTCTTACCCTCGTTTTGATATGAGGCACCTGTTCTGCACTGCATGCTTTTTTTTCCTCATGTCACTATTTTGGCGGCGCGAATTCGCCTTTTCTCTTTCTCTCTTGCACAGCTCCGGTTCCGGCTTTGCCTTTGCCCCGTAATACTACCCCACTCTGCCGAGCGCAAGACCCTTAGCCCTGACTTAGCTCCTCAGTAATTATTTTCACCGTCCGCCTTTCCTACTGGGCTTTTCCTTCACTTAACATCTCCAGGTCCGCGAAGTGTGCTGGCGTTCTGCCTCCAATATGGAGTTGCTCGTTGACTCCGCAGCAACTGGTCCTCTAGCGTGCAAACTCGGCGAAATTACTTACAATCTCACATTCTCAATGGCCGCACATCCAGCCCGTGCGGTGTATAAATAACGGGAATAGTGTGATTGAGACATTTCAAAGGTGCGAATATTTTGTTCCGTTCAAGTGACCATTTTATTTATCCTACCAACCAACAGATAGGAGATATTCACGGCTGATCCACAGCCTTCCCATGCAATGTGAAATCCTAGTAACCTGATCTGTTATTCCTTAATATGCTATTCGTTGCTATTTATATCGGTGACTATATCTCTCCTGAGCTCCTGACGCGGTTCTGTCTTTCTTCCTTTTCCCGTGGCAGGCAGCGCCTCAGCCATGGTGACCGACGCTCGGTTCGTCTCCCAAGCGGCAGCCATTTCGCTATGTTTCGTCGCAATTCTATACGGTGAGCTGCACCACCCTAAAGTCGAGGGCCATTGTAACTAAGATGATCCTCCCTGCAGGCGTCCACCTCATTGTTTTTCCGGCCGCCGTATATGCTCTTTTGTGAGCGATGTTCTGTCTATGGCCCTCCATCGCTAATCGTCTTTCCAGTCGCAAACACCTCACAAGAGGCATCGTAGGGATGCTTGCCGCTGTCATCTTTATGTTCGTGATGTCGACAATTTTAATGGCCACTCTGTTCTCGGCAACTATCCTTGACGGAACCCTCCTCGGTATCTATTTCAACAGAGGCGTTCGAGCACGGATACTTATGTGGCCTCGGAACATGAATGTGCGATTTCTGAATTCTGTCTTCCAGGCAGCGCCGTATAAATCATTTTCTGCAGTTGATCTGTGCCGACGCAATCGTTGTGTGGAGAATGATAGTGCTGTATCCGAACAGAATTGTCCGCGCTGGAATTATATTCCTCCTCTTCTCATTTAGCGGTGGGCTGTGAACAAACTTTGCACCGTCCTGTGCTGACCGATCCTCCTCAGCGCTGGCTCTGTTTAACAGTATTGGCGAGCCAGCAGATGGTCCCTTTGAGCGCGCGCTCATTTTATCAACGGTGGCCACATTCCTGAGCCTCGGGACAAATTTCATTGCCACTGCTGCGATATCGTGGAAAGCTTGGTGCGTGCCCATTGATTCCCATCCTCGACAGCTCTAACAACACCGCAGGAGGTATCAGCAAAGGAACCCGCAGCTCTGGAAGGGGCTTCAATCCTCCACCGCCGTCAACGATGCCTTCATGCTCCTCATTGAGACGGGCATGCTGTACTTGTCCTGGCAAATCATCGTGGGCACCATAAGCTATCTCTCGAGCAGCTGCGACGGAAGAACCTATTCCTGCATCTCGGTACAGTTTGCGTCCAACACATTTGCCGAGTCGACGACAATTGTGGCGGTGAGCGTATTATGTCTGTGCGTATTAATGCGTCGAATTCATTTCCGGCGCTCAGGCTCTCTATCCGACCTCGACATTAGTGATCGTTGCGTTGAAGAAGTCGATAGCCGACAAATGCGGTCCACTTCCCACCGCTTACGCCGGCTCTTCCTTCCTTGTATCGTCGCCGACTGCGTCGGTGAGGTCGAACGGCCGTACCGCTAGCAAAGTTGAGCGGCCGATATCAATAATTCAAAAAATGGATCAGTATGGGCGAGATATCGCCGCGCAGGACGACATTCCACTAGACACTCGCAGAATCGGGTACTTCTGAAGGGCCTCAACCGCAGTAATGTATTTGCTTTCCCTGTTTGCATGGCTTCCGGGTTGATTATGTTGTACTTTTGGTTGTATAATCTAACTGAACGCAATCGTCTTTACACCGATATTGTATGTATCTTGTTGCAGAAATAGAGCCGAAAAAATTATGCTTCCTGATTGTGCCTACGGTACAAACATACTCCATCCGTAACAGTTCGTGATTTTCAGTCTAGCTTGCATGAGCATTGCGAGTCTCAATTTACGTCGTCAACTAGGACCTATCCTCGAGGAGTTAGTCTAACGTAGCCAGACTCCACAAGTTCAAAGATAGTCGATGAACACGGCGACCCCCATGAATAATGGTCCACGTAAGCTTAGGGCCAACTTCTTAGGCCTCCGAGTCTTTAACCTGAGTGAAAAGAAAATCCACGCTTTCGGAGGTACTCGAACCGTTCATCGTACCCTACAGCTTCTGCGGACGACTGCCATGGTGCACAAAGACGCGGGGCCTCCCGATGCCTTAGCAGGAATTTGAGTACAGTGCCGATCAAATTCCGCTCTAGACTCCGACATCAGCTTACCAAAGGATCAATCATTTTTTTCTTCTTGTGACGTCATCTATTTAACGAGCTTCTGGAGTTGTGAAGCGATCCTCAAAGTACCGACTCCAGCTAATCGCGCGAAATAGATCGTCCATGGTACCACTGAAAGTCCAACAATCTGATCCATCGCCAGCAAGTATGAATTTCGCTCAGTACAGCCTGTGTTTCCAAGTTTATCTAATCATCCTCGTTCGACCCGCCCGTAGACAGGATCGTGGATCTGTACTTTGAGAACTGGATTTACCATTGCAACCCTCGTGCGTCACTCGTGTTACTTTCTCTTCCCCATCTCACCGGAGCGAACCAGACGGCCATGGACCCCAATCTCACCAGACTCTTCCTTAGCAACCAGCCCCCCACATGTTTTGAAAAACTTCAGATCGAATCTCGGCTTCGTAGCAGCGACATGGCTCTTGCGAAACTAGACGAACAAATTCTGAAAGTTCGTCTCGTTCTTCGCGAATTGGAGTCGCGAAGAAGCGCACCTCCACTCTGCGCACAGCAATGCAAGCGGTGCTCTCCCCCCTTCGCCGCTTTCCTGCGGAAATCCTGGCCGAAATATTCCTATTATGCAGGAACAACAGTCTCGCATCGGGGACACATTCAACTCTCGACTGCAGGCAGGCTCCTCTAGTTCTCGGCCAGGTTTGTTCCCACTGGCGCGGGGTGTCGCACCACTATACTTCGCACCTTTGGGACCAGATTCACATCCATGCCACTTCTCCCGCGACGCGTGACGCTTCGTGTCGCCTTGAGGCGTTCGTGACAAGAGCACGGAATCGTCGTCTCGACTTGCTTATCGATACCCGCAGCTACTTCGCGACTTCCAACCGCACCCGGCCATTGGATCTCGTACTACCCTTGCGTTACAAACTACAACGCATTCATTTGAAACTGAACTGTAATGAGTGCCAGAGTTCCGATCTTCCCGCCAACAACACATTTCCTGTCCTTACATCGCTTTTCATCGACATTCACAATTCATATCGGCTAGAAGAGCCCGAGCTAATCCGCCTCGTCGACTCCTTCGGTACTTTACCAACTCTCCAGAACCTCACCTTGTATGCGTCGAACACATCGGGCGACTCGTTGGTGCCGATGGTCCCCTGGGCCCAATTAACCTCCCTAGATCTCCGCGTCGAAACGACGGTTGTGGCCGCTCAGCAGATTATATTACAAGCACAACGCTTACAGACACTTGTCATCATGTGTGTCGCGTCCTCCGCCGACGTCCCTAAGCTACTCCCTATCCGCATTCTTCCCGAACTGCGCTCCATCAAGTTCTCAGCGCGCTTCAAGCTCTCGACGCCCGATGATGCAACAACTGCCGCATTTTTTCAGCCATTTTCATTCCCAAACTTGAAATCATTCCATCTTGATGCGTACGACGAGTGGCAGGTTCTCTTCGATATTCATGCCCAATCTGGCTTCCGGCTGGAGGAGCTGGAACTTGCACGCCTTCAAATCGAAACTGATGATGCTATCTCCTTTCTTCGACTCCGGCTGACTCTCATCCATCTGTCCCTCAACTTTTGCATGTGTCTGGACAACAATCTGTGCACCTCGTTTACATACAACCCCCTTGTCGCAAACCCACCCATCTCCAGACATTGAAACTAGAGAGGAACACCGATTTTTTGGATGGGGATGTCCTCGTCGGCATGGTGGAGTCCCTGTCTGATCCTGCCGAGAGCCGCCCTGCCGGCCACCCCTTGTCCAGACTCACTCGCATAGACCTGTGGCTCAACGGCCCTCAATTTGACAGCGACGTCGAATCGCGCTTGACAACTCTGTCCGCCACCGGTTTCTTTCAGGACTTCTGTGTACGAGATGATCCTTCTGATGTCTCAGACTGGTGTGTTTCACTTAGAGAACTTCAGATCCACACTAATATTCTTCTTGATGGTAGAGCTCCACCTCGTGCACCCTTTTTCTAGCCACCTATCGTTTCACATATTTCCTCTTCGTTGCCTACGTTTACATATTTACCACAAATGCTCTTGTGAATTCATTTCAGAGTCGTTTTTCATTTGCTTCGACATCCATACCGCCGACAAGTCCCCCCGATTGTTCCCGGACCACTAAATTACCGGTCTGCACTTTGGCGGGATGTCAGAGGCTCACCCGCTTGCCACTCAGCGCCTCACTCGTTGGGACACGGATATCTGCGTCTCATGAAGATTCGCGGTGGCGCCCGCTCCGTGCCAGGCTGGGGGGCGTGTCCGCTCCACCCAAGGGGCACTCATGATGTGCGTTCTCCGTACGCTCACGACGTGTGCTACGTCTTCCGCGATGCGCTTATTACCCTCCCCATTCTCCCCACTATTCCTTCCCTTCGTCCCCTCCCTATATTCTCCTCATCCGCGCCGTACCATTTGATTTATTTGACCTGAAGTCTTTTCGTGTGTATCGTGTCACGCTGCCTCTCCTTTTTGTGGCTGTTGCCACACTGTCTCGTTCCCAAGCACCCTTCGCCCATAGCACCTTTTATTTATAGTCTTATTATTTCCCCGTCGCGCGCTTTCTTTCCTCTTCCTTTCCTTCTTTTCCGGACTCGTTTCTTCGTCCTCTTTTTTTTATTCCGCCTCTTTCTCTTGATACGCTGCCAATAGTACTTGACAGCAATTTCATACCGTTCCTCCATCGGACGCTACACTGTCTCGAAAATTGGCAGTTGAGATCTGCCATTATCGTGGATTTTTGGGGGGGATCTCGGACTGTTTTATTTTTAGGGGAGGATGCCCTTCGCACCGCAGATTCAAATGGTGTATTGGATGCACCGAGTCTGCCCTGCAGCCTTCACCGGGTCTACCCTGCTGCACTGCTGTCTATGAAACCTGTGGGGATCACTGAGAGGGGAGGAGGAGGAGGAGGATGTATTACTGCGGTGGTCCCTAAAAGGAACAAGCAGGTACTGTATCATTTGTTTTATGACGTTGCGAGGGCGGCGTGAAGGAAATAGAATTCTTTTTTTGGGTGCCGGTTGCGAGCTCTGTGTGGTACACGTACTCAATCATCCGGAAGCAGAATCTTTACGGCTCTATTTCCACAACAAGATACATACAATATCGGTGCAAAGACGTTTGCATTCAGTTAGATCATACAACTAGAAGTACAACATGATGGTCCCGGAAACTATTCAAACAGCGATGGAAGTGGAAAGCAAATATATCACTACAGTGGAGGCACTTCAGAAGTATCCGATTCGGTGAGTGTTGCCTGAAATATCGTCCTGCGAAACGGTCTGCCGCTCGTGCTGATCCGTTTTTTGAATTATTAATATCGGTCGTTCCACTTTGTCGGTAGTGCTGCCGTTCGACCTCACCGTCGCAGTCGGCGATGAGAGAAGGTACGAGGAGCTGGCGTAAGTGGTGGGAAGTGGACCGCATTTGTCGGCTATCGACTTCTTCAACGCAACGATCACTAATGTCGAGGTCGGATAGAGAGCCTGAACGCAGGGAATAAATTCGATGCAATAATACACAGACATGATGCGCTCACGGCCACAATTGTCGTCGACTCGGCGAATGTGTTGGACGCAAACTGTAATGAGATGCAGGAATGGGTTTTTCCGTCGCAACTGCTCAAATAGCTTATGGTGCCCACGATGATTTGCCAGGACAAGTAGAGCATGCCCGTCTCAATGAGGAGCATGAAGGCATCGTTGACGGCGGTGGAGGATTTAAGCCCCTTCCAGAGCTGCGGGTTCTTTTGCTGATACCTCCTGCGGTGTTGTGAGAACTGTGGAGAATGGGAATCACTGAGCACGCACCAAGCTTTCCACGATATCGCAGCAGTGGCAACGAAATTTGTCCCGAGGCTCAGGAATGTGGCCACCGTTGATAAAATGAGCGCTCTCTCAAATGGGCCATCTGCTGGCTCTCCAATACTGTTAAACAGAGCCAGCGCTGAGGAATATTGGTCAGCACAGGACGGCGCATAGCTTGTTCATAGCCCACCGCTAAATGAGAAGAGGAGGAACAGAATTCCAGTGCGGACAATTCTGCTCGGATACAGCACTATCATTCTCCACACAACGATTGCGTCGGCACAGATCAGCTGCAGAAAATGATTAATACGGCGCTGCCTGGAAGACCTAGTTGAAAAATCGCACATTCATGTTCCGAGGCCACATAAGTATCCGTGCTCGAACGCCTCTGTTGAAATAGATACCAACGAGGGTACCGTCAAGGATAGTCGCCGAGAACAGAATGGTCATTAAAATTGTCGACATTATGAACATGAACATGACAGCTGCAAGCATCCCTAGGAGGCCTCTTGTGAGACGTTTGCGACTGGAATGATGATTTTAACGATGGAGGGCCATAGGCAAAATATGGCTCACTAAAGAGCATATACGGCGGCAGGAAAAATAATGAGGTGGACGCCTGCAGGGAGGATCATCTTAGTTACAATGGCCATCGTCATTGGGTAGTGGAGCCTGCCGTATAGAATAGCGACGAAACATAGCGAAATGGCTGCCGCTTGGGAGACGAAAGGCGCGTCGGTCACCATGGCTGAGGCGCTGCCTGCCACGGGAGAAAGAAGAACGAAAAGAGGGAAGAAGAACAGAATCACGAACGATATGCCCTCCTCATAAGCAGGCCTATATTAAGTGCGGGATCTTCAGATGACCAGGATCATACACTGCATGGGAAGGCCGTGGATCGGTGGCGAACTTCATCCATCTGTTGGTCGGCAAGATAGATGAAATGGATAAGCTTTTAGTCGAAAACACTTCTCACCTGTGTTGTCCTCGACAGACAGAACCAAAATTGGGTCTGATGATTCGCGCCTGCTGCGGCGATAGCTTTGGATAAGGCGGTGGGAACATTCTAACCGCCCCAATCGCACTATTCCCGTTATTTGTGCACCACAGGCGGGCCGCAGTGGGCGGCTATTGGGATTGAAGGAAGTAATTCCGCCAAGCTGGCGCGCGCTACAAGACCAGTTGCTCCGGAGTGGGCGAGCAACTCCATATTGGAGGCAGAACACCAACGTTTTATGGACCTTGAGAGCTAGTAATCAGAGAGGCCTGCCAGACATAAACGGAGGAGTTCCCAGTCTGTCATAGGATTTTGACATCGAGTCCAGATTCCTATATTCCATTCGACCTTACGCCGCTCTCCATAAGTGGCGAGAGAAGAGAAAGAAGCTGTGTCGGGCCGACACAGCTTCTCTCCTTTCACTGTCGGCGCGGTGATCGCCGAAATTCCGCTGATCCCAATAACCTGGTTCGAAACCGAGACTTATGTATCTGTCCTGCCCTTCGTCATTACGCTCTGAAGCGCCGAATACATCTCCACAGCCCGGCTCCGCAGTATCAGCATATAACAGGTGCATAAGTAATTCACCCCACTGCCGCAGCGACAGGTCGGAGAACTAAACGTGATATCCGCACCCGTTGGCTCGCACAGACCGTCAACTTTTCAAGGGAGAAAACGCACCTAAATTCTTTTCGAATCTTTCTTCTAATTGATGGAGAGATGGTAGATTAACGCCTTGAGAGTCGCACTTCCTGCAACTCAGTCCTGCCCATGGCGCGATGGTTCAACAGGATCTAATCGCCCCAGATAAATGCTCTCGGTCAAGTCCCTCTAGAACTAAAAGTCATCTGGACCTAAATCCTTGCCAATGAGATTGTCATCACGGAAATCTTTTCATCAGGATTGCTGTCGACCTCATGATTCAACATGATGATCTTACGACAGATCCCACCTCAACCTGAAATATCCCGCCAGTCTAGTAATATACTAGGTACATATTGATATTCTCAGTTATTCACGAGCTCGACCCGCTGCTGCTTCCAAACCACTCTCCTTGCACGAGTAAAAATCAGTAAATTTCAGGGGCAACGGGCGCTTTCCTGGCACACGGGAACCTCGTGGTCTTTCTATAAATAGCACGTATATGTACTCGACGTGCATGAGAATTGCAAGAATATCTCAGTTCAGTTCTGCATACCTACTTACCTGCCTACCGGTGCAGAGAATCAGCGCCCTGCACAAGTACGTTGCGCAGTCCACACTTCCACACCCTCTCTTCATCTCCCATTTAGCAGTTGGGCAACTCCTTCCTCTAAAGCCTTATTCTTCAAAAATAAAAACACCACAAAGGCTCCTATGCGAGTTGGACGCCTTCGAGGGAAGAGTGACAGCATCATTTCCTGCGGACTATAAATCCCATAAGAGCTGGACACTGAGAAGAGCGAACACGGCCGCGGCGTTTACACGCCATTTTCGTACCTCAGACCACGCGTGGCACTGGCCTCCATGCAGCAGCCATAGCTCATGGGTAAACGTTAATTTCCTTTGATAAAGAGTACAAGTTCACAAAAATATTCACAACAGATGGTATCCACAAATTGTGAGGCAAATGGCGAGGGACGCGGAATATGTTTTCATTTTTTCAGATCGTCCACCGACCGCGGGAGGTCCTCCGGACCATGATACAAATCTTCTAAAGCGAAGGACCCTTTGAACGCCGTCCCGGACCTACGATGGATATCATGAGTCGTGCGCGATTCAGCATCAAATGAGGAAACACTCCGCACTGTCTGAACAGCGCTCCTTCGGGGGCAGAACTATCCACCGTGAACACAAGATCGTTGGGGTATTCTGGTGTCGATAAAATGTCACCGTCAGCGCAGGCCGAATTGGGGTTTTCAAAAAATAGAGTGGACGAACCCCCGACACCGGCGACGTAGGATGCGAACCGGACCTGCGCAAACGATCAGTCGGCCCTCAGGGCCAGGAAGAATCAGCAATAGGTTGGAGTATATCAACCTGTGATCCATCAGGAATTCCTTCCTCAGCGAGGTTGAATTCTTCGTTTGTGGCTATCGCCTTCCACCGGCCGAGATCCTTGCGATGGGCGCTGCCGTCGTTCGGATCGGTCCAGCGGGCGATAAGATACGACAGGACGGCTGCGTTCTGCAGGTATTTGAGACGAGAGATGGCACCTGCCTGTGATTCCTGTCAGAGGTAGCTTTAATCTGGATTTACTTGGTGATGCTGACAGACTGCGAGTTGTCCTGGGCGATAAAGGGGCCTGGGTGAATGACCTCCGAGAATTAATGATTATTCAATCGATTTCCGCGACTCACGGTATAAACATATGTATTGAAACCAACCCTTGAACGCTGTCCCGCTCCTAAAAAGAGATGTGAGTTGCAATTCAGGCTGGATATGATTGAGACAATGGGATTACTGTCTAAAAGTGACGCCTTGAGAGCAGGAACTGTCGATTGTGAACCACCGATCGTGCTCATATTCTGGCCAAATTATAATTAGAGTGAACTGCATTGTAGTGGGAAAAGGCACGTACCACCAATGCCCACGACATAGGAAGAAAACTGTACCTAGAGAAACGATCTGAGCAAGCAATTATGAGTAAATTCGAAAAAGTATTTACGGATGCGCCGTCAGGGATTTTTTCGTCCACCAGGTTAAATTCTTGTTGCGTGCCGACCGCTTTGTACGGACCGAGCCCTTTCCATTTGGTGCTTCCGTCATTGGGATCGACCCAACGAACGACAGGATACGCCAACACAGCCATATCTTGAACATATTTGACGCGAACGATCGAGGTGTATTGCCGGTCACTTCGCTGCGCCGCAACAGAATTGGCGCCGCTGACCGGGAGTGAGTCGAGTCTGGCAATAAAATCAGGATATACAAGGAAGGTATGCCGCTGTTCGACAGCGGCGTCGCACCTGGCAAGCACTGCGCTGTGATTCTCGACTAATTGGCTTTGTAGCCGGGTGAACTCCTGCTGCATAGACGTAGTTTGTTGTTTGATCTGCTCAGTGATGTCCTAATCACGCATTTCTCAGTAATTCGCACTCCATCCTCGCAATGACCCACCGAAAAATGGATCGAAACCGGGGCTCGTCCGCCTGCACCTGGGACGGTCCAGGAGTTTTCCTGCGGCTCTTGAGGGATCCGAGTCATGTGGAGGCCGAGATGAAGGTGATATGGCGTTTCAGAGACTACCTCGGTCGGGGCGAGTGGATTATGGATCTCGAAGACGAAGGTGGGGACAAGGCGGGAGTAAGCGCCTACGACTGACGCGGGCCGGGAGCCGCGGCCGATCTGGGGCCGTCCATGCCCTATAGCACAGCCGGCGCTGTGCAGTCTGCCGTCTCATCCTGTGAGTTACCTGTGAGCCATTTTGATTTTATTGGCTCGAACCAGCGTCAAGGTACGGTTCTCAGGATTCGAGCCGAGGCCGGAGCAAACAAGAGGCGCATTGTTTGGTGCGCCCATGCGAAAATAACAGCACAAAATAACGCTCTTGATC
Source organism: Mycena rebaudengoi (assembly GCA_029282285.1). Taxonomy (NCBI): domain Eukaryota; kingdom Fungi; phylum Basidiomycota; class Agaricomycetes; order Agaricales; family Mycenaceae; genus Mycena; species Mycena rebaudengoi. The sequence continues at coordinate 846,603 of JARJCX010000024.1, forward strand.
TCTCCCTCTGATCTCAGCCTCCTCGCTCCTCGCTCAGGGCGTTCATTCAGTACCGTATGCGGCGAGAACTCCCTGTACGCGACGTGTCTGTGCTGTCCGCCCCCTCGCGTGCTGCATGCGTCATTTGCCTCTTCTTCCCAATCCGCCCCCTCGTCCTCTTATCGCCCCCCTCCCGCGCAATTCTACCCGACGCACACGCCCATCTTGCTGCGCCGAAGCGCCTTGTACATATAGGGCCACAAACCCATACGCGCCCCCTCCCCCGCCGGGAATGTAGTGCAGCACCGGTGCTTGAGCGAGTTTGAGGCGGCGTGTTTTCACTGTCTAATTTTTCTTTTCTTAACTTATCTTTTTCTCCTTTTTTTTCTTGCGCCGAATGTCGTCTGCGAGCTTTGTGTTCCTTCTTTCTTACTTTTCTTGCATTGTCATCTTTTCCTGCGCCCGTTTGTTTCTTGTTCTATTCTTGTCCTTATTGTCTAGTCATTGTCTGCACTGCACGCACCCCTGGTAGTTCCGATGCCTCCACCCATGCACCCGACGGCAGTGCATCGCCTGCCGTTCTATCCTTTGGCTCTTCTTACTCTTACTCTTGCCCTCGTCCTCGTTTTCCGCATACCCGCACCCTCTTCTACCTCCTATCACCCTAGCCCACACTTCGCACGCGCACGCCGTCCTCCCCCTTCTCCGCCGCGGCATATCTCGCTGATCCAGGCACGCGCATCTCAGCGTGCGGACACATACGTGCACTTATCCGCCACGCATCTGGGAGCTCCGCGCCCCGCCGCTGAGCCCGTATGCGCAATTAACCGAGAACGCTACGCACATCTCTCGGCTCATGCACCTCGGGACACTATCCCCTGGTTTGTCTTTCCTTCCTCGCCCTCGTGTTTCGCGCCTTCCTCTTTTCTTTCTTTCTTTACTTCTTTCTTTTCCTCCGCGCTTTGTTCTTTCTTGCTATTGTCACATTCTTCGAGTGCGCGATGGCGCATTTATATCTCCGGATCCTACGAGCCTGCGTCACCATCTCCCACTCATTTCATCCCGGTCTTCGTCGATAATTGTGCACTCAGACATTTTCGCGCCTTTTATTCGCACGCGTGCTTTCTCTCTTCATCTGGAGCACTGCACTCATTGCAATTGATTCTGGAAGTGGACGCTGCCTGGTGCTTCATCCCCGCCACGCCTACTCGAACATTACCTTTCACTCTCCGCCTTTCATTCTTTTGAGTAAGATATGCCCCTCATCCTTCACCTGCTGAACCACACAATATGAGTGGCTTGTATCCAACTCCGCAGCAATACAATCCAGCCTTCGTAGGCCATGGAGGTCGCCTTGCTCACATGATCCAAAACGGCGCGTCTGCAGGGAGGCGGGGGTTCGATTCACTTTTGACACTCCGCCTCAGATCAAAATCCCAATATGGCAATTCTGATGGCGGCGCGGCGGCACACTTTCAAACTCCGCGAGACCGTCAGCCACACGCTGCTCTCTCTCTTCGCTCTTGTCACCACCGTCAGTACCGACAGAGGACCTTCCTTTCTTTACGTTCCCCTCATCTACACTGCCTATTACGACTGCAAGCGCACGTCGGCGCGCGATGTGCCTAACAAGTGTGCCCGAAGCCTAAGGCCCCCTGGCCCTCTCTCATGTTGTCCACGTTGGTCCTCATCACTCACGGCCGCCGTAGGGATCGCATCGTATTGGTCGCAGGCTGTGATGGGCTGTGATGGGCTCGGCAGGCTAAGCGGCAGGCCTGCACGCGAACTCATGGCGGCGCGTCTGTGGCGTGTACGTGATATCGGTGCATCGCGCGGCTTCTTGTGCTCGCCGCCATCACCGTGACGCGCCTCGCTTGTGCGGTATGCAGCATCGCAACAGCGAACCATGACGGCCGAGCGGCCATAACGCTCGGGGCCGCGCTCACCCGACGACATAACATTGTAAATTAATGTCTATTTCATTCCAGTACAATACTATCGGCCAGCATCATCACTTCGAATTCCGCTGTAATTCTGCATTTTGAGTCGCCATCAATGACTTAGGATAATGTTTGTTGTGCTTCGTCATCGTCGGCATCTCAAACCGGCTTGATGCGGCCAAATCATGCCGCCATCAAAATTGCCATCTTGGGATTTTGATCTGAGGCGGAATTTAAACAAGTGGTTCGATTCCCCTCGAAGGCGTGTCAGATGCAGTTACACACCTCTTTTTTTTTTTGCGGAGCTCTGTGTGGCATACCCACATCGTTGTGGTTTATGCTCGGCCGCCAAGGCGGAGCCGGAATGAATAATATCGACCTCGATTGTTTTAACGGCTTATTTCGCCCATTAAAAAACAAGAATCACAGAGGTGCAACACAAAACCATATCTGTATAAATACATGCGTAAGAGAGGCTATTTAGTCCTCGTGGTCCGTTGCGGCTGTCCCCACACTGTAGTGGAAGGGTTGCAATGCGATAGGAGGGAAACGGGGCTTCGATTCCCCCCGAAGGCATGAGCTTTCTTCAAGTATTTTTTCCCCGCCGCTGAAGTAAGATAGGATAAATATGAGCTTACAGGAAAACAATGGAGCCTTCGCGGACCGTGGTGATCGTCCTCACTCCGTGTCAACCAGTATTTACACTCGATTTTTCTTTTTTGGTGTTGGAGTGGGGGAAAAAACACACGCATGAACATACGCCCGAGGAGGCAATCGAACCCCTACCTTCCGGTTGCCTACTCACTTGTGAGTGAAGTCATACAGTATGACCGCCACGGTCACCACGGCTTAATTATATTCCATTCACCTGTTTTCAACCCCATATCAGCGAGTCTTAATTCTCCTTAGCTCTTCCATTTAGCATCTCCCCTACGCTTCACGGTCTAAAATAAGAAGAGACAAAGGCCGTTGCAGGCCTTCCGATGGAATCAAACCCCCGCTGTCCCTATTCACCTCCTTGACGAAGCATCAGAAAAACCGACAAGGCCACAAAGGCGTATTCTTTTCATATAAACCAGGATTAATCATAATACATTTTTCTGGCTCCATGGTGAAGCAGACAGCCCGGGACGTTAAATTTTGTTGCCACCGATGAGCTTGCGAACTGGCTGAAAGGTTTTCAATCAGCGGGCAACCGCAAACGTAGCTTTGTTTCAAAATTGGGGTCGGTAAATTCGGCGCTGCCTCCCACAAAAGCTCAAGCGCTCAAGGAGCATAATCCCTCCGACATGTCAACACTTGTGAAATACCCATTTTCAGACAAGATATCAACTTCAGTACACTGAATCCGATGGACCTAATTCAACGTAGGGACGATGCTCTGCCTTTATGTGCTGACACACGAGAGGGAGCTGGTCAGGTCGTTGAAGCCGATGTCGACGAAGTTGGCAACGTTGCCCGCGATGGTGACACTCCTTCCACCGCATCCCGAGTTCCTATATCCCGCATATGAGAAAACAGCGTATTCAAGGAATCGAGACACTTACTCGAACAAGGTGCAGCGAACCCCAGCTACGGCCTGGGCACTGCTGATGACGTCGTTGAATCCGGCTGGCACGCTGATGCATCCCGTCGGAACACTTCCAAAGTTGAGGCTAGAGCAGCCCGAGAAGTTGATGGCCGTGCAGACATTGAGGAGGACGACTTGGGCCGAGTCAGGGGCCTAGGGGAAGATTCAGACGAAGGCCGTGTGGAGGAACTGAAAAACCTACTATGCCACCGATTTTGCCAGCAGTCGCTACGCCGGCGATCTGTAGAACGGTCAGCTCGCTGTCGGATTTGGTTGAAGCGTTACCTACATCGGCGGGGGCAGCCATGGCCGACTTGAAGGAAGCGGCGGCGACGAGAGCCATGAAGCTGATCTTGGAAAAACTGGACATGTTTTGCAGCAAGGAGTAGGAACTTATTGGTGTATAAGTGACTGAGTGTATGAGAATGCCTCGACCTGTCTTTATAGCAGTTACTGTGTCCAAATATCCATCTGGGTTTAATCAGGTTTAATCGCACGATTTCGAATATGAAGCCCCGTGCCACTCCCACACTTGGCGCGCCGCGTTCCATTCTAGTACACGGTGTGATTTTACGTCTTACGTCTTGCCTCGCGCCAGTCTGAACCCTACCCGTTGTAACTTGTCTGATGGACAGTGCCTCGATGATGGCAAGCATAAGCGCGCGCTAAAAGCCACCCTCGACTATAGGTTGCACCGGTATTGTAAAAGAGACTTCAGTTTTACTCCATTTCCGTTTATATATATATTTTATGCGTTATCTTGAGGAGGAAACATGTACCTGTGCTCAACATGAATCGTGGAACCAATAGGCCATATTCGGCCGAAGGAATGATGCGACGGACCGTTGACCGTGCCGACGCTAAGAGCATGTTCGAAGTCGCTGTCAACTCTGCGATTGGATGTAGCGGAACGTGTAGGCTATAGCAGATGGATTCAGAGCGATGACTCAATCATACGCTCGACGGAAATGAAGAGCAAAGTTCAGCGGTATCTGACATAAGTATTGATACAATGATAGCGACGCTTGTGTCAGGCGATGTGCTATGTTATTTTACGCCCAGCCGAGCAATCCGATGTCCGACGAGTCTAGACGAGTTATGGTCGGCAATGCCTACTCTCCGATTCTAGGCGCTGAAGTGAACCCTAGATTGTTGAACCCGGGACCTATCCGGGACCCAGGATTGTTACCATTGCCGTCACACGGGGTTAAAATTTATATTGCTTCATAGAAGTTGCTCCAGCTTCTGTGATCTCAGTCTTTGACATGGACATATTACCGTCACACACCAAGCATTCACTCCAGAGAATGGCGGGCTGCCGGTTGCAAGTGGGGATAATCGAGAAGCTACGGTTCATACATAGGACGGTAAATAAGAATCTTATTATAAAATGCAGCACTGTCGAGTCTCAAATAAGCGTCTCGGCTAGCCCGCTGGAGGGTAAAGGAGAAAAAGAACGCCTCAGAGCAGCGTCGGAACTAGCAACTCGAATCAGACTGCTGTGTTCAATGAATTACAATCAAAGCCGTTAATAATGCAAGTGGCCGAACAGTTGGCGGGAAGGATTTTTCTGACATATTGCACCAGTACCTTCCACGTCGTACAATTAGGGCTGATGGCCTCAGGCTCCGAGTCTCTCCAAAAGAAATACATTTATAGTCTCTTGAGCAGGGTCTGGTCTGGTCAATCTGCGAAGGACGTCTTTGCATGTCTTCCAGCGTCAAAAACCAGCGTCAAGTCGGCGCAAGAATTTGGACAGTCGCGGTGTATGGGCGCGGAATGCGGTGCTGGCAAGAATGAGGATCATCAAGATCATGGGATGGCGGATTTATACGATTCCAAGTGGGGCTTGAGAACCTGATGCGGAAGGTCTATGAAACATCGCCGTACATCTCGAAAAAGTTCCCGTTCATACAAGGTTTAGAGAAGTAGAGAAAATATTTCAGCTTTGTCTGCAACAGCCGAAGAAGAGGTCACGTTGCAACAGCGAGGAAGCGTCGTCGGCTACTGCCGTGACATTGAGAGGTGAAGGGGCCGTGAGGAGCCGTACATACACGTAATATAATCTCGAATGGATTACGTGGGATTGCAGAGCGTCGGCGATGGAGTCAGTCTCAAAACTAGCGGGGGAAAGAACTCGGGGAGCATGCATCGGTATACCGCCATCAATGGACGCCGCCTCCGCAAAATTACAAATGCGCCGAAATTGTATCAAGATGGGCAAGCGGAAGCCGATCTCTCTCCTCTCGGTCTTCTGGAAGACCGCCGGTGCGCATGCTCATGAGGCTGGCGTCAGCAGCACTGCCAAATTTCTGCCCAGGAATAGTCCACAAAGTTCGGGAATTGGCAAATGTCACCGGCGGCTGACATCGGCAATCTTTCGGTGTTTGAATCTAGGGGCTAAGTGACATTGAGTGTCCTCTGCCCGCAGTCCGTTAGGAAAAAGATAGGAGGGGACTGTAAGTACAGTGGTGGCGAAAAATAATGCAACAGGGTGTTCTGAGCTCATTTATGGTCCGATTGCCTCGGACCAAAGATTGGACATTATCTTGGGGCAATTTTGAGATTTTTGAGCCACTTACCCCATTGCCATATATGGTAACTCAGCTGAGAATATTTTTTTAGGTATTTATTTTCTGCAACTTTTTTTGAGACCATTATATAACAACAAACTGTGTGTATGGGTTAAATGTACTTGCAAATGCGACCCCAACCATATTTTACTTGAACCAAATTGCTAGTGATTTGAGCTCGTAATTGCCAGGACAAAGTCCCTATTTTCGGCCATTTTGGCCATTTTGTCCATTTTTTGGCTAAAATGACCAACTTGTGGGCCCCATTGCGCAGTCAAATCACTAGCAATTTGGGTCAAGTAAAATATGGTTGGGGTCGCATTTGCAAGTACTTTTAACCCATATACACAGTTCGTTGTTATACAATGGTCTCAAAAAAAGCTGCAGAAAATAAATACTTAAAACTGTACAGTACTGTTGTGCAGTGTCAATGTTACTGCCCTAGGTTCCGCATGTAATGGCGCCATCAAGCGTGAGGCGTGGAGCAAGAGCCTCAGCGAGTTCCTCCCTCAACGCGTCGCAGGAATGACAGACAATCCATCAAGTGAAGCAGATTCCCGTAAGTATATTCCAATCAGAAGTTGAGTTATCCCAGAAAATCCGAGTCGAAGTCAAGAGAGAGAGGTGTTAGGCACCAGGCTCTCGTCGCACCGCCACTCCTCTTGTCTCGAAGGTCCACCGAGCCGCCTCAAATCGTGCTACTTGCGGGGCTGGCGTCGAGTCCAATCTAGAAGCGCGAACGCCAACGTGCAGCTGCGATGCCGAAATATATTAATCACACCGTACTGCAAACTCGTATCAATAATATGGGCGATATGTCCAATAATTATGTGCATTTTGCAGGGTTTTGGCTGACAGCTTAGCGTGATTTACAGGGTTTTAGATGACAACTTATTTAACTTGTTAACACCTGACTAGATTCCTGCTCACAACCTCTCCAACGTGCTTATATCTCACTAAATGCATGGCATCAATCGGAGACGATCCCATCAGCGTCGGCTCGCGACAAACCATATCAATTTAACCTCAAAAATCCTTCCAATTCCGTAGCTGGCCCAGAAAATCCCTGGATGCTCCAACAAATTAAACCTGACTATATAAAAACCTGCGATGCATCTAGATGAGAAATTGCATGACAGTTACCTTCACAAGCACCATTGTAAGCGGAGCTTACCAGAGGTTCTCTTTTTAGTTGTGATGTACAAAATAAAATATCCAGGGACCCCATAATCGAATAAAAAGGGTATTATACCTTCTCAAGCCCTCATTGCCAAACAAGGGCTCAAACTCCCCATTTTTCCGAATATGGACATCGGCAGAATACGGCATCACTGTTCTCATCAACATTGTTCAAGGTCCGCAATCTTCTTTCACGGCACAGTTCAACTGAGATGTGAACATCAACAAAGGGTTGCATGCAGTAGATAATTGAAGTTGTGATCCTTAATTTCTAAGAAGTAATCCAAAAGCAAAGTTGTGGGAATCTTGCTGAGATGTAGTTCAAAACCCTGAAATAGCTGAGTTGTGTGCTAAGTAATTTATGGACAGTATATGTGCCATACAATAACTTCACAATGCTCCCACTTTCCCGCCCCCAAACAGCCCTCATCTCGTCATTTAATTCGTCCCTCAGCTGCACTTCGCTTCACTCAACATCCAGCCCCTTGCAACTAATCCAAATCGTGCCCGCAAAAACGATACTGCTCACTTTTCTTTGTAAAAAAAAACGCAAACTTCTCCTGCCGCCGAATCGTTCCTGCAAACCACACGCGAAGCGCCCCGGTTAAGTCTGTTTTCCCTGACGTCGAACCAATTCTTTTTTTCTTGACGCCGACCCAAATCTGTTTCTTTATACCGCACCAGATCTTACCGGTACTAGACCCTTCATATGGGCCAGTGAGGTCTGCCTTCTTATTTTTTAATCCCCCCTATATTATCACTTCCTTCAGATCTTCTCCTTCCACGCTTCTTTTCTCACTTCCGACCCGATTTATTCCTCACTTCCAAACCGATTTATTTCAGTGACGTCCAGGTTATTCTGCGCGCGTTCAAGGTCTTCCTTCACCCCACCACAATCACATTCGATCGCCTCAAAGCTCCATGAAGCACAAGCCACTGGAGCCGTTTAGTTTCTGTCCATGTTGCGTCAACCGCAGGCTTGTCTCTCTCGGGTGCCCACCTCTCGTCACCCTCCTTACTTTCGGGGTATCCTCCGTTGATCTATCCCCACGTCGCATCTGCTGAAGTGGTTCTTAGGTCCCGTTTCGAAGCGTTTTTACTACAGATTCAGACATGTCGCTGGGATGTTCCCGCTGTGTTCTGCTGTACCCTACTACGAAATATTTTTTTCGGCACCAGAGAGGATCCGCGGTACGAGCTCACCTAAAATGAAGGAGTAAACATTGAATGTTGAACGCCTGTCCTCCCGGGGCTATGAAATGGGGAGAGTCCCGGGGAGCGGGCTTCCTTAATTTGCTGCGTGCTTGCGTCCTCCTGAGTCCATCTGAAAATAATTTAACCATAGTACACATCCGATCCAGAATCTCCCTCGACCTACGGCATAAGGGTTCGACTCCCCCGTGTCCGCATAGATGCATCGATATGTTCTGGGCCGTACAGTTACAAGTTGGAAATTCACTCATAGAGCCTTCTGTGAATGAGATCCAACACACGAACTGATCCTGAACTCGCCGGCAGAATAAATCAGCTCTTCGCAATCAACATCCCCTCAGAGGGAATCAAACCCACGGAAGAGCTCGCTCTCAGATTGATTTCGCTTGCAAGCAATATCTATTCACCAGGCCTCTGTGTGCCTCCTTAAAGAAACGCATATATACGAAGCTCACAAACATCCAATAAGCCCTCGTAGACTATTTTGGCCGCCAATTTCGAGAAACTGTCTTGCCTCCAACAGCCGTTTCGCTCGAACCCTAAAAAGGTTTCACCTGCGGACATGCCCTCGGAAGGAATCGAACCCACATCTTCTAGCAACAGTTCAATTCTCAACTCCTCAATTGAACCAGACGACCACGTTAAAAGAGGGGTTCCCCCCGTTTTTGACCATTTCTTCGGACCATTCCGGATTTCACGCTTCACCGATGTGCCTGATATTTTTTAACGTCTGCTCTTTTCAGTTCCCTACTTGAGAACCCATGGAAAGTTGATGCTTGGGGAAAATAGGAACAAAAAAACCCCAGTTACTCTGCCAAAAAAAAACTGAACAAACTTTTTTCCTTCCCACATCATTCGATCGGTGATTGCGGAGAGTTGCGAGAAACGTCAAAATAATAGAGATTCTCTCTGTAGTTCGACCATTTAAACATTTATGGGACAGTGGGCTGCCCTAACCACTGTATGAAACTCGCCGGGCAACCGCAAGCGTGGCTTTATTTTAAATTTGGCGTCCATATAATCCCTCTGATATGTCAACATTTGAAACACCCATTTTCAAACAAGATATCAACTTTAGTACACTGAATCCGATGGACCTAATTCAACGTAGAGAAGATGCTCTGCCTTTATGTGCTGACACACGAGAGGGAGCTGGTCAGGTCGTTGAAGCCGATGTCGACGAAGTTGGCAACGTTGCCCGCGATGGTGACACTCCTTCCACCGCATCCCGAGTTCCTATATCCCGCATATGAGAAAACAGCGTATTCAAGGGGTCGAGACACTCACTCGAACAAGGTACAGCGAACACCGGCTACGGCCTGGGCACTGCTGATGACGTCGTTGAATCCGGCTGGCACGCTGATGCATCCCGTCGGAACACTTCCAAAGTTGAGGCTAGAGCAGCCCGAGAAGTTGATGGCCGTGCAGACATTGAGGAGGACGACTTGGGCCGAGTCAGGGGCCTAGGGGAAGATTCAGACGAAGGCCGTGCGAGAGGAACTGAAAAACCTACTATGCCACCGATTTTGCCAGCAGTCGCTACGCCGGCGATCTGTAGAACGGTCAGCTCGCTGTCGGATTTGGTTGAAGCGTTACCTACATCGGCGGGGGCAGCCATGGCCTACTTGAAGGAAGCGGCGGCGACGAGAGCCATGAAGCTGATCTTGGAAAAACTGAACATGTTTTGCAGCAAGGAGTAGGAACTTATTGGTGTATAAGTGACTGAGTGTATGAGAATGCCTCGACCTGTCTTTATAGCAGTTGCGGTGTCCAAATATCCATCTGGGTTTAATCAGGTTTAATCGCACGATTTCGAATATGCGGCCCCATGCCGCTCCCACGCTCGTGCGCCGGGTTCCATTCTTGTGATTTTACGTCCTGCTTCGCGCCAGTCTGGACCCTATCCTTGTAACTCTTGTCTGATGGACTGCGCCTCGATGACGGCAAGCACAAGCGCGCGCTAAAAGCCACCCTCGACTATAGCTTGATGAGACCGCCATTTGAAACGGTGCCTTGGTTTTACTCTGTTTCCCTTTATATTCACTGCGTTCAAACTCCAGGTAGCCGAAGCGATTTCGAGACACCGAGAGGCTTGGTGAGGCGCAAAAAATCGCTGTTTAGCGCCGGCGAGGCCACCTCCTCATGCGGCGTCTCGAAAAATAGCTCGGCTAGGCGCGGCTAGCGCGGCTAGCTGAGCTCTGAATGCAGTGATTGTTTATGCATTATGCTGAGAAGGAAAAGATGTACCTCGGCTCATCACAACCGTGAAACCAAGAAGTTATATTCGGCGGAAAGGATTATGCGACGGGCCGCTGACCGTGACGTGGCGGAACGTGTAGGCCAGAGCGAGTGGATTCAGGGTGACGACTCAGTCATACGTTCGACCGCAATAAGTATTGATGCAATGATAGCGACGCTTGCGTCAGACGATGTGCTATGTTATTTTACGTCCAGCCGAGTAATCCGATGTCCGACGAGTCTAGACGATTGCTAGCTATGGTCGGCAATGCCTGCTCTCCGATTCTAAGCGCTGAAATGAACCCTAGATTGTTGAAACCGGGACCCAAGATTGTAACCACTGCCGTCACACACTTATGCCGGGATTAAAATTTGTATTGCTTCTCCACCTTCTGTGATCTCAGACATTGATATGGACATATCATAGTCTCACACCAAGCATTCATTCCAGATAATCGCGTGCGGCCAGTTGCAAGTGAGCGTAATCGAGAGGCTACCGGCCATACGCAGGATTACAATAAGTTTCACGTTATAAGATGTTGCACTGTCGAGTGCTGTATGGTCTCAAATAGTATCTCGGCTAGCCCGCCGAAGGGGAAAGGAGAAAGCGCGTCAGAGCAGGTGGGCCTTGGTCAGCGATACTTCGACATTCTCTCGGAACCAGTATGTAACTCAAATCAGACTGCTGTGTTCAATGAATTACAATCAAAGCCGTTAATAATGAAAGTGACCGAACAATTGACGGGAAGAGTACTGTCCCTGTCGCACAATTCTGGGATGCTGATAGCCTCAGGCTCCGAGTCTTATTCAGCCTATGGCGCTATGCTCACGTCTCTATAACAGACATAAGTACATTTATATTCTCCTGAGCAGCCTGAGGGTTTATTCAAAGATGCGAAGATCTCCTTACGTCATTGTATGTCTTCCAGCATCGAAACCAGCGTCAAGTTCGCACTTATCCCTACCAAGAAACGACTGTCGAAACAAGGATAATAATAGAGTCATACGGGATTCTAAATGGGCTTGAGAACCTGATGTGGAAGGCTCATGAAAGCTCACCGTACATCCCGATGAAATCCCGGACCCGGGTTTGGAGAAGTAGAGAACATATTCCTGCAAGAATTTCCGACAGTTGCAGTATATGGACGCGGAATGCAGTCGAAGGAGTGTTACCATGACATTCCGGGCAACACTGCCAACTTCGTTGACATTGGCTTCAGTGACCTGGGCAGCTCCCTCGTGGGCAAAGGCTTGAAGGTATCGTCGTTTCATGTCCTCGAATACGCCGAATTTTGGTCGATCGAATTCGGTGTATGTACTTGCGTCCGAATCTATATCTTGTTGACAATATGCTGTTTATGCGAACACTTCGAAGCGAAATCCGTAGCTTGATCCGTTTAGGGAGGCAGTGCTACCTTACTGACGGTAATTTTGAAACCAAGACACGTGCATTTGGCGTAGCCGGTTCATATTTCATCGACCCCCACCATACTGAATTCAGAGCTTGCTGTCTGCATGAGTTCTGGTGAGTGGGAGCTCGCCAGCCGACCGAGTTGTATCCACACAGCTTTGTCTGCAGCAGAGAAGGCCACGATGCAACATTGAGGACGAGACATCGGCTACCGCTGTGACATTGAATTTGAGAGGTGAAGGGACCGTGAGGAGCCGTAAGGGAATTCCAGAATGGGTTATGTGGGACTGCAGAATGTTGGCAATGGATTCAGTCTCAAACTAGCGGGGAAAAGAACTTGAGGCGCAACAACCTTACAAATACGCCGAAATTGTATCAAGATGGGTAAGCGGAAGCCTAAGACTCCTCTCCTCTCGGACTGCTGGTGCGCATGCTCATGAGGCTGGCTTCAGCAGCACTGCCAAATTTCTGCCCAGGAATAGTCAGCGTCGCTTTGGTAAGTGAAGCCACGGGATACGCGGCATCTTGGGTGCCAATATCCGGTCGCCATCATTACAACAAGTGCATCAGACCCGTCGGTTCCCAACTGATAGTGTACTTATTGCCTGTACGCTGGGATACAAGAGCCCCACCCCACCCCACCCCCGAATGGGGACGACAGCATTTCCGCTCAACCACTTGAGTCTCGAACCACAGCGTAAATCATGTTTCTGCAGCATATTTTTGGGTCTGAAATGTTGTTTTCACCCACTGGTGGTACAGGGTGAACGGAAACGGTCAATTATTCGCGCATTTGGTTTTGAGCAATCAATGACGCAATTATTTGATCCTTAGACAATTTATTTTTCCGGCCCGTACCTTGCCTGTACTTGTGGTAATAATGAAAGATACAGTACTTGTATTGCACTTACGAGTCCCTTTGAGCTTTTTAGACTGTCGATAGTCGTTCATTGCACAGACGAAGGATTTCTCCCGGAGATAAGAAGCGCATCAGGTGTGTTGATGAGTGGGCCCGATCCAGAGATCGCACACCTCTTGCTGGGATATAGTCTCGATCCAGACTCTCATGACATCCCAATATGGTGGAGGAGGAGATATATTATACTGACACGGTCCCACAATTGGAACAATCAGTCTACTACGTACGACATTGGAACTTTTATAGGCTAAGAAGTTGCGTGTCGTAAGTAGAACACACGTACTACCAAAGGGGGGCGGAAAGACTTCCATATAAAGTTCATCGACTATCTTTGAACATGTGGAGTCTGGCTATGTGAGACTAGGAAAGACTCAGGCCAGTGTCCCCGACCTGGCTCGGACAAGAGCAGGTAGGTTCTTCGGCTATAACCTCGTGGGTGGGAAGCGACAATTCCTTGCCGCTTGAAACATCAAAGAAAAATTCTTTATGATCGAAATGTATTATAGTATAAGATTAAGCCGCAGTTCTTCTCGTCACTGCGGGCACCACTGTCCACTTAGCCCATTCTTCCAAGTTGTTGCAATATATTCATTGCGGTATATACTCCAATGGGCAATGTACGAGCTATTTTCGTCTGTCTAGGGGTCTAGGTATTTTGCCAAATGCAATCAAGCCGATGCAAAATTCTTCTCGAATATTCTTGCGCTACTCAAATTCCATCGTGGCCTAAGAGATAATCCTGCATGTCGGGGGCTTAATGATCCCAGTTAATTCTAGCATATTATTGGGTGAGAGCTATGCTCACAGCGATAGTACAGCCCTCGTTTGGCCGGGATCACAATTTGCTCGGCGGACTCTTGGCCCACAAACTCGCGGCGTTCTTTGCAAAGGATCTGACGCGCCTCCAACCGGCTGGGTACTCGTTCACGAGTGGTGCCGGAAGGCAGCAGACATCCAATTTTTGCTGCCTCTTCCACGGCCATCGCCGCGCCTTGCCCAAGCGTTGGGAACGTCGCGTGTGCAGCATCTCCAAGGAACAAAACGCGTCCCTTAGTCCAGGTCGTGAGCTTCGGTACCGCGTGCATGTCCCAAATGTTAAGCGTGTCCGGAACCAGTTCGATGCAAGATTGGAACTTCGGGATAAAATCGCTGCACTCCTCCGGCATCTCGGCGCGAGTCGCCTTTCTGCGGATGCCTGGCAAGAGGAAAAGAATCACGGTCAAAGCAGAAACATTTGGAAAACATGCGCACGGTCTTCACCCTGCTCCCCCTTGTATTCATACATGACACTCACATTGATCAGGGTTCTACTTATCACGGTAGGGACACAAAAACATATGGTGTCTCAAACCTGTCTCTGTGACTCCTGAGACGAGTCGGGGCCCGGATATTCCTTCTCTCTACACCCAGTCAAATTCGGAGCCTTCTAGCTTTGATGCTTCGAGCACCCAGCGGAAAGCACAGATTCTCGACGGCGGCAGAGGTACTCGGAAGCCCAATACAGTGGCTCGAAGTGTGGACTCTAAGATCAGCTAGCACCCGGAGAAAATTTGAAAAAGCGGGGGACCCACATTGACTCCATCGGCCGCAATAATGACGTTTGCCTCATACTTCTCGCCCGATTTACTCGTCAAAATTCCAGCTTCTGGATCACAATCCACGATATGTGTCGACAGGTGCAAGTGAACAGGAGCACCGGCACCATCTTCTTCCAATGCAAGGCGCTTGAGTTCATCATGGAGGTCTGTTCGACGACACATGCACGATTGCTGCACAATACATGTTCATCACACTCGAAGGCGACATACTCACGAAACCATCGTACTTGTTTCCGCTTTGGCTTGTGACAGTGCGTCCTTCTTCGCTGTCTCCGCTGTATTCGATTATCTGCAAACTATATTTTGAGCCTTACATCACGCATGGATTACGGACTCTTGCTTACCCCTACATGTTCTACAGCCCTCAGATTTTTCTCGGAGTAGCCCAGCCTCTCCAGAATACGTTTTGAATTCGGAGGTACAATAATAGACGCTCCGATCTCTTCATTCAAAGCAAAGACTTCAAATACCTGGATGATGTATGAGCCTCCCATCTAACCGCCGAGAAAGAAAAGGGAGATCCATACGTTCACGATGTGCCCTGCCCGTCGCAATGAAACTGCAGTCGCAAGACCCGCCAGTTCGGCGCCGACAATAGCCACATTCAGGGGACGGGCTTCAGGGACGGGAGAGAGCATTGTGGTGTTGAATAACCAGTATTTATTTGTTCGTCAATCCGGTCAATTCAACACAGTCATCTCTTTCCGTTTATCCATTCAGCTCTTTCCAGTCATTTCTTCCTGTTCATCCACAGCTTCTTCAGAGTGTACACCACCGTTTACGTTCTGTATGGGACCCAGATGGGATCAACCGAGGTCTGATGCACCTGCTTCCCGCATGAGATTTACGAAAACGGGCGGAAGTGGGACCAACATTGGAGATCCAATATCACTTTAGGTGAAAAAGGCGGCACTGCCTGGGGTTCGATCCCAAGACCTTAGGAGCCAAAATAATAAGAGAAGGCGCAGCAATGCAGCATGGCTGAGCTGAATGTAAAAAGCACTATTCCATAGAGACTATATAGCATAAGGAGGGTAAGGTGGCATAAATCTCAGTGGGCAAGAGCATAAGCAGAGCATTTAATATAGATATAATATGTAAAGAGAGTCTGAGACCAGGGGAAACCAATAAATTTGACTCCTAGCCATCCAAAGCTGAGGTGAACTGATGTGATTAATGCGTGAGAATCAAAGTACTGGAATTCTCTAAGTCCAATACCAAGTTCAATACCCAGGTAGACGCAATGTTGTATCCAACGTTGGTCCCAGGTTGGAGATTTTTTGTCACTCCCACGCCAATCCCGACCGACTCTGGCCCCGATCCGTTACAGTTCCCACAACGGACCAGGCTCACCAAATCGACATAGATTCTGTATTGGTCCCAAGTTTTTGATGCTACATAGATCCCACCAGAGGGGGTTTTGTTGTTGGTTGCGGACCTTCTTCGCAAGTTGAACACACCGATTTGTGGTTGTTGCATGCACCTGCAAAGGGAAAGACATACAACAGCATTCTTGTGAACTGGTGGATGCCAGGGATATTACCTAGGAGGAGAGAACTCCTGCCATACACTCGCACTTTGTGCTTGTGGTCAGGTCCCACGAGGTTCCAACCGGATGTCCTGCCAGAGATGTGGCCAGCTAGTTCACAGATTGCCAGTGTCTTGTATGATTGACCCCCTGGAATGGTATCGTGCTCAGTTGGCATCTTGTAGATATCTGTAAGGATAACCACCCGTACAGTACTACATGCTTGTCTTCCATAAACTCGTTGTTCAGCCTGTGGACCATGCGAGGATAATATACCCCCCCCACCCCAAAATGACCTCAAATTTATGCGAAATTGGGCTTGATTCCGTCCCCACCCGTTTTCATTGAATCAGCACGGGAGAGCAATCGGTGGTGTAACAAGCGTGGTACGAGCTACATCCGTTAAAGCATTATGTAAACGATAATGGGAATGACAGCCGTTGATGCCCATGAAGCTCTCCAAAACCACGTTCTGTTAGGCACTCCAAATTCACCGGGAACAGGGTAACGAGTCAAACTTACGCCTCAAACTTTAATTGAAGCACTCCACAAATTATACGGTGCATATTTTCCAATGAATTGATATCAATCAGCGAAGTGTACATACACTGCGTTCAGCCGCCTAATAGCCGCAGCTATTTGGAGCTGTTACGAGATCCGGCTACCGTCGGCTAGAAGTGGCTAGACGTGTGGCTATGTATGGCCATATGATATAGCCGGATCTCGTAACAGCTCCCACGGTCTGGGCAGCTCTTACTACGCCTATGGCTACTAGGCCTCTGAATGCAGTGATAGGCTAAAAACAGGTTTAGGGGCTCCGGAGTGCGTCCCATCGGGAATTAGTGCCTGCAGTCAGCCTGTAGCGGTCGCCTGTCAATGCGTTGCGTCTAGCTTTGGCTCCCGCGATATTATCTGCCTCAACATCGAACACTGAACAACACTTGAAACGGTCATTCTATCGGGAACTGATGACATCTTATCTTATCAACAGATCCGAAATTTAAAGAAATACATTATACGTCGGTTGCACGTTGGAGAGTATTAGTTGCGTCGAATCGAGGAACAGATGGATATCAGACTTTTGACAAGAAAATTGTGACAGCTTGTGGGAGCTTGTTTGGGCTTGCACAAGGCGAACAAGCTCAGACAAGCTCAAATTTTTCCTTTTTTTTTTTTTTTTTTTTTTTTTGAGGGTGTCCCTGGTCTTTTCAAAACAATTGGGATATTTTCTTTTTCCAAGTTCTGACTTGTGAGCTTGTGAGCTTTTCGAACAAGCTCTAAAAAGCTCGAACAAGACAAAATTTCGTCAGAAACCTGATGAAGGAGCTCTACAAATATTTTTCAGGTGAAATCGCTTTGTGGCGGTACGCCCAATTACCAAGACGCACCTAAAAGAACTGATCTACACATTACTGCCTACTAGCCACAAAAGAAATGAGGATGAATATATTCGTGAAGGGAAGAGGCTGCCCTCATCCGTCGTTTCGATTTCCTTAAACCCGGACCACTTTGCGTATGTATTATTGTTGTATTATGTTATAGTAGGTGCGTGTATGGGGGTAATATAATTAGTTATCCGCGCATCGACGGATTTATTTTGTTTTGTCATTTCATTTTTTTTGCTGCTCCAACTCCGAGTCTTTCGTCTGTTCTTTCCTTTTTCCCGCTGCCCGATTCCGCCTTTCTTTTGATCCCAGTTCCCGCCCAATTCGGGCGTTTTTCTTTTCCACCGGCGGCCTGCTGGATTCTGATTCACAGCTGTTGCGCCGCGGTGTGGATTCCGCCGCTGGGGGGCGTGCAGTTTCGGGTGTGGGAGCGAAGATACGCCCTCACCTCATGTCTGTAAAAAATCGACATCTAATCAATGCTGAGGTTTATAAGCGTCTTGTGATGATCTACCCCCTGGAATGATGTTGTGTTCGGTTGGCTTCCTGTAGTTTCTTGGACAGATAACCACCCTTACAATACTACTTGTTAGTCTTCCATAAAGTGGTTGTTCATATATTGGACCACGCAAATATAATATATCCCCCCTGAAGATCTACATAACTTCGAATTCGCATGCTTCCCCTGGTAGCTTCACCTAAGTTGTATGCAGCATAAATAGACGTCTTTTCGAGCCCGATTTTTTTAGGTTGTGCGAACGGGGAGCATTTGGTACCAAATATCGATTTGAGAACAAAAATAGTTTACAAGAACTATAAGAGTCGTTCAGCCTTCAGTACAGAATTTCATGATCAAGGGCATCTGGTCGCCTTTTTCTCGCGCAGAGAGCACGAAAGAGCGTTGAAAAATTCCTGTGCTCCCGATTTGGTTTGCCGGAATCGCGAGTTCGAATTGGAAGGCCCGAATGAGGGTGAATAGAAGAGCCTTTAGCCTTCCATCAGTGGTTCGTGAGCAGCTACAACAGACGTGAATGAAAGCTTACTCTGCAATCGAAAAGCGGAATCCGATGCAACCGTGAGGCCCAGCAAAGAAAGTGAAGATATTGGACCCGACACTGGGAATTCCTTTGACGGCTTCAGGAAGGTTGTCCCATCTTTCAGGTCTGTAATTCCTTGGTCGGAAATCCGGATGAGACACAAGTAATGAGACAACGCACTTGAACTCCGCAACATCTTCCCCCCAGAGGCCCTTGTCTGTGTTTACACCCAAGAGTGGGAGATATATATCTTGTCCCTTTCTGATTCTGGGTAGTATGTCGAGATTTAATTTACCACGAGGATAGAAATACGGAAGACGCACGGAATACTTTCATGGACAACACCCTTCAGATCTGTGTATGGTATGCTAAGCGGAAGGATGTCGTCCATCAGCGCCTGGCGTCGTACAGATACAAGCGGTGTGTGCACGCGTAAGGCCTCCCGGACGACGTTCTCGAGGTAGGGCAACGCATTGAGCTCTTCCATCGTCGGGTTGTCAGTCGATACAGTCATGAGCTCCTCCCGAAGCTTGTTTTGCGAGGAATGGTTCTGGGAGAGGGCGTAAAGTGCCCACGTCATAGAGGTACTGGCTTGATATAAGCAGCCAAAAAGGGACTTTGGCATAGAACATACCTCGTAGTTTCATGCCCAGCGACGAAAAATGCCGGGATCTCTAAACCTCGTTGAGTATTTTCGGAATGGAATCTGAACAGTGACTTACGAGCAATAACATCCTCATCGCTGAGTCGGGACTTGCCCGGGACATCTTCTGCCATGTTCGCTTTAAGGAGAAGAGAAAACAGATCTCGACCGGAGGAATCTTTGTCGCTCCCCGCTGCCATGACAGCGGCCTTGCCATCAAGTAATAATTCATAGCCAATTTTGGACATCGTCGCCCTTGCCTTTTTGAGGGCCTTCTGACCGGGCAAAGGCTTGAGAAAATGATATAAGCGGACGGTTTGGATATGAGGTGGCTGGTTTACCAAATATCCGAGAAACGGGAACATAGCCTGGGCGACCCGGAATGCGTTCTCGACCATGGCATTTGGGGAATGAAAAAGGTCAGTGAATGCCTGGTCCAATTCACTCGGTTTCCCCTGCGGCTCCAGCGCATTGAACTGATAGTTGAATCCTGCGCAATACATTATAATGGGTAACAGGAGGCTGAATTTTAGCAATGCACCAGCCTCTCCAATCATATCCAAGGTCACTCTGCGTACCCACGTAGTAATGTCGATGCGCGCGGAGTCCTTTCGATCCCTGTGGCCGCCGATTTGATTTCGCGGCTCCACACGTCGCGAAGCTATTTGGTGGACTATCAGGATTAGGAGGAAATAAAACTGCGTATAGTACCTGGATGGATCGCTCCACAAATATCTCTGTAAGTCTGCGTATTTGTGCAGTCCCGAAAGCGGGGTTCTGGGACAAACCGGGTTTCAGTTCGAACATGCTTCATCCTCTTGCTGCAAAATTACCAGAAGTCTCCTCTATAAGACTGAGATGAGTGCGTATATGTTCGACATGAGTTGGATACCTGCCTGCTGCTTGTGGGAATCCCCCTCAACGGCAAGAACTCCTACCAGCAACGTTGCTAATCCTGTGGAAGAGAAGGGAAGAGATCTCACCATTACCAAGAACACTTTTGAAGATCCGAAGAGCGAGGGGTCCCTTTCCATACAAGTTGGTGTTCGTGGCGATGTGATTAAGTGCTTTGGTGTCGGACGTGTACAGTTCGCGTCTCTGTGAAATTCTGATCAGCCCACATCTCGCCGACATCGAAAGGGCCGACGTACATTGAGCAAACCCCTGTACTGGAAGTGTGGGCCAAACTCCTCTCTCCCTTTGGTGGTCACCGGGGCCTCATCCTACAAAACACATCAGCTCGTGAATCCCGTAAGCAATATCTGGGGTGATTACAGCCATGTCGAAAAAGTTTCCAGCGAACCAGCTGTGGTTCTTGGGTCCGGGTAAGTGACGAATCGGGGAGGTCAACTCGTCATAAGCCATTCGGCCGAGGAGGAACAAGACATAGAGGAGCAAGGTTGCAAAAAGAGGGACAAGGAGTGCCAACGAGTCCATGACGGCTCCCTCGCTAAGGCTCTACGTGTTGGCGCGCACTCGTTAAATCAAGGTATGCCTCGGGATCGTTTGGATGAAGGGTAGGTAGGTAAGTAGGTATTAAAGGAGAGACAAGCAAAGCCCCCTCGCAGCGAGCGCCTGCGAGCGCTCTCGGTTCACGCCTTTGCGCGCGCCGACAGATAAGCAGAAATGACTAACGCCCAGATCCACACAGTGTGACGTATGTCGTCGCTTAATGTTGTCGCAGATGCTAGGCAACAGAAATTAAGCAGCAAACCAACGACAATTGGGGCGAATCTAGACTCAAAACCCAGTGCGACCTGGAGAGGGGGGTAGGAAATCGATGCAGAGTAACCCGATAAATTTGAAAATTGACGAGTAAGTAAACTGTACATAGTTCGGCATGGCACATTCACGTGCAGCTACCTACGGATCTTGTACGGATCAGTGTTTGAAACACATGCGGGGCTGGGGAAGTTGATGAAAAGAACGGAACAACGCTCAGGTGAACAAATCTCTAGGATCAATTATAAGTATAACTCGCAGTAGCGCGCGCAGTACTTACGCGAAGAAGAATTGACCAAAGCAGGATCAATATGCGGAGTAAAACGGGCGGAACTTATTGAATTATTTTTAAATTACGAGTCCTAAGTTTACTTAGGTAATCGTTCTTTACCAATCTTTCCTACCCACTTTTCTTCACATCATTCAGACAAAAAAGATTGACTCACCGTGGGATTACCGTTGCTGTGGTTTTTATGCAGTGACCTTTCATTAGTGTCCTTGATTACGTTGAGGTTGCCAAGACCGGGAACCGACGTAATGACTGTGAGTCAGATTTCTGTCTGTTTACTATTTGTTCATCTTGCTTACGGCACCGCGTGAATGTCGGATTGTGAGTGATAGAATGGCCAAAGCGAGGCTGAAATGGAGGACAAGTGGGCATGTTTCAATCCGAAATGCAGGTGGACGAAGCGGGCTCTGATTGAATGTAGTTACTTTAATGTAATAGCCATGTAGAACGGGAACTTGTACCATACCATGCTTTATGGGGAGTCGAACCCCGGTCCTTGAAGAATTTTTCATCACCAATTGAAGTAAGGTTCGCACCGTGGCTAGGAAGGTTTACAGAACTTATTGTACTTTATGGATTTTCTGTGCTGTGGGGCATAGGTAAAAAAAATGGCAGAGAATGATTTTGAGCATGCCGTTATGGGGAATCGAACAATAGCTTCCTTGATACGTACCATCTCAACAATACTCAGTTTTTTTATTATATCTTGTCTAATACAATTTGTAATTCTGTTTCTTCACCTAAATTCAACTTGACAAAATTGTAAATTGGGTTATCGACGGGTCAATGTGTCAATGTACTCGGCCTTTTGTTACCTTTGGACGGGTTTTCTCACACTGGGTGGGGCCCATTAGGCATTGTCTGTAAGAGCTTTGGCTGCGAGTGAGTGGTCAGATCTTACATGTATTTTTATTACTTTATTCCCAAATATACTGCCATAATGACTGTAGAGTGACTTGGAAAAAAAATAACGGTTATGGCTACGCTCAGCCATCGACCTTAAAGAACCGCAAAGTGCCGTATACTGGGGAGCACTGTATAGCTATGATGTGGTTGAACCCAGATGCAAAATCATAAGATCCAGTAACTTGGAGAAACCAGGTATGCTCGGCACGGGGCTATACAGCCTATACTGGGTAGCGGCCTGCTCCCAAAGCAAGAGCGCTATCTTTATTTTAATAAGAAAAGGGAGTGAGGTATTTTACTTTATTCTATCGCTTTTTAAGTCCATTTTCCTCTACTCTGAATCCTCCAAATGAACGAAAGAAATGTGTCGCAGATGTCGTGAATCCAGCTATATCTTTCTGGTAGTCGTACCACCATTTTCAGCGAGTTCGAGCCGCCTGCTACTCTTGAACTCGTTGCAATACAAATAGTCTGCACCTTGTGGCATATTTGAATCAATTTTGGGAGCTTATTTGCCAGGCCAAATTATCTTAAATCGTAGATGTTCTTTCTGTAGCCAGCCGCTATACATGGTACAAGAATTAGTATTATGCACCAGGCCCTTAAGAAGAAGTGACGCGCTGTTGTAGTGTGCTTGTCCTCCATGTGCCCGGTCACGGTGCTCCCCACGATTTCACCTCACCGTCTGCCGAACCTGCCACCTTGGGTGCTATGAGGTGAGTTTCCGCTGGAGGGCTATCAGGGTGCGCGCCTCGTCTGCCCATCCGCTCTCCACCCAATCCAGTGTACATGAGTCATGTAACATGACTCACCCTTGACCGCCAAGCCCTCCGAAGATCTCGCCCCCAAGTTGGAACAGGCTTTTGGTTGTGCTGTATCAACGACATATGATGAATCCGCGGATTCGCAGCGCGCACTCGAGTTGCATGGGAGAATGATGAAAGCAAGATCCAGGTGCGGAGCGCGATTTGTGTGTCAGGAAAACTAGAAAACATCGACGGCTACTACCCCACCATAAGGCTGCCACCCCACCCACAAGGTTGCCAGTGCACAAGTTGTTGCCATTACTTTTGGCTCCTCCGCCGCGCGTGTGCGTACGGTGTCTACTGGTGCGACTATGTATGACTACTACTCCGGGTACGCCCACGTCCACGTCCAGTTCGACTGGTCTGGGGACGCTACCCAGCTGCTCAACACCCACGCCCACAGTCCCCACCCCAGGCCAAGCAGAGGCAACCTACCTGCCGCATGCAAGCCGTATCGGGTCAGAAGGAGATCTTGTCGACTGCGGTAAGGACCTCCGTGTCGGTATCGTGCCCATTCCACAGCACGTTGTGGTGACAAGTGCGTTCCGTGTCTGCCTGCCCGTTGTGCCGGACCGATCGACTTTGCACACATCGCATTTTCCAAGCCCACCGCGCCCTTTATGTTGGTACTCCCTCAACAAATTAACACAGATGTCTTCGTGGAAATCATGTTGGCCACGCAGAATGCGTTGGACACGTGCATCTTCTTTCTTCTTTCTATCTTTTATTGGGTCTCTGTTTTGTTCGTGTTTTTATTCATGGTTGTATAGAGTTTTCGCATACACGCAAGTGTTCCTTCTTACATCTTTGTCCCATATTCTTGCACCGCGCTTCTCATTTTTTCTCATTTGTGTGTTTGATTACATATCTGCCTTCCTCCACAATACAACCTTCAACCTCTTCCAATTCTGTACCTTGAATACCCAACCCGTCATCCTATTTGCTGATTATTTCTGAGCTGCTCACTTTATTTATTTTGCATACCGACCAATACTGACGCGTGTCAATAAATCCAACATCGCATATTTATTATTCGCGTAGGGGCAGCGGGAAGAACTGGACGCAGGTGGGCGGGGCAATGAGTTCCTTTTCTTCTTTCTTTGTGATTTTCTTTTTTTGGGAGGATTCATTTTGCGGAGACGGCAGAGAGTGTTGATGTAATCTCCAATTCAGGCGTGGCCCTTCTGACAAACCCAATTTTATTGTACTCCCCTCCCCTTTGTTTTCAGTCGGCCTCAGTGGTTCACACGTGTCCATTTCGTCTTCTTTTCTTTGACGCCAACCCCTTTCCTTTCATTCCTTCAACATACATTTCTGTTTCTCCCACTCTTCCCTGTGTCAACGACGTTGCTGAACTGCTACGCTTATGGCATTCTATTATCGCCTACATTGGATTACGTGGTTGCGGATGACCGCGTAAACGTTCTGAGTCATTGGCTGTGCTGTGGTTTGCTTGGCTGTTCTTACTTTTTTCCGATGGAAGCAGACATTGCAAAAAATTGGCAGTTGTCAACGCCCTGTTATGTCAGACTGGCTAATGCTGCCGAGTGAATCTCAGGTCATTACAAATGTTCTGTAGGGTGTGAGTTGCAACGACTCGGAAGTTTGTAACTTTTTTTGTGAATAGTTTTCATTTTAACCCGTCCTTGTGTCGACATAACCAGCCGTTCCATAGTTTGGTCATAAGGCCAGGAGCCTTTACATTGATCTAGTGGAGAGTCAGCACCAAGTGAGGTTCTGGAACTGGTGTTTAATTGATTTCTGACACGCTCGCAGGGGGTCACCGATATTGATATCTTCAGGGGATCTCATTCTTCCATGACACCTCCTCCATCTCAATGCACTTTGCGGTCTTTGCTGTATATCAACTGATTTTTTTTCATTGGCCAGCATGATGATTCCTGGGTCCGATGACACTTTTAAGTTGGAGGACGTGAAAAATGAACTATTGTGGAGACACCCATCACTGAGCAATTGCTTCACCCTCACAACTAGGATTTGGTTCGGCTGACACAGGTTTCCGGATGGTAAGTAAAATATCCAACCCTGCCACAACCCGTCCTGCTCTCATCAAATGCGTCGCCGACTTGCACGCAGTTGCACTCGAACTTTGAATCTATGGAATGATATCTTCTCTGTAAATCTAAACCCAACCACCACCGCACTACTCTCGAGCTTCAAGATATTTGGCAACTTGGCAACTACCTAAGCAACTAAGCCACTTCTGAGCCCCGCAATCATATAATTATTATCAGCTGCCCGGCCCATTCAGCCGTTGGATCAAACCTGGTCCACCCACTTATCAAGATGGCTGGTCTTGCCGTACAGTACGCAGGACTGGAATATAATGTTGATTGCAAGAAAGTGCTAAACACCTGATGCTGTTTGATATCCTAATGATCTCGTACACTTTCCCTGAAGCTGTTGACACCACGGCTCACCCACTCCGAACAGACATTTAACTTGGATTGTGCTGGCTGATTTTCCAACCCGGTATAAAAGGCCATGGAAAAGAGAGCTTACAGACCCGGTGATGTACGTCGCACGCCTACGAAAAATCATTTAGGGTGCGGTCCCCGTTTGAATCCGGGTTGGGTTATTATCGAGGAAGGTGCCCTTTTTCTTTTCTCGTTGTTTGTTCTACCTACCGATGCCGCCGGGCGGTATAATCTTAAATCAACCCGCTTTCTTGGGGCTTCGCTTTCGTACAAATGGTGTCCACTGCATTCACCCCTACTTATCTGAACCTGAATTTAACTTTGACAACTTGGATTGTTGTACTTGCTGAATTTAATTTAAACCTTGACAGTATGTTTGATGGGATCAAAACAGATTTTCAACCTACCTCCTACAAGCACCAAATGGGCTGAGGTATGTTCAGGACCCATTCTGCCACATAGAAGAGAATCTCATGAGTATTGCCAACAAATAATGTGAAGCACTGTCGACCCCCCAGGACTGGACTCGTACTGCCATGCGAAGCATTGGCCCACAAGCCAAGTAGAAAGTAAATGTAAAAGATATTACCTTGCATCCTCAGAAATACGGTCTTCAAAAAAGGTGAATGGCTTACGCAAGGCAGGCTCTTGTCTTCTGCTCCTCCTCTGGTGCACCATACATTTGAGACAAAGAAGCCTAAGGCTACGGGGGTGGTTCTTCGACTAAGGGCAGCGCGACAGATCGTGCCTCTTCCTACACGCCTATATACGCATATAAAAAAAATGTGTTGCCATTTTCTACTTGGCTTGTGGGCCACTGCTTCGCATGGAATTGCGAGTCCAGTCCCAGGGGGGTCTACAATACAGATAGCTCTAGTTGAAAATTAGGCAAAGTTGCTGCCAGGCTTGGTGATGAGACCAGATTTTTAATTGAGCTAGAGAAGGATCCTTTCATATTCATTCCATCCTTGGGGCCAAAATTCCGCAGATAATCTACAGAATCCAAATTATCTACGGAATCCGATAGATTAGAAAACCATTTGAGTTTTCGACCAGTCTAAAGTGAGGACACCGACAAGACACTTGATTATGTCCCTGCTTAGGACTCAGGAGAATACACTAACGAGGATAACACGCCGTTAACGACGCTCAAAGAAAACAAAAATAGTCACATACCTCAACGAATCGTAGTTGTGGTCGTGATCGCCGTACGCCGGTACGATACAGCAATTTCCACCTGGGGTGTGGAAGCACGAAGATGTCTGACGACATCATCAATGCGCCCAGCCGCGCTGTGGGAGATCCAGAATTCGACTAATCGCAGTAGTGGAAGACTCGGGAGCTCAACAGGGCCGTCTGCGCCGTCATCACACCCCAATATGAGCTTCTCAAGCATCGGGGCCGTGAGCGCAAGGAATTTCACGAAGAAATCGAGCCGCGACTCGTTGAGGTGTAGTTGTGTGACGGAGCGCAGATACGGCGCGGTATTTGGATCGAGGAGGAAGTTGTGGAGAGATGGGTATCCCATATTGAGGATAATCAGAGTTCGGAGTGCCACCGCCGGGGGCGAAGAGGGGGGCGGGAGCTGGGTGGCGGTGTGAGATTCTTCGATATGCCCGACGTCGGTGGCAGCCACAGTCAATGTGGGCGACGCGGACATGGCGGCAAGAAAAAAAGGGGAGAGATACGACGGTATTCCGCAACGTGAGGTGATTAAAAGAGGGTTTGGAGATGAGACGGAGGAGCGACGCCTCGAGAGGGTCTGGCCGGGAATAATAGTCCTTCATGGTCAATACCTCGATGTTGTTCAGCCGATCCAGGATCGGTATCAGATGCGGATCGTAGACCTCGTGTGTCGGGTCGCTGAAATCTACCCAGAGCTCGCGGAATAGGGACGCGACGTGCGGCAAGAAAGTGAGCAGATCATGAGCTCTGTACACGTCTCCCAGGGATAAACAGTGGAAAAGATGGCGGCGGGTGGGTGCGACGAAAGCTGGAGCTGCCAATGAGCAAGCAATGAGCAAGCAATGAGCGCGTCTTTGTCCTTCTCAAGGGCGTCAATGATCGCGTCGATGATCTCTTGAGGATATTGATGGAGCGTAGAGTTCATACGAGTGGAGTGTTGATGAACCACGATTCTACGGTCCAAGGGGGAGATGCGAGTGGCGGTACTTGATTAAGAGGCACTGTGGGCGTTGGTGGGCGCGATATCAATCAGGGCACGCAGTGGGCGAGCTCTCAGATTTATACCATCACATCGCGTAGTGCGCCCATGGTGGGATTTTCTTTCCATAGAGGTAGGAGCGCGAAGAAAGTCAGATAAGAGAATTTCTCTGTCTGGAGTAACAACCACGAGAGGCGTCCCGCAGAAAAGATGGCTGCCGGAAGCGCAGCACTTCTCTGAAGTTATGGATTCCGATTCCCCAGTTGAAAGTTCTTGGAAAGTTCCGCTGCATTCAGAATCCGGAACAGTGATTTCTAGGATACTTGCGGGCTAGATGTCCTCTTCATAATTTTTTGTAGACAGGATTCACCAGTGGTGAGTTATCCGAAGGCTAGGGAGCCTGGGCGAAGTCATGGTCGCGATGACGAAGCTGCGTCACGCGTGACAAAACTAACAGGCGATACCATTTCGCGGACTACAGTCCTTAACCGGGAAGCGAAACAAACCGTGAAGCGAAACACCACGTATTTTGCATCATGTGAGCATCCTCCAGGGCCCGATTTTTTTTGAGCGCATTCTAGAGTACAGTCCTTAACCAGGAAGCAAAACAAACCGTGAAGCGAAACACCACGTGTTTTGCATCCCCCAGGGCCCGATTTTTTTTGAGCGCATTCTAGAGTATCCAAAACTCATATTCACAAAAGGAATTGTGCAGGTAGTGGTTCAAGAGCTCAAGAAAAAGAAATCTTTTGAATCACTGTTTGGCTCAGTTTTGTCACCAATATTGCAATTGAGCAGCCACTGTCCCTCACTGCTGTGCAGGAATTACACAGTTATGGCATGTATTGGGGGTTTTCAGGGTCGTAGAATTAGAATATGGCCACCGCAGGACTTCAAAGACCCTCCATCGCGCCGATCTTACTGTAGTGTTTCGCTTCGTGGTTTATGGCACAATTTGATGGTATCAATAATTGGGCCCGTTCTCCACCAATACTGAAGGGATTCACTCCAACTCTTTGATATCCAGGTAGCCATTTAGTATATACATTGAGTGAAAAAAAAGTTTGGGTGACTATCGCTTTTCATCACGGAGAAAATCCCCGGATCGCTTGAGCGTTTCGCTTCCCGGTTAAGGACATGTACAGAAAATAATACATGTACATACACCTAGCCCTTCCACTAAATTTAAACTGTACGCCCAAAAAATGGATTCGTCTTCTTGTTTAATTTAGTTACTGCACGCGGGCACCTTGCGCCGCCTTCATCGCCGCCTGCTGCTGCAGCTCTTCATCCAATATCCCCACCACTCGATATATCACTGCCTCCCCACCGCAAGCTTGTCCTCTAGCCCCCACCCCTCCCCACCCCCTCCACCGCGTCCCCAGCTCCAGCTGCTCCTCCTTGTCCTCCAGCGCGTGCGCGCTCGTCGCAGGCGACGCGACCGAGTCCTCCCCATTGCGCGACGTCGCATCATCGTCCTCCCCGCGGTCCGCGTGCATCCGCAGGAACACGTCGTCCTCGTACGCAACGCCGACCGGGACGACAAAGTCCTCGTCCTCCGCGTCAAACGCGCGCGGCACCGACGCCTCCGCGCACGCCGTGGTGCGGATGGGTCTGGAGCTGGGGTAGGGCGAGGGCGAGCCGTCGGTTGCGCGCGGGGACGAGGTGAAGCCACCCGCCGCCGCCGAGTAGCTGCTCTCCACCTCCATGCGCACCTCGATCTCCGCCCCGCCGATGCCGAGCTTGAGCCGTCGAATGAGCGCAAAATGAGTGCGTGGCGAGCGTGTGGAACGCGAACTGATGAGAGAGAGATCGTGCGTGGCGCGTGCGAGAGCGTCGAGAGCTCAGCCTGCGCAAGCCAGCTGCAAAGAGAAAACATCAGTCGCGAAGCACCCAATGAGAACGCATACATACTCCTGCTTCCCCCACCGTTGCCTAACACCGCCCGCCGAATCTCCGCTCACCCTCACCGCGGCCTTAGACTCCACGTCGCCACCACCGCCTCCCGCTCCATCCCCCGCCCGCGCCGCCCCATCAGGCGACGACACGCTGATCGGCAGCGCCGCCGCATGCACCGCGGGGTCCAGCGTGAGCGTCACCCGCCTCAGCGACAGCACCGGACCCAACACCAGCATATCCTGCATGCCCATGGGCGCGGCAGCCGGGGAGGGGAAGGAGGCTTGCGACTACTATGAGGCGGTCCGTCGCCTCGAATCGGCGAGGCGTGCCATTTTCGTGAGCCTGGTGTGTTTGCGCGTTACGCCCCGCCTGCGCAGAGGGGCTGCCATACCGCCGCGGCGAGGTCGCAGATGTACAGTGCGGCGTGGCTGCAGAGAAGAACGAGGTCAGCGCGGAGTCGAAACGGGGGGAAACCGGAAGGGAAAGAGGAAAAGAGAAGAGAAGAACGGGATTTGCAGTCGGGACACCGTGAATAGCATACAGTCGCGGACGAGCCCAGCAGCAGAACCGCGCCGTGACGACGCGCGCGACGGACACGCAGCGCAAACGCGCTCCGCGGACAATGGGGGGGAGAAAAGCCCGTACACAATCTCCGCAAAAGTCCACGCATCCATCGCCAGACGCGGAGACGAGCAGATACGCCATAGATATGGCGAGTCAGCAGTAGAAGAAAGATAGGACACTTACGACGACGACAAGGCGGGATACGGTTGAGGAGTTCGTCGATGTGGCGCACGCTGTAGAAGAAACTCGCGGGACTCCAGTTGAGAGCTCGGCGCACGGCCTGCGCAGCAGATTACTCGGCAGAGTAAAGCGTTCGATCCACCAGGAACACATATAGTGGTCAAGCGCAGATACCGAGCCAGGAGACCCACAGGCGTAGAATACAGTCATCAATGGGCCGGTGCGAATATACACCTCCATTGCAGGTCTGGCGGCGGGACGAGTTTCATTTTCATGAGGTGGTGTGTCGGCACAGCACGGCCCGACTTGGCCCGCATCAACAAACAATACAACACTCAAACAACGCTCTTCTTCCAACACCACGTCTCAATACCGCGAGTCGCCTTCCTTCGCTCTCATTGCATGCTGCCCTATTTCTCCATATGTGAACGCCCTGGACTTTATATTGCCCAGACCTCAACTTGCCGTGTCAGTGTGCCGAGTTTCTTCTCAGTTTGGGTCCTGAAGTGTTTTGAGGCGCGCGGTGCAGAAACTGCTGTTGAGAACTCACTCACATTGGTCTCTCACTCGGACCACGTATCCGCTTCTCCAATCCAATCAAATTGCAATTTTCACGGCACAACCTCGCCTCTTTTAATCGCCGCACACTTGGAATCAGCCTGGAAAGAAGCGAAATATTATTATCTGCGAACCTATGTACCGCCGGGGCATAGCATACGCTCCATGAGATTGTGCGGCTCCCTGTGTCCTCTATAATAATTATGCGGACCGTCGTCATTCTTCGCATTTCTGCAATGGTGGCTGGACTTCACCATGTGTCGAAGAAACAAATATTCCTACGCTGCGTGTCTAGCTACAGACAACCCAGAACTCGTCGGTACGGACAAGCTCACGAGAATAGCAATATGCCACTGTAGACTATGCCGGTCATCCCACGCAAATGGGCAACTTGTTCCGTCGTTCAATGGGAGGCTGGGCGTTCGATTCCCCCCGGTGGCATGTCGGAGATGCAAACCATTTTTGTACGCTTCGTCCATGAGTCAGGGAGAACTGGCCCCGGGGAGTTCCCGATAATATTAATATCCAGAATACAGCCACGCGCGCGCGAGACAAAACCGCGCGAACGGCAACCGATCCGTATATGACATGTCAATCCTGATCATAAAGTCGCAAAAGGAAAAAAGAAAAATTTAATCGCTTCCGGAGGGAATCGAACAAGTTGGTGGCGCTCTCTTGAGCAAACTCTGCTCTCCTGATGTTCTCGACTTTTGCTGCTTGCTCTTGGCTTGCTCCCATCTAAGCCTCTACATGCCAGCCTGTGCATGTGGATGCGGCAAGCTATTCTCCACGACCTGGGTCCCATCCTGCCAATGATACACACCCGCCGACAGATATACGCAGATTGCAGTCTTTTTGCCTCTAGCCAGCCATCTACCTGCAGCATATTTCCGTAATGTTGGCAATCTTGTGCCGGTACCTCTCAAACTAGAGCCTTCCCAGCACCCATCCCACTTTTCAGTCAGGGTTTGGAGTCTTCCCAATTTGGTTGGTCAGCACCATCGATAGCCCGCATTTGCTTCAAGCCTCTTTATTCACTCCCGCCCAGCTGACATCCCAATGCAAGTCTTGCGTTCTGCATTGGTTTTTTTCTCACTTTCCTGAAGAGTTCTTCACGGGGCCTATTACAGGACCAGTACAGAGTGGTCCGCGCTTGCCCCCACTTCTCTTGTCAGCTTGGATAAGCGGGAGCCGCCAATTCATGCTGACTGTCGTTGATCGATGCTCGACAGGGCTCTCCAGGAATTGCTCAGGATGCTCCATCGTCGACGGCAGAGGAGAAAACGGCCGGATGCTATCGATGCACGGAAACATACCTCCCGTAAATTCCATTTACCTAAAAGTCCCCCACAAACTGCGCCCTCAGTCTCTTTGAATCTAAAGGTCCCAGGAAAATACCGACGTCTACACTTCAACCAGGGCTATTAGGTACTTTCTCCGTTCTTCTCTCCATGTGTTCATTTATGCATGCAGCATTCAGGGCGCGCAGCGTTCTCTTTAAAGCGATGCTACGTTGGGTATTCACTAGTATTGGGGTTCCAATCACTGTACTGTTTTTTTTTTCAATCAATTCGAACGGGGGGTGACGCGTGACACAAAAATCCAGTTCGAACATTCGAATATGGGCCAATTATTTTAGCGTGACAGGTGCGAAAAGTTCGAACAAGGGCGAAACACCGATTCCTTAGCGAGCCGTTCTTGGAATTGTGTATATGGAGCAAATGAGCCCGTCACAGGAATCAAATCAATACATAATGTCTGAAAGCCGTTCTCAGAATTTTTTGCATATGGAGAAAATGAACCCGTCGCTGCATCAATGCATAATGTCAATCAATAATCTTTCTCTCTGCTACGGTCTCTCCGCTGCCTGACCTTTCGGGCTCAATGGAAATTCCTCTCATCATAAAGGCACAAATTCTATCACCTCAAAATTTCTCTGTATGGGACTTTGTGTCAATTGATTGACCTTCTGCGTGTTGCCCTGCCCATGGTGCAGAAGAAAGATTCAAGTCCTGCCGATTCGTGAAGGCGCTGTCGGGGCGGTGGATCCAGAACATATTCGTTCTCTGCGGACAATTTATTGGAATCCCTACACAGACATGCATCAAGTTCTCATACGGACATAGAGATATTGAAGACGAATGGAAGGAAAATTATTCTTAATTTTTTTCTTCAATCGCTATTTTTCGGGAGCCGTAGCTTCGGCATCTAATTGTACTGTTCAGACGCGTTTTCTGAGCCTTTTTTGCGAACCGTGGGACCAATTCGAACACTGGGTGCGTGATGCATGACGTTCGAATTGATTGAAAAAAGACAGTATTTCAAGATCGAGGGCGGGGGGGTTCGCACCTGCCCTTCTTGGGAACAGCTTCTTGAAGTAAGCGTGAGTTCCTAGTTCAATTTATAATTTAGACTGAACTTCTTCCTACGCGACATTTTTTGAGAAACCCCAGAAGAAGCTTCACTATTGAAATACAATGTATATGCGCGGAAACAAAGTAAGATATTCTACGATAACTCTCCTCAACAATCAATATCGAGCACCTTCACGGGCCAGATAATCATCCTGTGTCCTCACTCCCGGCCTCACCCGCCACAACAGCATCCTCTCCCTCGCTCCGAATGCCTCGGAACCCGGAACGCGTTGAAATTGGATATTTCGGACGTCCTCCGGGATAGCCTCAATGCGGTTATTCACATACGCGTACCCACGATGCTGCGCAAGTTCTTCATAGACACGTTGCTGATAAGGAGAGCCGATATGCCAGCCGCCATTTTCCGGGTCGGTTAGCATGTAGCGCACGTCCAACACTTCGTCTACATTGCTGACCCACTTAGCTGTGGGTGTTCCGGGGGGGATGACCGAGGACAGGCCGAAGTCGACGATAACGGGCTGGGGGTTCTCCGGCCAATTCCGCAGGACGACATTCGCGAGGCGAATGTCATTGTGCCGACAGTAAGAGTTGCAAATCAAAGCCACAGAGTCTATGAGGCGCTGGGAAATAAGCTCCCTGACGTCCTTGGTGTTATTGACTCCGACCTCCAACTCCCCCATGTGCGGACCGGCAATGTACTCGAGGGCAAGCCCGGGGACGAAGTCCACAACGGGATGGATGAAGGCGGTGGATGTGGGTATACAGCTTCCTTGGAGGGCCTGCAGATGGCAGTACACCAGGGCTTCCGCCAAATACGAGGCTTGCTTGACCGTCCAAATGTACAACTCAAGTTCCCAGTCGTCCCACTCTGGAAGCGGACCTTCGGGATCCTCTTCCGGCCGCAAATACTTTCTGTGGTAGTACATCTGTGGAATCGGACGAGAACGATCTGTTCCGACCATTTGCTGCATTCCTTGGCGGAGTGGAAACTCGATTTCAGGTCTCCAGAGTAGCTGTGGCTGGACAGGATCCCGGTAACCGAAACGACGATCACTGAGCTTGAGAATGAACTGTTTTGGGAGGGATTTCAGATGCGCCGGACAGTCGAGGGCTTCGGCCAAAAGCACCACCGCCGAGGTGAAGGGAGTGAAAGCTCGGAGGATCCTGATTGTCAGAGGGGTAAAGCTGTCAATGACAGCTTTACGTCATGCCAATTGGTTGACAGCTCGCTTTGAATTTCGGCCTGTTGCACCGAAAATGCGCTCTTGGTTTGAGCAAGACAGATCTCTGGCCTGAAGAAAATGTCCAGGGTGCTGCCCGCCTGGTACGGGTCACTGATAGAGCTGATCACCGGATTAGCAATCTGACACCCCATCCAGCGAGAGGCTGGTTCTTGGAAAAATGCGTTGGTCTGAGTGTGCGAGTCGTCAGATGAACGGCGCGACGATGGAGGTTGCGGAAGAGCATGACTGTGACGTGTCACGGGAATGTTGTAACGTGTGGACCCACAAGTCGTGGGTCCGCACGTTACAACATCAACGCTGTTATTTCCTCAGCATTTTAAACATGTCTATTGTTCTGATTTTGTTGAGTTGTGTGTTCATTCTCTCAATTACAGACACAGCCTTTGTTGTATTTCTATTGTGTTCGTCGCAACATCTAGCAAACTGGTACCGAATCTAAAAAGCTAGAGTTTGCTCATTTAATTCGCCTGTAAAAGTGCCCCAATTCCTGGGGATAAATATCAGTACTACAAACTACATCCGGGTGATTTGTAGAACTAGAAAAAACATGTTTGTACAAGAGTGAATCCTGAGGCCAAGAAAAAATAAGAGATAAATGTTTAGCAGGAACCTGAAAGAATGTAAGCCTTCATCATGAAGTGCGG
Source organism: Mycena rebaudengoi (assembly GCA_029282285.1). Lineage (NCBI taxonomy): Eukaryota > Fungi > Basidiomycota > Agaricomycetes > Agaricales > Mycenaceae > Mycena > Mycena rebaudengoi. The sequence goes on from JARJCX010000024.1 coordinate 881,604, forward strand.
AGGAACTAGGATCACCAATGGAACAAATAAAGAAACCCACTCTAGATTCCTAGGTGGATAAACGGTACCCATCGTTCATGTGGCACTCCGGCATCCCGCATCTTTCGAATGGCAAGCTGCAGTGCTTTTGCAGCTTCAGATGCTTGAGGCCGTTTCCCGCTGCCAAATAAATGGCTGTAGACAGTTTCCGCAACAACTGGCCCATCTTCATCCATCATAGACCACAGAGTGGCAATGGCTCCTTGAAATCCTGCAGCAAGGAAACCACCACCCAAGTGGAAGGACTCATTCACCAGTGCAGCATCTCCTTTAGCTGTCTGGCATGCAGCAAGGAATACAAATTCGGCATTGGGAAGGGACATCTGGAGAATGGTCTCAAGCTCCAAAGTTCCACCATAGAGCTGGAGGCAGCTTTTTGGAGGCTCTATGATATTCTGCTCTCCATGACAAGCCAGATGGATCCAAGCACAATTGTTCAGTGTCTGCTTGACTGAATCTACTGTGGTGCTTTCCCCAATGAGACTCTGAACTTGGTATCGGTTCCCAGCAATGGAGGTAATCTTAGTGATTTCTTCTTCAACTCCAGGGAGTTCTTGATCTCTGCGAGGACCAGTGTGTGTCACCCCAACCAAGCCAATGCAGGGTAGATCAGTTGAAAGTGCCTTAGAGTTTGCTTCCAGGAGGGCTCCCAGTGTGGGTGTATATGATTGTATGAATTGATCGGCAGAGTCCGCAGCATGGAAAGGCAAGCCAGTGAAATCTCCTGTAGGACACCACCACAATCTGCCAGAGGTGATACCATTCTGCAACCAAAGTGAATACTGAAATTGAAAAGATAAGGAGAACTTACCACATTCAAGGCAACATATATTGGTTGCACAATACAGTTCCAGACCCAGCTCAGAAAGCCGTCCAGGCCCACTTCTATCCCTTCTTGGTATCCATAGAGACGGGCCGGTGGTAATTCCCTTGATCTCACATTACGTCCCTTGATCAGATCTCTGAGGAGACTTTTTTGTGCCTTTAAAAGGGCGACAGACACCGATGGCAGTGGAAGATGAAGTGGATCCGAGGCCGGGTTAAGGAGAATAATTGAGTCACAATGATTATGATGGGAATTAAGAATAACAATAGGCCCATGCTGAGATACTTGGCACAGATCTCTGTATGGTTTGGGACGAAGAAAGTTCTCGAGGCCTGGACGATTTCGAATCTCATTAATCAATGTGTTTCTCTCTGCAGCCACCCTCTGTGGATGCTCAGCATTTCCACTATAGAGGTCCACAGACAGAAGTTTCAACTTGTCTGCGTCCTTTTTCGGCAGAAAATCAAGGTTGGTTTTCAACTGCAGCAGCTGTTGAAATGTGGTTCCCAGCCCTTGTTCAAGGAGCCCTATTGCAAGTGGGAGATTTAAACAGTCAATGCAGGCACTGATGGCCTCAGAGGTTGCCTGAGAAACATCGATTCTCATGTTTACATCTTGCCGGACAGATACAGAACTGCCAATCCAGAGGATCTCAGGTAATAGATGGAAGGCAGCAGAGTAGGCCTTTGGGATATCAGATGGTCTGTGTAATTTTGCCAAGGAAGCCCAAGCAAAGGCTGAGTGCCATGATGCTACAAGATCTGAGGTGTTGCTTTGAAAGGAGTTGCTGTAATTGAATAGGACAGCATCGAGGTCCTTCACATCACCTGATTTTTGACATCGGAGCATGAATGAGACTGCAAGACTCTGGAGACGTCTAGCCAGCTCTGGATGCCCCTCAGGTGTCTGCTCCACAGCAGCCTGAGCATTCTGCAGTGCAGCTTCAAGGTCCTTCACATCACCTGATCTTTGATATCGGTCCCTGAACACCACTGCCAGTTCCTGAAGACAACCAGCCAGGTCTGGATGCCCCTGAGGGATCTGCTCCACAGCAGCCTGATTATTCTGCAGTGCAGCTTCGAGGTCCTTCACATCACCTGATCTTTGATATTGATGTGTGAATGATACTGCCAGATTCCGGAGACGTCCAGCCAGGTCTGGATGCCCCTTGGGTGTCTGCTCCACAGCAGCTTGCGTGTGCTGCAGCGCTGTTGCGAGATCCTTCACATCACCTAATCTTCGATATCGGTCACTGAACAATGTTGCCAGATTCTGGAGACGTCCAGCCAGGTCTGGATGCCCCTGGGGTGTCTTCTCCACAGCTGCTTGATCATTTTGCAATGCAGCCTCGAGGTCCTTCACATCACCTAATCTTCGATATCGATTGCTGAATGAAATTGCCAGATTCTGGAGACGTCCAGCCAGGTCTTGATGCCCCTGGGGGGTCTGCTCCACAGCTGCCTGATTATGCTGCAGTGTAGCCTCCAGGTCCTTCACATCACCTGATCTTTGATATTGGTCTCTGAAAGATGCTGCCAGACCCTGGAGACATTGAGCCAGGTGTGGATGCCCCTCGGGTGTCTTCTCCACAGCTGCTTGACCATTCTGCAGTGCAGCCTTGAGGTCCTTCACATCACCCAATCTTCGATATCGGTGTCTGAAAGATGTTGCCAGATTCTCGAGACGTCCAGCCAGGTCTGGATGCCCCTGGGGGGTCTTCTCCACAGCAGCCTGATTGTGCTGCAGTGCAGCGTCAAGATCCTTCACATCACCCGATCTTCGATATTGGTGTCTGAAAGATGCTGCTAGATTCTCAAGACGTCCAGCCAGGTGTGGATGCCCCTGGGGTGTCTTCTCCACAGCTGCTTGGTTATTCTGCAGTGCAGCCTCGAGGTCCTTCACATCACCTGATCTTTGATATTGGGCTGTGAAAGATGAAGCCAGATTCTGGAGACGTCCAGCCAGGTCTGGATGCCCCTGTGGTGTCTTCTCCACAGCTGCTTGATCATTTTGCAGTGCAGCCTCCAGGTCCTTCACATCACCTGATCTTCGATATCGGTCTCTGAAAGATGCTGCCAGACACTGGAGACATCCAGCCAGGGCTGGATGCCCTGGGGGCATCTTCTCCACAGCTGCTTGATTATTCTGCAGTGCGGCCTCGAGGTCCTTCACATCACCTAATCTTCGATATCGGTCTCTGAAAGATGCTGCCAGATTCACGAGACATCCAGCCAGGTTTGGATGCCCCTGGGGTGTCTTCTCCACAGCTGCTTGATGATTCTGCAGTGCAGCCTCCAGGTCCTTCACATCACCTGATCTTTGATATCGGTCAGTGAATGACACTGCTAGATTCCCATGACGTCCAGCCAGTCTTGGATGCCCCTGGGGTGTCTGCTCCACAGCTGCTTGATCATTCTGCAGTGCAGCTTCGAGGTCCTTCACATCACCTGATCTTCGATATCGGTCAGTGAACGACACTGCCAGATTCTCGAGAAGCCCAGCCAGGTCTGGATGCCCCTTGGGTGTCATTTCCACAGCAGCCTGATTGTGCTGCAGTGCAGACTCGAGGTTCTTCACATCGCCTGATCTTCGATATTGAAGGCTGAATGAGACTGCCACATTCCGGAGACGTCCAGCCAGGTCTGGATGCCCCACAGGTGTCTGCTCCACAGCAGCCTGATTGTACTGCAGTGCAGCCTTGAGGTCCTTCACATCACCTGATCTTTGATATCTATTCCCGAACGATACTCCCAGACTCTGAAGACGTCCAGCCAGGTCTGGATCCCCTACAGGTGTCTGCTCCACAGCGGCTTGATTGTGCTGCAGTGCAGACTCAAGGTCCTTCACATCACCTGATCTTCGATATTGGTCTGTGAAGAATGCGGCCAGATTCTGGCTATATCTTGCCGCCTCTGGGGACCCATCAGCTTTCTCTTTAACCTGATCCTGATTTGGCTGCACTTCCTGCATTCCATCCATGACCTTTCTGTCATCCTTCAAATCATCAAGTACCTGACTGTCAATGGTGTCCCAAAACTCACTGATTTGGGTTCATGTTCACAATTATCTTTCCCACTATCCGCTGATGTCACTGATTTTGCCTCCACCACCTGCTACAGTCCGACATGAGATGCCATTACACTTCCACCACTATCTCCGTGTTGCACTCACCAGCCTGTGATCTATAACTAAATTCGATTTGTCGTTGGCTGTCAACTCTGAGTCCTTCAACCACAAAGCTCAGAATGTAGCAATGGAAAACAGATATGGTCTCACTGGCATAGCTGTTGGGGTGTGAGGCGGGATCAAGGAGCAAGACACCAATTTGCCGGGTCTTATATGTCTCCTAGTGCTGTGCGCTGATACGCATCTCATCTATCGATCAAGAAGCGAATTTCCGGCAATATCTCTCCTTCCTTTGCAATTCTCCCTGAGTGGTAGAACCATTGTATTGAATCACCGCGGCTAGTTAACTGCAGCATTTCACAATACACAATGTCATACTGGGTCAAAGATACAAATAATCATTGCTACGTCACGCAATACAGCTTTTGTATTTGACACATGTGCTTAACGTGTTAGCTCACATGCCGTTTCAGATTTCATTTGCCACTAACATGGGGATACGGGAGACACATTGCCGCTCAGAGCAATTTATATCACTGCCTAATAATAATAATAATATTGGCACCCAAAAGCCGCGCAGTTGCCGAGGCACGATATCCTAGTACAGGAGTTTACATCTCAGACGACCCAAAAGGTACATGAGATAGGATCCGTGAATGCCAACTGTCGAGTTTGTGATTGACCGTGAGGTGCGGAGCGCTGACCCAGTGGCAGGGTGAATGTAGTCAATATCGAAGCGTAGGCACGGTACACGTGGGGGAAAGTACAGCAGCGTGAGACGGTCTGAAAAGATGAAAGGGAGCCCATGCACGGTAGGTTCGGATCAAGCCCCGTTCTCATCAAAAGCATGACCTTCACGTGCTTCGGAAGGATTCTGAGAAGGGGCTTGTTACAAGATGCCAAAAAAACAGCAATGTGTTCTGCGTGTCCTCCTGCGTTATAAAGTGCGCCAAATTCTTGGTCGTTGCTGAGTATTATCATTGTTAGAAGTATATAAATGATTTGCCCTCCTCAAATATGTACAGAGACTGTGCCTGGTCTTCAAAAGATGTCGCTGATCAGCGCTTCGGACAAAACTCACCACGAGAGAATATCGCATTTATCATTGTGTACTCTGCCAGAAAAAATAATCTGAATTCCAGAAATGTACCTTGCCTATATCTAGTTTGGTCTGAGCTTTAAAATCCATGAAGATGTGCTGTACTGGACCACGGTAAAAGTAACCGCTATTTGGTCTGATTTGTCATTCCAAAATCTCTTGCACTTTTCCGTCCTTTGAACCCTCTAGGCTTTCAGTTACCTGCTAAAATGTCCAATAGAACTCCCCATACACCACCGGGTGCCCGCACACCACGCCGCTGTCCCTCTTCCCATTAAATTGGACGGGTCTTGTGACTTGTCACACATCCCAATTCAGCGAGAATACCAAAGGTCGATGAACTCGCCGCTATAGCAGCGTCAGAGCTTAACTTTTAGTGAGGGACCTGTTTAAAATATTAATGTGATTCGATAGAGCCCATAATATCCATTTAATTAGACAACAACTTATTTTGTTCGCCTCAGATCTCAAATGACAGTTGGTGCCATCAAGTGGCATTCAGAGGAACCCCTTCGCACCGAATAATTATACTGACTGGTCAGATTTGTTTATATGCTTCTGGAAATCTGTTTTTACCCTTTACACCATAAGATTTGAGCAAGAAATGAGTGAGCTATAGTGCTCAGAACGCATGCCGCAATTTCGGCAGTTTGGAACAAGCCTCTCTCCGAGAATCACCGGCGTGGCGGTGCGGAGACAGGCTTGCTCCGAACCTACATGCACGGATGCCAGTGCAGAGGCGTATAAAAAGAAATGCACGTGTCCCGGCAGGAGATGGGACAAACCACAGCAACGCCGGACGGGACGAACACATGCATATGAATACTAAATACAGAGGTGTGCGAAGAGGAGATGAGTGCTTGCGCGCGAGGGCGAGACGAGACGAACGTGCATGTGAAATGCAAAGGCGCGGTAGTGGGATTTTTGTTACAGAGGTAAAGTATAGATGAGTGCCGTAAGAATCAGGCTAGAAGGAGCATCGGCACTGGAAGCAAGGTAGAAGAGTTTCAGAGCCGAAATATATGGGGGGGACATCGCGCCCGACATGCAGTTATGAGCAGCAGGGATCGCCACAGAAATGGGCACCGCAGTGATACATCGGATGAAGACGGTAGGCATTCATCATCCGTGAGCCCACGTTGGGTGCCTGCTCAAGTCAGAGAGGACAACGCTAGAGAGGGGCGTAGACGGTAGATGTTCCAATCCTGCTCGTTTACCACCGGCGGAGATGGTAAAGAGAATCGGATAACAGAATTTATTTAACAAGCACAAGGATCATCTTGCAGAAAAGGTGACTGCAGGAGGAGCAGCACTAAAGCTAGGAATCCCCAGTTCCGCATTCAGATTCCAGAATCCAGATGGTGTCACTGCTTGATTCCATGTGTTCTCGCTTGAAAGACTGATTTCTTGAGGGCCAGACGTCCTCTTCATAATTTATTGTAGACAGGATTCACCAGTGGTGAGTTATCCGAAGGCTAGGGCGATTAGCCTGGGCGAAGTCGTGGTCGTGAAGACAGAGCTGTGTTACGCGTGACAAAACTAAAAGGCGAGACGATGATACTTCGCGGACTGCACAAAAGACTACATACACCCCGCCCTTCCACTGATTCTAAAGTGTACACTTAAAAAAAATACATTTGCCTCTTTGTTTAGTTAGTTTCTCCGCGCAGGCACCTTGCACTGCGCCGTCTCCGCAGCCTTCATCGCGGCCTGCTGCTGCTGCTGCAACTCCTCATCCAAAATCCCCACCACCGATATATCGTCGAACCGCTCCGCCTCCTCCACCGGAAACTTGTCCTCCACGCCCTCCACGCCCCTTCCACCGCGTCCCCCAGCTCAAGCCGCCTCCAGCGCGTGCGCGCTCGCCGCAGGCGACGCGACCGAGTCCTCCCCCGTTGCGCAACATCGTCCCCATCGTCCGCGCGTAACGGCAGGGACACGTCGTTCTCGTCCGCAATGCCGACAAAGCCTCCTCGTCAAGCGCGCGCGGCACTGACGCCTCAATGCTCCCTGCGTGCGGCGGCGAGCGCGTGGTGGGTGCCGCATCTCGCAGCGCAACCGCCCAAGCCAAGCCCCGCCGTGGTGCGGTGGGCATGGAGCTGCCGAAGGACGAGGACGCGCATGGGGAGCACGGGCGGCAGGAGTGCGCGCCTGTGAGCGCGGAGGCGAGGGACTCGTGCGGCTGTGCCGGCGAATCGCGCGCGGGGCCGAGGCGTAGCCCTCGACGAAGGACTCACCGCCGCCCCCGCCGGCAGAGTAGCTCACCTCCACCCCTTGGTCTTCGCGTCTCCGATGCCGAGCTTGTATCTCCAGTTGAGCGCGTTGTAGTCGCCCCCGAGCGTGTGGAACGCGAACTGGTGCAAAAGGTAGATCGTGCGGGGCAGCACCCGCGGCACGCACGAGAACGTCGACAACTCCGCCTGCGCAAGCCAGCTGCGGAGAGAAACATCAGCCGCGAAGCACATTGGGAACAACGCAAAGTACATACTCCTGCTTCCCACCACTCGCCTCTTCCGCCCAGCACCGCCCGCCGAATCTCCGCCCACCCCCGCCGCCGCCTTAGAGTCCACGTCGCCACCACCGCATCCCTCGTGCCCAGCTCCATCCCCCGCGCACGCCGCCCCGCAGGCAACGACACGTTGATTAGCAGCCCCGCCGAATACGCCGCGGGCTCCAATGCGTGTTGAGATTACAAACATTCGAGCTGCCATATTTGCGGTACACCTCGGTAACGGCTGTACTTAGTTACCGATGCCCGAACCGGCATACTTGTTACCGTTCATTTCGTTACTCAGATACTTACTTATTCTTACTCAGAAAAATGTTTTTCGTAGTATAAAAGCTTTGTAGTATTTCGCATTCTATATTGAATTCTCATTCTTTCAACTACCTACTTCAATAGGTTATGGGCCCCGAGCCCTTGAACTGAACACCGACTCTACTTGCTTAATTTTTGCTGCACACTTCCATCTTAACTCCCACTCTCACGAAACTCGCCCATGATGTCGGAAAACTCCGCATACCGCATCAAACAGCTCGAGAACGCCCAAGGATATTCCGCATGGGCTACCAAGATGATTGACATCTTGACGGACCAGGACCTCGATGACTACATCACGGGCAAACGTAAAAACGAGCCCAAAGTCGCAGATGAGGCTAATGCCTCTGAGGTTGCTGCACTGGAGGATTGGAAGAAGAAGCAACGGAAAGCGCTATCTGCTATCCGGCTCCGTGTTGGGGATGGCCCCATGGCCTACATACAGAAGGCAAAAACCGCAGCCGATGCATGGGATAAATTGGAGCGTGTCTATCAGCCCAAAGGGACTATCACCATCATCCGTCTCCGTCGACAACTCTTCCGCACAGCATGTGCTGAAGGAGAAGACATCGAAGAGCACATTCGCTCTCTCACACAGATTCGCAGCACACTTGAAGGCTTTGGCACCACAATTGAAGAAGCCGAATTTGCCACCATCATCCTTACCTCCCTACCCGATTCTTGGGACAACTGGGCCGACAGCATTGACTTAACCAATGTCAAAGACTCAGAAAATGTGATCTCCCGCATTCTCCAACAAGCGGGACGTGCCCATGCCAAACCAGATGCCGATGATACTGCCTTACCGGCATTTGGAAGCAAAGGCAAAGTTTCCAATAAAGGCAGTAGCGATCAACAACGCCGAGATGCTTGTTTCCACTGCGGTCGGCCTGGCCATCGTTCTCACGAGTGCCGCGACAAGCAGAATGGAAAGGTCTATACAGATCAGGAGAAGAAGAACAATTACGACCGGTATATGCGCCACAAGAAGCGCAATCCTGGTGGATCATCAAAGGCACATGTGGCCGAGGAACACGCCAACACTGACATTGTGTTTATGGCCAGTGAACCTCGCGCACTCACCAAAAATTCCTGGCTTCTGGACAGCGCTGCCAGCATCCATATTACAAACAACAAATCATTTTTCCACTCCTACACACCGCTGGAGGACCACAAAATTGTTGGAATTGGTTCCAAACCAGCTGAAGGACAAGGAACCATAAAATTACAATTCCAGGTCAATGGAAAAATGAACACAGTCACACTCCAACGCGTTCTCTATCTCCCCAGTTCCCCATATAACCTCATTTCTCTCGGAAAACTCCATCAAGCAGGTCATAGGATTAATTTCCCGTCAAACTCCCTTGATGTCGAGATCATCTCCAAAGGGGGAGTAAAATTAGCACATTGCCGAAATATTGGCGACGTTTATGCAATTGGGAACGTCACTCCTGTCATGCCAAACCACTCCAATCCAGCTCAACCCACTCTAGCATTTGCTGCCATACCAGAGCGCACTCTTGAAATTTGGCACCGCATTTTTGGGCATCTTAGCCCAACTGCTATCAAAGAATTAGCATCCAAGGGCATGGTTACTGGCATGAATATCGCACCCTCATCATCTCAAATGGGGCAGTGTACCACCTGCATCGAAGCCAAGCAGCACATTGAACCATTCCCCAAAGCGGCAGAACGGGAATATACGGAGATTGGGGACATGACCTACACTGATGTGTGGGGTCCCGCACGTACCAAAGGCATCCACAATGAGCGCTACATGATTACATTCTCGGATGGGGCAAAGAAGCACAAGAAAATCGCTCTGATGAAAAATAAATCGGAGGCTGAACAGCACATCGAGAACTACATCGAATTCATACTCACACAGTGTGGAAAACGATGCAAAGCATTTCGTTTTGACAACGGCGGAGAATATATGTCAGATTCGCTTCGAAAGAAGCTGGCTGCCAAGGGAATTAAAGTTGAAGAAACCGCACCATACTCACCGCAACAAAACGGTGTAGCCGAGCGACTTAACCGCACTATTCTTGAACGTGCACGCGCCATGATTGCCGCACACAACTTACCTCATTTTCTTTGGCCAGAAGCTGTCACTTACGCGGTTTACATCATTAACCGTTCTCCCTCAGCATCCCTTAAATCCAACATCACGCCATACGAGGCCTTTTGGGGTATCAAACCCAATGTTTCTAGCTTGCAGGAATTTGGAATTCCCTGCTGGGTGCTGAACCAAGGACAGAAGGACTCTAAAATCTCGCCAAAATCAAAACCGTACCGGTTTGTTGGCATCTCCGAGGATTCCCGAGCTTGGCGCTATCACGCACCAAAAACTCGCAAAGTTCTCAAGTCCCGAAATGTTGTTTTCCAAACATCAACAGGCGAGTATGAAACTCAGCCAGCAGTCCCTACCGACCCGAATTGGCTCGAGGGGGAGAGAGAGAAGGAAAGCAAGCCTAATTCAGCTCCTTGATGTATGCCGCAATCTCCACTCGTCCAGACATAGCATATGCCGTCCAGACTCTGTCTCAATTCAACACCAACCCAGGACCTATTCACCTCACTGCTGTCAAACGAGTTTATCGCTATCTTAGCGGTACCAAAAACCTTGGCATCAGATATTCGGCAACCACTGGTCTTTTCACCATGCATGCCGACTTTTCCCAGCCGACAGTGTACACCGACGCTGACTGGGGCAATTCCCTTGATGACCGAAAATCAATTTCCGGTTACATATCCACGCTTGCAGGGGGAGCCGTTACCTGGTCTTCCAAAAAACAAGCCACCGTGGCCTTATCAACCATGGAAGCCGAGTATATTGCGCTTTCCCATGCAGCCCGTGAAAATCTCTGGCTACGCTCACTTTTCACCGAGCTCGACCTTCCCCTTTCCTCACCAACTCCTATTTTTGTTGATAACCGAGGTGCCATTGACTTTACGTTCAATGCCGGCTACCATGCTCGTTCAAAACACATTGACATACGGCATCATTTCATTCGCGACGTTGTTGCCTCTAACGAGGTATCTGTTCACCACTGCGCATCCGAGGAAAATTTGGCCGACATCTTTACGAAGCCGTTATCCCGGCCCCAGCATGAAGAACAAGTCCGCAAACTCGGCATGACTCGAGTTTGAGGGGGAGTGTTGAGATTACAAACATTCGAGCTGCCATATTTGCGGTACACCTCGGTAACGGCTGTACTTAGTTACCGATGCCCGAACCGGCATACTTGTTACCGTTCATTTCGTTACTCAGATACTTACTTATTCTTACTCAGAAAAATGTTTTTCGTAGTATAAAAGCTTTGTAGTATTTCGCATTCTATATTGAATTCTCATTCTTTCAACTACCTACTTCAATAATGCGAGCATCACCCGCCTCAGCGACAGCACCAGGCCCAACACCAGCACGCCCCGTATGCCCATCGGCGCGGCAGCCGGGGAAGACGGCGCGCCTGCGTTGGCAGCGGGCGGGACGAACAGGATTGCGAACGGCGCAGGCGGCGTAGCGTCCTCCGCCTGCTGCTGCTATTGACGCTGCGGCAGCCGCGTCCCTAAACCAGGGTATACCTGCTCCACCACCGCCCCGCCGCCCCGCCGCCGCCGCCGCCGCCGCCCAGCCCCTCCGTGTCCCACACCCGGGCCCCATGATTTGCACGTCCCCGTGCCCGCCGTACAGCTGCTCCGCCTGCGCACCCCACACGCCCATGCCGTCCCGCCTTACGACAAACACCCGCATCCCCCCGCTGAAAACGCCAGCCTGCCGACCGCGCGAAATGCGTGGATCGTGCGCAGCGCCGTATCGTTGTCGTCGACCGTGCGCAGGGGCTCGTCTTCCGCAGCGTACCGCAGAACGTCATCCACCACGCCCCTCAGAGCCACCATCCCCGCGCTCCCGCCGCTCCCCACCATGCTTATGCCCATCCCCATCTCCTGCCTCACGCTCACCCACCGTGCCGCGCGCGCACTGCGCGAGAAGAAGCGCCCACAGCACATCAGTGAGCTGTCGTGTTCTGCGGCGGGCGCGGAGGGCGTGGCGTAGGTGTGCACGTGTGGAGTCACGCCCGCGCGGACGGCGGGGCGGTCGTATGCGCGAACGGCGCGGCATACGGCGTGGCGTGAGTGTGTTAACGGCGTGACGGTAGTAGGCGGCGCGGAGGATGCACAGACCGTCGCCGCGGAGGGGTACGTCGGGGGGACGAAGGAGGAGGCAATGCGGCTGGCGTAGGCGGGGTGCGGTAGGGCCGGAGGCGAAGACGGTGTGCGGGATAGACCGGGCACACGAGGACGGGGCGAGTGGGTGCGCTGGGAGGAAGAGGGGAGGTTAGTTTAGTGGCAATCGGGGACGGAGGGGAAGGAGGCTTATGACTACGATGAGGCGGTCCGTCGCCTCGAATCGGTGAGGCGTGCCATTTTCATGAGCCTGGTGTGTGGAGGGGTCCCATACCGCCGAGACGCGGCGAGGTCGCAGATGTACAGTGCGGCGTGGCTGCAGAGAAGGACGAGGTCAGCGACGGGGGGAACCGGAAGGGAAAGAGGGAAAGAGAAAAGAAGAACGGGACCAGCAGTCGGGACACCGCGAATAGCATACAGTCGCGGACGAGCCCAGCAGCAGACCCGCGCCATGACAACGCGCACGGCGGACACGCAGCGGCGGAATGGCGGAGAGAAAGCCCGTACACATCCGCAAAAGTCCACGCGTCCATCGCCAGACGCAGAGACGAGCAGATACGCCATAGATGTGGCGAGTCGACAGTAGAAGAAAGATAGGACACTTACGACGACGATGAGGCGGGATACGGGTGAGGGGTGGCACACGCTGTAGAAGAAACTTGCGGGACTCCAGTTGAGAGCTCGGCGCAGATTACTCGGTAGAGTAAGGTTTCGATCCACCAGGAACACATACGAGACCGCTGTGGTCAAGCGCAGATACCGAGCCAGGAGACCCACAGGCGAGTTGGAATATAACCATCAATGGGCTAGTGCGAATATACGGCGGGACGAGTTGCATTTTCATGAGGTTGTGAATGGAAAGAGCGTTGGCACAGCACGGCCCGACTTGGCCCGCATCAACAAACAAAACAACAGCCAAACAATTATTTTCTTGCTCAAGTCGTCTTCCTTCGATCTCAATGCTTTTAAGTCCACTTGGCTTTAGGGCCATTGCTACGCATGGCAGTACGAGTCCTTATTGCCGTCCATAAATGAGAATCACTGCATTCAAGGACCTTCAGAACTTATACGTGATCACTGATGCTTCTTATGGCTACGGTACGTGAAGGAACTCCAGATGTTGAAGAAAAAAGGACGCGGCGGCGCTACGCGCCGTGATGATGGCGCAAACGGGGAGTGGGCGGGAAAGGCCGGATCTGGAGTTGGACAGTGGATGGCGACGTGGCGGTAACAGTGTGTTGCTGTTTAGTTTAAGTGACTGAACCAGCAACGCTAATGAGGGGCTTACCCTGACTTCCGATCAATTTGGGGGGAACGAGGAGGTTGCGTGAGACGCCAAGAGCGTCACCAGCAGCTGAAAGAGGTCGGTATTCCACGTTAGTTTGAAGAAACACACACCACATAAGCGAAACTCACAAGGAGGGGAAGACAATGCGGAAGGTCGGTTTTTAAATAGTTATAGGTGGGATATCGCACAAGCTTACGAGATGAAGGATTACATGGCTGTGGGGACCGATTTCGCGGAGACGCAACACTGAACAGAGGCTGCGCAGAGGCCGGAGGGCACAACCAGTAGAAGAAGGAGCCTCTGCTCGTCGTGTTAGCCCTACTCAGTGAACGAAGACAAAAATAAGGCCTACATGATAGCCTCACGGACGACTCATTTTGCGAAAATTAGAAAGTTTTTCCATAAGACCCCGACACCGTCGCCAGCAGCTGCTGAAGGTAAATATTCCACGTTAGTTAGAGGAGTTAGACGTGGCATATAACACAAAACTGACAAGGACTAAACATCGACTTGCATGCCAAAAAGTACGATCACAAAGAAGGTAGATAATTTTGAGCGTTCTGAAGAAGCGATAGCAGTTGATTCAGGAACAAAGAAATAGCTGAATAGAGCGTCCCCAGTACCCTATTTTGAGAAATAGGCGAACAGACCTCGGAGGCAAATTTAAATCGGAGCAATTAAACAAAATAACATGTTACCAAACACAGACTCATACAGTGCATCTGGATCCTTCGCGAATTCCCTTCGATTAATAACCTGTCCTACAAGGAAAACCTCCACAAAACTATTGCGAACGAACGAATCCGGAAAAACTTCGTGAAGGTCCGGGCCGAAAGTGGAACCGGCATGCAGTGTATCTTATGTCAGGTATCTCTCCCAGAACGATCGTGGAAAGCTTTGGACAGGCCTCACGTTGACGCAAGGCTAACTTGTGCATCATTCTCGAAAAGTAAGGCTCGGATCCTCGGCCATCGAGAGTGCATAAATTTGGCATCATACATATAATCTCCCATATTTCTTCGGTGCAGGTCGCCACGACATCCAAAGAGGCCGTTGTCACCGGCCGCAATACTTCCTGGAGATGGGTGTTGACGTGATGCACGGAAGCCTCATCGAACATATCCAAATGAAGGTTTCGTAAATGGGGCATGTCTATAGCAGCCATAAGTTTGAAAGAAGACTCCGAAATGGGCTTGAAAAAGAGGTGCGTCAAGCAGGGCAAAATTGGCTTCAATTTTGAGGGGCCATCATCGCTTTTGCATTCGATATATCGAAGATGCAGACGTTCGAGTCGTGGAGTGCAGTTGAACAGGGAGCAGAAGTCATCGATGGAAGGCTCAAAGGAGAAGCGGACATGGTGAAGAACCATCACTCGAAGGTTAAGGCAAATGGGTATCACGCCCCACAGCAAAAATGACATATCCAAGCGAATAAAGCTCAAGCTTGGTAGTGTTCCATTCAACGGGAATAAAACGGCACCGTCACTGGTGTACGTATCTGCCAGTGCCTTTCAACCGCTGTTGTTGGCCTAATGTTCAAATCGAGATAGGCCAATTTCGGAGTGTTCCAAGTAGACATCCGATGAACAATAGAGTCAGATGAGCGCATATCCCGAGCACTCACAGTGACCCGCGTACATCTGAAGACGATCGGCACCAAAATCGTGAAAATGCGTTCCAGAAACCCAAGACCAGCGGCTCGGCTCCCATAAGGAAGTCCAGATTCTGTCGCCCCGATATAGAGTGGCACAGACATAATATACAAAGAGAGATCACATTCTCTGCTGCGTTGTAGCCAAAGGTGCAAGGTAGAAGGCGAGACATTCTGATCGACATAAATATATGACCACAATATACCATCGGAGACAACAATATCATCCCAGAGCTTACAGACTGTGCGAACATCCACTCGCCAAGCCGCGTGCATCTGAGGATGGTCGTTGAAGGCACAGAGACAGAACCGAAAAATCGAGCACAATAGCTCGGTCGCAATTTTGTTGATGTCCACTCCTTTTCCAGTGACACTGTTAGACAGAGACGACCAAGGCAATAAAGACGGTGAGAGGGTGCCCATATTCATCTATGGAGAGGAGAGTAAGGGTTTCGTTTAAATAGCAGGGTGCGGCGTGGAGGGAGGCATCATAATCACGATAGATAATCAGTGACCGGCCCGGGCTGACTGTATCAATGGACAGGTGGCGTATCTACGGCTGAAAGATGCCGCGCTGACAATTAACTTTCGCTGTAACGACCTGTTTGCTCGTCTCCCCCTCGAACTATCCACTCATATCCTACGGGAATACTTCACCATTGCAACACGCATTCCATTCTCCCGAACATCTTCCACGAACAGAATGCTCGTCGCCATCGTGCTGCAGCAAAACATCTCCCTCCATCTCGCCAAATATGGTCTCCGGTTTTACAGTGTTCGCTTCCTCTTCTGCGCGACGGGCGCCATTATTTCCGGTTCCACTGTACTCGCCCTCATGGAAGTCACTCCTTTCCAGCCCAATGACATCGATTTCTACTGTCCCAAAGGCTCAAGCTTGGATGTTAGGCGATACCTTCTCCTGGCTGGCAGAGTGTTCAACGAACATCGCCTGTCAAATGACTACAACGAACTTTGCGGGATTGGTGTCATATGGACCCTTCTCGGCACTGATTCATGCAAGGTCAATGTCATCGAGTCCCTCTCTCCCATCGCTCGTGACTCCGTGCTCCTCATCCACTCCACCCCCGTCTTCGGTGCTATAGACGGGGCAATATTTTGGCACGGCGAACCTTGACTGACATTCAATAAGAAGGCTCTGACGACCCCACATCAATTACCCTTATCCACAAATCTCTACGTTCATCAGCGTGCTTGGAAAGTGGTCCACAAGTACATGGAACGAGGCTTCCGTTATATCACAGAATACGATCTGCCTCACCGTTGCGGAGTTCATCCTAGTTGCCCCATCACCCTTAGGACAGCATCTGATCGAGGATGCCTCAGAGTACCACTGCCGCCGTTCCCCTTCGATTTCCCCTCGCCCCCACACGAGACTTCCTGGACGCTAGGTAGAGGTGGTTGCACCACACACATCACGCACGATTCTAAAGCGGTGAGCTTACTAAGAGGTGAATCCCAGCCAGGCAGCCGTTCTTGAACTAACCCTGCTTCGAAGACATCAAGTGGTTCGCCACATTTAAAGAACTCCTATCTGCAAAAGTGGAGCCGCAGGATATCATCCAATATCACCTCTAATAATATACGCACACCGGGCTTTCACAGCACCAACACCTAAATCACTCATGAAAATTGCGGAATCCGTAGTACTCGCAACCCGTGCCAACACTTTGCGACAATTGTCCGCCACGGTCTTTTGCCTGCCTGCTGCCTACTTCGCGCCCTATCAGTGTACGATTCCATCTTCCACCGCCACCGCAATATCCACCATTTTCGGCGACCCTTAGCTACAGATCGGATATGTACCATATGATATATCCCCCCCAAAAAAAATCATGTTCCGTCCTTTCAGACGAAAGAACATAGAAGCAGATTCACCAGACACTTCGTTGTATATGGACTCAGGTCGTAATGAGTGAACTGTGCCCACAGGAGGAGGAGGAGAAAGAGGAGGATGTATTACTGCGGTGGTCCCAGGAACAAGCAGGTACTGTACTTACATGTAGGCTACTCAGAATTTGTGATGCATCTTGCACGTGAAGAAATCACAATACACACGACAAGTTTCGAAAACTTCGAAACTTGTCTCTTCAGTCATTTCTCATATTTGTTAAACAATATTGGCAAATGAAACCATTAGCTTTCGGAAGCAAAGGAATCTGTGCGACCGGACGATCATGGTATCTGCCGAGACTTTGAACTCTGGGAACCGTAACTAAAGGTTCGTTCATTCTTCAGGAGACTCGGTTCCTTCACATGGTAACAGCTATTCTCAATTATTCTCTATCTAGGTATGCCTTCGAATCTTGTAGCCAAAAATATTCCAGGGTTACTTGTTCAAACAGGGGAATCAATCGTCTACAAGCTTCCAGCTGCTGCCGTAGCTTCTTCGTGCGTGGGAACGCTTCGCTCTGAAGGAATCTGCGCGAGGTCTGTGGGTATCGCAAATTCTTGCTCCGACCATCGGATGTTCCCGAGGCTCTTATACTGTAAGATTAGTTTGGGCTTCTGGCCACGACCGGCCCATATGTCATGATCCGTGTTTATTTATCGACATACTTGTTGTGTTGAATACATAGGTTTCCGGAATTCAAATTCGAATCCTTTCTGATCCTAAAATGACTAAAAATATCAGATTCATTACATGTTGGTCGTGCGGAGAGCTAAGAAAAAAATCAATCGTCGTATTGCCCTGGGTCACCACTACCTTCACCATCTTCTTCAATGTCAGAAAATTCTGCTTCCATCGGTATACGTTCCGCATGAAATCCTGCTCCCTCACGATAGTAAGCCCGTCTTACAGCTCCTTCGTTTTCAACTTCGTCATATTCCTGCTCCTCAATAATTTTACTCGAGTTCGAGCTGCCCAAATAAAGCACATTCGGGTGTAATTCATGTTGGAAGCTGTTCTGAACCAGCATGGAGGCGGCAAGAAGTATGACACAGGCGGGACTGGGTGCAGGATGCTGATGCACTCAAGTACATCGCAGAAAGGAAGGCATGTGGTGCGGCCATGGTTACGCTCAGCTTTTACAATGATAATTTCGCCCACCTGTGTAAGGAGGAGAAGCTCATCCCCTTTGTCGATGCAGTATCGCTCCTTCGGAGAGAGGATGGCATAGCGTGGGATGTTAAAGTTGATTCCAGTGAACACAACTCGGTCGCATAAGGCTATGTGGACCAAGAGTCGGCCTTGGTGGTCTCGAACAGGGACGGGAGGTGTAGGTGTTGGGAAGGAATGGCAATGGACCTCGCTGGCAAATTGGGAAGCAAATTCCACTCCAAAGCTGCCAGGCGAGTCAATGGGAAACGGAGGTCTGACACTAGTGCTGGTGTGGCCACGGACCGATGGGAAAATGGTGTGCACCCGCTCCTGAAGAGCGTATGTTAGAGCTCGTCGTTCGCGGGGGTTGTCACCATTATAGAAATAAACTCCATCATCGAGTTGGCTACGCGCCCAGAGAAGAAGCTGAAAGTGCGAAATGCAACCCATGAGGCAGAGGATGAGCATGCTGGCAAAAAAGGAGACTCTGTTTATATTATAATGTCATGTCATAGCTAAAAACAGGTGGTCCCGATTTGGCGTGCTTGAGATTCATAGATCTAGCCAATAAGATTCAGTCTTCTCCCGAGTCGTCATGTTCCCAAACCATCCTCACTTCATAAACCAGTCGTGCGAATAATGTGGTGCAGCAGTCTAAATGTACCAACATTATTTTCTGAGAAAAGGGTTCCGTCCAAATTCATAGAAGTTTTATTCTGTCCAATGCATAGAAACTGTACACTCCTTCATTTTTTTGGGACACTTCAGGGGCTGAGTCTTACCATCACGGCCTGCTTCGATTGCGGTATTCCATATAAGGACTTCTTCTTCCTTGTGATGTTCTTTTTCAGCTTCTTACCAAATCTAGAATTCTTCTTTGAATTTGAATCAGGCAGTTTTATCTATCGATCATCTTTTCGCAGCTTGAGCACACATCAACCAAGCAGCTCAGCAGTACTCAGCCCAGAATAGAATCCTTCTCAGATCCGTTGCGTACAGGAGGAGGCTCCCTCCATATTACCGCGGTGATCCCATCGCGGAACAGGTACTTACATGCACTTGCCTCTACAGTGTACACTACATGCATCTACATTTTAACCCGTTGCGAGGGATACATCTGCATTGCGGCCAAAGCACTAACGCCGCCACAGACCTTCATCTGACCTTTCAAAATGGAAGAATGCAAAATAAGGTTACTGATTTAATCACCGACATATATATGTTGAGAGACCCTCCCACGAAATTCAGAAACCACACCATGAGCCTCCCTTCTGAAACCAAATCCACTGAGCACAATGGCGAATCCGAAGAATGCCCTCCGACTCTGTTTGTCAAAGTATCACTGCAAGAGGCCGAACAGGTGAGAACAGATGTAAACTAGTAACAACAAATACTGGACGACTGACTACCACACTCTTTTCATTATTTTCACTCTTCATCCTGAAAAACAACCTACTGCCAGACCAGCCTACACCACGACCACACCCCCACTGGCACGCCATTTGGTCCTCTGTCCAGTCGTCACTCAAAACTCAGTACAGCCCCCATAGAGCCCACCTCGCCAATCAGGCCCTCGAGCCAACAGGAGACGGAAAGGTTCTCCCATTCCTCTCCACGAGGTCAAAAAGTGTACGACCCAAAGCTGGCCCACCGCTATGTTCTGCCACGAGAACCCACACCTTTGCTGCTTCGCCCGTCATCCGAATTCTACCCAGTAAACTTGCCAGGATATGGGCAGATAGACGAGTACGAGGAAGGAATAACCAGCGATGAGAGCCAGAGTGCGGTGGCCAGAGAGGAACAGGCGACCACGGACACAGTGCGGGAAGAGGACGACGGGATCCCCTACGATCAACGATTTCCTACTGAGCAGCAATACATGGACAGTCAATCGGGGAAGATATGGGCACATGTGCTGCCAACCTTCCTCGAGAATCGCTTCCACCAAGCTGTCCTCTTCAACTACAACGAAGCCCGTTACCACACCGAAAACGTGATAATACAGGTCGAAAAACGAGGGGAAGAGAGGGTCTTCGAGGTAGCCTATGCCCCCCGCAGTCTGCTCGCAGCAGGAATGACGCTGGAGTGCCACGGATGCTTGGTAGGAGGATGGGTGTTCGACGAGATTATAGGACGGGACGGCGGTTATGTTTACATCCGTTGCTCGAACTCCACCTTCCACGAGATCGCCGAGATCCGACTGAAACGGCCACATGTTTACCAAGGCACTTGGATGGACAAGATCCGACGCATGGCACGGTACCTGGTGACTTGCGCTTCCTTGTAGATACGGAGTAGAACATAAGCCTCCTACGTTCATTCTTCCAAAGCAATCCTGTATGCTAAAACTTCGAGTATCTCAGTTCCACACCTAATTGCTCAGCCATGGAGATGCAGTGAAGTCCAGGGACTAGTGTATGCATTGCCTTTGTATGTATACTATATACTTCCTGGGCCCGGCGTTCCTGAGCGGGACCGTGTCGTGTAATCCTACCTACCTACCTACCTAGCCTCATTTATGTTGACGTCCACGGCCTTCCCTTCAAAATTCACCCAACTTGACACACCACCCGACCAACAACCGATGGCTTCACCGCCGTCGGACCATAAACCACCCATGAACGACAAAGCAAGCAAATAATATCGGAGAATTCTCAACACATGCCGCCCAGCAACAACGAAACGACTACGCATTCGCGGCCTTCATTTCCCTCACCCCCATCACGATTGCCCATAAGATATTGAAACCAACATGACCACGTTTCATATTATCCCCAGACGACGGGGGAATCGCATTCCAGCCGGTGACAGTGTAGCCGACAGTGACGAACGACCCGAACGGTATCTCACCCAGAAAAAGCGGCAAATCTGCTATATTGGACAAGCCTGTCTTAAAATTCACTGTTGTACTCCTGCCGTCATAAACCGGAACTGCAGCAGTAAATACAGAACTACACCGACTAAGATGCGCAAACACTCACCATCGTCCTCAAACTCCAGTGCCGTCTTCGAAGAGCTGGCGTGGACGACGCGTCCTCTCTGTGACGATACAACACCACTATTATGTATCGCTTGATAAGAGCCTCCGCAGCCTTCGTCAACGGCACACAGTAACATAAACACGAGCAAAGACCCACCTGCCCCAACCGCAGCTGGTTTCGTCTGGAAAAAAGCGGCCCCATTCGATAACTGCGTGTACAATGTGCGCATGCCGAAAGCCAAGCAGATAAAAGCCACAAAACGCTCGTATTCCTGGTCATGCAATAGCCCAGCCACAGTCTTCACAGGGCGCGCCCTTCCGAAGGCCAAGCCTTGCCTCAAAAAACTCTGCACAGACATCATCGACGAGACACACGTTGCAACCTTCCCATCTACCATCAGCGCATACCGACTCCTATCCGCCAGGATAGCCTGACTCGTGATACGGCCAGGATCAAAGCGGGACGGGTTAATGTACCCCCCCTGCGCCTCGACAAATGTTATCGCAGCGACACTGTTACTACACACAAATCAGCACAAGACACACATCCGAAAGCAGCATACCTGTGGTTGATGCGCGGCACCTTCGTCGGCCACAGACTAAAAGCAACCCGACCTCCACGCAGCTGATATTCAAAGCCATCATCTTGCCGTTTATAAGAAGGTAGTAAAAGTCGACCAGCACTGCCATAAACGAAGAAAACAGCTTGCAACAGTAAATACTTGGAGCAGAAAAAAAAACTCACGACAACGGAAACAAACCCCGATACGACGACTTCAGGACCCCATCCTGCAAATACTCGTCTGCTACGCCACAAGGAGCGCCACGATCGCTACCACAAGAATTAGCTCGCAAGTTCCAAAAAGTAAGTGTTGCTCACTACACAGGTTTGAACATCGCCACATCACCGAAAAATACGCGCTGCTCATCTACAAACAGCGCCGCCTCCAGATGAGCATTTTCTCCCGGCCGATCTGGAGACACTGTTAGGAACGAAATCATAGCAATAACATTCGAACACACCAATTACGGACGATACCGAGACATTCCCCGCTTTCGACGAAGTACCTCCAACAACATACACTTCACGCGACTCCTTCCCCACCCCCGCCGAACCGCGAACTACACCATCATCCATGTCCGAGGCAGCATCAAGAGGCGCAGCCATAAACCTTTGCACGCCGACCGCGCTGAAATCAGAACGTTTCAAAACACTGATTTTCCAATACCAAAACACATACGGCAAATGCTCCGAATCATGAGTCCCATGAACCGACGGATCATTCAAAGGAGCGCTGAAAAGGGAATCAAAGCCATTCAACAAACAACAGGAAAACAATCCCACCTCTGACCAGCTGCCTGCGCAACATCCGACATGATCTGAAGGGCCTCCGCCGTGTCGAAATCAATCGGGTCCGCCACATCTGGAGAACCCTCGGAGTGACCAGGAAGAACAGCCGCCTCAACGGCAATCCCCTTCTTATTCAAAATATCATTCACTATCCTGAAACCA
The DNA here is from genome assembly GCA_029282285.1 of Mycena rebaudengoi. NCBI lineage: Eukaryota > Fungi > Basidiomycota > Agaricomycetes > Agaricales > Mycenaceae > Mycena > Mycena rebaudengoi. Next base: position 904,195 of record JARJCX010000024.1, read on the forward strand.
AAAACTTTAGCAGACACCCAACTCTGAGAAAATGACTAACTCGACCACAGCCGCCCTTGTCAATTGTGGCTCCTCCGGCACCCTAAGGAAATATCAGCATCACCATTGTCAAGCCGGATGCAAACCCACGCCGCGTCCAAACTTATCCTCACCCGCTTGCGTCCTGAACGGCCCACTATGCCATCCATATCAGGACTTTCTCGCCGCTTATTGTGCCTGTAGAACACGAAGTTCTTATACTGTAAATAATGGTGCGAAAAATCTCACCTCGTGGAAACAGGAGGAGGCAGGGCCCTATGAAAATCAAAACAACATAGCCGAAGCATAAGCACGACGAACCGCGGGTCGAGATTCGAAGGCGCAACGTACATGCTACATGAGATTTGAGCCAACAAATCCCACGTTCAAATAACAAGCTTACCTGTCATTACTAACCAACGCCGTAGCATCCCTGTGAAAACCAACAATAAGAAAATAGATCTTCTATGAATGCATTTCTTCACGAACTCCTCACTGGACACGGATGCCGGCGAAGGAACACGATGACGCCGTTGTACCCTGAAAAAAACAGTCAAGCACGAGTAACCGTGACCATCACACAGCAAACCTCTTGCCCGACACTTTCGCCTTCGGGGTACGGCCGTGTGAGGGCAGCGGTGGTGGGGTGCTAAGAACGCAAGTCAATCATTGCAAGTCGACCTTTTCAATGCACAAACCTGTCTGACAGTTCAGCCAAGTCCTCGAAACTACTGAAAATATTCAAAAAGGCCGGGGACACCATAATGGTTATACCCACGACGACTCTTCTAATGTCCCAGACCCGTCGGAACTCTCGCCGTTGCTTGCAAAGGTAAGTAAAAAGAAAGATGATGTCCGAATATCACATACCATTCCACGGCTTCATCGTCTATGTATTCCTTCAAGAGCGCTCGCTTACCGCTGGATTTTGTCTTCCCTTTCGTTGTAGACCTGCCGCCTATCAGCTCAACTCCAGAGAGCCATACAGTGAGTGACTCACTTGGGCTTCACACGCTTGCGTCTGCAAGACACAGTCAAAGACACCTATCGGCGACTCAGGATGCTAGATTCATACCTTGAACTCTTCACTGGCATCCCGAAATCTTACTGCACACCACCTGTTGGTGGCTGAGTTATATAGACGAAAGCGCCCATATGAGCACAAAATGAAGAATATCCTATCCCATCATCAGACGTCAATCATATCATCAACAACACCCAAATCGGCAGAACCAATGACAGGGATTTCATTTATCACATCATTTTGATATAAATAGGTGCAGGTTTATATATCACCTTGATAACTGACTACTGAACAGTGATACACCTATCACTCAGCTCTGTCAACGAAGGCGACAAGAGTGATTCCTGCCTAGCTAGGCTATAAATTTATCCTACGACTTCGACTTCGCCGCTGACCGAGGGAGTGCAGCGCGGCGCGACCTCGAATACATCCTCCATATGCCGCTTCAACCGCCGCGGCCCGCAGCCGCTCGTCTACGCGACGCTCCCGGTGTACCTCCGTCGCACGCCCGCGCACCGCGACGCACAGATGCACCTACGCGCTCGTCGTGAAGCTCGTGCGCGACGCGTGCCAGAGCGCCGCCGCGCACCCCGCATCGCCAGCTACGAGCGGCCAGGCGCTGTCGATCTCGCTCGAGCCTCAGCCACCTATGTGGGCGCACAAGGCGGACGCGGACGCGGGGTACGACGCGTGCGGGAGGTGCCAGTCGCGGCGGACGTCAAGGCCGGGGGCGCTCCGCGCCTCGGCGTGCTCTTTCGGACCCACAATTGGGCCAGTTGTCAATCCTGCGATGAAACTGAGTAGCGAAGGCTCGCGTGCAAATACCTACCTAGTACCTACCTACCTACCTACCTACCTACCTACCTACCTACCTACCTACCTATACCTTACCTCCTAGGCTCCTCGCGCATGCTCGCCGAAAGATCTAACCCACGGCAGATGAGTCAGCGATCAGTGGCCCGGTATAACGGTAATCCCACGGCTAGTCAAAGTAAAAGTGAGGCATGGATTGCTAAAACGAGTCTTAGTAAACTAAGGACTCGTAACTGCCTCCATGCCATCCTACTTCGCACGGCCTGGACTTTTGTATTTCCCAGACTTCAACTGCTACGTTTCTTCCCAGTCTTTGGGTCCTTCAAGCCTTGAGACTCGCGGTGCCACCGGAAACTGCTGCTGAGAACTCGCTCTTTCATTTAAACCACGGATCTAACTCTCCTATCCAATCGAACTATCCAATCGAACTACATCTTTCACGGCAAAGTCTCGCGTCTTTTAATCGCCGCACGCTCGGAATCAGGCTGGAAGAACGAAATATTATTATCTGCGAACCTAACGCGCGGTGCATAGTATACGCTTCATGGGATTGTACATCGCCCTGCGTCCTGGGTCAATTCAGGCGCTCTGGTCTGCTTCACCTCCTAACTGTCCGTGCGAACCCGGATCGAAAACCATTATGCGAGCCGTTGAACCACAAGGATATAACAGAACGGAAGCGACAAGCAAAAAATGAAACATGGTTTCGTGTGAGAATGGATCAAGACTTGATCGCGAGTGGTTCTGCAGCGCGTTCGGGCAATTATGGGCCATGACGTGCAGACTATCGAGCCAATATTTCAGTAGATGCGACATCGGTTGTGTGGGACATTAAATTCGTTGGAAACTTTGGATCGAGGCAGCGGGGGGCTGTGAGCACACTGATATCTGCAATCATTGTGAAAGGCTCTACATGTTGGATTCTATGGACGCGGCCTGCTATGAGCTTTAGACTCTTGGGCGACTTATGAGACGAGTGCTCGAGAAGGAAATTGAAGGATGTATAATAAATGAAAGGCAAAAAGATTCGTCAACTTCTGTCAAGAATCGATTCCGAGTTGAACAGGTGGTTCCACAGGATCCACAGGATTCACGTGTGGACGCGGTCCCTACCGCTATCGCGCCGATGTAAAATGAGGATCCAGAAGTGGTTTGGATCCCGGTCAATATTAATCCACAACTTTGATGATATCACCGGCTCAATGCACTTATAAGGTGTGCCCGAGGGCGTATCTGAATTCAAAAAATGTAGGAGGAAGCCCAACAAAAGCTTTCATAAGTATCTCTTTATCAAATTCGTACCACAAACAGTTAAATGTGCCACTGGCATGGCCGCTTTATTTATAACCATGGGCTCAAAGCCTTAACTAAACAATAACTCCCGGTATACTCCGTCAGGCGAGGGGGCACCGGCATTCATTTTTTAAAATTCATTTTGCACCTTGTCTCTATGTCACGGTGGTCTTCAGGCATGCCTTAGTCAAATTGCGGCACAAGGTTGGAGTTACAGGAGATTCATGCAAACGTTTACAAAATCGAAGGTGTGTGCGGGGATTTTCGATGGCATTAAGAGAGCCTGTCATGTGGGGATTCGGGTAAATTATTTAGAGAACCATGGAAGAATCTCAGGTCGGATCTGGTTCCGTTATTTGAGCTGAATCTCTACCTAAGGTCAGTTTGTTGGAATCCTCGCAATAAGAAGGGCGAGTGCCAATTGAACCTTGAATTTTACTGGCAACCTATTGCATGGCCGTTGCGGGGCAAATAACTCGGATACACAAATGGAGGACTCCAAACGAAGCGCAGCTGTGCCCCACTCTACCGTTGATCTTTGAAATACTTGGGGCTTGGACTCACGCGAATAAGTAAGATACATACCGGAACGGCTGCGCTGGCATGCGGGGATTAATTTAGCTCATGGATAACAAGTTGAATCCATTGTGAGGCTATAAATTTCTATTCAATCCTCAGTTTCTCAAGTTGAACAGAGTCTAACATGACCTCGGGAAATGCTGAACATGCGTGAAAATAGCCAGCGAAGGCGGGGGGCTTGGCGGAAGGTGGCGCAAGAAATGGGACGTCAAATATAATAATTTTAAAATTTAAATCGATAAACCGGGATTCGATTCCTTGTACCTGCATGAGTACTCGAGTGGTATGTACTTCCCCGAATTTCATTTCCTTCTTGAGACCTGCAATTATTTTCGGGCTGGTTCGGATAGAGTGGGTGAGTCCGGAATGGTGCCCGGGCACGTCGCTTTCGAATATAGGAACGGTTCAATTCCCCGCACCCTAATAACCCCCTTGCGTTGCTATTGTTGACTGCCTTATTTTTCATTTGCTCACGCATATCCTGGGTCAGATACAGTCTATGAACCGGGAGTAATGTAGGAAGCACCGCTCCTCGATATATAAATGTACTCCTGCGACATAAGCAGATCAGGAGTCTTTTTATCCGCCCATACTTTAAAAGCCCAGGTGAACCATACCTCAGCTCAAGAATTCCACGCGAGAGCAATTTGGCTGCAGCGTTGAAGAGCTTTGATCCCTGTGCACAATCGTGCGCGGTGGGTCCACGGATGGAATTGAACCAACTCTTTTTGCTATCACTGACCGGCTACTGCGTGAACAAAACGAGAGGACAAAGTTCGCACCGAAAATATCTTAAAAGTGTCTACTCTTGCAATTCAGTCACGACATCCGCTGTGTTTGAATACTGTCACTGGTTGAAAAATTCAAGTTTTTCAAGTGAAAAACTTGATGTATTTTTCACACAATTTTCACTTCAAATGTATCTGAAAAATCCATGAATTTTCTAGTATTTTGGTGAAAAAATTAAAAGTTTTTCAGTAAAGCCGCAAAAGGACTGAAAATCTATAAAAATTTCAGAAACATTTCCAGCAAAAAATGTGTGAAAGATAAATCAAGTTTTGCACCAATATTTTGACTGAAAAAATTGAATCGTTCAACCAGTGTGTACTATTACAATCAAATCGACAGTCACCCGTCACGCAAGTACCTGTCGATGTGGAATATTGATACTCGTCACCCGAGTGTTTGTCGAATTTTTCAGGCAGTTTGTCACACCAAAAATTGATGTACCCACACAAAAAAAGCTCATTTTCTGCCAGATTTCTGTCGAATTTGTCGAAATTTTTTCGGCCATCACGCAAAATATTCGTGGCTGTCGAAATGTCGAATCGGAAATTTGAGTCACGCGTCACCCTCCCTGTCGATTTGATTGTAATACTACAGTATCCAAGAAAAAGATTATGAGCATGGGGTGCACAACATTCTATTTATCTTGTTGACCAGTCTCCGCCCCCACTCAGCCATCTTTCAACAGGTTAGTGGGAGAGCGGAATTTCTGACGTGTACCTAAGTTGCCCGATCCCTTTTTTTGGTGCTGTAGGCTTTGGCTAACCCGTTTTTGCACATCCGAAGAGACAGATGTTTAGTAGGAGAGAATTAACTGGATTCTCGGCCTCAAGATGGGCAATATAGATTTAATACCTACTAATCGGAATCCAACTCATTCAGGCCGCTCTTCTCCATTTCCCTTCCACAACACTTAATTCACCACAAGTTATAGCTTGTAGGTAACATGCAGTCCTGTTTCCCACCACCCAGGTTATCGCCCTGAGAACCGAACCATACATCTTGCCCAAACGAATATTTGAACACCCAATAATAAAACATTTTTACTACTTTAGCTCTATCACTAATTGTCTATGAATTAGCCAGTCAATTCCATCTACTTTTTAGCGGAATACATTCGGATCTCGTTCAGTTACAAGCAATTCTATGACTACCATCGAAATCTGCCCAAAACAGGAATTTTCTCGCCACGCCTTCGGTATTGCTAATGGCTGTAAGGAGGCACGGTGAATTTCCAGACGCAAATGTTGCATTTACATCTGCAATTTAAGAAATTTGCTTGTAAAGGCACCTGCCTTGCAATAAAATCCAGCTAAAACGGTGTGTATGTCAGATCTTGCAGTCAAAGTGAAACCTATATTTTTTTAGAGGTGCAAAACCGGATGCCTGCGGAGGGAATCGACCCTCACCTTCTGGCCGTACTCTGCGCCGTTATAATTTGAACCGGCCACCTCTGAGCCCTACATTTACAAGTTGGAGATTCTGAACTCACCTCATCTAAAAAAAAAAATGTGTTTTGCCCCACTTGCCTCATGCCCGTGGAGGGAATCGAACCCTCGCCTTCTGTTCTTGCAAAAGCGGCTATGAATATTTGAACCAGTTGACCACTATGGTCCACGAGGCTCATTTATTGCTTTCTGAACCTGGTTATATCAGGTCTGCGGGAGGCACCGAGTCAGTTGTAGTTCTTGCCCAGACATATATAAATATCATTTCCAAGCGCAATCAGTTGGGGGAGGCGGCTATTCCAGAATTCCGGAGATATATAAAATATGGAATGCGATGGTAATGATCGTCGAAAAAAAGAGTTCTCCCATACTGTCAGAGGGAATTGAACCCTCGCCTCCCAGCCGTACTCTGGACTCAATGGGATCAAAGTTAAACCAGGCGACCACCATGGTCCACGAGGGTAGGTAGGTCTTATTTGTACTTTTAGAAGCTTGGTTATATGTTGTTCCAACCGAAGTCGGGAGAAAGACACCTGCGCCACTGGATTACTTCCCTACGTCACCAGTCCAGTGCCGGAGCTCAGGCCCGGTAGCCTTAACTCTGCCCACAATGATTCATCCGCTACTGACTCACTCTCCTGCTACGTCTAACCACCCCGGTTTACGCAATACCCAGGCTATTTCATCGACCCGTGCGCTCCTGTTCCTCCACGCCCTGCCGCTTGTACCTACCGCCCGAACGAAAATGGTCGACATGCAGTTTCCATCTTCTTCCGCTGCTCAAGAGTCAAATAAATCGGCGCAAAATAATTGTGACCGGGACCTCATGAAACTCGTCATTGTTATTGGAAAATATACTGTCTGGCAGAATATTATTTTACTTGGACCCATTCCGAATTATATTGTATCGTATCTGACCCTGCTGCACAAAGTTCAAGGGGGACAGGACTCGGAGAGCACCTGCAATCTTCATTTATTTTGAGATATTGCTAACATTTTTGCAGAACTTCCCACCACCTGAACGGTCAAAAATCTGCTCTTCATCTGTGCATTGAAGGGAAAATCTGATGAGGACCGAAGTAAAGCTCTGGTGGGCAGGTCCATGCTGCGTCCTTGCTGCCGTCACATATTTTAATTAAGTAGACTACTTGCGCAGAGCTCAATGAACCATTGATTTTATCATCTCCACATTACTCAACTTCGAAGGCATATGTATTTGGATCTTCGTTGCCGACAATCTTGTATGAGTTAATAATGCATGACTCAAAATGCTCAACCTCAGGTACGACAGAAAAAAAAATGGTTTCAATGCCAAACTGTATGCTCGAATCGCGCACAGTTTTAAATATTGAGATGCCTGCAGCGAGAATGTAGGATGTAATTTATTTGCAATTGATGTAACTTTTCTGACTTCCGCAAAAAAAAATCATAACTATCCCAATACCTATGCACTTCAAGGCCTCTCAGCATGAATGCACACGATCCATCACACATCATCAGCAGTAAAATATTCATAATGGTTGAAATGAAATTGCTAGAGTGCTTAAAATTGTTCCAGACCATTCACCGAGCAGTGGGGATCTTCACAATACTTTGTCGAAATTCTTGGTTGTCATCGCGGTTGCTTGGGCTGCTGTCAAATTGTTGAATTCAATTCATGCCACAGTCACACCCCGTGTTGAATTGATTGAAAAAAATACAGTATGTCATGGGCCCGACAGACGGGTTGATGAGTAAAGAGTAAGGATACACTCCATTAGTGTCAAGAGCTACTGGGTAACTTTTGACATGTTGCCGACACAAAAAAATCTCATCTAACTCAAATTATTGGTTGAATGGCAGCAGAATATAGCAAGCTGGTCACGAATCTGAGGCACAATAACAGTACAGACTCAAGTTACCTGTAAAAGTGCCGAAAATCCTGAGAATAAATATCAGTTTACAAACTACATCTGAGTGAGTTGTAAAGAAAACGTGTTTGTACAAGGTTGAATCCTGAACTGAGAAACAATAACACGCAGATATTCTGCAGGAACTTAAATAAATGTGAGTCTTTTATGATGAAGTGTGAAGGAACTAGGATCACCACTCTAGATTCCCAGGTGGATAAATGGTACCCATCGTTCATGTGGCACTCCGGCATCCCGCATCCTTCGAACAGCAAGCTGCAGTGCTTTTGCAGCTTCAGATGCTCGAGGCCTTTGCCCACTGCCCAATAAATTGCTGTAAACCGTTTCCGCAACAGCTGGCCCATCTTCATCCATCATGGACCACATGGTGGCAATGGCTCCTTGAAATCCCGCAGCAATGAAACCACCACCCAAGTGGAAGGACTCATTGACAAGTCCAGCATCTCCTTTAGCTGTCTGACATGCAGCAAGGAATACAAATTCGGCATTTGGTAGGGACATCTGGAGAATGGTCTCGAGCTCCAAAGTTCCACCATAGAGCTGGAGGCAGCTTTTTGGAGGCTCTATGATATTCTGCTCTCCATGACAAGCTAGATGGATCCAAGCACAATTGTTCAGTGTCTGCTTGACTGAATCTACAGTGGTGCTTTCTCCAATGAGACTCTGAACTTGGTATCGATCCCCAGCGATGGAGGTAATCTTAGTGATTTCTTCCTCAACTCCAGGGAGTTCTTGGTCTCTGCGAGGACCAGTGTGTGTCACCCCAACCAAGCCAATGCAGGGTAGATTGGTTGAAAGTGTCTTGGAGTTCGCTTCAAGGAGAGCCCCCAGTGTGGGTGTATATGACTGTATGAATTGATCGGCAGAGTCCGCAGCATGGAAAGGCAAGCCGGTGAAATCTCCTGTAGGACACCACCACAATCTGCCAGAAGTGATCCCATTCTGCAAACAAACTGAATAATGGAGTTGAAAAGATAAGCAGAACTTACTGCACTCAAGGCAACATAGATGGGCTGCACAATACAAGTCCAGATCCAGCTCAAAAAGCCATCCAGGCCCACTTCTATCCCTTCTTGGCATCCATAGAGACGGGCCTGTGGTAATCCCCTTGATCTCACATTACGCCCCTTGATGAGATCTCTGAGGAGACTTTTTTGTGCTTTTAAACGGTCAACAGACACCGATGGCAGTGCAATATGAAGTGGATCTGAGGTCGGATTTAGGAGAATAATTGAGTCACAGTGATCATGATGGGAATTGAGAATAACAATTGGCCCATGCTGAGATACATGGCACAGATCTCTGTATGGTTTGGGATGCAGAAAGTTCTTGAGGCCTGGACGATTGCGAATCTCATTAATCAAAGTATTTCGGTCTGCAGCCACCCTCTGAGGATGCTCAGCATTTCCACTATAGAGGTCTACAGACAGGAGTTTCAACTTGTCTGCATCCTCTTTGGGCAAAAAATCAAGGTTAGTTTTCAACTGCAGCAGTTGTTGGAATGTGGTTCCCAGCCCTTGTTCAAGGAGCTCTATTGCAAGTGGGAGATTTAAAGAGTCAATGCAGGCACTAATGGCCACTGAAGTTGCCTGAGAAACATTGATTCTCATGTTTCTGTCTTGACGAACTGATACAGGGCTGCCAATCCAGAGTATTTCGGGTAATAGATGGAAGGCAGCAGAGTAAGCCTTTGGGATATCAGATGGTCTATGTACCTTTGCTAAAGAAGCCCAGTCGAAAGCTGAGTTCCATGATGCTACAAGATCTGAGGTGTTACTCTGAAAGGAGTTGCTGTAACTGGATAGGGCAGCTTCGAGGTCCTTCAAATCACCTGATCTTCGATATCGGTCTCCCAACGACACCCCCAGACTCTGAAGACGTCCAGCCAGGTCTGGATGCCCCTTGGGTGTCTGCTCCACAGCTGCTTGATAATTATGCAGTGCAGCTTCGAGGTCCTTCACATCACCTGATCTTCGATATTGGTCTCCCAACGACACCCCCAGACTCTGAAGATATCCAGCCAGGTCTGGATGCCCCTTGGGTGTCTGCTCCACAGCTGCTTGATAATTATGCAGTGCAGCTTCGAGGTCCTTCACATCACCTGATCTGTGATATCGGTCTCCCAACGACACCCCCAAATGCTGAAAACGTCCAGCCAGGTCTGGATGCCCCTTGGGTGACTGCTCTACAGCTGCTTGAAAATTATGCAGTGCAGCTTCAAGGTCCTTCACATCACCTGATCTTCGATATCGGTCTCCCAATGACACCCCCAAATGCTGAAAACATCCAGCCAGGTCTGGATGCCCCTTGGGTGTCTGCTCTACAGCGGCTTGAAAATTATGCACTGCAGCTTCGAGGTCCTTCACATCACCTGATCTTTGATATCGGTCTCCCAATGACACCCCCAGATCCTGAAGATGTGCAGCCAGGTCTGGATGCCCCTTGGGTGTCTGCTCCACAGCAGCCTGTTTGTTCTGCAGTGCAGCTTCAAGGTCCTTCACATCACCTGATCTTCGATATCGGTCTCCCAACAACACCCCCAGACTCTGAAGACATCTAGCCAGGTCTGGATGCCTCTTGGGCGTCTGCTCTACAGCTACTTGAAAATTATCCAGTGCAGCTTCGAGGTCCTTCACATCACCTGATCTTCGATATCGGTCTCTGAACGACAGCCCCAGACTCAGAAGATATCCAGCCAGGTCTGGATGCCCCTTGGGTGTCTGCTCCACAGCAGCCTGCTTGTTCTGCAGTGCAGCTTCAAGGTCCTTCACATCACCTGATCTTTTATATCGGTCTCTGAATGACACCCCCAGACTCTGAAGACATCCAGCCAGGTCTGGGTGCCCCTGGGGTGTCTGCTCCACAGCTGCTTGAAAATTATGCAGTGCAGCTTTGAGGTCTTTCTCATCACCTGATCTTCGATATCGGTCTCTCAACGACACCCCCAGACTCCGAAGACATTCAGCCAGGTCTGGATGCCCCTTGGGTGTCTGCTCTACCGCTGCTTGGAAATTATGCAGTGCAGCTTCGAGGTCCTTCACATCACCTGATCTTTGATATTGATCTCTGAATGACACCCCCAGACTCTGAAGATGTCCAGCCAGGTCTGGATGCCCCTTGGGTGTCTGCTCCACAGCTGCTTGATAATTATGCAGTGCAGCTTCGAGGTCCTTCACATCACCTGATCTTTGGTATCGGTCTCCGAATGACACCCCCAGATTCTGAAGACGTCCAGCCAGGTCTGTATGCCCCTTGGGTGTCTGCTCCACAACAGCCTGTTTGTTCTGCAGTGCAGCTTCGAGGTCCTTCACATCACCTGATCTTCGATATCGGTCTCCGAATGACACCCCCATACTCTGAAGACGTCTAGCCAGGTCTGGATGCCCCTCGGGTGTCTGCTCTACAGCTACTTGAAAATTATCCAGTGCAGCTTCGAGGTCCTTCACATCACCTGATCTTTGATATCGGTCTCTGAACGACAGCCCCAGACTCAGAAGATGTCCAGCCAGGTCTGGATGCCCCTTGGGTGTCTGCTCCACAGCAGCCTGTTTGTTCTGCAGTGCAGCTTCGAGGTCCTTCACATCACCTGATCTTCGATATCGGTCTCTGAATGACACCCCCAGACTCTGAAGACATCCAGCCAGCTCTGGGTGCCCCTTGGGTGTCTGCTCCACAGCTGCTTGAAAATTATGCAGTGCAGCTTCGAGGTCCTTCACATCACCTAATCTTCGATATCGGTCTCCCAACGACACCCCCAAATGCTGAAAATGTCTCGCCAGGTCTGGATGCCCCTTAGGTGTCTGCTCCACAGCTGCTCGAAAATTATGCAGTGCAGCTTCGAGGTCCTTCACATCACCTGATCTTTGATATTGGTCTCCCAATGACACCCCCAGATCCTGAAGACGTCCAGCCAGCTCTGGGTACCCCTGGGGTGTCAGCTCTACAGCTGCTTGATCATTCTGCAGTGCAGCCTTGAGGTCCTTCACATCAACTGATCTTCGACATCCGTTTGTGAAAAATGAGGCCAGATACTGGCTATATTTCGCCACTGTTTGGCGGCAATGAGCTTGCTCTTTAACTTCATCTTGATTTGACTGTGCTGCCTGCATTCCATCCATGTTCCTCTTGTCCTCCTTGAAATCGTCAAGAACCTGGCTGTCAATTGTGTCCCGAAACTCACTGAATTGGGCTCATGTTCACAATTATCTTTTCCCCTACCCTCTGATGTCACTGGGTTTGTCTCCACCACCTATCAGAATCCCAGTGAGATGACAATGCATCACTTTCTTGTTCCACACACCTGGCCGGCATCCACAACTATATTTGATTTGTTCATTGTTGTCAACTCTGAGTCCTTCAACCACAAAGTTCAGAGTGTAGCTGTGGAAAACAAATATGGTCTCACTGGCATAACTGTTGGGGTGTGGGGCGGGACCAAGGAGCAAGACACCAATTTGACGGTTCTTATATGTCTCTCTGTGTGATACAAATCTCATCCATCAATCACGAAGCAAGCTACTGTGAGTGTCCGCGATATCTATCACTTGCTTTGCAAATCTCCCTGAGTGGTAGTACTGAATCACCAGTACTGGCCCGGCTAGCTAACCTCTGTATAATTCCAGACAATACCCCACCGCCACGACATTAGGTCAAGAGGCAAACAATCATTGCTGCATCACGCAATACAGCTCTCTGTGATTGAAGCATGTTTTTAGCCTCATAACTCACACGCCAGCACCCCAAGGGGTGTCTAAAAGTTGAATGATGGACCATGACTATAACTGTGTGGTATGTGATCTGGTATCCGGGGTCTTGGGAAAACAGGTTTTCACCACTTTTTAACGAAGTTTCACTATATCTCGCGACCCTGAATGGTTTTCAGTGGTCTTTGAGAGAGAGATATCTCAAATCACAGTCCTAAATTATTCCTACCTACAAAAAATAGCCATAACCCGCATGTTTCTAATGGTAAGGATTAAAAAACAAACGGCGTTGATCAGTGCCGGAATTGATCCGGATTGTCAACAAGCATCCACAACGCGCGACGCGAGCTCATCGGCATACCTCAGAGTGCCCTGGGAACCTGAAATGGGTCATTTTTGAAGTGTCATTGCCAATTTAGACTTGTCTATCTTCAGAATTTGTTAGAGTCATCTGCTCTGCCCACTCGCCCTCCAACCTTCCATCCACTGCATTTATGAAGTTTATGGACCGTTTCAGACTTCAAAAAATCCATTAAACATAGTCATTCAGGTTAGAGTAGACACATAGCTGTTCCTACGACTTCTTGTAGCTCCCTGGCCCGCTGCATCGTTTGTGTATTCTGGTCCTGCTTGTGCCAGTGCCCCATATGGAGTCGGATCATCGGACCGAGCCTTAGCCGGGTGGTGACTGTAATATAAGCAGAGTGCACGTGCGGGTGCGGGCCGAAGGCCCGCAATAGCCGCCATTGATGTCTTTGAGTCGCCGCTGGTCTCCACTGGCTTCCACTGGCTGAGATCCACCAATCCCGCCGATTCAATGTGGCCCGTAGATCAGTAGATCCTACTGGCTGCCGTTGGTTTCCGATCGCATTCGTTCTCATCAAAAAACCAAATGAGAACCACTAATATGGGCTTTTGCGAGCTTTCAGTCTTTTGAGTCACCATAATTAATTACAGTCAATGTATGTCCAATAAATCACACAATAGAGGCTAGTACTAACCATCGGAAACCACCGGCAACCACTGGCAATCATGGTTTACTGACACAATATCAGCCACTAAAAATTCTTGGAGGTCACTAAAGCCTCATCAAAATTTCTAGACACCGTAAGGTACACCACCAAAGATAACCACCGGGTTCTATCACGGAAATATTGGTTTTATAGGGAGAATAACCACAAGTAACCAGTGAAAACCACTGGCATTCAATAAAATGGAATGCTGATAGAGGCTATTTTGCCGGTGATACCAACAAGGGAGCCAGTCCTTTCTCGACCCCATTGATTAGGGTTTTTTTCCGCGTGCCGAATGATAAGTGCTGATGGGAACTCGTCGTTATTTCTGGTTTCTATTGCATATAATAAATGAAACAAAAGTAAATACATGCGGTAGATGCCGGCGAAAACCACTGGCTGCCAGTGAAAACCATGAGGATTCTTTGCGAACTCAATTGGGACGAGTGAGGTGTGATTGACACTGATCAACGGTGGTTTATCTTATCAACTGTTATCCATCACTGGTTGCTGATAGCCAGCGAAAACCACTGGTGGCCACCGGCGAACTTGTACGTGGCGCGTATATAACTCGGTGGTGGTGGTGGTGGTGATGGTTCTGGTATCCGGGGTCCTGGCAACGAGATTTTTGGTAGTCACGTCCGGAACTTTTGACTTAGAGACCCCTTGCAGCACCCAAGTGATACCTAGACAAACTCCAGGAGACAAAGATTGACAATTTATATCACTTCCGGTGCGCAAAAGCCGCGCAGTTGTCAGCCGCGATATTCTAGTACAGGAGTTTACATCTCAGGCGACCCAAAAGGTACACGAGATATGATCCGCGAATACCGACTGTTGAGTTTGTAATCGACCGTGAGGTGCGGAGCATTGACCCAGTGGCAGGGTGAATGTAGTCAATATCGAAGCGTAGGCACGTGGGGGAAAGTACAGCAGCGTGAGACGGTCTGAAAAAAAGGCCGAGTGTGAAGATGAAAGGGAGCCCGGGTGCAGACGCGCATAAAAATAAATGCACGTGTCCCGGAAGGAGATGGGACAAACCACAGCAGCGCCGGACGGGATGAACATACGCATATGAATACAATGGTGCACCAGGAAGAGATGAGTACTCGCACGCGAGGGCGAGACGAGATGAACGTGCATGTGAAATGCAAAGGCGCGGTAGTGGGATTTTCATTGCATAGAGGTAAAGTATAGATGAGTGCCATAAGAATCAGACTGGAAAGAGCATCGCCGATTGAAGCAAGGCAGAGGAATTTCAGAGGCGGAAGATCCGGGGGACATCGCACCCGACATGCAGTCATGAGCAGCAGGGATCGGCGCAAAGAGCTTCATAAATACTCATATGATTGAGCACCGCAGTGACAGACGTCCGGTGAAGACGGTAGGCATAGGGCTGTTTATTAATCCGGTTTGTAAACATTGTTTTAAACACCGGTTTATAAACCGGTTTATATATCGTCGGGTCCAAAGTACCGGTTTTTAAATATAGCCGAGTTATTGTAATTCGAGGTCTAAGACAACACACCCTTCCGTAGTCGAAAGTATCGAGGTCTCCGACGTTGAACTGGCGCAGTATCAAAGGACTCATGAAGGAGACCAAGCCCCCAGTAATCACCACCGACGAGAACTCCGAGAAACCCCCTACCGTCGAGATCACGGCCGCATGCGAAGCTGGCCTTGCTGCCGTTAATCTCGTGGATTCCGGCGCTACAACCACTCCCACTCTCTCACAGGTTGCGGATACGACAATCGACTTCCAGCGCGACGGCGTGGATATCACGATGCCCTTTTTCCGTGATGTGCTCTCGGATAAGCCGGTCGCGGGCGCAAACGAGATCGGAAGTATTTCAGACTGGTCAGGGCGGGCAGCAGCCGGTGCAGAGGATAGTAGAAGAGCAGCTGGGGACCTTACGTGGACAGGAGAGGTGGAATCACTCGTTTTTTAGCCGATTTGGGACTCGGTGTTTATAAACCGGTTTATAAACGCCCTGTTTATAAACCAAAATTTATAAACCGTTAATATATGCCCGACGAATTATAAACAGCGCCCTAAGGCATTTGGGTGCCTGCTCGAGTCAGAGAGGACAGCGCTGGAGAGGGGTGTAGACGGTAGTCCTGCTCGTTTAACACCGGCGGAGATGGTAAAGTACGTCGACGAGTGTAAAGAGAATCGGATAACAGAATTTATTTAACAAGCACGAGGATCATCCTGCAGAAAAAATGACTGCAGGAGGAGCAGCACTAAAGCCAGGAATCCCCAGTTCCGCATTCAGATTCCAGAATCCAGATGGTGTCACTGCTTGATTTAAGGCCAGTGTTCTACCTAAGACTTAAGGGTTAAGTCCACTTAAGGGTTAAAATGCACTTAACTTAAGGGCTTAACAAGTGGTCCGGAATTTCTTAGGTCTTAATTAAGGGTTAATGATGGCATCATTAGATTTTGATCGCACAATTTTCTTGACCTACTTGTACACCCAATCATTGACTACTACTGCGGAGGAAAAGAAACCTCAACCCATGTCCACTACAATGGCTGTGGATTTCCTTGTCAAACACTTTAGCTGATCCGAGGGGAATGGGACAGTGATCGATGATCCACCTGATTCAAGCAGGATTTGGCAACAGTAGGATAGCTGCTTGTCCGAAGGCTCCAGAGGGATGTATAGATGCATGGGTAGTGAGAAGTAAAGAAGAGATTAAATAAAATATGTCGAGAGGTTATATCATTGAATAATATACCACACATGATACTTAAGGCCCTAACATACCCTTAAGTTAAGTACCCTTAATAAGACTTAAGGGCTTAAACAAACATTTTACCCTTAATAAGGGCTTAAGGGAGAACACTGTTTAAGGCTCCAACTATTTCCGTTCGCAAACGTTTGCGAACGGTTAAAACCGTCTTTATTCTTTCGTTCGCGGGACTTGACAAACGGTTCCAGAAACTGTTTGCAAACGGTGTGTGCCATTGCAATTTACAGGCACCGAGGGAAGCACTTAACCTATCTCCAATGAACTCTTCTGCTGGTGCAAATGAGTAATTTGTGCTAATAAAATCCAGTTCTGACCTCTCCCTCGCATATCAGGTTGATTTACCGATTTGAATGTTGGACATGAGGCACTTGTGCTCCATGTGCGTCAAAACTAGACAATGCCCCACCGCATCCGAAATGCCTCTGGGGCATCGAGAATACCCGTTCCAAATGTCTCAATAGCATATGCCAAACATATATCTGTCATATGACACAAGGACCAGCCAGGATGCGCACCGGCTCAAAAATACCGTTTGAAAACCGTTTCTAACCGTTTCTAACGATTTTCATACCGTTTCCGTTTTGTTCAGATTCGCGAACGGAAACGGAACGGTTGGAGCCATAGCTTGATTCCATGTGTTCTCGCTTGAAAGACTGATTTCTTGAGGGCCAGACGTCCTCTTCATAATTTATTTTAGACAGGATTCACCCGGACCAGTTGTGAGTTGTAAGTTATCCGAGGGCCGGCAGGCTTTCGTCTGGGCGAAGCCGTGGTCGTGATGACGAAGCTGCGTCACACGTGACAAAACTAACAGAGGCAATACCATTTCGCGGACTACACAAAATACTACAATGTACATACACCTAGCCCTTCCATTAGATCTAAAGTGTACACCTAAAAAATACAGTCGTCTCTTTGTTTAGTTGGTTTTGCCGCTTCCTGCTGCGCGTGGGCACCTCGCCGCGTCGTCCCCACCCCACCTCCCCCCCGCCGCGAGGTAGTCCTCCACGCCCCACCCTTCCATGCCCCTTCCACCGCGTCCCCGCGTGCGCGCTCGTCGCAGGCGACGCGACCGAATCCTCCCCGTTGTGCGACGTCGTCGTCGTCCTCCCCGCGATCCGCGTGCACCCGCAGGAACACGTCGTTTTCGTCCGCAACGCCGGGCGGCACGATCAAGTCCTCCTGATCAAACGCGCGCGGCACCGACGCCTCCGCGCTTCCCGAGCGCGCGGTGCGCTGTCAGTAGTACCGCAGGCCGCCCGCGCCGTGGTGCGGATGGGCATGGAGCTGGGAAGGAGCGCGCCTGCGAGCGCGGAGGCGAGGGGGTCGTCGAAGGCTGCGCCGGCGAATCGTGCGCGTGGAGGCATAGACCACGACGAAGGACTCGCCCGCGCCCCCGCCACCGCCGGCAGAATAGCTCACCCCCACCTCTTGATCTTCGTGTCCCCGATATCGAGCTTGTACTTCCAGTTGAGCGTGTGGTAGTTGCCCCCGAGCGTGTGGAACGCGAACTGATGAGAGAGAGATCGTGCGGGGCAGCACCCGCGGCGTGCACGAGAACGTCGAGAACCCGCCTGCGCAAGCCAGCTGCGGAGAGGAAACGTCAGCCGCGAAGTACAATGGGAACAAAGAAAAGTACATACTCCTGCTTCCCACCACTCGCCTTTTCCGCCCAGCACCGCCCGCCGAATCTCCGCCCACCCCCGCCGCCGCCTTAGAGTCCACGTCGCCACCACCGCCTCCCTCGTGCCCAGCTCCATCCCCCGCGCACGCCGCCCCGCAGGCAACGACACGCTGGTTAGCAGCCCCGCCGAATACGCCGCGGGCTCCAATGCGAGTATCACCCGCCTCAGCGACAGCACCAGGCCCAACACCAGCATGCCCTGTATGCCCATCGGCGCGGCAGCCGGGGAAGACGGCGCGCCTGCGTTGGCAGCGGACGGGACGAACGGGATCGCGAACGGCGCAGGCGGCGTAGCGTCCTCCGCCTGCTGCTGCTATTGACGCTGCGGCAGCCGCGTCCCTAAACCAGGGTATACCTGCTCCACCACGCCCCGCCCCGCCGCCGCCCAGCCCCTCCGTGTCCCACACCCGGGCCCCAAGATTTGCACGTCCCCGTGCCCGCCGTACAGCTGCTCCGCCTGCGCACCCCACACGCCCACGCCCATGCCGTCCCGCCTTACGACAAATACCCGCATCCCCCCGCTGAAAACGCCGGCCTGCCGACCGCGCGAAATGCGTGGATCGTGCGCAGAGGCGCATCGTCGCGGAGCGTGCGCAGCGCCGCATCGTTGTCGTCGACCGTGCGCAGGGGCTCGTCTTCCGCAGCGTACCGCAGAACGTCATCCACCACGCCCCTCAGAGCCACCATCCCCGCGCTCCCGCCGCTCCCCACCATGCTTATGCCCATCCCCATCTCCTGCCTCACGCTCACCCACCGTGCCGCGCGAGAAGAAGCGCCCACAGCACGTCAGTGAGCTGTCGTGTTCTGCGACGGGCGCGGAGGGCGCGGTGTAGGTGTGCGCGTGTGGAGTCGCGCGCGCGCGGACGGCGGGGCGGTCGTATGCGCGAACGGCACGGCATACGGCGGGCGTGACGGTAGTAGGCGGCGTGGAGGATGCACAGACCGTCGCCGCGGAGGGGTACGTCGGAGGGACGAAGGAGGAGGCAATGCGGCTGGCGTAGGTGGGGTGCGGTAGGGCCGGAGGCGAAGACGGTGTGCGGGATACGCTAGACCGGGCACACGAGGACGGGGCGAGTGGGTGCGCTGGGAGGAAGAGGGGAGGTTAGTTTAGTGGAAATCGGGGACGGAGGGGAAGGAGGCTTACGACGACCATAGATCAGTCGCCTCGAATCGGCGAGGCGTGCCATTTTCATGAGCCTGGTGTGTGGAGGGGGTCCCATACCGCCGAGACGCGGCGAGGTCGTAGATGTACAGTGCGGCGTGGCTGCAGAGAAGGACGAGGTCAGCGACAGGGGGAACCGGAAGGGAAAGAGGGAAAGAGAAGAGAAGAACAGGACCAGCAGTCGGGACACCGCGAATAGCATACAGTCGCGGACGAGCCCAGCAGCAGACCCGCGCCATGACAACGCGCACGGCGGACACGCAGCGGCGGAATGGCGGAGAGAAAGCCCGTACACATCCGCAAAAGTCCACGCGACGCAGAGACGAGCAGATACGCCATAGATGTGGCGAGTCGACAGTAGAAGAAAGATAGGACACTTACGACGACGATGAGGCGGGATACGGGTGAGGGATGGCGCACGCTGTAGAAGAAACTTGCGGGACTCCAGTTGAGAACTCGGCGCAGATTACTCGGTAGAGTAAGGTTTCGATCCACCAGGAACACACACGAGACCGCTGTGGTCAAGCGCAGATACCAAGCCAGGAGACCCACAGGCGAGTTGGAATATAGTCATCAATGGGCCAGTGCGAATATACACCTCCATTGCAGCTCCGGCGGCGGGACGAGTGAGGTGGTGAATGGAAAGAGCGTCGGCACAGCACGGCCCGACTTGACCCGCATCAACAAACAAAACAACAGCCAAACAATTCTTTTCTTGCTCAAGTCGTCTTCCTTCGGTCTCAATGCTTTTAAGTCCACTGCCTCCATGCCATCCTACTTCGCACGGCCTGGACTTTTGTATTCCCCAGACTTCAACTGCTACGTTTCTTCTCAGTCTTTGGGTCCTTCAAGCCTTGAGACTCGCGGTGCCACCGGAAACTGCTGCTGAGAACTCGCTCTTTCATTTAAACCACGGATCTAACTCTCCTATCCAATCAAACTACATATTTCACGACACAGTCTCGCGTCTTCTAATCGCCGCACGCTCGGAATCAGGCTGGAAGAACGAAATATTACTATCTGCGAACCTAACGCGCGGTGCATAGTATACGCTCCATGGGATTGTACATCGCCCTGCGTCCTGGGGTCAATTCAGGCGCTCTGGTCTGCTTCACCTCCTAATTGTCCGTGCGAACCCAGATCGAAAACCATTATGCGAGCCGTTGAACCACAAGGAAATAACAGAACGGAAGCGACAAGCAAAAAATGAAAAATGGTTTCGTGTGAGAATGGATCAAGACTTGATCGCGAGTGATTCTGCCGCGTGTTCGGGCAATTACGGGCCATGACGTGCAGATTATCGAGCCAATATTTCAGTAGATGCGACATGGGACATTAAATTCATTGGGAAGTGTGGATAGAGGCGGCTGAGGGCGGCGAACACACCGATATCGGCAATCATTGTGAGAGGCTCTACATGTTGAATTCTATGGACGCGGCCTGCGATGAGCTTTAGACTCTTGGGCGACTTATGAGACGAGTACTCGAGAAAGAAATTGAAGGACGTATAATAAATGAATGGCAAAAAGATTCGTCAACTTCTCTCAATACTCGATCCCGAGTCGAACGGGTGGTTCCACAGGATTCACATGAGGATCCAGAAGTGGTTTGGATCCCAACAAAAGCTTTCATAAGTATGTACCTCTTTATTAAATTCATACCACTGGCACGGCCGCTTTATTTAACCGTAACCATGGGCTGGGTCAACGCATAACTAAACGATAACGCCCGGTATACTCCATCAGGCGAGGGGGCACCGGGATTCATTTTTTAAATTCTTTTTGCACCTTGTCTCTATGTCACGGTGGTCTTCAGGCATGGCTTAGTCAAATCGCGGCACAAGGTTGGAGTTACAGGAGAGTCATGCAAACGTTTACAAAATCGAAGATGTGTGCGGGGATTTTTCGATGGCATTAAGAGAGCCTGTCATGTGGGGATCCGGATAAATTATTTAGAGAACCACAGAAGAATTTCAAGTAGGATCTGGTTCCGTTATTTGAGCTGAATCTCTACCTAAGGTCAGTTTGTTGGAATCCTCGCAATAAGAAGGGCGAGTGCCAATTGAACCTTGAATTTTACTGGCAACCTATTGCAGGGCCGTTGCGGGGCAAATAACTCGGATACACAAATGGAGGACTCCAAACGAAGCGCAGCTGTGCCCCACTCTACCGTTGATTTTTGAAATACTTGGGGCTTGGACTCACGCGAATAAGATGCATACCAGGACGGCTGGGAGGGCATGTGGAGCGCATGGACATGAATCCATCATGAGGCTTAAATTTCTATTCAATCCTCAGTTTCTCAAGTTGAACAGAGTCTAACATGACCTCGGGAAATGCTGAACATGCGTGAAAATAGCCAGCGAAGGCGGGGGGCTTGGCGGAAGGTGGCGCAAGAAATGGGACGTCAAATATAATAATTTTAAAATTTAAATCGATAAACCGGGATTCGATTCCTTGTACCTGCATGAGTACTCGAGCGGTATGTACTTCCCCGAATTTCATTTCCTTCTTGAGACCTGCAATTATTTTCGGGCTGGTTCGGATAGAGTGGGTGAGTCCGGATTGGTGCCCGGGCACGTCGCTTTCGAATATAGGAACGGTTCAATTCCGCGCACCCTAATAACCCCCTTGCGTTGCTATTGTTGACTGCCTTATTTTTCATTTGCTCACGCATATCCTGGGTCAGATACAGTCTATGAACCGGGAGTAATGTAGGAAGCACCGCTCCTCTATATATAAATGTACTCCTGCGACATAAGCAGATCAGGAGTCTTTTTATCCGCCCATACTTTAAAAGCCCAGGTGAACCATACCTCAGCTCAAGAATTCCACGCGAGAGCAATTTGGCTGCAGTGTTGAAGAGCTTTGATCCCTGTGCACAATCGTGCGCGGTGGGTCCACCGATGGAATTGAACCAGCTCTTTTTGCTATCACTGACCGGCTGCTGCGTGAACAAAACGAGAGGACAAAGTTCGCACCGAAAATATCTTGAAAGTGTCTACTCTTGCAATTCAGTCACGACATCCGCTGTGTTCGAATACTGTCACTGGTTGAAAAATTCAAGTTTTTCAAGTGAAAAACTTGATGTATTTTTCACACAATTTTCACTTCAAATGTGAAAAATCCATGAATTTTCTAGTATTTTGGTGAAAAAATTAAAAGTTTTTCAGTAAAGCCGCAAAAGGACTGAAAAATCTATAAAAATTTCAGAAACATTTCCAGCAAAAAATGTGTGAAAGATAAATCAAGTTTTGCACCAATATTTTGACTGAAAAAATTGAATCGTTCAACCAGTGTGTACTATTACAATCAAATCGACAGTCACCCGTCACGCAAGTACCTGTCGATGTGGAATATTGATACTCGTCACCCGGGTGTTTGTCGAATTTTTCAGGCAGTTTGTCACACCAAAAATCGATGTACCCACACAAAAAAAGCTCATTTTCTGCCAGATTTCTGTCGAATTTGTCGAAATTTTTTCGGCCATCACGCAAAATATTCGTGGCTGTCGAAATGTCGAATCGGAAATTTGAGTCACGCGTCACCCTCCCTGTCGATTTGATTGTAATACTACAGTATCCAAGAAAAAGATTATGAGCATGGGGTGCACAACATTCTATTTATCTTGTTGACCAGTCTCCGCCCCCACTCAGCCATCTTTCAACAGGTTAGTGGGAGAGCGGAATTTCTGACGTGTACCTAAGTTGCCCGATCCCTTTTTTTGGTGCTGTAGGCTTTGGCTAACCCGTTTTTGCACATCCGAAGAGACAGATGTTTAGTAGGAGAGAATTAACTGGATTCTCGGCCTCAAGATGGGCAATATAGATTTAATACCTACTAACCGGAATCCAACTCATTCAAGCCGCTCTTCTCCATTTCCCTTCCACAACACTTAATTCACCACAAGTTATAGCTTGTAGGTAACACGCAGTCCTGTTTCCCACCACCCAGGTTATCGCCCTGAGAACCGAACCATACATCTTGCCCAAACGAATATTTGAACACCCAATAATAAAACATTTTTACTACTTTAGCTCTATCACTAATTGTCTATGAATTAGCCAGTCAATTCCATCTAATTTTTAGAGGAATACATTCGGATCTCGTTCAGTTACAAGCAATTCTATGACTACCATCGAAATCTGCCCAAAACAGGAATTTTCTCGCCACGCCTTCGGTATTGCTAACGGCTGTAAGGAGGCACGGTGAATTTCCAGACGCAAATGTTGCATTTACATCTGCAATTTAAGAAATTTGCTTGTAAAGGCACCTGCCTTGCAATAAAATCCAGCTAAAACGGTGTGTATGTCAGATCTTGCAGTCAAAGTGAAACCTATATTTTTTTAGAGGTGCAAAACCGGATGCCTGCGGAGGGAATCGACCCTCACCTTCTGGCCGTACTCTGCGCCGTTATAATTTGAACCGGCCACCTCTGAGCCCTACATTTACAAGTTGGAAATTCTGAACTCACCTCATCTAAAAAAAAAACGTGTTTTGCCCCACTTGCCTCATGCCCGTGGAGGGAATCGAACCCTCGCCTTCTGTTCTTGCAAAAGCGGCTATGAATATTTGAACCAGTTGACCACTATGGTCCACGAGGCTCATTTATTGCTTTCTGAACCTGGTCATATCAGGTCTGCGGGAGGCACCGAGTCAGTTGTAGTTCTTGCCCAGACATATATAAATATCATCTCCAAGCGCAATCAGTTGGGGGAGGCGGCTATTCCAGAATTCCGGAGATATATAAAATATGGAATGCGATGGTAATGATTGTCGAAAAAAAGAGTTCTCCCATACCGTCAGAGGGAATTGAACCCTCGCCTCCCAGCCGTACTCTGGACTCAATGGGATCAAAGTTAAACCAGGCGACCACCATGGTCCACGAGGGTAGGTAGGTCTTATTTGTACTTTTAGAAGCTTGGTTATATGTTGTTCCAACCGAAGTCGGGAGAAAGACACCTGCGCCACTGGATTACTTCCCTACGTCACCAGTCCAGTGCCGGAGCTCAGGCCCGGTAGCCTTAACTCTGCCCACAATGATTCATCCGCTACTGACTCACTCTCCTGCTACGTCTAACCACCCCGGTTTACGCAATACCCAGGCTATTTCATCGACCCGTGCGCTCCTGTTCCTCCACGCCCTGCCGCTTGTACCTACCGCCCGAACGAAAATGGTCGACATGCAGTTTCCATCTTCTTCCGCTGCTCAAGAGTCAAATAAATCGGCGCAAAATAATTGTGACCGGGACCTCATGAAACTCGTCATTGTTATTGGAAATATACTGTCTGGCAGAATATTATTTTACTTGGACCCATTCCGAATTATATTGTATCGTATCTGACCCTGCTGCACAAAGTTCAAGGGGGACAGGACTCGGAGAGCACCTGCAATCTTCATTTATTTTGAGATATTGCTAACATTTTTGCAGAACTTCCCACCACCTGAACGGTCAAAAATCTGCTCTTCATCTGTGCATTGAAGGGAAAATCTGATGAGGACCGAAGTAAAGCTCTGGTGGGCAGGTCCATGCTGCGTCCTTGCTGCCGTCACATATTTTAATTAAGTAGACTACTTGCGCAGAGCTCAATGAACCATTGATTTTATCATCTCCACATTACTCAACTTCGAAGGCATATGTATTTGGATCTTCGTTGCCGACAATCTTGTATGAGTTAATAATGCATGACTCAAAATGCTCAACCTCAGGTACGACAGAAAAAAAAATGGTTTCAATGCCAAACTGTATGCTCGAATCGCGCACAGTTTTAAATATTGAGATGCCTGCAGCGAGAATGTAGGATGTAATTTATTTGCAATTGATGTAACTTTTCTGACTTCCGCAAAAAAAAAATCATAACTATCCCAATACCTATGCACTTCAAGGCCTCTCAGCATGAATGCACACGATCCATCACACATCATCAGCAGTAAAATATTCATAATGGTTGAAATGAAATTGCTAGAGTGCTTAAAATTGTTCCAGACCATTCACCGAGCAGTGGGGATCTTCACAATACTTTGTCGAAATTCTTGGTTGTCATCGCGGTTGCTTGGGCTGCTGTCAAATTGTTGAATTCAATTCATGCCACAGTCACACCCCGTGTTGAATTGATTGAAAAAAATACAGTATGTCATGGGCCCGACAGACGGGTTGATGAGTAAAGAGTAAGGATACACTCCATTAGTGTCAAGAGCTACTGGGTAACTTTTGACATGTTGCCGACACAAAAAAATCTCATCTAACTCAAATTATTGGTTGAATGGCAGCAGAATATAGCAAGCTGGTCACGAATCTGAGGCACAATAACAGTACAGACTCAAGTTACCTGTAAAAGTGCCGAAAATCCTGAGAATAAATATCAGTTTACAAACTACATCTGAGTGAGTTGTAAAGAAAACGTGTTTGTACAAGGTTGAATCCTGAACTGAGAAACAATAACACGCAGATATTCTGCAGGAACTTAAATAAATGTGAGTCTTTTATGATGAAGTGTGAAGGAACTAGGATCACCACTCTAGATTCCCAGGTGGATAAATGGTACCCATCGTTCATGTGGCACTCCGGCATCCCGCATCCTTCGAACAGCAAGCTGCAGTGCTTTTGCAGCTTCAGATGCTCGAGGCCTTTGCCCACTGCCCAATAAATTGCTGTAAACCGTTTCCGCAACAGCTGGCCCATCTTCATCCATCATGGACCACATGGTGGCAATGGCTCCTTGAAATCCCGCAGCAATGAAACCACCACCCAAGTGGAAGGACTCATTGACAAGTCCAGCATCTCCTTTAGCTGTCTGACATGCAGCAAGGAATACAAATTCGGCATTTGGTAGGGACATCTGGAGAATGGTCTCGAGCTCCAAAGTTCCACCATAGAGCTGGAGGCAGCTTTTTGGAGGCTCTATGATATTCTGCTCTCCATGACAAGCTAGATGGATCCAAGCACAATTGTTCAGTGTCTGCTTGACTGAATCTACAGTGGTGCTTTCTCCAATGAGACTCTGAACTTGGTATCGATCCCCAGCGATGGAGGTAATCTTAGTGATTTCTTCCTCAACTCCAGGGAGTTCTTGGTCTCTGCGAGGACCAGTGTGTGTCACCCCAACCAAGCCAATGCAGGGTAGATTGGTTGAAAGTGTCTTGGAGTTCGCTTCAAGGAGAGCCCCCAGTGTGGGTGTATATGACTGTATGAATTGATCGGCAGAGTCCGCAGCATGGAAAGGCAAGCCGGTGAAATCTCCTGTAGGACACCACCACAATCTGCCAGAAGTGATCCCATTCTGCAAACAAACTGAATAATGGAGTTGAAAAGATAAGCAGAACTTACTGCACTCAAGGCAACATAGATGGGCTGCACAATACAAGTCCAGATCCAGCTCAAAAAGCCATCCAGGCCCACTTCTATCCCTTCTTGGCATCCATAGAGACGGGCCTGTGGTAATCCCCTTGATCTCACATTACGCCCCTTGATGAGATCTCTGAGGAGACTTTTTTGTGCTTTTAAACGGTCAACAGACACCGATGGCAGTGCAATATGAAGTGGATCTGAGGTCGGATTTAGGAGAATAATTGAGTCACAGTGATCATGATGGGAATTGAGAATAACAATTGGCCCATGCTGAGATACATGGCACAGATCTCTGTATGGTTTGGGATGCAGAAAGTTCTTGAGGCCTGGACGATTGCGAATCTCATTAATCAAAGTATTTCGGTCTGCAGCCACCCTCTGAGGATGCTCAGCATTTCCACTATAGAGGTCTACAGACAGGAGTTTCAACTTGTCTGCATCCTCTTTGGGCAAAAAATCAAGGTTAGTTTTCAACTGCAGCAGTTGTTGGAATGTGGTTCCCAGCCCTTGTTCAAGGAGCTCTATTGCAAGTGGGAGATTTAAAGAGTCAATGCAGGCACTAATGGCCACTGAAGTTGCCTGAGAAACATTGATTCTCATGTTTCTGTCTTGACGAACTGATACAGGGCTGCCAATCCAGAGTATTTCGGGTAATAGATGGAAGGCAGCAGAGTAAGCCTTTGGGATATCAGATGGTCTATGTACCTTTGCTAAAGAAGCCCAGTCGAAAGCTGAGTTCCATGATGCTACAAGATCTGAGGTGTTACTTTGAAAGGAGTTGCTGTAACTGGATAGGGCAGCTTCAAGGTCCTTCACATGGCCTGATCTTCGATATCGGTCTCCGAACGACACCCCCAGCTGCTGAAGACGTCCAGCCAGGTCTGGGTGCCCCTGGGGTGTCTGCTCCACAGCTGCTTGAAAATGACGCAGTGCAGCTTTGAGGTCCTTCACATCACCTGATATTCGATATCGGTCTCCGAACGACACCCCCAAATGCTGAAGACGTCCAGCCAGGTTTGGATGCCCCTTGGGTGTCTGCTCCACAGCTGCCTGGAAATTATGCAGTGCAGCTTCGAGGTCCTTCATATCACCTGATCTCTGATATTGGTCTCCCAACGACACCCCCAGATACTGAAGACGTCCAGCCAGGTCTGGGTGCCCCTGGGGTGTCTGCTCCACAGCTGCTTGATAATTATGCAGTGCAGCTTCAAGGTCTTTCACATCACCTGATCTTCGATATCGGTCTCCGAATGACACCCCCAGACTCTGAAGACGTCCAGCAAGGTCTGGATGTCCCTTGGGTGTCTGCTCCACAGCTGCTTGAAAATTCTGAAGTGCAGCTTCGAGGTCCTTCACATCACCTGATCTTCGATATCGGTCTCCAAATGACATCCCCAGATGCTGAAGACGTCCAGCCAGGTCTGGATGCCCCTTGGGTGTCTGCTTGACAGCAGCCTGACTGTGCTGCAGTGCAGCTTCAAGGTCCTTCACATCACCTAATCTTTGATGTCGGTCACTGAATGAGCTTGCCAGATCCTGGAAATGTCCAGCCAGGTTTGGATGCCCCTCAGGTGTCTGCTCCACAGCAGCCTGATTGTTCTGCAGTGCAGCCTCAAGGTCCTTCACTTCACCCAATCTTTGATATCGGTCCCTGAACAACACTGCCAGACCCTGAAGACGTCTAGCCAGGGCTGGGTGCCCCTGGGGTGTCTGCTCCACAGCTGCTTGATAATTACGCAGTGCAGCCTCAAGGTCCTTCACATCACCTGATCTTTGATATCGGTCTGCAAATGCCACTGCCAGACTCTGGAGATGTCCAGCCAGGTATGGATGCCCCTTAGGTGTCTGTTCCACAGCGACCTTATAGTTGTGCAGTGCAGCCTCTAGGTCCTTCACATCACCTGATCTCCGATATTGGTCCTTGAGTGACACTGCTAGACTCTTAAGACGTCCAGCCAGCTTTGGATGCCCCTCAGGTGTCTGCTCCACAGCAGCTTGGTTGTTCTGCAGTGCAGCCTCAAGGTCATTCACATCACCTGATCTTTGATATCTATTCCTAAATGATGCTGCCAAACTCTGGAGACGGCCAGCCAGGTCTGGATGCCCCTTGGGTGTCTGCTCCACAGCAGCTTGATTATTCTGTAGTGCAGCCTCAAGGTCCTTCACATCTCCTGATCTTTGATATTGGTCTGCAAATGCCACTGCCAGACTCTGAAGACGTCCAGCCAGGTCTGGGTGCCCTTTGGGTGTCTGCTCCACAGCAACCTGATAGTTGCTCAGTGCAGCCTCAAGATCCTTCACATCACCTGATCTTTGATACCTATTCCCAAACGACGCTGCCAGACTCTGGAGACGTCCAGCCAGGTCTGGATGCCCCTGAGGTGTCTTCTCCACAGCAGCTTGATTATTCTTCAGTGCGGCCTCAAGGTCCTTTACATCTCCTGATCTTTGATATCGGTCTGCAAATGCCACTGCCAGACTCTGAAGACGTCCAGCCAGGTCTGGATGCCCTTTGGGTGTCTGCTCCACAGCAACCTGATAGTTGCGCAGTGCAGCCTCAAGATCCTTCACATCACCTGACCTTTGATATCTGTTCCCAAATGACGCTGCCAGACTCTGGAGACGTCCAGCCAGGTCTGGATGCCCCTGAGGTGTCTTCTCCACAGCAGCCTGATCATTCCGCAGTGCAGCCTCAAGGTCCTTCACATCTCCTGATCTTTGATATCGGTCTGCAAATGCCACTGCCAGACTCTGGAGACGTCCAGCCAGGTCTGGATGCCCTTTGGGTGTCTGCTCCACAGCCACTTGATAGTTGTGCAGTGCAGCCTCGAGATCCTTCACATCACCTGATCTTTGATATCTATTCCCAAACGATGCTGCCAGACATTGAAGATGTCCAGCCAGGTCTGGATGCCCCTTGGGTGTCTTCTCCACAGCAGCCTGATCATTCTGCAGTGCAGCCTCAAGGTCCTTCATATCACCTGATCTTTGATATCTATTCCTGAACGACACCGCAAGACTCTGGAGACGTCTAGGCAGGTCTGGATGCCCCTCAGGTGTCTTCTCCACAGCAGCCTGATCATTCTGCAGTGCAGCCTCGAGGTCCTTCACATCACCTAATCTTCGATATGTATTCCTGAATGAAACTGCAAGACTTTGGAGACGTCCAGCCAGATCTGGATGCCCCTTGGGTGTCTTCTCCACAGCAGCTTGATCATTCTGCAGTGCAGCCTCAAGGTCCTTCACATCACCTGATCTTCGATATCTATTCTTGAACAACACCGCAAGACTCTGGAGACGTCTAGGCAGGTCTGGATGCCCCTCAGGTGTCATCTCCACTGCAGCCCAATTGTTCTGTAGTGCTGCCTCAAGGTCCTTAGCATCACCTGATCTTTGATATTGATGTGTGAATGACACTGCCAGGGACTCATGATGTCCAGCCAGGTCTGGATGCCCCCCAGGTGTCTGCTCCACAGTGGCTTGAGCATTCTGCATTGCAGCATTGAGGTCACCCAAGCTTTGATATTGATTCCCAAATGACGCTGTCAGACTCTGGAGATGTGCAGCCAGGCCTGAATTCCCCTTGGGTGTCTTCTCCCTGGCAACCTGATCATTCTGCAGGACAGCCTTGAGGTCCTTCACATCAACTGATCCTTGATATTGGTCCTGGTCATATCTTGACACTTTCGGGGACTCGTGAGGCATTCTTTTGCTAGCCTCCTGATCCAGATTTGGCTGGGCCATCTGCATCACTGTGTTCTTATCATTCTCATACTTCAGACCATCAGGTACCTGCTATTAATTGTTCCCCAAACTCACTGATTTGTGCTCAAGTTCATGATTATCTTTTTCACTATCCTCTGATGTCACTGGTTTTGCCTCCAGAACCTGTTATATCAAAGAGACATCAATGCATTTCCCCTCTCATTTCCTTGTTGTGCGCACCAACTTGTGATCCACAATTAAATTTGATTTGTTCATGGTTGTCAACTCTGAGTCCTTCAACAACAAAGTTCAGAATGTAGCAACGGAAAACAAATATGGTCTCACTGGCATAGCTGGGGCGGGATCAAGGAGCAAGACACTAATTCGACGGGTCTTGTATGCCTGCTCGTGATACACATCTAATCCATCAATCAAGAAGCGAGCTGTTGCGATTATCCGCGATATCTATCACTTACTTTGCAAATCTCCTGGAGTGGTAGTGCTATTCTGTTGAATTGCAAGTACCGGCCAGGCTAGCTAACCTCTGCATAATTCCAGACAATACCCTATGACACGATATTGGGTCAAGATGCAAATGATCATTGCCGGATCACGCAATATAGCTCTCGGTGATTGAAGCATGTTTTAGGCGCATAACTCACACGCTGTCTGTTTCCTAGCGCCCAGGCGATACCTAGACAAACTCCGGGAGACAAAGATTGACAATTGATAGCACTGCTTAATAATAAAATTGGCGCGCAAAAACCGTGCAGTTGCCAGGGCGCGAAAGTCTAGTACAGGAGTTTACATCTCAGGTGACCCCAAAGGTACACGAGATAGGATCCGCGAATGCCAGCTGTCGAGTTTGTGATTGACTGTGAGGTGCGGAGCGCTGACAAGTCAATATCAAAGCGTAGGCACGTGGGGCGTGGAACGGACCGAAGCAAGACTGGGCGTCGAAATGCGAAGATGAAAGGCCCAAAGGGAGTGCATGCACGGATGGTGCAGAGAGCTGCGCAGAGGCGCATAAAAAGAAATGCACGCATACCGGAAGGAGCGATGAGACGAACTGCAGAAGTGCCGAAGGGGAAGAACCCATGCATATGGCGCAAGGAGGAGATGAGTGCGCGCGCGAGGGCGAGACGAGACAAAATACATGCGAAATCCAGAGGCGCGGTAGTGGGATTTTCGTTCCATGGAGGTAAAGTATAGATGAGTGCCACCAGAATCAGACTGGAAAGAGCATCGGCGCTAGAAGCAAGGTAGAAGAGTTTCAGAGCCGGAATATCTGGGGGGACATCGCGCCCGACATGCAGTCATGAGCAGCAGGGATCGCAAAAAGCTTCATGAATAAATTGAGCACCGCAGTGATA
Organism: Mycena rebaudengoi; assembly: GCA_029282285.1. NCBI lineage: Eukaryota > Fungi > Basidiomycota > Agaricomycetes > Agaricales > Mycenaceae > Mycena > Mycena rebaudengoi. The sequence goes on from JARJCX010000024.1 coordinate 935,811, forward strand.
GACATCCGATGAAGATGGAGTCTCCCAGGGACAGACGCTTTAGTGGATCTAACTCGTACCTCGAATGAAGACGGGAGATATTCATCAGATCCGTGCGCCCACATTGGTGACCTTCCTGGCGCACGGAGATGTTCCAATCCTATTCACTTGACGCCGGCAGAGGTTATGAAGTCGAGTGCAAGAATCAGGTAAGATAATTTCTCTATCTGGAAAAGTCGTCCCGGCGGCAGGAGCTCTGAAGCTAAGCTATGAATCCCCGAGTTCCGCATTCAGATTTTTCAGATTCAAGAATCCGGATGGCGCCAGTGACTTCTTGAGGATACTTGTGGGCCAGACGTACTCTTCATAATTTATTGTAAACAGAAGGCACCAGTTGTGAGTTATCCCAGGGCCAGCAGCGAAGTCGTGGTCGTAAAGACGGAGCTGCGTCACGCGTGACAAAACAAAAAGGCGAGGCTGCACAAAAGACTACATACACCCCGGCCCTTCCACTAAATTAAACTGTACACCTATTCGTCTCTTTGTTTAGTTAGTTTCTCCGCTTCCTACTGCACACCGCGCCGTCTCCACCGCCGCCGCCATCTGCTGCTGCAGCTCCTCATCCAAAATCCCCACCACCGATGCGAGCTTGTCCTCCACGCCCCACCCCTCCCCGCTCCTCTCCACCGCGTTCCCCAGCTCCAGCCGCCTCCAGCGCGTGCACGCTCGTCGCAAGTGACGCGACCGAGTCCTCCCCCTTGCGCGACGTCGCGTCATCGTCGTCCCTGCGGTCCGGGTGCACCCGCAGGTCTTCGTGCGCAACGCCGGGCGGCACGACAAACCCGTCAAACGCGCGCGGCACCGATGCCTCCGCGCTTCCCGCGTGCGGCGGCGAGCGTGGTGGTGCCGCATCTCGCGGTGCAGCCGCCCGAGACGAGCCCCACCGCGGTGCAGGTGGGCATGGAGCTGGGGAAAGACGAGGGCGAGCCGTTGGGGAGCATGGGGAGTACGGAGAGCACGGAGGGTGGGAGTTCAGACGAGGGGCTCGTCGAAGGACGAGGACGTGGGGATCGCGCGCGGGGACGAGGCGTAGCCCCCCGCCGCCCCCGCCGAGTAGCTGCCCTCCACCTCCTTGCGCACTGCAATCTTCGCACCGCCGATGTCAATATCGATATCAAGCTTGTGAGCGCGTCGTAGTCCTCGCCGAGCGGGCGGAATGCGAACCATGTGTGCCGCGCACGAGAACGCCGAGAGCTCCGCCTGCGCAAGCCAGCTGCAAGGAGGATATATATGTCAGCCACGACGCACAGTGGAAACAACGCATACGTACTCTGCGCTGCGGCATGCTCATCCTCACAAGCGGGTACACCTGTTCGCCGCCACCCCACCGCCGCCCCGCCCCTCCGCGTCCCGCACCCGCGCCTCCAGATGGCACCGCCGTCTACGCGTTCACCGCAAGGACGCACACGGCGCGCCTCCGCGGAACCGCCGTCCCGCGCACGCACAAGCACCTTGACGACCGCCCCACAGTACAGCCACTCCACCTGCGCACCCACACGCCCACGCCCACGCCCACGCCCACGCCATCCCGCTGTACAGCACACACCTGCGTCCCGTCCGCCGACAACGCGCGGAACGCGTGGAACATGCGCAGGGGCGGCGCGGATCGTGCGCGGGGTCGTCCGCGGCAGTCTCCAGATCCACTACTCGCATCCAGCTCCCCGCTCCCCGGCCGCACCCCCATGTCTATCCCCACCCTCGCGCACACCAACCCCGCCGCAGGCGCGCTGCGTCGCACTGTGCAGCGGGCGCGTCGAGTATATCGGGCGGGCGGGCGTGGCCCCGCTGTCTACTGTGCGGGGTAGGCAGCCGTCGCGTCGGCGTGGTGCGGCACAGAGGAGTACACCGCGGGGACGAAGGAGGAGGCGGGCGCGGAGGCGGCTGCTCCTGGTCGTGTTGCCGGTCGTGGTGCTAGGCGGGTGCGGGATCGGCGGGCGCGCGGCGGGGATGGCGTGCAGGGCCGGGCGCACGAGGACGAGCGTGGGCGAGTGGGTGCGGTGGGGGAGATTATGTTAGTTGGGGCGGGCGGAGGAGGAAGAGAAGGCTTACGATGACAATGAGGCGTTCTGTCGCCTCGAATCCGCAAGGCACGCCGGTCTCACCATGATCCTGGAGTCTCTCCATGCCTGCCTGCTCGGGGGGTCGTGGATATACAGCGCGCAGAGCGTGCTGTAGAGGACGAGGTCAGCGCCACGACACGAGAGGAGGGGAAACAAGGGGGACAGAAAAGAGGGTGTAACGGGCAAGCAAAGGTATCGCGCATCCTGTCAGCGGCGACGGACGTACTGGCATCCATACACGATGCGGTTATAAGCAGGCGCGTGCCCGCGGAAGGTATAAACGGACCAGAATGGACGACGTGGAGTAAGAGCATCACGCACATGCAGTATTTTCGGCAGCGACAGACGTAGTGGCATTAGACCCAGTTATAACCAGGCGCGCAGACAGAACGCGACGAGTCAAGTGCGCAACGGCGCCATCGAGCTTGAGGCGTGGAGTAAGAACCTCAGCGCATCCATCTCTCAACGCGTCGTAGGAATGACAGAAAATCCATCGAGTGAAGCAGATTCCCCGTAAGTATTCCAATCAGAACTTGCGTCGAAGTCAAGAGGCTTTGTGTGGTAGTGTTGGGCATTGGGCTCTCGTCGCACCGCCACACAGCTTCTTGCCTCGAAAGTCCACCAAGCTCAAACCAAGCTCTCAAATCGTGTTACTTGCGGGGCTGGCGTCGTAAATCCAAGTCCAATTTGGAATCTGGAACCCAAAAGCGTAGCTGCGATGCCGAAATATATAAATCACGCCGGACGTGAATAAAACTTAGTCTCTCCTTCAACAAGGTCAACTCGTGCCTTGAATAAAACTCACGTCAATAGCTTTTCGCGAACCCGCTCTCCCACTTTCCCGCCCAAAAACAGCCCTCATCCCGTCATTTAATTCGTCATCAGCTGCACTTTACTTCACTCAACATCCAACTAACCCAAATCGCGCTCGCAAACGCGATACTAATCGCGCAAAAAGAAAAGAAAAAAACAGCATTCTCCTGCTGGGTCCAAGGCTGTTTTCTTGACGCCGAATCGCACCTGTTTTCTCGACGCTGAACCAAATCTGACCTGCAATAGAGCCCGCGGAATCAACCCTTCATCTCGGCCAGTGAGGTCTGCCTTCTCATTTTTTTTACTTCCCCCTATATATCATCACTTCCTCCAGATCTTCTCTTTCCACGTTTCTGTTCTCACTTCGGACCCGATTTATTCCTCCCTTCCGAGGCGATTTATTTGAGCCAAGCCAGAGTCATTATGTGCGGTTTCGAGGCCTTCCTTCACCACACCCAGACATCCCACCGCCTCAAAGCTCCATAAGGCGCAAGTCGCTGGAGCCGCTTAGTTTCTGTCTGTGTTGTGTCAACCGCGGACTCGTTTCTCAGGCTCTCGGATCCCCACCTCTCGTCACTCCTTACTTTCTGGGTATCCAGCGGTGATTTATCCCCACGTCGCATCTGCTGAAGTGATATCGGGTCCCTCTTTGAATTCTTCCTCGATACTCCGCTACTTATATTCTGATGGATCTCAAATTTTGGGGTTGCGGGCGTGCTTTGTTTTGACGATTCTTTCGCGGCTTGCGAGCCGGTCATTATGATGCGGACTGCATTTTGTTAGCGACCCACGAAGTCGAGGTCTGTCCCCTTCATTTTCACTCCCGCCCTTCCTACGTTTCACATGTTCAGTCGATGGCACGGGTAAACTACTCTCCACAGAATCCGCAATGCCGTCTGTCGGACCCGACTTTCGCGCCGTCCGCGGCCGCAATTGTCGAGCCTCGAAGGCGCGTTCCAGTCGTTTCACTGTACGTACGTACGACTTCAGATAGCTGCAGGAACATATTTCGGTATGCCCTATTATATATGCCGCGAAATTTACATATTAATACGGCTACTAACAGTCGTCATTTAAACTAAGATTCTGGAATAAATTCTAGATCGCGCAGCAAAATCGGCACATATAAACCCTTGTTTTGCGATAAAAAATATTGTAATTATCTTTGTTCAACGCCTGAAGTTCGCGCCGGAACTCACTAAATGCAATAGACACAAAGGGTATAAAACAAAGATTCAAAGAAAAAGCGCCTCGCTCCTCCCCTTCGTGCAGCACGCGAACTTGCCCAACTACAAACCAATTGAACTGGAAAACCGCCATGGTCCTCGAGGGCATATTGGTAGATTTGTGAGCCTGGTCATATCGGCTCCTGTTTTCAAGCTGCTTTTTTAGTAGCCGAACGCTGGGAGGTATGAGGTCAAAGTTGAACCAGACGACCACCATGGTCCACAAGGGCTTATTTGTATCTTTATGAACCTGGTCACACCTGCCTTGTTTCGGGGTGTACCAACACTCTTGAGGAGACTTGAGGATCCTCATGAGGGCAAAAAGACATATCCTGTAAAGGAAATCAACCTGCCGAGTGCCCTGTGACCAAATATGTCACAGATAATGCTAAGAAGTGAAAAATATAATCCTGTCTGGAAGGAGCTGGATCATGCCTTCGGAGGGATTCGAAGCGTCGTCTTCTGGTGACCAATGACCAGGAGTTATGGTCAACTTGAACCTGACGACCACTATGGTCCACGAGGGCTTATTGATAGGATTGCGAACTTGGGTATATCAGTACTTTATGTGTTCACCTACAAAACAGCGTAGTGGCGGTGAATCTCAGATGTGAGTTTTACATTTACAATCAGATAAATCAGGTTGCGAATGAATTTAAACTAAAATATATCGAGGCCAACAGATCTTGGGCTAATAATCCTGGGCTCGCCGAAGGAAAAAACAAACAAACAGTCATATGTCCACCCTATGCCCTCCGAGAGAATTGAACCCGTGCTAAGACTGCATTCCTTTTAATTTGAACAAACGACCACCATAGTCCACGAGGTCTGAGATGTATCTCTTGTGAACCTGGTCATCTCACTTCCTTTTTGTGTAGGGGGGCGTACAGAAGGACAATAAGTATGCGGGCCCGGTTGCATCTTACATTTGAGAAATATATCAACGTATTCAGGCAGTTAAAGGACACCTTCTCGCGTAAATGTCGAACGTAGCAGATCTTGCAAACCCGCATCTCGGTTGAGAAAAAAAATAACCCCCAAGTAGCTTCAACATGCCTTCGGAGGGAATTGAACCCCCGCCTTCTGGCAGTGGTTCAGATATGCAACACAGTTGAACCAGACAATCACGATTGTCTATGAGGGCTTATTGATAGATTTGTGAGGCTGTTCATGTGCCTGCTTTCCAGCCATTGTACTCGGGCCGAAAAAAAAAAGCTTTTCGCACGCATCTCATACTCTCGGAAGGAATTGAACCTAGCTGTACTCCCCGGCTACACCTAAGTTGAACCAGATGACCACCCTGGTCTACCAGAGCTTATTTGTATCTATGTGAGCTTGGGTATATGTACATCTTTTTTAAATCAGAGGCACACAGAAGCTCGGTGACTGTATATTAAGATAAATTGGCTTGTGCAGGCGACTTTTCCGATGGATTGATTGTACCAAAATGTATTTTCTGAGCGAACCCGCGTCTTGGTGAAGGAAAATAATATCTCCTAAACAACTACCTGATGTCTCGGAGGGAGTCCGACGTCGAACCCCCACCTTCTGGCCGTACTCCTGGGACAGCTAATTTGAACTAGACGACCACCATGGTCCACGAGGGCTTATTGATTAGTATGTGAACCTGGGTGTGTCAGCTCCTTGTCTAAGTATCATGTGGCAAGGCAATCATAGTGATTGTCCAGGCATAAATAGCATCTACAAGAACTTCAAAAGCAGCTGAGACTGCAACAGGGAATGCCTCCACCCTGAGATTGATTGAAGAAAAAAGAGTCACTGCAACACTGCATACGCACATGCCCTCAGAGGGAATCGAACCCTCGCATTCTGGATTCTGGTAGTAGGATATATACTCCTTAAACAAACCAGACAACCACCATGGTCCACGAGGGTTCATTCATTTCTAGCTCAATGAGCTTGGGTATGGGGGGGGCTGTTTCCGGAGTTTATGTGTAGTGGGAAGGAGGGATGAACGTGCGTTGGACTTTAAGTTTATGGCGTGAGTCGGTAAATTAGGATTGCGAGATTGCGAGCCGACAAAAAGGAAGCAGCAGGAAAGGGAAAGAAGACGCCGTGGGCTGATAGACTACTGGTCGCGGTACCCACGAAATCTAAGCTCGACGCTCCGAGTCGTGAACCGTGACGCCGCTGTAGATCCAGATCACAGTGCGGGGACGTAAGATGTACCGGTGCTTGACACAATCTCTCTCCCATATTTGACCTTGAGCTTCAACTTGAACTGTGGCTTTGACGAAGTTGGGAGAAAGACATGTGTGTCCTCGGATCATTTCCGTACTTCACCGATTCCGGAGCGCAGGATCGGTGGCCCTTGACAGGCACTAGGATCGGGATGGGGCCCATCCGCGCCAGGAGGACGCCGTTTATTAGCACGGCGCCCCCGGTGTTGTCCCCGCCCCGGGACGCGTACCCTTACTGCGTCTACGAGGGTACCGGGATCAGTAATATACCCCGCACCGGAAACATCAGTGGCAGACATTGGTAACCAGTAATGGGTGACCCCCTACTCATTGTGAACCACTGAGCACCACTGAGAACCACTGCTAACCACTACGAGCTCGGCAGTGTTCTATAAAAATTGAATAGTCTGTGAGAACCATTGGATACTACTTATGTAAATCTGAAAAGAAAGTCTGCAGGCAATCTCTGCCGTCAACAATATTGATACACAGCACCAATAAGTACTGAAACCCAATGTTACCCAACCAATACTGCAGTGGGAGGCTTATTTAATCTCACTACATATTCCACCACCATTTTTTTTTTTTTTTTTTTTTTTTTGGTGGTACGTTGTTGTCCGAAGGACAACTAGTTCTGCCAGACAGCTAACGATAGGTTAGCCTCCTTTGGACGTAATGTGTGGAGGATTTTCGACCTCCTAAGAGAGATATTATCCACCCCTGAGGAAATGCCTTACGCACGAAGCGGTAGCAACAGTGTGGGGCTCAAGCCGTTTTAACAATTCCGGCCCCTCCGACCTACGGAAGGGGACAGGGGTCTATTTGACCTCAACGGATCTATACCCACTAAAACCTCAGGTCCTCTAATCCAGTTTTCTGGTAGAACCCCCTCGTCCTTGAGTGTGCCTTTCCAGGTTTCTAATACAAGGGGGATTGACAGGGAATACTGTTTTCCATGCTTGAGTTCACTAGTTAAATTTCTGTCAATGCTCAGACGCTCATTTATTATTTGGAGCCATCGGTTATGCACTGCGGGCTTACTAGCGGGCACACCTTCATTTGAGATAACGCAGTCATTTCGCGCTTCCAGATCAGGAAGGCGGACTCCGTAATGAGAATTTTATATAAACGGTCGGCCGCGGGCGTTGGTGGTCCTTCCCCGTCGAAGCGGGCTAAACCACAGCCCAGTATCATACCCATTGACATCTCTGGCCATGTGTTGCACTCCTTTCTCCATAGATCTTGTGCTAATTTCCAGACCTCACTCTGTCCTGGTTTCTTACAGCGGAGTAAAATATGCTCAAGGCTTTCTGTCTCGTCACAAAAACTGCATGTTGCACGTTCTTCGAAGCCAGGGATATTCAGCCAATATTTTTCAATGCGGTGTGCTCCGTGTATTGACTTCCACAGAAAAGTCCTGATCTGATGTGTTATGTCTTTGTTTTTAATTGACCGCCAAATTGTCCATGCTGCGGGCATTGTGGAGAACTGTTCTTTTATTCTTGGTTCCGGACTTAGGAACCAGGTCTGTTTGACGCCTTTGTCTGTCCGTTGACCGTCCCCTCAGATCACCAATTTGTCATGATCTCATCACCTTCTTTTTGTCATATCGCTTTACTCACACCACATTTGTATGTTTGCGTTTGATATAAGTAAAGCCTTAACGACCGCAACAGCTCCCGACTACGTCTTCTGCTTCAACGCTTCAGCGCTTCAGCCTCTGCCCTTGTTTTAAAGATGTCTCGCCACACAACTATTGAAGAGCTCCTCGAACCGCTCGAAGGTTAATACTATTTCGCGTCCTTCGTACTTTTGACCCACTCTGCGTGCCAGCCCGCCGGTCGCTGCCTTTGCCTCTGGATGGTCCTCTCATACAACGAATGGTCTGGGTGCCCAGTACGTCTCTTGGAGTCCTTGATTCCGAAATTAGGAACCAAGTCTGTTTGATGCTTTTGTCCGTCTATTGTCCGAGCTACAAAATCTTGGCTTAGTCATGATCGCATTGTTTGACGCCTTGTCTCTTTTACCACGGCTGCCAGCACCTGTCCTTGCCTGTCTGAGCCTAAAGCTCTCGCTTTCACCTCTGATCTATGTTCCTCACCTGGCAAAAATGGCTCCCCCCCCTCCATCGAATCCATACCTGAGCCTCTTTTCTGTATCTGCCTCTTATATCTTTAGTCGTATATTCAATTTCTTTTTTGATGGTCTCATCCTCGAGCAAACCCTGTGGCCAGCTCCATCGGCTCCGACTTCCCGCCAAGGCGACGATGTACCCATCATGACGCCTCGCGCCAACTTTTCACTGGGACCGTCCCTCTTCCATCGACGGGCTCGCCAGACCATCTGCTGCTAGACCTCCCACAGCTTGGGAGGCTCCGTCCTTGGCTGGTTCCTCTGCCCCATCCGCTGCGGCACCTGCTCAATTCCGCCTGCTGGCATATCCATCCCATCTCGCTAGTCTCCCTCGTCTCCTTACTGCCGCATCTGACGGTTCCTCTCCTTTTTTTAATTCTTGTTGGTCCCTCTGCTCGTCGCCCTCCTTATGCCTCACCTGTCCCTTCTTTGTCCTTGCTGTCCAACTGTACTTATGTCTACTTAATGTCACTGTTGATGGTTCTTTGTTCTGCTTGTCCGCTGTTCTTCGCAACCTGCTACTGCCCTCGTCACTGCCCAGAATTCAGCCTCCTAGATGTTATCCCCATCGTTTTACGAAATGACATTAGTGTCAATATGGACGATGGCTCGCTCTTCATGACTATGTACTTACAAGTTAAACAGGGAATTCTAGCTCCGGTTCTGGCGACTCTCCACGTTGCCGATATTGGTATGACTTGCTTCATTTGCAGTTCCATGAATATATCTCGTCTTGTCACTTCATCCACCCGTTTTAACTTGAAACACCTTAAAATGCTTCCTTTGTCCCACTCATTCCATGTCACCGCCACAATGCGTAAGAACGAAGTGCTGTTGACTCTTTTGAGGCATGTTTGCTCGCAGACATGTCCCGGCATCCAACCGCTCCTCTTCAAACCATGCAGACGGCATCCATCTGGTAAAGTTCTTGCCCTCGACATCCATCCAAAGCAGAGGAAGCACGCTGGAAACGTGCAGAGCGTCTGGTTACTCATCGCACCATTGATTTCGATGCCACCGCTGACGGCGCACAAGTCGAAGCCGCACCCACCTTGAGCAATAGAGGGAGCTCCTGGGATATTGTACGACAATATGTGTTAATTGGATATAATTTTCTACCAGAGATGCAGCCTGGAGGCTCACAGATGCAATCGCAAGGTTGGCTGCCCTCTAACGGTGCGCAAGCAGGGACGAGGGCTGCCTCCGAGTGGCCTTTCTACAGTATATGCGTGAAAGGATGATAATGTTCGACAACTTCGACCACAAAGACGTCACCTGGATGCTGGGCGCCTCGCCATGCCAAACCATGACCCTCCAAAACGAGGGGGCAATACTGCCGTACAACCAGCATGAGTGTGAGTACAAGATGAGCTTTGACCGCAATGTAATAACAGTTTTATTCACAGATGCCCCATGGAGATGGGCAATAACATTGCTTGTACAATCGATCGTGATGCAAGCAGGAAATTGGAACCCGTAGACTATATTAAAAATGAGACCAGCCATAGATGTTAATTAATGACAAATAATATTGCATGATGCGGATGGAGGAACCAAGGCTGCCCGGAGGGCTTCTGTATGGTATTCTGGATCATCAGTATATTCTCACTGGTAGTTTTCCTGTAAGGTTTTTTCCTTAGTTCTTTTATCCCTTTATACGCCAGTGACTGTGTCAGTGACCGTAGTTTAGCGCCTCGAAGCATCTGGTCCGGATCGGCGTGGAGACTGATCGCATCAGGATTGACTTTTAGCGCGCCGTCTCTCGCGAGCTGCCTCGCTACGACCGTTCCCACCGTCGGCTCATCTACCGCTTTTAGTGTTGTCTCCGCCTCCCTCGCTCTTAGGGATGCAGCAAGTGCTCGTAGTGGGCCGACGTCGTTACAACCGATCCAGCCGCTGTCTTCGAGCGTATTTATCTTATTTACCGCTTCTACTACTGTTCTGTGTTCGAACTCCATCCTTAGGACCATTTGGAGCGGGGTTGTCTGGACAGCATATAGCGCGGCGACAATTTCTGCACTTGAGATTGTCTGGTCGAAATTTTCTGGGAGCCTTAGGCTTTTGTTCCTGTGGTTGCCTTCGCCGTACCATACACCGGACCCCGCCTGTGCGTCGGCTTGACCGATTCTAATGCAGGCGCCGCTCACGACTACTTCTCTGCTCGTCCCTTCTAAGTTGACCTGGACCGCCAGTGGGGCAGCGTCCCCTGCTACCACTCGGTTTAATTTCATTAGGACCCGCAGGCCCTCGGAGATGTGAGATATCTGGGGCGGCGGCTTAAAAATTACAGGTGCATCGTCTGCAGGCTGTTGTTGCGCCCCCCTTCCTGGGGTTGGTGCTCTCGGGTCATCTTCCTCAGTTGATAATATTAATTTTCGCTTTGTTTAAGAAACAACTTTATATTAATTCTGTCTTCTTATATCAATGCTTACCAGCTACATATTCAAATGACACGGAATGAAAGTGACAGTGAAAATGAAAATGAAATAAATGTGAAAATGAAATGAATGTGACAGCGAAAATGAAATTACTGCCGAAGGTGTGTCCTGAAATGAAAATAAGCGCGGGCATCTTCATAGTCGGCATGAACTGCTAGGCATGAATTGAAAATGAAAATGGAAATGGAAATGGAACATGAATGATAGGAAACGGAGCTGAAATGAAAGTAGAATGAGAATGGGAAGCGAGAATATTAATGTGAATGTCAGAACTCCCCCAGAAGAACCAATCCGGCGTTGCGTCCATCCTTGCCATCGCAAACACCTTGACCCGCATTCAGCGGCGGGGCAAACACGGCGGGGAGACCAGGCCAAGGCGGGCAGGCAGTGGCTGCCGCTCGCGTCGGCGCGAGCATCAATAATAGGTGCAGGGATAATGCAACCGAAGCGCGTTTGGTGTGACGATCGTGGGGGAGTTAGCAACAGATACAACAACTGTGGGCTGTTCCTCATGGACGTGAAGGGTGTGCCGCATTGGGGGGAAAATGCGCGGACCGGAAGAGCTTGGCGAGACCAAGGCGGGGGCTGATGCGGTCCGAGCCGATGAGGACGCCTGCCCACGAGGTGACCGTGTCGAAGCCGTTGTAGATGTTGATGTACGGGCCCTTGCCCATAACGGCGATCCCGGTTGGGTGCTTCGAGGTAGCTGCAGCGCATCCATGATGCCAGTCAGTTACTGGGGAGTAAATGAAGATAAGGTTGGGAAGGGACACTTAACTGGTCGATGCCAATGATGCCAGCGTGGGCTGGCTGAAGATAATCAATCAGTTCAAACTTGAAGCAAGGGATGTCGAAAGAGTGTTGAAGGTAGGTAGGCAGGTAGGCAGGCAGGATGATACGGCCGGTCTGTTCCAAATGAATGAGGACAACGCACCGTCATTAAAGATCCCAAACATCGGCACGAGGTCCGCATACTCGGGCTGCGACGATGTACTCGGTGGTGACGCGGATGTAGTCGAGCATGCGCTGCGCATTCACGATGGCCATGGGCCTGTTGAGGGAGTTATTCTTCCCGCCCTTGCCCAAATGGTTGTAGCCTGGAGAAAAAAGAGCAGTATAAGCACAGTTGAAATAAAGGGGTGTCAGCACGCAGGGAAGGGTTAGCACGCAAAGAAGGCGGGAGTGCGGGTAGGAATGTTCTGGAAAACAGTGGACTTGTAAACAGTCCTGTGGGTGCCACGACCGCTGGCAGAAGTTGCGGAGCTGTGGAACGGTGAAAGTGGCACTGTGCGACGAGAAAATGGATACCAATGAGTAGAGCGTAGCTTTATGGGGGGGGGGATGCCAGAACTCCAGTGGCACTTGCAATTATGACGTGAGTAGATCACAATGATTTGTGCAGACGGTGGTGTGGTGGTGGAAGAAGAAAGCGCGTCGATTGTCCCATCACTGGCATCAATTGCATAGCCATCAATCTCTTTGGCAAAACAATGATGGCCATCGATGCCAAACACCGCCTCTCTCTCTTTCACCCTAACGACCATCTCTCCACCAGCTGCTCCACTCAAGAAGCCTCCCATATAAAATGCCCCTTGACTGCGTGTCAGGAGACCTGCAGGAGACTTCTCGGAGTCTTAAACTTCAAGTTGATGGCCACTTCGCGTGGTCTTTGTTCTTTTCAGTGGCGCCATTTTGTTGAGATAAGTTCCTTTTTTTTTGACCTACAGTACGCTTACACCGTATGTATAGATGCGGCAGCTGCGCTTAGTGCCGCCGCATTTTTTCATGGCTTTTTAGTGTCACCGGTACGTCTTTGGCATCTACATATCATGTTTTTACTCACAGCTACTTCCTGCATATTCCTGACATGTTCGCCACGCGCGGCGGCGGCGCGGGACAAAACTCGTCAAGTCTGGAGTTCCTGCGCTCCCCCAGACATCTCTCGAGCGCTGCAGCGCCGAGCACCGCGTCCCAAGTGCTCACGGTATGCTGTTTTCATTCGCCTTTTGTTCTCTGTACTTGAAACATCTTCCAGACCTTCTGTGACGACTTTGCGGCGCCGTGGCAAGCCTTATAGTTTATTTCTCCAGCTAGCTTGACTCCCCCGACGCCTGCACGACGAGCGGCGCCCTCGCGCGATGCTGTATTCATATTTTGGGGGTCCCGCACACTTCTTTTGCACATCGCCGCGCACCCGCGGCACGTAGCGCCGCCGTGGACTCTGATTCGACTCTTGGGCGTCTCGCAAGCGACGTCGTATTCCCCCGAGTAAGTCTTACACTGTCCCCTTTGTTGAGATCAACCCAGAATTAATCGAAAATGATAGAAGAATTAATTTCCTGGTCTTCGTATTCATTCCAGGTACAGTTTTAGTCCAGATTAATTCTGCTGAAAGACAAAATTAATTCTACTTGTTCAGGAAGCACTCTCAGCGACCTTCTATCCATGTTCATTCCGCCATCCAAGTTCAAGAGAAAATTAATCTCCATTCATTCAATGCAAAATTGATTCTACCTTGGGTAAGTTTCATTCTACTCGCTCTCATTCATTCTCACTGACTATCTATTCCATTTCATTCTCTGTGGAATTAATATTGGCTTGGTAGTTTATGCTGTAGTACATGTCTTTGAGATAGAAAGAAAATTAATATAAAGTTGTTTGAAAAACAAAGACAGAATTAATTCTATCTACTGATATCACTGCTCGGGTCCCATTTGGGGAGCAGTTCACCTAAGCGCCCGCGCACCGCGATAGCGCATGCATGAGGGTCTCTACACCCCATGTCTTTATCATCCGCACAGTCCGTGCATTCACACCACGCGTTCGGGGAGTGCTCCTCGGAGTACAGTTTATCCATTACTTTAATCCCGGACCTAATAGTGTGGACATCGTGCACTCTACGGAGGCACTTACTCTGCGGCTTATTGTTTAGCTGCCTGACATCCGTGTTCTCCCCGAAGTGATGCCACAGTGGGAGGTCTTCCCGGATTTCGCGCGAGGGGGTGTGCGTCTCAAAGGAGGTGCCATACTTTCTTTCCGTTGCGAACATCTTCTTCAAATGTTTCGGTAGGCTGCTGAGGTTCGGGTGCCACCTCTGGGTGAACATATTTATATGTGATCCTTCTTGGACCGTGGACTTTACTGCGCATTTGGTCACTCGCCTGTCTGCAACCTTCGCCCATGTCGCTCGCTTTTCGGGGTCCAGTTCCCCATATGACTTGAGTCTCATCAGTTCAAGTGCTTCGTTCCGTGCAGTCAGGTCGAAGAGGTTCTTTCCTCCTTCCAGTACTGGTGCCTGCATTGTCTCCTTTTGCACAGCAGATGATTTAGAGTCCCAAAGGAACTCCCGCTGGCGCTTGATAAGTTGTTTCTCAATTGCCTTTGGCATACCGTTCACCTGTGTGAGGTACTGTGTCATAGATCCAATTGTGATCTGTATTATATGGCGTCGTGCCTCGAGGGTGGGGTGCCCTCTACCCCATCGCTCTAGGCTGGTGTCTATCTTCTCTATTGTTGGAGTCCAGATCCCGCAGTCGCTGACCTCGTTGCCTATTCTAGCACCTAGAATGCGCACGGATTCACCATCCTGGGCAATGTGTACCATTGCAGGTATTTGGGCATCATTTGTGTTCAGCCTCCGGGTGTTCACAACTTCGTCCCTGTGTTCTGGGGAGCCAATGGGTATGACTTCTGTCTTATTGACATTAAATTTAGCACTCGACGCTTTGCACCAGTCCTCCAGGACTCCTTCCAGTTCTTCAAAGCTGTCTGTTTTGGACATGTAAACTGTCGTGTCATCGGCGAAAAGTGTCGTTATGATGGGGTCTTGTACCTCTGCCATTTTGTATCCCTTTAGCGAGGAGTTTCTGAGCATTGCTGCCAGCGGTTCGATGGCGAGATTAAACAGAAGGCATGAATGAGGTATGGTACTACCTTCGTTAATTTGGCGTTTAGGGCTTTCGTAAAGATTTTGTAGTCCGTGTTCAGGACAGTGATCGGGCGGTAGTTTGCTATATCATCGGGATTATTCTTCTTAAAGATAGGGCACATCCACCCTTTAGCAAAGTCTGTTCCTCTCGTTATCCCGTGGCGCTCGATATCGTTATACACTCTTGTCATGACTTTTACTACATCAAATCTCTTTCCGGCATCTGAGCTCTGATCAGCGGCTGCATGTCTGGTTCTTTCTGTGTAAATCGCGTTTAAACGGGTCCATAGCTCTGTCTGAATTCCGTCGACGCCGGGAGCTCTCCCTTTGGCCGAGTCTTTCATGGACTGCAGGATATCTCCTTCTGTGAGTTCTTTGGTGAGTTCTTCGAGGCCTTCGGCATGGTTGGGCGGGCCCGTTCGGCGTAATACCTCCTCTCAGATCGCTGTGTGCTTCTCCTCCAGGTCATCTTCTGTGGGATCCCTTTGGAGTTCACTATGATAGTTCCTCGCAACCTCGGCCATTTCATTGGACCTCCTCGCGGTTTGGTGAGGGGTTATATCGGTGCGTATCAGCCTCGAAAGGGTGTCTCGGCCTTTCCTCTCCTTGTTGACCTGCACATTGAACTTTGTTATGCGGTCGAGCTCATTCCTATACCTTATCTTGGTGTCCAGGCGTTGATGCGCTCTTTGCCGTGTTATAAAGACGTCAATATCCTTCTGGAGTTCTGCGGCTTTCTTGGCTTTCGCCTTCTCTGCCTCGGCAGCCCCCTCGGCAGCTAATTCCACCGGGATTGGTTCGGCTAGGACTTCTGTTCTCTTTGCCTGGAGTTTCCTTTTCTTCTGTTCTGTAGCACCTATGCATTCTTTGGCTCGCTTCCGAGCGAAGGCCAGAATGTTGTCTTTAAACTTTTTAAAGCGGACTTGAATGTCATAAACGTTCTTATCGTCAGATGCCTGCTCAAGTTTAACTCCCTCATTTATGACATGGTCAATGAACATTTTGTCATGCAGCAAAAAGGGGTTCATCACGTAGCGTCCCTTCCCGATAAAAGGGGTCCCCAGTAGCCGGATAACGACAGAGACCGCTCTGGTCAGTGAGTGTACCGAGGTCGCTTATCTTCCAGCTCCTGCAGTTTTTGAACAGCTCAGGTGAGACATATATTCTGTCTAGGCGTGAGGATGACTCGCCATTTGTGTGTGTATAGGTGTAGGCCTTCGTTTCAGGGTAGGCGGCCCATTCCGCCACCATTTATCATTTCACTGGGAAACAGTGTGTATCGGTGATTCCCACTGTTTCCACAATGGTTCACACCGATCCACAGAGGTTACAGATTAATAAACTAGTATTCCCAGAAGTGATTTCAGCCACCAACTTGTATTCCATACAATGCAGGTTTAGTCCCTCTACTTGGCCACAAAACATATTTAATATTTAATTGGAGCCCGTTGATTACCAGTGGGTATCATTGGAATGTGTCAAATCCAAACTTAGCTGCTGTGAATCATAAAACCGGTATTATGTAGCAAAAGTCAGCAGTTAGCACTGAGAGCCAATGGAAAGAGCGGAGATATCCGGTGTCAAACAGCATCTGCCACTATCTAATCTCCTTGATCAATGGTACATAACATGCAACAGTGGCCACCAGTAAACTTTCCAGTCCGGGATTTGTAACTCGGCGGCAGGATGGGACGCCAAGCAGAGGAAGAAGATGCTATCGGGACGAGGTCAAGCGGTGCCTTTTTCTTTTTTCCTTTTTCTCCTCTTTTCGCACTATTTCGCCGCGCGCCGACTTGTTCTTTACTACGGGCAGGACGGCCGCGGCGAAGACGGTCCGCGCATTGATATCAATTGGTCGGCGCGCGCGCCTCCCGTTCCTGTGTGGGCACCCGATGTGCTGTCGTCGGCGTCGGCGTTGTCGGTGCGTCATTGATTATTATTATTTTCATTCATCTTCTTTTTCTTTTTCTGTTTTTTTTTTCTTCTTCTTCTTCCGGTGAAAACGATTCGCGCATTGATCTCAATTTGTCTGCTGGCGTGCTTCCTGTTCCTGTTCCTGTGTGGGCGATCGATGGGCTGTCGTCGTGGTAGGCGCCGTCGGTGCGTTATTAATGTTTTTTTTTCAATCCTTTATTTTCTTTCTTCTTCCTTTTCTGTTTTTTTCTCTCTTCTTCTCTCCGGGGGCGTCATGGGGTGTAATACCCGTGGATGTCGCGTCGGCACTGCGTGTGTGTGTGGGGGGGGGATGTTCCGCCTTTGTAGGTTTGGGTACAAAAGACGGAATAGATGCGCGCCGGGCGTTCACGCCTGCTTTTTTTTTGGAGAGGACATTTGGACGCGGGGCGTCGACGCAGCTGTAGATGCGCAGGCTTGTGGTGTCCATTTTCTTCCCCCTTTTCGTGTTCGGTCGGAGCAGCCCCCCTCTTGTGCTGGCGGAATATCCACGCGGCAGCAACACGTTGACGCGCCGGGCATCGGTCGGCACCATATGTCCGTCATTTTTGGCGACGCGGGGTTCGTCGGTGATCTGCGACGGTGTGGGTTGGGATGGGGGTGCACGGGCGCGGTATGGATGGCGATCGCGCTGCACCTCTCGATAGCAAGCGCGTGCATGCCATTGCTACAGAGCCTAGATCCCCGCCATGTATCTGCCCAACTGGAGAAACCCTCACATTTACGAGCTTTGCCTATCATATTCTTGCACCCCGGGGTGCACAATAACGTACGAAATACTTGAGTTTTTTCCCAAAACGTGCGCTGCCGCGCCTCCGCTTGTATCTACCAATATTGCGAGTGCACTTCAGAAGCCTTTCGGACAGGAAATTGTATTGATCTGGTTCACTTATATATCCCATGAACCCGGCACACCGGACAGGGGTGGTCAGCTTCTGGCGCAGAAATTGTTATTTATTTATTTATTGTGCCAGTCTGCTGGGATATAATTGCTGTTTAAACAGGCGTTTAACTTAACCCCGTTTAATGCACACGGTGCATGGGACCGCGTTTAAACAGCGTTTAAACTGACAATAAATAAATAAATAAGTCACAACCTCCCCGTCCGCCAACACCATCATGTTATGCTATGACCATTAGATCCCTCAGAGACGTTCCTTTCGATTCTCTACTCCAATTTCGTCCTCCATCGTCTTGGCGAGCTGCCAGGAACATTTTTGTATAAATAGCAACGGCTGCGATCTGGAAAAATTATGGCGGTGCGCCATTAATTAAATGCGACAACTACTCCGTGACTTATTTATATCCTGGGCCTGCTACGGGAAATCTGCACGGTGCATGATGCGCAAGAATCTTTTCTTTGACTTATGCTTTCGAGCTCTAAGTGCCAAACTTAGGGTCCCAACCACTGTGCCATCGGTTCGTTTCTCCTCTCAGGATCGCTAAAGCCGAGGTCCGAGGAGTCGTCCAATCGTGTTTCTTTTTAAAATTGTGAGTCTTCTTCCCCATTGGCAGCTGTAATGTCCCACGGAATAGGCTGGGATGCCGTCGCAATTGCAAGCAGTGCGCTGGCAACGTGCCCCCTGATGTATCTATCAATGCCCTCATTTCCCATCTTTCGGAAGACATCATGGCATGTGAAGCCACGTTATCTGCCCTCGATGTCGGTATTTTTGCCCATTCCAAATTCACTCTCGCCCTGTAGCGCTGAATGCATACCAAAGCGAGGCCAATTTATAGGCGATTACCGTTCCGCCGCCGCCATTCGTGCAGGTGGTTCATCTCTTCAAGCATCACTAAGTGATAGCCGCAACGGCGACTATTTGTGGGTCCATGTTGACAGGGTAGAGGCCGATGACATAAAAAACGGCCGACAGACGCCTCTGGATCTTTCTTCTTCCCACCCTCCGCACACACCCCCCTCTGCAGTATGGAGTCTGCAAATCGTAGTGTTCGCAGTGTATCCTCCAAGTTCAAATCCAAATTCTTGGAGAATAAGGAGGGAATTGATGCCGCGCTGGATGTCCTAAAGATAACCTTCGAGTCTGCTAAGGAAGGCGCTGAGGCTACCGGAGTCCCAGGTCTCGCTGTGGTGTTGTCGTCAGGAGCGAAGATTTGTGACGTGCTGCGTGTAAGTTCACTGGAGGTTAATTGAATATATCTGACCTCTATCTACTTCCCAGAAAATGCGACAAAACAAGGAAGACATCGAAGCACTATCCAATCGGATAGAGAGACTGTGTGGAGTTCTCACCGGCATACCAAAGGAGTTGCTATCGGAATCATCAGCCCTCAGGCAACGACTCGAGCGGTTGTCCAAGTGCGTGGATCATGCGTAACCCACAGAAACCCGATTGATCAGTATCACAGGTCCCTTGAGACCACTGGAGAGGAGGTGGTACAACGAGGCAAAGCCAGTGGCTTCAAGCGGGCAGTAAAGTATGAAGTGGATGTTCAGTGGATCAAAGGCAAAATTCAGGAAATATCCTGGGCCATTGAAAGCTTTCTGGTGTGTTATGATTCCGACTAAACCAGCAAAATTCATTGCTCAACATGATCCTCTCAGACGGATACCACGATGCATATTGAATTCATGCTCAATGTAAGACCGTTACCGCATCACTTTCGATTTGCGGACATAATAAAGTAACAATTGTTGCTGTTCAAAGGAAAATGCACGGTTTGTCGAGACAGAGTTCACAGTAGTTAAAGCAAAACTTGACGAGACTCGTGGTGCCATCAAGGCGTGTTTCTCTTCAGGTTGCGCGCTTCATCATTAATATTTTTCTGCAGGATTTTGCGCAGCAGCAAGGAGTCCATAGTGAGTGGTTTTGCTTCTGCGAGTGGACTGTGAGGGTTGACACGCACTAGCTGGCCGTCCACCTCACGCTTTACGTGCGGCTTTCGACCACATGATTCACCAGGGCCGACTCGTTGAGTGCGCAGCGGGCACAAGGGCCGCTGTACTGGGAGAGATAAAGGCCTGGGTTGACACGCACACCACATCCACAATGGCTGCCCCACCACCCAACAGACAAAGCCCCACCCCAGCTTCTCGCATATTGTGGATTAAGGGTGAAGCAGGAACTGGAAAAAGCACCATTGCATACACCGTCGCCAGACACTGTCGGCAGGCGAATGTGCTTGGAGCCTCTTTCTTCTGCACACGAGAAGATGGCACCTGCAGCGAGCTTGGCCTCGTATTTCCAACCATGTCCTATCAGCTCAGCCTCTTCCACCCACCTTTTGGTGAAGTTGTCACTCAGGTGTTGAACAGCAATCCAGGGGCTGCATACACCAGACCTCTATTTCAACTTGAGGACCTAATCGTGAAGCCTCTTCAATCCGAATCAGTCCGCAATTCATTCCCCCCCTGTGTGGTTATCTTGGATGCACTGGATGAATGCAAAGACACTGGATCCAGATCCACCATTCTCTCTGCACTAGCTGGCCATATTCATAATCTTGCTCCTATCAGCTTCATCATCACCAGTCGTCCCGAGCATTCAATTGAACTCGGCTTCAACATACTGGACCTGGTCCCTTGTACCCACCGCTTACATTTACGAGCTGCAGTAGCAGAAACAGTGCTGCTTGAGGACATCAAGCATTACCTCAAGTTTGAACTGGCAGAGATCAAGATATACTTCCGGATTGTCAACTTATGGCCACCGGAAATGGATGTTCAAATATTGGCCCAACTTTCCTCCGGCCTATTCATATTTGCTGCCACCTCGGTGAAATTCATTGGTGATAAAGTACATTGGAATCCAGTGAAACAACTTCAACGGCTCATTGACCAAACTGCTCCATCTCTCGAGGAATCATCGCCTCTTCACCAACTTGACATGTTGTATAGCCAGATATTGAATCTTGCATTTCCACAGCTCTCCATTGAAGCTCTCCGCTACCTCAAGATGGTGGTGGGCTCAATTGTCATGGTCAAGAAGCCACTCTCTCCAGCTGAACTTGAGAAGCTTCTCAGATTACCTGATGGCCGACTCAGGCAGATATTGCTGCACTTGCACTCTTTAATTGTGGTTCCGGAAAATGACACCGATGTCATTCGTCTCCTACATCCTTCCTTCTTCGATTTTATCACCTCGGACACTCGCTGCTTGCATAAGCAGTTCCTGGTAAAGCCAGCAGAGCAGCATATACTTCTTGCAATGTGCTGCCTTCAGGCTATGAAGAGCCTTTCTCGAGATATCTGCCAAATCCGTAATCCTTCACTTCTCAACACGGAGATTGATGATCTGTCGGCACGTATTGATACACACATACCGCAGTACCTTCAGTATGCTTGTCGCTACTGGGAGCAGCATATTTCGCAAGGAAAGAGCATTGTTTCAGATGCTCTTCTGGAGCTATTGGATCAATTCTGCTTAAATGATCTCCTCCATTGGATAGAAGTTTGTAGTTTGTTAGGAGAGCTTAGGCAAGCACTTATATCCATTACTGCCATGGTCTCTCTGTATCAGGAATTCACGGTATGTCTCTTCGGATTTGAATTCAAACGGTATTCATATTACATGTAGGCAGCCAAGAGACCAACAGCAACCCCAATTACCTTTGGCCTTTTATGTGACTGTGAACGATTCATACACCACTTCTTTCCAGTTATTGGCGACTCTGCTCTCCATGTCTATCATTCTGCGCTGTGGTTGACCCCACGCAACACATTAATTTGGGAGCATTACGGCAAAGAAATGCCATTGCCTTTCAAGATTTACAATGCCGTTGAATCAATGTGGACAAGGTGCATTATGATCATGGAGGCTTCGGACCAAGTGGCCGCTGCACTATTTTCTCCAAATGGTGCATTCATTATTTCGGGGTCACACAGGGATATGAGACTTCACTTGTGGGATGTGATTGGTGGTCTGTGCCTCAAAACTCTTGAAATGCCACTCCCTTCACATCCTAAAATGGGCTACCTTTCTGGTACCTCAATGGCTTTCTCCCCAGACAGTACTCAAGTTCTGTTTTCATCACGTGGACAGACATATAGCTGGGATTTCACCACTGGGGAGTGTCAAATAGCCTTTAGTGAGCCTCAAAGTGCTGTTACAACCATTGCTTTCTCTCCAGATGGCACAAGTGTCATTTGTGGGTATGCAGATAACAGGCTGTGCAAATGGGATGCAAAAACTGGCGGCCATCTTTGCACATTTGATGGTCATGCACGTGAGGTCACATCAGTTGTCTTCTCCCAGGATGGCAGTTATATTGTGTCTGGGTCATCCGACAACACAGTTCGATTGTGGGATTCAAGGAATCCGGTGACTCTGAAAACCTTCAGGGGCCATACAGGGTCGGTTGTGTCTGTTGCACTACGTGCTGATGGGGCACAGCTTGCATCTACATCTGACAAGACTGTGAAACTGTGGAATACAGGAACTGGTTCCCTTGTCTGTACCCTCAAGGGACATTCACAATTTGTTACCAGTGTTGAATTCTCGCCGAATGGGCAATTCCTGGTATCAGCCTCCGATGACAACACAATTAGAACCTGGGATACCCAGAGTGGTGCCCTTATACTTCTTCTGGAGGGGCATACAGCCCGTGTTACATCAGTCTCGTTCAATCTGGACGGAACACATATATTGTCTTCTTCCTCAGACCGCAGTGTCCGTTTGTGGGATGTTGTCGGTCCTGAGAATCGAAGTGACATTTCCAGACACATTAATTCTCTTAGTATCATTCAATTTTCCTCTAACGGGAAATATATCATGTCTATGGATCGCCGAAACAGGAAAGATACAAGTGTGCGTGTGTGGGATGCAAAGACCGGTTCATGCATCTCATTAATGGCAATGCTTAAATCACCTTTCCATGCACTTATATCACCAGACGGAACTGTGGTGGCCTCTATTTCTGAGAAACTAGCTGGTGTACAGCTCAATGATGCAACCAGTGGTAGACTTCTTACCATTCTCCAGGGTGGTCATTCTTTTTGTCATTGCATTGCATTCTCCATGGATGGACAGTCACTTGTGGCTGGCATAACAGATGGACGTATTCTGCTGTGGGATATAGATACCGGCAACCACCGCACATTCAAGGCTCCTGAAGGGATGTCCTTGGCCTACGACATTGCATTCTCAGAGGATGGAACTCGCATCATGACAGCTGTGCGGGGGCATAAGGTCAACACAAGGACAATTAATACGTGGGATGTCAGCAGTGGGAATCTGCTTGAAACCAAACTCACTGAACCTGGAATGGTATTATCCACCAACGGTAGCTTGGTCCCAGTCATTGGCAAGCCCTACGTGATGACGGAGGGCTGGATATATTCAACGGCTCAGAATCGGCGTATCTGTTGGATTCCAGTTGACTGCAGGCCATCTTATGGAAAAACTCTGGATGTATTCAATGACCAGGTCGCGATCGGAACAGACGATGGAAAGGTTATATTGTTCGACTTCACAGACATTGACTCATACTACAAGAGTCTGGAGTGATTTTTCAAGTTTGTGGAAAGAGGATAGGTACACACTTATTTATTTAAATGGAATTTTGCCTGCGACTCCTGTCATTAGAGCCAAATTTTGCTGATATGTAGTTGAAATCTTCACTCCGTTACTTTCAGCATGGACGGTAAACATTGTGGGATTGTTCTCCAAAGCGAATAATATGGAATTTTGTATGCCGGTACCTGGCTATAGTTGGGGAAGCATTTCTGGTCGCCATTTTATCATTTACATAGGATCAATATATTGGTCAAATAATACTTGATTTCATCCGTGTGGAGGACATTTGGACTTTGATGTTTGCAATTGTCCAATTGGACTCGATCCTGACCTGAATACGAAAGTCATCTTGCAGAGGTTGCTGCCCCGCACCAATATCTAGTTAAAACAGTATGTATGACAGATCTTGCAGTCAAAGTGAAAGCTATATATCTTTCGAAAAAAATCCAGCCCCTAAACAGGATGCCCTTGGTGGAGAATTGAACACACACCTTCTGGCGCAAAATTTCACCCTTATTGACAACAGACAACTGCCATGGTCCACGAGGGCTTACTGATAGGGTTCATTGGTTTGGGTATATGTTCGTTGTTTCATTGTGTACACAGAGGTGCGGTGAATTTACACATGTATAGAGTATTTCCAAGAGAAATTAATTTGCGGAGATGATGAGTTCCAGGAAAAGATAGAATTTAATAATTTGGTTCACGAAGAAAGAAGTTGGGCCTATTGTACAATGCCCTCAGAGGGAATCGAACCCTCGTCTTCTGGCCGCAGCGCGTAGTGTGGATGATTTGAATGAGACGACCGCCATGGTCCACGAGGTACATTTGCGGGCTTGGGTATGTATGTGTGCATTGTTTTGAGAGCGCACAGTGAGTTTCACGATGTCGACCATACATTTACAGAGAAATGAGCTGGGGGAGCTTTCTGCGGATAAATTGTATTTGAAAATGTAGACGTCACAGATCATCCACAAATACTGACGTCACTTCGTCAAAAAAAAAAAAAGTGCGTTTGCAATTTTGTTATGCAGAGGGAATCGAACCCACGTCTTTTGGCGGTAATAACAATACAAACAGCTAATTGAACCAGACGACCACCATGGTCTACAAGAGCTTATTTGTATACTTGTGAGCTTGGCCATGTGTGCTGCATTCAAGGGTTGCACAGAGCGCAGGTGCGGGGAATCTTCAACCCGAACCATACATTTACATTGAAGAAAAAATCAACTTGCAAAGGCGCTCAGCCAGCTCTTCCATTGAATTTCGCCTGAGCTGACAGATTTTGAACTAATCTTGAATGTGCTGAAGGGAAAAAAAATCTTCTTCGCACTCTGCTTCATGCCCTCGGAGGGAATCAAACCCTCGCTTTCTGGCCATCCTCCGCGGGTTATTGGTTTCCAATTTGAACCAGACGACCATCATGGTCCACGAGGGCTTATTTGTATCGTTGTGAGCGTGGTTATATGTGCTCGGTTGCACGGCATAGCCGCGGTAACCTTGAAGTATCCTCGCCTCGCTATTGTATTTACAATGAGTGAAATCAGCTTTGCGGAGCCTCGCGTTGAATAAAATCTAACTAAAATAGATCGAAGTCAACAGATCGTGAGCTAATCTTGAACTTACTGAAGGAAAAAAACTTCTTTACGTGGCTAGCCTGATTGATGCCCTCGGGGGGAATCGAGCCCTCACATTCTGATCATGCACTTCCTTGAAGATGAATCGATTCCAGACGACCCCCATGGTCCACGAGCGCTTGGATGTATATCTGTGAGCTTTGTTATGTATGGATTGTTTGACAGTGCAGAATTTCCAGCCCTACGTTGTATTTATAAATTGTGAAATCAACCACCGGAGGCCGCTGCCTTGTAATAAATTCAAACTCAACAACAAATGTGAGAATCTTAGAGTGGCTATGGACCGATTGAAAAAAAAAAAACCAGATCCGAGTCTTCCCTACTGGCCGTGATGGGGCACCGGGTCAGATGGGGTACCGGGTCAAACCGATATCCTGCCAGAATTAGGTAGCTCTGGGCCCAAAGTTAGTAGTACATTATCTTCGTTAGCATATGGCAATATCAGGATATGTTTTGCAGAAGTATCCGACAAAATTTAGGTGAGCACGACGATGATTTTGTCGATGACTTGGTGCATATTGCCATTTTAGGTCATATTCTGAATCTGATCTCCTCCGTTGCTCGCTGTCCGTTAGCAGGTTACCCTCAAAGCTTTTTTTGAGGCTGTACAAGTATATAATGAACATTCCCAGGAAATAAGCTTGCGCATATAGGGCCTACTGAATTCGCAGCATCATGATTTGTCAATGCCAGCAATTTATGAGCTTGCTGCCGTTTAGGCAGACCAATCTGGGCACCAAAAGACAACTGAGGTCGTAATAACTTGCTGGAATCTAATACAAGGGTTACATGAATACTTATAAAAAAGGATGGGCCAAAGGGAGACCTATCGCGGGGTGCACCGACGCGACGAGAAGCAAGTAGGGTCACATCAATAATTACTCTCTAGAATTCTAAGTGGCAGCTTAACAAACAGTCAGTGAGCATAAAAAAATTGAGGTGAATGCCCCGGGTCGTGACAAAAATAATCAGAGCAGTGGCTATTGGCATGATTATGCAAGACGCGACACAAGTGTTCAGACGCGTCGAAATGGGAGGCATTACATAAGTGAATCACACGTCAAAACTGCTGATCGACCAATCGGATGATCCCCATATTTCACGGTTTGGGCAGGAATTTATTCATTACCCAGTGAGTCTCTCATAACATATTTAACTGCTCCTTTAGTACTCATTTATGCAGGACTTGTCCAATTCAGATTTGTACCCAGAGGATCTTATTAGATGGTATTCATCAAAACATTTCAGTTGACCCGGTACCCTGTCATGCCCAGTATTCCTTCGGAGGAAATAGAACCCACGGCTTCCGGCGACTAACGACAAAGAGGTACGGCGCATTTGAACCAGACGACCACCATGGTCTACGAGGGCTTATTGGTAGACTTGTAGACTTCGGTATATGTGGTTTTTTTTCAGGGGCGTACCCACCAAACATTATATTTACGCCGCAATCTTTTCTGCCGACAGAGAGTTGGGCTCACTCGCGATCGGCAAATTGAGGAGTAAGTATTCTATGATTCCGACCGCGATGGTGAGCACTTGTTTTCGTGCAGAGAAGTCTCTGAAACAAGTGCTCGCTACGTAGTTCAGAAAAAAATACATGACGCTGAGCTATGTCTTCGGAGGGAATCGAACCCTCGCACTCTGGCAGTTTGCAACCCGTTTTTCCAATTGAACTAGCACTATGAAGGCAATACAGTATGATTTTCAATAGGCTTTAGGTTGAAAAACAACATTCAACCTATCTTTGACTGGTGTTAGGTTGATTTGTTTCAACCTATTTTTTTGGATGCTTTGTATCCTACTAATATCATCCTATCTAAGTATGGTGAGAAGCCGACTGGCGTTCCGGAACTGATCAACCTATGCCAAATTTCAACCTGTGATAGGTTCATCCGTAGAACTCCACATAATTATCTTTAGCTGCCGGAATTTCTGTACAATACTCAAATGTAGCCATCCTATGAAGCGCCGCCCCCGACGGCGACCCTTAAGTAACTTGCCGGTGGGCAAAGAGGCGAAGTCTTTTTCAAACTCCGCTTGTCCGATCATCGGACAATCAGATCGCGTGACTTTGTCAGATGGTTGACCTGCGCCTCTTGCCCTTCCCCACCACATTGCTGCCACTCCCCCGTCGTTTGCCTCGCTCGAAGTGCTCAAGAACGTCCTCAAGAAGCATCAAAGTTTGCCTCAAGCCTGCCTCGAGCATACTGCCTCTGTTAATCAAGTCTTTGTCACACTGGCACCTTCAAGCTCTGAAGGCACCAATACCTCAAGCAGCGCACTTTGGCGGCAAGCTCTGTCCTCGGGCCCCTTGAACTTCCTTGCTCCCACTCAGACTGTATTCTTGCCTTCATTTTCCCTGGAGTATTCCCACACGCTCGAGCCTGCTCTTGTATTCCCGATCCATGCGCGCTACTTACCCTATGGGGCTTATAGCAGGTGTCCATCGCCTCCCTACATTGTAAGTTTACACTTCACCTCTGCTTTCTGTCCACTGACTGTCCTACAGTAGAATCACCATTGCCCACCGCTTCCTTTTCAGTCAGCCTCGGAGCTACCGAAAGGTTCTGTTGTGCCGATTTTCTGGTTACCCATTTACTGACCATCCTGCAGCGCGTGAGATCTGCGCCGCAGCGTGCAGAACCAACCAAGTCATTGATCTAGCGCCGACGCGGGGGCCTGTTACATCAGGAGGAGGAATGGCGGCGTAGCAGGGTCGTCCTTATTTGTACCCTATATATACGTGAATATAATCGCATTTGGCATTAATAACAACCTAGCGCTGGATGGGAAATGCACTGCAATGCAGGTTAATGAGTTTATTCTAGAGTAGGTTGAACATCAGCGGAATCCCTGACCGCGAGGATAGGTTAAAAATGACGGTTTTTGGTTAGTTATCATCCTATACCGGTCAACCTATGACCGATTGTATTCTAACCTAGCTTCGCTGATTTTCATCCTAAACTGGGTTGTATTATATCCTACTACTGGTTGAAATATAGGTTGATAATCATGCTGTGCGGCCGCCCCAGAGTAGCTAGACGACCACCATGGTCCACGAAGTATTAGATGTACTTTTGTAGGCTTTCTTATGTGAGTTATTTCACAATGCTACCGTGGTGGATTTCGACCTGGATATTATTTCCTGCGAGAGAAGTCAATCAGCTTGGGGATGCTAGTGTTCCGATGAATTCCAACTGTATGTATGTATAACATGGAATGCGGCAGCAATTCTGACTTGCTCACCAGAAAAAAACAAAACATGGTGTTGTTCTGCTTCCACCATATACCCTCGGAGAGAATCGAACCCTCGCCTTCTGGTGGTACAGAAGTTTGCTTCTTTGACTTGAACCAGATGGCTACCATGGTCTACGGGGCCTTTTTATTGGTATCATTTATGACCTGGGATATGTGGGTTGTTTCTATTGCGGGCACAGCGGAGCGGAGGCGAATGGACATCGCCACACATGTGCTATTCTGGAAATAATCATCACCCGTGCGGGCTGTGGAGATTATCGCAGGTGAGAGCGAAGGAAATATTAAAGCAGGCGGTTGGGTGGTCGCACTATCCTTTCCGCAGTTGCGTGCTCTGGCGGCTATCGGCGGGGAGCGGCTGTGCATACGCGCGCTGGGTATGTACCATGGTTCTGGTCGTCGATGTGAGGAGGTGAGATCAGTATTTTTGGGAGTTCTGGTGGGCTAATTAGGCTGAACGTGCGTTGGACTTGTGAATTATGGCAGCCGGATTGCCAGCGGATCAAAAGAAGGGGGGAAAATCCTTGTGAGGATAGCGGTACTGACGGATTCTAAGACCCAATCAAGAGATAGACCGAGATCAAGAATAAAATTGCGCGCGACGTCGGAGAGTCTTGACACGTTCTTTTTCACAGCCCCCGAGCCACGGATTATTTGAGCTTTTGCTTGAACTGCAAGGAACGCTTCATCGAAGTCGGTCCCGGATCAATTCCGCATGTACGTCACCTCCGCAATACCGGAGCTCAGGCCCGGTGGCCCTTGACTCTGCCCACCACCATCCACTGACTCTCGACACTTGACTATGGACGATTATTGTTACACCAGGCTTGCATCCGGTTGCACGTTATTCTTCCTTCTTACTTCTATTACTTGGCTACTTCTACAAGACTGTCGGATATTGATCGGATATCTAATCTATTCTATTCGACACAGCGCAACGCACACAAGAACGCGAAGGGAACGGGCCCAGGAGGAGCAGGGAAGAGAATACGGCGCGTCTGCGTGCGCCGGAGGCTCCGAGGTGCGTTATTTTTTGGGGGCTTACTTGTTTATTCCTCTTTTCATCCGCTTTATTCTGTCTTCTGTGACTTCGCTCCTTTATTCCTCCACACATTCCCCACCTTCTTCCTCCCTCCCTCCCTAATCCTCCCCTTACTCGCCTTCTTAATTCTTTCATTCCTTCCATGCCACCACTTCATTCTATGCACCCCACCCCCCACGTCCCTCATTACTTCGTCCCATTAATCCTTCACCTTCCTTCGCCTCTCCTTATCGCTCGTTCATCTCCCTTTTTAATCCTTTCACGATCGTGAAGGCGTTTATCCGCGCCAGGACGACGCCGTTTATCAGCACGGCTATCCCGGTGTCTCCCCGCCGCAGGGTAAGTACGCATCCCCTTATCACGGTGGGATCGTCGACAGAACGTCGGTGGTGACACAACGCGAGGGCTCCTCCCCCGTGCGGCGGCCTACAACGACGACGACGCGAGCCTCACCCCGCGGACCCTTTCTTTCTTTTCTTTTCCCTTTTTTGTCCTCTTTTTCATTTTCATTCTCTTTGATGTGATATTCGCCGCGCGCCGATCTGTCCTCTATCATCCTTTACTCCTCTCACCGCCTCCGTCTCGTTCCTTCCCTTCTCTCCTCCGCTCGCTCTCCTCCTCCCAGCCTGCTTCGGCACCCGCCCCGAATCACACACCACGTCGGGCCCAGCCCAGGTTCGACAGCACGGATCGAGAAGGGCGATGCACAGGCGATGTCGATGCGCGGTCCCCGCGCGGCTCGCGAGCGTGCGTTGGGTGCTGCCCAAGAACGATGGGGAGGAGGACCTAGAAGCGTGCCGTTACTTCGTCTTTGTCCTTTTTTGCTTTTTGCGCGTGGCGGTTCATGTTATTTTATTTCTTGTGGGGAGGCATGGTCAATTTTTTTCATTCATTGTGGGGCAGGCGAGGGGAAGTGTTTCCTTTTATTGCGCGGCAGCAGTTTGTTTAACAAATATTGTGGGCTTTCCTTTCTTTTGTGGGGCAGTATGACGTTCCCGATGTTGCAAAAATCAAAACCGCGCATGCGAGTTTTTTTTGTTTGGGGGGACAAATTGTAATACTGGTACTGGTAGGCTACTGGGGTCCTATAGAGATATTTACTGCTTCAGTATATCCCTGTGCGAACGTAGAGAGACAAAGAAATGTGTTTGATCATATTTTTAGTGACAGATCAACCGTTGGCCGAGTTTGCCAGAGCTGGCAAACTCAAGGGTCGACACAGTGGCAGTTGCTGGCCCATGTTGCATTGTCACCTCAATCTACTTGCCGTCGGTATCCTCCCCATGCATGTCTTGCTGCCGCGTCCGACGTTGCAAAAATAAAACTGTGTGCGCGCGAACTCTGCGCGAAGTTTTTTTTGTCAACCTCAAATATATCTGCCTATTGGGTGCATAATAGGTTGTGAGTATCTCTAGATACATTTCTGGCTCAAACAGAGGCCTGGATTGCTTCCTGAAGACCATTGCCGAAGAATTGATCGCTTTTTTGATGCGATCAAATTTGAGTTGAAGGGGTCAACTTGCCTCTGAGGCTTAAATGTGGAAGGCAAGTTGACAACCGCGAGTCCTGCAACTTCTCCAATTGCAATGGCATGGAGGCAAATGGAAAATGATGGGAAAAAAATCTCGCAGTTTTCGGGCACACAACTGTGACCTTTTTTCAACATCCGGAATGTGATGCCCGAATATGAATAGTGATTGGTAACTCGTCTTGCTTAACCGTCCACATTTAAGCCTCAGAAGCAAGTTGACCCCTTCAACTCAAATTTGATCGCATCAAAAAAGCGATCAATTCTTCGGCAGGCTTCAGGAAGCAATCCAGGCCTCCATTTGAGCCAGAAATGTATCTAGAGGTACTCACAGCCTATTACGCACCCAATAGGCAGATATATTTGAGGTTGACAAAAAAAAACTTCGCGCAGAGTTCGCGTACACACAGTTTTATTTTTGCAACGTCGGACCCGCGGCAGCAAGACATGCATGGGGATGATACCGACGGCGAGTAGATCGAGGTGACAATGCAACATGGGCCAGCAACTGCCACTGTCACTGCGTTCAGAGGGCCCCTAAAACCATAAAAATATAGAACCTGTGAGACGGGTCTAGATCGGTTGATAACCGGTCTATGTGCGCTTGATTGGCTAGACCTGTCAGGTCTAGACCGGCTCGACCAGGCACATGTTGAGGACCTGTGAGACGGGTCTAGCTCACATAGTGTAGACGCGTCTGCCCGTCTACACTCGTGCTGGTCTCGCTGCTGCGAGAGCCGCTTAACCGGCTAGACCGGGGTTGCCATGCCACCTAGACGCACGTGCGCGCCTAGCTCCGGCTATCAATGCCGAGACGGCTCGACACAAACCAGTTTTAAGGACCCTCTGAACGCAGTGTGTGTCGACCCTTGAGTTTGCCAGCTCTGGCAAACTCGGCTAACGGTTGATCTGTCACTAAAAATATGATCAAACATGTTTCTTTGTCTCTCTACGTTCGCACAGGGGTCTACTGAAGCAGTAGATATCTCTATAGGACCCCAGTAGTCTACCAGTGCCAGTATTACAATTTGTCCCAGAAAAAAAAAAAAAGACTCGCGCACGCGCGGTTTTGATTTTTGCAACATCGGGAACGTCATAGGGCAGGCGCAGTTCCTCCTTTCATTGCGCGGCGGGCACATTTTCTTTTATTCATTGTGGGAGGGAGGATGCGGTTTTCTGCTTTCTTTCATTTCGTTCCTGTGCCGCAAAAATTTGTGCGGCGCGGCATAGGCGCCGGGGCTTGCCCCGCCTTTTTTGGTGTTCGGGGTCGGTGGATGTGCACGCAGTCGCGGGGGTTCCCTCGTCTATTTTTAGTTTTGCGTTTGAACGGGGACGTGATGGGGCACTGGCGCAAACGTGGACCTGGACGCGCGACGGGGTGCGGACTTTCTTCTCCCCTCTTTCGTTTTTGTTTTCGACCGCACATAGACGTCTTGTGCTTACACCGACGGGTCTGCGCATGTGTGGCGTCTCCCGCCGACTCGTTCTTTCCTACCGTGCTCATTGTTTTTTTACTTTCCTACTGAGGACGGGTCCGTGCGTCGTGTCGTCCTATGGGTACCTCCTGTGCAACGGGCTGAGATGTATATGTCCAATAGGAATCCCGTACAATTTACTTTTACGAACCATTGCCCGCGATAGTCTCGTTCCCGATGTTATATGTACATAGGGTCAATGTATGACTGTATTATATGGCTTTCTGCGTCAAATGAACTTAGCATCAGCTCGCAACACTCAAGCTAGTTCGCCGAACCGTACCGTATACCTACCGCCGCAAGGCGGTCTAAGGAGGTCGACAGGTGGGGCTGCATCTATGCATGGGCTCCACAGTACTCTCGAGCCCTGCCAGACGTCATCGCTGCAACGAAGCTTCCCCCTCGAGTGGGTATACAAGCGGTTACGGGTTAAAGCTGTGGGCGCTTTTCGCGCTGCTTTCATGTACTGAATCCTCACAATTGTATGGCTGAAGATAAATTTTGGAGGGGTGGGGTGGGATCGGTAATGTTATAAATGAAGGGTTATGCAGACAATGGAAAGGAATCTTGAGCACAATAATATGGGACACTCAGCACAGGAAAAGTTAAAATGATGGATAAAAGTGCAAGCTTGGCCCACCTGGAACTTTGTTCAATCGCTGCTCATTGTCAACCTGGTTGAATCCTTGTAGCAGTAAACCATTATTTCAATATCAAAATATGGACTCGAACGCACTATTCTGGCTGTACCGACGATTTTTACAAAGTGCTCGGTGCGGGCATCTAGTATGGAATTTATGTAACTTTTCAGACTTCTGCAAAAAAACTCATAACTATACCAATACCTGTGCGCTTCAAGGCCTTTCAGACAGTCAATTGGATTGATATGTTCTACCCATATATGTCATGGGCCCGACGGACGGGCTGATGAGGAAGGAGTAAGGACCTGCTCTATTAGTGTCACTGGGTTTTTGATATGCCACCCACACAAAAGAATCTCCTCTAACTCAATTTATTGATTGAATGGCAGCGGAAGGTAGCAAGCTGGTCCCGAATCTGAGGCACGATAACAGTAGAGACCCAAGTCACCTGTAAGAGTGCCTAAAATCCTAAGAATAAATATCAGTACTACAAACTACATCCGAGTGAGTTGTAAAGAAACATGTTTGTACAAGATTGAATCCTGAGCAGAGAAAAAATAACAGGCAGAGGTTCTGCAGGAACCTAAATGTGAGTCTTTCAGGTTGAAGTGTGAAGAAACTAGGATCACCACTCTAGATTCCCAAGTGGATAAATGGTACCCATCGTTCATGTGGCACTCCGGCATCCCGCATCTTTCGAACAGCAAGCTGCAGTGCTTTTGCAGCCTCAGAGGCTCGAGGCCTTTGCCCACTGCCCAATAAATGGCTGTAGACAGTTTCCGCAACAACTGGCCCATCTTCATCCATCATGGACCACATGGTGGCAATGGCTCCTTGAAATCCTGCAGCAATGAAACCACCACCCAAGTGGAAGGACTCATTGACAAGTGCAGCATCTCCTTTAGCTGTCTGGCATGCAGCAAGGAATACAAATTCGGCATTTGGTAGGGACATCTGGAGAATGGTCTCGAGGTCCAAAGTTCCACCATAGAGCTGGAGGCAGCTTTTTGGAGGCTCTATGATATTCTGTTCTCCATGACAAGCTAAGTGGATCCAGGAACAATCATTCAGTGTCTGCTTGACTGATTCTACAGTGGTGTTTTCGCCAATGAGACTTTGAACTTGGTATCGATCCCCAGTAATGGAGTTAATCTTAGTGATTTCTTCTTCAACTCCAGGGAGTTCTTGGTCTCGTCGAGGACCAGTGTGTGTCACCCCAACCAGGCCAATGCAGGGTGGATCTGTAGAAAGTGTCTTGGTGTTCACTTCTAGGAGGGCTCCCAGTGTGGGTGTATATGATTGTATGAATTGATCGGCAGAGTCAGCAGCATGGAAAGGCAAGCCAGTGAAATCTCCTGTAGGACACCACCACAATCTGCCAGAGGTGATACCATTCTGCAACAAAGTGAATAATGGAGTTGAAAAGATAAGCAGAACTTACCACATTCAAGGCAACATATTGGCTGCACAATACAGGTCCAGACCCGGCTCAGAAAGCCATCCAGGCCCACTTATATCCCTTCTTGGTATCCATAAAGACGGGCCGGTGGTAATTCCCTTGATCTCACATTACGCCCCTTGATCAGATCTCTGAGGAGACTTTTTTGTGCCTTTAAAAGGGCAACTGACACCGATGGCAGTGGAAGATGAAGTGGATCGGACATCGGGTTGAGGAGAATAATTGAGTCACAATGCTCACAATGAGAATTGAGAATGACAATAGGCCCATGCTCAGATACTTGACACAGATCTCTGTATGGTTTGGGGTGAAGAAAGTTCTCGAGGCCTGGCCGATTTCGAATCTGGTTAATCAATGTGTTTCTCTCTGCAGCCACCCTCTGTGGATGCTCAGCATTTCCACTATAGAGGTCTATGGACAGGAGCTTCAACTTGTCTGCATCCTTTTTCGGCAGAAAATCAAGGTTGGTTTTCAACTGCAGCAGTTGTTGGAATGTGGTTCCCAGCCCTTGTTCAAGAAGCTCTATTGCAAGTGGGAGATTCAAACAGTCAATGCAGGCACTAATGGCCTCAGAGGTTGCCTGAGAAACATTGATTCTCATGTTTACATCTTGACAAACAGATACAGAACTGCCAATCCAGAGATCTCGGGTAATAGATGGAAAGCAGCAGAGTAGGCCTTTGGGATATCAGATGGTCTGTGTGCCTTTGCCAAAGAAGCCCAGTCAAAAGCTGAGTGCCATGATGCTACAAGATGTGAGGTGTTACTTTGAAAGGAGATGCTGTAACTGGATAGGGCAGCTTCAAGGTCCTTCACATCACTTGATCTTTTTAAAATATTGGTCTCCCAACGACACGCCCAGAAGTTGAAGACGTTGAGCCAGGTCTGGATGCCCCTTGGGTGTCTGCTCTACAGCTGCCTGAAAATGGTGCAGTGCAGCTACGAGGTCCTTCACATCACCTGATATTCGATATCGGTGTCCAAACACCACCCCGAGATCCTGTAGATGTCCAGCCAGGTCTGGATGCCCCTTGGGTGTCTGCTCCACAGCTGCTTGAAAATTTTGCAGTGCAGCTTCGAGGTCCTTCACATCGCCTGATCTTCGATATTGGTCTCCCAACGACCCTCCCAGATCCTGAAGACGTCCAGCCAGCTCTGGATGCCCTTTGGGTGTCTGCTCCACAGCTGCTTGAAAATTATGCAGTGCAGCTTCGAGGTCCTTCACCTCGCCTGATCTTCGATATCGGTCTCCCAACGACACCCCCAGATCCTGAAGATGTCCAGCCAGGCCTGGGTGCCCCTGGGGTGTCTGCTCCACAGCTGCTTGAAAATTTTGCAGTGCAGCTTCGAGGTCCTTCACCTCACCTGATCTTCGATATCGGTCTCCCAATGACAACCCCAGATACTGAAGACGTCTAGCCAGGCCTGGGTGCCCCTGGGGTGTCTGCTCCACAGCCACTTGAAAATTTTGCAGTGCAGCTTCGAGGTCCTTTACCTCGCCTGATCTTCGATATCGGTCTCCCAACGACACCCACAGATCCTGAAGATGTCCAGCCAGGCCTGGGTGCCCCTGGGGTGTCTGCTCCACAGCTGCTTGAAAATTTTGCAGTGCAGCTTCGAGGTCCTTCACATCACCTGATCTTCGATATCAGTCTCCCAACGACACCCCCAGATGCTGAAGACGTCCAGCCAGGCCTGGGTGCCCCTGGGGTGTCTGCTCCACAGCCGCTTGAAAATTTTGCAGTGCAGCTTCGAGGTCCTTCACATCACCTGATCTTCGATATCGGTCTCCCAACGACACCCCCAGATACTGAAGACGTCCAGCCAGGCCTGGGTGCCCCTTGGGTGTCTGCTCCACAGCTGCTTGAAAATTATGCAGTGCAGCTTCAAGGTCCTTCACCTCACCTGATCTTCGATATCGGTCTCCCAACGACATCCCCAGAAGCCAAAGACGTCCAGCCAGGTCTGGGTGCCCCTGGGGTGTCTGCTCCACAGCTGCTTGAAAATTATGCAGTGCAGAATCAAGGTCCTTCACATCACCTGATCTTCGATATTGGTTGCGGAATGACCCTCCCAGAGACTGAAGACGTCCAGCCAGGTCTGGATCCCCTGCCGGGGTTTGCTCTACAGCAGTCTGATTGTTTTGCAGTGCAGACTCAAGGCCCTTCACATCACCCGATCTGCGATATTGGTCTGAGAAGAATGCAGCCAGATTCTGGCTATATCTCGCTGCCTCTGGGGACCCATCAGCTTGCTTTTTAACCTGATCTTGATTTGGCTGCACTTCCTGCATTCCATCCATGGCCTTTCTGTCATCCTTCAAACCATCAAGTACCTGACTGTCAATGGTGTCCCAAAACTCACTGATTTGGGTTCATGTTCACAATTATCTTTCCCACTATCCGCTGATGTCACTGGTTTTGCCTCCACCACCTGCTAGAATCCGACATGAGATGCCATTACACTTCCACCACTATTTTCGTGTTGTACCCACCAGCCTGTGATCTATAACTAAATTTGATTTGTTCATGGTTGTCAACTCTGAGTCCTTCAACCACAAAGCTCAGAATGTAGCAATGGAAAACAGATATGGTCTCACTGGCATAGCTGTTGGGGTGTGGGGCGGGAGCAAGGAGCAAGACACCAATTTGACGGTTCTTATATGTCTCTCTGTGTGATACAAATCTCATCCATCAATCACGAAGCAAGCTGCTGTGAGTGTCCACGATATCTATTACTTGCTTTGCAAATCTCCCTGAGTGGTAGTACTGAATCACCAGGCCCGGTTAGCTAACCTCTGTATAATTCCAGACAATACCCCACGGCCACGACATTAGGTCAAGAGGCAAATAACCGTTGCTGCATCACGCAATACAGCTCTCTGTGATTGAAGCATGTTTTTAGCCTTATAACTCACACGGCAGCACCCAGGCGATACCTAGACAAACTCCAGGAGACAAAGATTGACAGTTTATATCACTGCCGGTGCGCAAAAGCCACGCAGTTGTCAACCGCGATATTCTAATACAGGAGCTTACATCTCAGGCGACCCAAAAGGTACACGAGATATGATCCGCGAATAGGGCTGCCGCCCGTGCCCGTTCCGTCAGCCATTTTCTCCACAAATCGACGGCACGGCTACGGCACGGTTTTCGTCCTCGACGGCCCGTTGAAACACGGCCGTCACGGCCGTTCAACGGGTCATTCATTTCTGCTGTCAGGAGGCTGTAATCTGGCACAGATAGTGGCTAAATCCCGCACCTACACTTCCTAAACGGCCTCGGCCTCGGTTCTCTCTGATCTTACCCTAAAAATTCCAAGTTCCAGTCAATTTGCTGCGATTTCGGCAATCTCCGAACTCTGATGTCGGAGTTGCATTTGTCAATTCTCGAAAGTTTTGGCGAGGCTAACCAGTTTATGCCATGTTTAGCAGTTGCAGGGGATTCAGTTGGGCTTAGAAGCACTCACCATCCTTTCTCTCGTGTTATTTGCATCATATCTGTCTCAGTGAGCGGAAAGGTATTGACTATATCTGCACCCACCTCCACAATTGAACCCTGAAAAGCTAACTGTGGGTACTTCGCAGGTCCCACAGCCTTAAAACAGCTTTAGTATCAAATTCTGTACGAAAAAACAACAGTTCAAAGCTTCGAACATACCCGTTGACCCGTCACGGCCGTCCCGTTGACCGTGCCGTCCCGTCAGGAATTTTTTCAGCGACTCGACGGGCCGTCTAGAGACGGCCCGTGGCCGTAGGTCACCCGTCAAATCGACGGCCGTTGCCGTCGCGGCAACGGGTGGCAGCCCTATCCGCGAATACCGACTGTCGAGTTTGTAATCGACCGTGACTTCGAGTGAGGTGCGGAGCGTTGACCCAGTGGCAGGGTGAATGTAGTCAATATCGAAGCGTAGGCACGTGGGGGAAAGTACAGCAGCGTGAGACGGTCTGAAAAAAAGGCCGAGTGTGAAGATGAAAGGGAGCCCGGGTGCAGAGGCGCATAAAAATAAATGCACGTGTCCCGGAAGGAGATGGGACAAACCACAGCAGCGCTGGACGGGACGAACATACGCATATGAATACAGAGGTGCACCAGGAAGAGATGAGTACTCACACGCGAGGGCGAGACGAGATGAACGTGCATGTGAAATGCAAAGGCGCGGTAGTCGGATTTTCATTACATAGAGGTAAAGTAGGCCCCGTGAAGCTCCCGCCAAGGTTTGTCCGGAACATAAGCTTTTTTAGGGCAAAATTTTCGAAAATCCTTGTCCAAAGATAAGCTTTTTTAGGCCCCTAAACCCAAAAGGCCTGTCCGGTATAAGCTTTTTTTAGGCAGTTTCTAGCACCCGCAGGCGCAAATTTTCGGGTATCTGCGGCATGATTCGGGTCAGAAGATTCGGCATTTCGGCAGCCAAAAACCTTGTCCGATATAAGCTTTTTTAGGCCGAAAAGTCGTCAAAAGATAAGCTTTTTTAGGGCAAAATTGGGAGTTTTGGCCGGACAAGCCTTGGCGGGAGCTTCACGGGGCCTGGTAAAGTATAGATGAGTGCCATAAGAATCAGACTGGAAAGAGCATCGCCGATTGAAGCAAGGCAGAAGAATTTCAGAGGCGGAAGATCCGGGGGACATCACGCCCGACATGCAGTCATGAGCAGCAGGGATCGCAAAGAGCTTCATAAATACTTATATGATTGAGCACCGCAGTGACAGACATCCGGTGAAGACGGTAGGCATTTGGGTGCCTGCTCGAGTCAGAGAGGACAGCGCTGGAGAGGGGTGTAGACGATAGTCCTGCTTGTTTAACACCGGCGGAGATGGTAAAGTATGTTGACGAGTGTAAAGAGAATTGGATAACGGAATTTATTTAACAAGCACGAGGACCTTCCTGCAGAAAAGATGACCGCAGGAGGAGCAGCACTAAGCTAGGAATCCCCCAGTTCCGCATTCAGAATCCAGAATCCAGATGGTGTCACTGCTTAATTCCATGTGCTCTCGCTTGAAAGACTGATTTCTTGAGGGCCAGACGTCCTCTTCATAATTTATTGTAGCCGAAGGCGATTAGCCTGGGCGAAGTCGTGGTCGTGAAGACGGACGGAGCTGTGTCACGCGTGACAAAACTAAAAGGCGAGGCGATAATATTTCGTGGACTACACAAAATACTACATGCGCATACACCTAGCCCTTCCACCAAATTTAAACTGTACACCTAAAAAATACAGTCGCCTCTTTGTTTAGTTTCTCCGCTTGCGGCTGCGCGCGGGCACCGCGCCGCGTCGCGTCGTCCCCACCACTGACATATATATCATCGATCCCACCACCCGTGCATCGCCGATCACCACCTCCTCCACCGCAAGCTTGTCCTCCACGCCTCACGCCTCCCCGCCCCCCTCCACCACGTCCCCAACTTCAGCCTCCTCCAGCGTGTGCGCGCTCGTCGCAGGCGTCGAGATCGAATCCTCCCCATTGCGTCCCCGCGGTCCGTGTGCACCCGCAGGAACATGTCGTCCCCTGGGCCGCACGACAAAGTCCTCCTCTTCCTGATCAAACGCGCGCGGCACCGACACCTCCGCGCTTCCCGCGTGCGGCGGCGAGCGCGCTGGTGCCGCATCTCGGGGCGCAGCCCGAGCCGAGCCCCATCGTGGCGCGGATGGGCATGGAGCTGGGGAAGGACGAGGGCGAGCCGTCGGGGAGCATGGGGAGCACGGGGGTGGGAGGGCGCAGGCGAGGCGCTCGTCGAAGGACGAGGACGTGGGGATCGCGCGCGGGGATGAGGCGTAGGCCCCTGCCGAGTAGTCGACCTCCACCTCCTTGCGCACCACAATCTTCGCACCGCCGATGTCGAGCCTGTACCGCCGGATGAGCGCGTCGTAGTTCGCTGGATGAGCGCGTGGCAGTCCGCCTCGAGTGTGTGCAACGCGAACTGGTGCGAATCGGAATGGTGGATCGCACGCCGCCACCTTAGACTCCACCTCACCACGACGCCTCCCTCGCGCCGAACTCTAGTACCGCCGCCGCCTCGCCCGCGCCACCCCGCAGGCAACGATACGCTGATCGGCAGCCCCGCCGCATACACCGCGGGCTTCAGCCTGAGCGTCACCCGCCTCAGCGACAGCACCCCACCCGCGGGGTCAAAAACTAGCACGTCCTGCACGCCAGCCGGGGACCCGGGCGGGACGAACACGATCGCGAGCGGAGCAGGCGGCGTGGCGTGGCGTCCTCCGCGTGCTACTGTGACAGCCCGCGCTGCAGCATCTGCATCCGCACAAACGGATACATCTGCTCTACCACCGCCCCACCGCCCAGCCCCTCCGCGTCGCGCACCCAGTGGCTCCTTACGTCCGCGCGCGCGCCTACAGGTTCACCACAAAGACGTGCACGCTCGCGCCCATGCCGTCGCGTCCCCTCCGCCGAAAACGCCAGCCTGCCGACGCGGAAGGCGTGGATCGTGCGCGTCGTCGCGCCGTCGCGGATCGTGCGCAGAGGCGCGTCGCTGTCGACCGTGCGCAGGGGCTCATCTTCCGCAGCGTACTGCAGAACGTCATCCACCACGCCCCCCAGATCCACCATCCCCGCTCCCCACCATGCTTATGCCCATCCCCATCTCTTGCCTCACGCTCACCCGCCGCGCCGCGCGCGCGCTGTGCGAGAAGTGCCCCCCGCACGTCAGCGAGCCGTCGTGTTCTGCGGCGGGCGTGGAGGGCGTGGTGTAGGTGTGCGCGTGTGGAGTCGCGTGCGCGGACGGTGTGACGGTTGTATGCGCGAACAGTACGGTACGGCATACGGCGTGGCGTAGAACAGGCGGACGGCTCAGGCGGCCGTGCAGCGCGCAGATCGTCGGCGTGGTGCTGCACGGAGAAGTACGCCGAGGGGACGAAGGAGGGTAGGGGCGCGGAAGCGGGGCTGCTGCTAGCGGTGATGTTGCTCGTGGTGGTTGCAGTGGGGTGCGGCATCGGCGGGATGTCGGCATGAGGGCGGCGAACGTGGAGGCAGGGACGGCGTGCAGGATGCGCTGGGCCGGGCGCGCGAGGACGGGGCGAGTGGGTGCGCTGGGAGGAAAAGGGGAGGTTAGTTTAGTGGCAATCGGGAGCGGAGGGGAAGGAGGCTTACGACGACCATAGATCAGAATCGGCGAGACGTGCCATTCTCGTGAGCCTGGTGTGTTTGCGCGTTACGCCCCGCCTACGTGGACGGGCTGCCATACCGCGCCGAGACGCGGCGAGGTCGCAGATGTACAGTGCGGCGTGGCTGCAGAGAAGGACGAGGTCAGCGCGGAGTCGAGACGAGGGTAAATCGTAAGGGGAAGAGAAGAGAACAACGGGATCTGCAGTCGGAACACCGCGAATAGGATACAGTTGCAGACGAGCCCAGCAGCAGACCCGCGCCATGACGACGCGCACGGCGGACACGCAGCGCAAGCGCGCTCCGCGGACAATGGTGGGGGGACACAACTTCCACGCCACCTCCACACACACTCGCGCGCGCCGCCGTCAAAGGCGAGCGGAACGTTCGCGTCGTCAGAATCGGGCGGTAACTTGGACGATGATGCGCCGTAAAAAAACAGCCAAGGGCGTCCACACTCCGGCAGACACGCAGCGGGCAGATATGCACAAGCCCGCCGTGCCGGTGAAAGGGATGGCAAGTGTTCTCGTCATTAAAGCGCGAGTCGACGACGACGGATAGTAAAAACGGAGACAACGTCGGAATCCCTCGCGCAGACGAATACGCAAGCACGCCACGCCAAGGATGAGGAGGTAGCATGGCTGCGTGCAAGACACCAAATGCGCGCACAGGACAAGACGTGCGCATGCATCCAGTCCCGCGCGTCCGCAGTGGCCGTACTACTGCACGTCTATAAGCACGCGAACCCAAATCCAGCGTCAGACGCGACGTCGGCGTGTAGATGACAGACCAGAAGCACTCCGCGGTATAGACCGCCGCGCGCCGTCCACGCATCCATCGCCAAGTCTGGTATGCACCAGACACGGAGACGAGCAGATACGCCATAGATGTGGCGGGTCGATGGCAAGAGGCACATGGGCAGGGGGCGAGTGGAAGAAAGGTAGGACACGTACGACGACGATGAGGCGGGATACGGGTGAGGAGAACTGGAGGAGTTCGTCGATGTGGCACACGGCGCACGCTGTCGAAGAAACTCGCGGGACTCCAGTTGAGAGCTCGGCGCAGATTACTCGGTAGAGTAAGGGTTCGATCCACCAGGAACACATATGAAGCCGCAGTGGTCAAGCGCAGATACCGAACCAGGAGACCCAGAGGCGAGTTGGAATATAGTCATTAATGGGCCAGTGCGAATATACGCCTCGATTGCAGCTCTGGCGGCGGGACAAGCTTCATTTTCATGAGGACGAGGTGGTAAGAGTCGGCATAGTACGGCCCGACTTTGCCCGCATCAACAAACAATACAACAGCCAAACAACGCTCTTCTTCCAACCACCACGTCTCAATACCTCAAGTCGTCTTCCCTTGCTCTCGATGCTCCTAACTCCACACATTTCATGCTACCTTACTTCCCCATATGTGAACGGCCTGGACTTTTGTATTGCCCGCACTTCAGCTTGCCGTGTGCCGAGTCTCTTCTCGGTTTGGGTCCTGGGTGCGGAAATTGCTCCTGAGAACTCGCTCTTTCATTTGGACCACGTATCTAACTCTCCTATCCAATCGAACTACATCTTTCACGCCAAAGTCTCGCGTCTTTTAATCGCCGCACGCTCGGAATCAGGCTGGAAGAACGAAATGATATTATTATCTGCGAACCTACCGCCGGTGCATAGCATACGCTCC
This sequence comes from Mycena rebaudengoi, assembly GCA_029282285.1. Classification (NCBI taxonomy): domain Eukaryota; kingdom Fungi; phylum Basidiomycota; class Agaricomycetes; order Agaricales; family Mycenaceae; genus Mycena; species Mycena rebaudengoi. The sequence goes on from JARJCX010000024.1 coordinate 978,915, forward strand.
ATGGGATTGCATCGCGCCCTGCGTCCTGGGATCAATTCAAGCGCTCTGGTCTGCTCCACCTCCTAATTATCCGTCCCAGAACCCAGGTCTACAACACATTATGCGAGCCGTTGAACCGGAAGGAAATAACAGAATGGAAGCCACAAAATAAAATAAAATAAAAATTGAAACTTAGGAAGTCAATCAAGGCTTGATCGTGAGTGGTTCCGCAGCGGTTCGGGCAATTACGGGTCATGACGTGCAGACTATCGAGCCCATATTTCAATAGATGCGACATCGGTTGTGTGGGACATTAAAATTTGTTGGGCAGTGTGGATCGAGGTGACTGGGGGTGGCGAACACACCGATATCTGGCAATCATCGTGAGAGGCTCTACATGTTGGATTCTATCCTGCGATGAGCTTTAGACTCTTGGGTGACTTATGAGACGAGTGCTTAAGAAAGACCTTGATGGACGTATAATAAATGAATGAATGCCAAAAAAGATTCGTCAACTTGTGTCAAGATTCGATCCCGAGTCGAACCGGTGGTTCCATACGATTTATATTTGCTCGAAGAGGAAGGGCTGTAAAGCCATTACGGGGATTTAAGATAAGGATCCAGAAGTGGTTTGGATCCCCGTCAATATTAATCCACAACTTTGATGATATCACCAGCTCAGTGCAGCTGTTAAGCGGTGCCCGAGGGCGTATCTGAGTTAAAAAAATGTAAGAGGGTGCAGCTGGAAGCCCAACAAAGCTTTCGTAAGTACCTCTTTATCAAATTCGTACCAGAAACAGTTAAATGTACCACTGGCACGGCCGCTTTATTTAACTGTAACCATGGGCTCAAATCCATAACTAAACAACAACTCCCGGCATCCTCCGTCAGGCGAGGGGGCACCGCCATTCATTTTTTTTGCACGTACGATGGTCTTCAGGCATGGCTTAGTCAAATTGCGGCACAAGGCCCGGTAGACTGGAGTTACATGTACACGAGAGTCATGTAAATGTTTACAAAATCGAAGGGTGTGTGCGGGGATTTTTCGATAGCATTAAGAGAGCATCAGTGAGCCTACCATCATGTGGGGATCCAGATAAATTTTCTAGAGACAAAGATTCAACCACAGAAGAATCTCAAGCAGGATCTGGGCCTGTTATTTGAACTGAATCTCTAGTTTGTCAATAAGCAGGGCGAGTGCCATTGAATTTTACTGGCACACCATTCCAAGGCCGTTGCGGGGTAAGTAACTCGGATACACAAAAGGAGGACTCTTAACGAAGTCCAGCTGTGCACCACTCCACCGTTGATTTAAAATACTTGGGGCTTGGACTCACGCGAATAAGTAAGATACATACCGGAACGGCTGGGAGGACATGTGGAGATTAATTTAGCGCATGGATAAGAAATTGGATCTATTGTGAGACTTAAATTTCTATTCAATCCTCAGTTTCTCAAGTTGAACAGAGTCTAACATGACCTCGTGAAATGCAGAACATGCGTGAAAAATAGCCACGCAAATGGGCGAAGACGGGGGTTGGACGGAAGGTGGCGAAAAAAATTGGACCTCATTTCTGCTTGTTTCCGCTCAAATATAATAATTTTGAAATTTAGATCGATAGACCGGGGTTTGATTCCTTGTACCTGTATGAGTACTAGAGTGTAAGTATGGACTTCCCTCAAATTCATTTCCTTCTTGCAACCTGGCATTATTTTCGGGTGTTCTGTCGTATCCTTGGTTCAGATAAGTGGGTGAGGAGGGTTCAATTCCCCGCACCCTAATAACCCTCTGCGTTGCTATTGTTCACTGCCTTATTTTCATTTGCTCGGTGAGGAGGGTTCAATTCCCCGCACCCTAATAACCCTCTGCGTTGCTATTGTTCACTGCCTTATTTTCATTTGCTCACGCATATCCTGGGTCGGATAAAATCTATGAACTGGGAATAATGCAGGAAGCACCACTCCTCAATAAATTTACCAATGCGAAAGAAACAGATCAGGCGTTTTTTTATCTGCTCATACTTTAAAAGCCCAGGTGAACCATGCCTCAGCTCAAGAATTCCACGCGAGTGCAATTGGCTGCAGCGTTGGAGAGCTTGTGATCACTGTGCACAATCGTGCGTGGTGGGTCCACCGATGGAATTGAACCAACTCTTTTTGCTATCACTGACCGGCTACTGCGTGAACAAAACAAGAGGACAAAGTTCGCACCGAAAATATCTTGAAAGTGCCTACTCTTTCAATTCAGTCACGACATCCGCTGTGTTCGAATATCGGAGAAAAGAATTCTGAGCATGGGGTGCACAACATTCTATTTATCTTGTTGACTGGTCTCCGCCCCCACTCAACCATCTTTCAACAGATTAGTGGGAGAGTGGAATTTCTGACGTGTACCTAAGTTGCCCGATCCCTTTTTTTTTGTGCTGTAGGCTTTGGCCAACCCGTTTTTGCACACCCGAAGAGACAGATGTTTAGTAAGAGAGAATTCACCGGAACCTCGGCCTAAAGATGGGCAATATAGATTTAATACCTACTGATCGGAATCCAACTCATTCAGGTTGCTCTTCTCCCTTTCTCCTCCACGACACTGAATTCATCGCAAGTTATAGCTTGTAGGTAACACGCAGTCATGTTTCCCGCCACCCAGATTATCGCCCTGAGAACCGAACCATACATCTTACCCAAACAAATATTTAAACACCCAATAATAAAACATTTTTACTACTTTAGCTCTATCACTAATTGTGTATGAACTAGCCCGTCAGTTCTATGCAATTTCTAGCTGAATACAGTTAGAACTTGTTTGAGTTACAAGCAATTCTTTTCATACTATCAAAATCTGCCCAAAAACATGAATTTTCTTGCTGCGCCTTCGGTACTGCCAACGGCTGTAAAGAGGCGCGGTGAATTTCCAGACGTAAATATTGCATTTACATTTGTAATTTGATTGGCTTGCAGAGGCCCCTGCCTTGCAAGAAAATCCAGCTAAACGGTGTGTATGACACACTGCCGGGGTTCATGCATCTTTCAAACCCAAAAATGGCTTTCAAAGATGTCTACCATTTTCGTTAATTTTTTAGGGCACAGGGGAAAAAAGCCAAAGATGTCGAGTGTTTTCTTCACTATTCCCTCTTGATAGAAGATTTTCTGACTAATAAAGTGGCTTTGCAGATCTAGAATTTCTTCCGGTGGAGAATTGATTCTATTCGTAATACCAAAGATTGATCGAACAAGGCCCCATTGTCCATCCAGTCTTTCATGCTCCAATAATGTTTTATTTGCGCCACCAAGAAACAAACATCGTTCAATAATGCTTTGGCCCGATTTTGACGACAAAAAGAGACACTGACAAAATCATCTTATCTTTGTCACAGGCCCTAAATTTAGTGAAACAGGTAGATATCTTTGATCCTCATTTTTGGGTCACAAAGATGTATGGACCCCCGCAGTGACAGATCTTCCAGTCAATATTTTTTTACAAGTGTTAAACCGGATGCCCGTGGAGGGAATCGACCCTCACCTTCTGGCCGTACTCTGCGAGGTTATAATTTGAACCAGACGACGACCATGGTCCACGAAGCCCTGGATGTATATTTGTAAGCTTTGTATGCTTGTGTTGTTGCAGGGGTGTACCGACATTTCATTTAGGCCGCAAGTCTCACCGCGGAGCGAGAGTTGGGTACACTCGTGATCTGCGTGTACTTTGTGATTCTAAACTTTGATATTAGCGCCATTCTTACCTGCAGAAACCCGGCACCCGAGAGATTCAAAACAAACAAAAAAACTCACCACATCCATACTTATGCCTTCGGAGGCAATCGAACCCTCGTCTTCTGACAATAGTCCGGATCCAACACAATCAAACGACCGCCATGGTTTACGAGGGTGTATTTTTTATATTTGGGCTTGGTTATATACACATCTTTTTAAGGCGGCACGGTGAAGTTCCACCTCTGAGCCGTATATTTACAAGTTGGAAACTCTGAACTCACCTCATCAAAAGAAAAACGCGTTTTGCCCCACTTGCCTCATGCCCATGGAGGAAATCGAACCCTCACCTTCTATTTGTGCAAAAGCGGCTATGAATATTTGAACTAGTTGACCACTTGGGGCTGTGTGCCGTCGCGTTGCCCGGCAAAACTCGTACTTAATTGTAAGTATAAAAAAAGGAGCAATTGGATGCGAACGGCGTGGAAATTGCGGGTCGGGGGAAGCAGGGAAGATGTGGGGAGTGGAGAGAGCAAGGTCTTCGGAGGATGGCACTGGAGAAAATTCCATCAGAGGCAAAGAAGACAAGAATTTACATTAGGACGCAGGTCAAGAACCTAAAGCCCACACTTCTGCAACCAATCTCATGGAATACTCCCCTTTAATCGCTCTGGATACGCGTGGGCGGCCCCGGATTTTTACGATGAGTGACAATCCTCTCTCTATTTATATGACACAGCGACATGCCCGTATCAAATCACTCCTATGAATTTCGACTGTTCACTTATTTGTATTTGTATTTTTATTTTTAGGGAGGCTCTCATCGCAACAATCCTAACTAATATCCTCATCTACCCAGAACTCACTTGGATGGTATTCTCTGAGTCAGCACAAGCACCCATCCACCCACCAGGCCCGCAGTGAGCTATTTCGAACAGGTTCATGTATGCCATTTGAATCATATAATTTTCGAAAAATTACTGGTAGCAAAAATAAAACAAGGTTATTGGGCGCATATTGATTTGGACGCGGGGCGTCGACGCAGCTGTAGATGCGCGCAGGCTTGTGGTGTCCATTTTCTTCCCCCTTTTCGTGTTCGGTCGGCGCAGCCCCCCTCTTGTGCTGGCAGAATATCCACGTGGCAGCAACACGTTTTGTGCTCAGCGCGACAGCTACGCCTCTGCGGGTGTCTGGTGTTTGGTGTCGCGTCGCATGATGCCTGCCGACCCTCCCCGCAGTCGTTCCTTTGTCCCCATCCACCCGCGCTGCGCATGGATTCCACCCTCTTCCTGGGGATGAGGTTCGTGTCGTCCGACGCGCTCGAGGCGTGGGGGACGCGATGGGGATGTGGACGGGGGTAACGTGCCGTGCATCGGTTGGCACCACATGTCCATCGTTTTGGCTACGCGGGGTTCGTTGGTGTTCTGCGACGGTTTGGATTGGCATGGGGGCGCGCGGGCGGTATGGATGGCGATCGCGCAGCACCTCTCGATAGCGAGCGGGCGCATGCCATAGCTACAGAGCCTAGATCCTCGCCATGTATCTGCCCAACTGGAGAAACCCTCACATTTACAAGCTTTGCCTGTCATATTCTCGCACCCCAGGGTGCACAATAACGTACGAAATACTTGAGTTTTTCCCGAAACGTGCGCTCCCGCGCCTCCGCTTGTAACCACCATACTGCGAGTGCGCTTCAGAAGCCTTTCGGACAGGAAATTGTATTGATCTGGTCCACTTATATATCCCATGATCCCGGTAGACCAGACAGGGGTGGTTTGGGCCCAGGCAGGCTCTAGCGCAGAAATTGGTATTTATTTATTTATTGTGCCAGTCTGCTGGGATATAATTGCTGTTTAAACAGGCGTTTAAGTAACTACTTAACCCCGTTTAATGCACACGGTGCACGGGACCGCGTTCAAACAGCGTCTAAACCGACAATAAAATAAATAAATAAATCAACCTTACAACCTCCCCGTCCGCCAACACCATCATGTTATGCTACGACCATTAAATCCCTCAAGAGATGTTCCTTTCGATTTCCTACTCCAACTTCGTCCTCCATCGTCTTGGCGAGCTGCCGGGGACATTTTTGTATAAATAGCAACGGCTGCGATCTGGAAATTTATGGCGGTGCGCCATTAATATTAATTAAATGCGACAACTACTCCGTGACTTATTTATATCCCGGGCCTGCTACGGGAAATCCGCATGATGCGCAAGAATCTTTTCTTTGACTCATGCTTTCGAGCTAAGAGTAACAAACTTAGGCTCCCAACCACTATGCCATCGGTTCGTTTCTCCTCTCAGAATCGCTAAAGCCGAGGTCCGAGGAGTCGTCCAATCATGTTTCTTTTTAAAATTGTGAGTCTTCTTCCCCATTGGCAGCTGTAATGCCTAGGCTAGGATGCTGTCGCAGTTGCAAGCAGTGCGCTGGCAACGTGCCCCCTGATGTATCCATCAATGCCCTCATTTCCCATCATTCAGAAGACATCAAGGCATGTGAAGCCACGTTATCTGCCCTCGATGTTGGTATTTTCGCCGCATTCCAAATTCACTCTCGCCCTGTAGCGCTGAATGCATACCAGAGCGAGGCCAATTTATAGGCGATTACCGTTCCGCCGCCGCCATTCGTGCAGGTGGTTCATCTCTTCAAGCATCACTAAGTGATAGCCGCAACGGCGACTATTTGTGGGTCCATGTTGACAGGGTAGAGGCCGATGACATAAGAAACCGCCGACAGACGCCTCTGGATCTGTCTTCTTCCCACCCTCCGCACACACCCCCCTCTGCAGTATGGAGTCCGCAAATCGTAGTGTCCGCAGTGTAACCTCCAAGTTCAAATCCAAATTTTTGGAGAACAAGGAGGGAATTGATGCCGCGCTGGATGTCCTAAAGATAACCTTCGAATCTGCCAAGGAAGGCGCTGAGGCTACCGGAGTCCCAGGTCTCGCTGTGGTGTTGTCGTCAGGAGCGAAGATTTGTGACGTGCTGCGTGTAAGTTCACTGGAGGTTAATTGAATATATCTGACCTCTATCTACTTCCCAGAAAATGCGACAAAACAAGGAAGACATCGAAGCGCTATCCAATCGGGTAGAGAGACTATGTGGAGTTCTCACCAGCATACCAAAGGAGATGCTATCAGAATCATCAGCCCTCAGGCAACGACTCGAACGGTTGTCCAAGTGCGTGGATCATGCGTAACCCACAGAAACCCGATTGATCAGTATCACAGGTCCCTTGAAACCACTGGAGAGGAGGTGGTACAGCGAGGCAAAGCCAGTGGCTTCAAGCGGGCAGTAAAGTATGAAGTGGATGTTCAGTGGGTCAAAGGCAAAATTCAGGAAATATCCTGGGCCATTGAAAGCTTTCTGGTGTGTTATGATTCCGACTAAACCAGCAAAATTCATTGCTCAACATGATCCTCTCAGACAGATACCACGATGCATATTGAATTCATGCTCGATGTAAGACCGTTATGGCATCACTTTCGATTTGCGGACGCAATAAATTAACAATTGTTGCTGTTCAAAGGAAAATGCCCGGTTCGTCGAGACAGAGTTCACGGTAGTTAAATCGAAACTTGACGAGACCCGTAATGCCATCAAGGCGTGTTTCTCTTCACGTTGCGCGCCTCCTCATTAATATTTTTCTGCAGGATTTTGCGCAGCAGCAAGTAGTCCATGGTGAGTGGTTTTGCTTCCGTGAGTGGACTGTGAATGTTGACATGCACTAGCTGGCCGTCCACCTCACGCTCTACGTGCGGCTTTTGACCACATGATTCACCAGGGCCGACTCGTTGAGTGCGCAACGGGCACAAGGGCCGCTGTACTGGGAGAGATAAAGGCCTGGATTGACATGCACACCAGATCCATAATGGCTGCCCCACAACCCAACAGACAAAGCTCCACCCCAGCTTCTCGCATATTGTGGATTAACGGTGAAGCAGGAACTGGAAAAAGCACCATTGCATACACCGTTGCCAAACACTGTCGGGAGTCAAATTTGCTTGGAGCCTCTTTCTTCTGCACACGAGAAGATGGCACCTGCAGTGATCTTGGCCTTGTATTCCCAACGATGTCCTATCAGCTTGGCCTCTTCCACCCACCCTTTGGTGAAGTTGTCACTCAGGTGTTGAACAGCAATCCAGGGACAGCATACACCAGACCTCTATTTCAACTTGAGGACCTCATCGTGAAGCCTCTTCAATCCAAATCAGTCCGCAATTCATTCCCCCCCTGTGTGGTTATCTTGGATGCACTGGATGAATGCAAAGACACTGGATCCAGATCCACAGTTCTCTCTGCACTAGCTGGCCATATTCACAATCTTGCTCCTATCATTTTCATCATCACCAGTCGTCCCGAGCATTCAATTGAACTCGGCTTTGACATACCGGACCTGGTCCCTTGTACCCACCGTTTACGTTTACGAGCCGCAGTAGCAGAAACAGTGCTGCTTGAGGACATCAAGCATTACCTCAAGTTTGAACTGGCGGAGATCAAGATATATTTCCGGATTGTCAACCTATGGCCTCCGGAAATGGATGTTCACATATTGGCCCAACTTTCTTCCGGCCTATTCATATTTGCTGCCACCTCGGTGAAATTCATCGGTGATAAAGCACATTGGAATCCGGTGAAACAGCTTCAACGGCTCATTGACCAAACTGCCCCATCTCTCGAGGAATCATCGCCTCTTCACCAACTTGACATGTTGTATGGCCAGATATTAAATCTCGCATTTCCACAGCTCTCCATTGAAGCTCTCCGCTATCTCAAGATGGTGGTGGGTTCAATTGTCATGGTCAAGAAGCCACTCTCTCCAGTTGAACTTGAGAAGCTTCTCAGATTACCTGATGGTCGACTCAGGCAGATATTGCTGCACTTGCACTCTTTAATTGTGGTTCCGGACAACGATACCGATGTCATTCGTCTCCTACATCCCTCCTTCTTCGATTTTATCACCTCGGACACTCGCTGCTTGCCTAAGCAGTTCCTGGTAAAGCCAGCAGAGCAGCACATACTTCTTGCAATGTGCTGCCTTCAGGCTATGAAGAGCCTTCCTCGAGATATCTGCCAAATCCGTAATCCTTCACTTCTCAACACGGAGATTGATGATCTTTCGGCACGAATTGATGCACACATACCGCAGTACCTTCAATATGCTTGTCGCTACTGGGAGCAGCATATTTCACAAGGAAAGAGCATTGTTTCAGATGCTCTTCTGGAGCTGCTGGATGAATTTTGCTCAAACGATCTCCTGCATTGGATAGAAGTTTGTAGTTTGTTAGGAGAGCTGAGGCAAGCACTCATATCCATTACTGCAATGGTCTCTCTGTATCAGAAATTCACGGTATGTCTCTTCGAATTTGAATTTAAACAGTATTCATATTACATGTAGGCAGCCAAGAGACCAACAGCAACCCCAATTACCTTTGGCCTTTTGTGTGACTGTGAAAGATTCATACACCAGTTCTTTCCAGTTATCAGTGACTCTGCTCTCCATGTCTATCACTCTGCGTTGTGGTTGACTCCACGCAACACATTAATTTGGAAGCATTATGACAAAGAAATGCCATTGCCTTTCAAGGTCTACAATGCCTTTGAATCAATGTGGACAAGGTCCATTATGATCATGGAGGCTTCGGAGCAAGTGGATGCTGCACTATTTTCTCCAAATGGTGCCTTCATTATTTCGGGTGAGCAAGGGAATAGGAGCCTTCAGTTGTGGGATGTGATTGGTGGACTGCACCTCAAAACTCTTCAGATGCCAAGCCCCACAGGTCCCAAGAAAAGCTATGTTTCTGGCACCCCAATGGCTTTCTCGCCAGATAGTACTCGAGTTCTGTTTTCATCAGGCGGACAGACATATAGCTGGGATTTCACCACTGGGGAGTGTCAAATAGTCTTTAGTGAACCTCAAAGTGCTGTTACAGCCATTACTTTCTCTCCAGATGGCACAAGTGTCATTTGTGGGTATGCAGATAACAGGCTGTGCAAATGGGATGCAACAACTGGTGGCCATCTTTGCACATTTGATGGTCATACAGGTGAGATCACATCAGTTGTCTTCTCCCAGGATGGCAGTTATATTGTGTCGGCGTCTCGGGACAAGACAGTTCGATTGTGGGATTCCAGGAATCCGGTTACTCTGAAAACCTTCAAGGGCCATAAAGGGGTGGTTCACTCTGTGGCACTACATCCTGATGCGGCACAGCTTGCATCCACATCTGATAAGACTGTGAAACTGTGGAATACAGCATCTGGTTCCCTAGTCCGTACCTTCAAGGGGCATTTACAAAATGTTACCACTGTTGAATTTTCACCGGATGGGCAGTCCATTGTATCAGCCTGCGATGATCACACAATTAAAATCTGGGATACCCAGAGTGGTGCTCCTATACTTCTTCTGGAGGGGCATTCAGCTGGTACAACATCAGCCTCGTTCAATCTGGATGGAACACGTATATTGTCGTCTTCCATAGACCACAGTGTGCGTTTATGGGATGTTGTTGGTCTTCAAAATCGAAGTGACATTTCCAAACACACTAATTCTGTCTCCATCATTCAATTTTCTTCTGATGGGAAATATATCATGTCTATGGATCACCGAAACAGGAAAGATACAAGTGTGCGTGTGTGGGATGCAAAGACCGGTTCATGCATCTCATTAATGGCAATGCTTAAATCACCCTTCCGAGCACTTATCTCACCAGATGGAACTGTGGTGGCCTCTATTTCTGAGAAACTAGCTGGTGTACAGCTCAACGATGCAGCCAGCGGTAGACTTCTTACCATTCTCCAGGGTGGTCATTCTTTTTGTCATTGCATTGCATTCTCCATGGATGGACGGTCACTTGTGGCTGGCATAACAGATGGACGTATTCTGCTGTGGGATGTAGATACCGGCAACCACCGCACATTCAAGGTTCCTGAAGGGATGTCCATGGCCTACGACATTGCATTCTCAGAGGATGGAACTCGCATCATGACAGCTGTGCGGGGGCATAAGGTCAACACAAGGACAATTAATATGTGGGATGTCAGCAGTGGGAATCTGCTTGAAACCAGACTCATTGAACCTGGAATGGTATTATCCACCGACGGCAGCTTGGTCCCAGTCATCATCAAGCCCTATGTGATGACGGAGGGCTGGATATATTCAACGGCTCAGAATCGGCGTATCTGTTGGATTCCTGTTGATTGCAGGCCATCTGGAAACTCTCTGGATGTATTCAATGACCGGGTCGCAATCGGAACAGAGGATGGAAGGGTTATATTGTTCGACTTCACAGACATTGACTCATACTACAAGAGTCTGGAGTGATTTTTCAAGATTGTGGAAAGAGGATAGGTACACATTTAAATGGAATTTTTGCCTTCAACTCCTGTCAGTAGATCGTTGAAATCTTCACTCCGTTACTTTCAGTGCCGATGGTAAACTTTGTTGAATCGAACTCCAAAGTGAATATGAACTCCCAGTAAAATGACACTCCACTGATATATGTAGTTTACAGCCTGCTAACGGGATCATTGACTCTAGTGGTCTGCGAAAGTAAGAAAACCCCTGACTGGATTCGAGAGGAGAAGATGGAGATCGTGACCATCGGTATCCAGATATATTTCATGAACCTTCATGAAAGGTGGGGAGGCTTTTCCCAAGAGAGATCAAATTTTCCCTCTTGTGATCGGGAATTTCCATTTCCTAACAAGCTAAACAATGTTATCCTACTGAAGCTGTCACACGTTGGTCCGAGGTTAACGGCCCTTGTATTCCGCGCGCTCAATTCTTAGGTCAACCCGGTCAGAAAAAGTTTTAAAATAGAGTGAAACAAAGATGATTTATTGCTTCAATGGGCTATTTACTGACCGTAGCTTGCAAATTCTTACTCGGAAGAATCCTAGCTACAGTCAATCCATGGTCCTTGCAACACCTTTTATAAATTTAGTTTCCCTGCTTTAATATAGGGCCATTCGGGTGGAACAAAATATGTAGGCTGTGTAATTGGGCATATAGATTTGGGTACATGAAAAAGAATCAAGAAAATCGGCCTGTTTCTGCAAGTTCGGGGCCGATCGGCGGAGGCCGATTATCTTGGCATCCCTGGTCCTTGCAAATGTGCGAAAAACAAGGCCGGATTATGGTTTCAACTGAAAACTCGAATCATGCTGTAAACTTAGAGTACTATTAGCCTCTGATATGGCTTCCTCCGAACCTGACCTGCCCACACATCCCATCCTACCTCAAACTTGAATTTTGCGGTGATATATGCATGGCTCCCCAAATATTGCAGTTTCTTGGTTTTTTTCCGGGATCTTTTGTATCCTGGAGTACATAGAAGCCCAGGATAGCTCTCATGTTGATCCTATATCATGTTGAACAGGTCACTTTTGTTTGGTTTCCCTCACATGGACAGTCCCTGGTTTGATTCTTTTTGTCCCACACATTTTAGGCATCCAGGGAACCCAGATTTTTTGTAACATGGACCTACCATTCATAATTATGCTATGCGAATTTCGTTCCATGTCAAGACACTAAACTTGGTGGGCATAGTTGGGATTGATCAGAAATGGGGCCATTTACATAATAATCACGAACTTCCTGAACAGGGAAAAAATGCATGAGCTACAGCAGACACATACAAAAAGATCTAGTGAAAAGGTTTAGCAGAAACACAATTTTTTGAGCCCAAAAAAAAAGAATTGCAAGGACCGGTGATTGACTGTACCTCAGGAAGTTTCTGAGAAAAAATTACAAATCAAAACTGCACGCGAACTCTGCGCCAAGTTTTTTTTTTGTTGACCTTGAAGATATCTGCCTATTGCGTGTGTAAATAGGTTCTAGATACAAGCTTGGATTGCTTCCTGAAGACCACCCGGAAACCCGCCGAAGAATTGATCGCTTTTTTGATGCGATCGAATTACAATTTGAACATCAAATTGAGTTGAACTTGAGGCTTAAATAAGGAGGGTTGAACAAGACAAGTTACTTTCCTTCGGGCATGCCAGAAAAAGAACTGGATCCGGAAGGAAAGCGGCCGCATCTGCTTGCAACCTTAGAACTGCTTGCACCTTTGTGACTACCTGTACCTATGATTGCCTCCAAGTTGGATGATGTTCTGCACCTTGAGGCAGTCCCACGGTTCATCGGAATGATGCCATCAAGACCGGACTTTCCTGGCACGTCGACAAGTCCAACAAATACCATTTTACCGACCGTGATGCTTCCGGCATGGAGCAGAGGATGAAGAAGCTGAGTTCTGCCTTCTTGAAATAGGGTTGGCACAAAACCATGAGTCCACTCTATGGGCACCCGGAAGGTAGCCCAAATCTAATAAGATCCAATTTGTTGTGTATTTCGTATGCTTTTGTGGAGTTTTGATCGAGGTCTAAAGGGTGGTAATGTAGTTTAAAAATCATTGTTCAGTCCTTGGTCACCCTCAAATGTAGGCAAGAAATTCAGTGTCTTTTTCTAAGTAAGTGTTGCAGTGTTTCGAAGCCGCACCAAGTAATTGCAGGCATTCATGAAGTTATAGTTTGGCTAGGTGATTGAAGCTTAAGGTAGGTCTACGTAGGTGCCTAGGCAGAGTTTTTTTTTTCTTCTGCCTATCTATAATAATCTCTGCGCAGCAGTGCCTATGGCTCTGGGGTAAGCGCTAGACAGATCTACCTTCAGCTTTGATTAGCTAGAAAAACTGGGTGTAGGTACCTTCCTAGCTTTGCCTAAGACCAGCGCAACGTGGTGATATCGCCCATAAATTGACTAGGAGATTCATCATTTGATTACAATCTAAATAAAATATCATGTTTGATTTTGCGGGCTGAAAATGCAAAGGAACATTAACCGAGCACCCGGAGCGAAACTTGATGTGTTTCGTATGGCTGTTATGGTGTCTTATAATTATTTTTCATGCAGGTTGAGGGTTTTTTTATGAAATTTACACAGGTTGGGCTTGTTTTCTATAAAAATTCACACCTTCAATATCTTCCCAGAAAAAATGCACACCAGGTATGGATGCGAAAAAAATGCACAGCCTGTGTCATTTTCATCACACCGCTCCAAAAAATCAAAAATCAAAAAATAGCACTGCTCTAAATATTGAAACAAAAAGATATGACTGCTCATGTAAAAAATTAGCACTGCTGAAGTTTGGCTCAAGTTTTGTATGAAAAAAAACATACAGGTTCCAAATTTACAAAACACACAGGTCTTGGCTCACACAAGAAAAAACACAGCTTCGCCAGTACTACCCCTGTGGTGGCATATAGCACGATTAGGTCTGTCCTGATCAATGCACTGTTCCACCGATCTGTGTGATTTCAGACTGGCCCCCAACACTGTGTTCACTGAACAAGGATGAGCACACATATACAAGTCATCAACAGATCTAGGATGTTCTACATTTCAAGGATTAGGGACCCGCTGAACACAGTGAACAGAAATATCGGAACATCTAAGATTGTGTTTCAGCATCTTAGCAATCAAGGTCAGAGACTGCGCGAAGTGACAGGCACCCAATTAATGCCACATACAACAACCAAATACTCTACTCAAGGAGAAAAGGTATGTGCAAGGTCTGCAACACAATGGATTTGCAGTGATTACAGTGATATATTCTCATTATGGAGACCTTGACAATCTGTCCACAAGAAGTTCAATGATGTGTGTCTTTTCTCAACCAACACCGGTGGTGTGTTTTTTTTTCGGTGGTGGTGCTTAAAAAAGAGTGGTGGTGCTTTGGGTCAACAAGTGCCTGTGTCGGATCATAGGTCTCAAGAAGGGGGTGGTGTTGGGTTCCCAGTGGGTTGCGCATTTTTTGCATGGTTCTCAATGGGTGTGTTCTTTTCAACATGTGCGATGGCAGTGCTCTTTCTGGGAAAGCAGTGTATTTTTTGATGAAAACAGGTGTGTCAATTGCAATAATTATGAGACACTATTACCCCCTTAGTTTCATTGTTTTCAAAGACACCTTCCATGATCAAGCCCTGCGATTCCCGGTAGGAGCCGACCATCAGCGATTACACGGAGCACGTGGACTGCGTCTCTTTCTTCCACCACCATCGACGATGAGCCCCCCAGTCCCTGATAGGACGTCGGCGACGTGTAAAACCACTTTTCAGTGCCACTACGCCCATTCTGACCACATAACCAGTCAATTCGGCTGACGCAGATGTCACCTTCAGATCCTCCGACCGAGTTCTATTTCGCATCCATCGCAATAATCTCACTGTATGCGCAGAAGGATTCCCCCCCCCCCCCCCCCCCCGAAATTTTCACTGGAGCTGAAATTACGGACTTCACTGAGATGTCCGAGCCGCTGCACTTGCTCTTCCAATTCGTGTATCCTCAACGACATCCAGACCTGGAAACCACTCTTTGCGATCTTGGCCCCTGGCTGAGGCCGCAGAGAAGTACCAAATATTTGGTGCAATGAGTCTCTGTTACATATATATGAAGTTTGTCACATTTCCTACAGTGATCAGGTGCTTTGGTTCGTTGTGACGGCGTTACGCGCGTTATGGGTGGGTTCTAATTTGGTTCTAATCCATAGCGGGGCCCTCCGGGGGGCTCTTATTGGTGTGGCTTCCTGTTTTCGTGGTGGGGAGGTGTGAGGCGAGTATTTTGTTTTTGTTTTGGCTCCGCAAGAAGGGTGTTATGGCGTTCTTGAGCTGGTGGCTAGTGGTTTTTTCGCATTGACTAGGAACTTACTGCACGTAGGGGACTTCCAATTTTCATGATTGGCCCTCACCTCCTCTTCTTTTCTGCTATACTCTCACCCCCACTCACATGCTGATACACGTGCCGCGGGGGCCGAGTGTAATGTATAAGATGGAAGGTGTGCTCTACTGGTGCCCTAGCGGAACACTGTCTGCAACCGGAGCGTATGAGGCGACTATGTCGGGTACGACCGTCAAACCACTACCACTCCACAAAACCAACAACCAACTATAGCTAGCTTGGCTAGGAGAAGCGTCCAACGCTTGACTTCCTGGCTATCTCCCTAAAGAACGGCTTGTACGCCGTAAGATCGAAAGTTTGGGGTAGGGACCAAGTATTAGGTCGCTTTTATGATAGTCCTTCCGTGAATGTATTCTCTTCTCTGCTCCAATCCTCTCTTGACTTCGGATCGTGGTACACGAGAAATGCGCTAGCCTAGCTAGTCGTGCTAATAGCTCTCTGCGATGTAACCTCCTATAGAATTCCTATCTGTGAACAGATGGACCTTCACAAGGTTCTTAACCAATGTTCTCGAAACGTGTATGTGTGTTTTACAGCTGTTAACCGGCGTGTTTATTGTGCTAGCTCGCACTTGTATCCTTCCAACCAAGTCCAACCTCGACTCCTTGTCCTTTTAACCGCTCTGCTGTGTCGCGTATGCGTTCTGTGACGCTGCATGCAGACTCTCAACGAGTATGAAACCGACTCTCAACGAGTATGAATCCAAACGCTCAACGTGCCCCTCAACGGGTAGAAACCAACTCTCAATGAGTATCAGCCACTCTCAACGAGTATGAAACCCTCAAACCCTCAAACCCTCAATCCCTCAGTGCACTCTGTGCGTGTTGTTGTGCAAATGAACTTCTATTGAAGGACAAATGGACGGTGGGCTAGATGCATGCCTTTAGAACGTAGGGGGTCACTATATGAATAGCTACTGCCTCCACTAACCGGGGTACGATCCGCTGCCCTCCTCCCACTTCTCCCCTTGCTTTTATACTACTAACTACATACATAATCACATGAAAGTACGGCGGCCTAGGCCTTGGGTATACATGCCAAGCAAAACAGAATATAAATAAAATGAATATAATTGGTCCAATCCACAAAACCCCCAGCCCAACCCATATGGTTACTCCATCAGCAGCCACCGAGAAATCTGTTCTTCCGCGATAAGAAAGTGCTTCCGCTGTTTCCGAGACCTATATCCCTTAGCTAGCTCAAGGAGTATTCGTCCCCTAGCTATAAGCTTTGAGATACAGTGCCCTAGCAATGTTGCACATCCACCAGCGTTTACTAGGTCCGATTCGTATTCCTACTGTCAAAGTCCGGATATCACCGGTGCTAGATCTGCGGCTGCAATTGCCGATCACGGCTGCAATTGCCGAGTCATAGCTCCCGGCCCGTAGTACCCGACGGCCCCACCTACTCTGGTGGGTCCTGACTCTGTCATATTGCGCTACTGAAACATCACGTGTCTCGTCGCGTCGCTCGGCTAGTTCATATCAACGCCTAACAAAGTCGCTAGCTTTGTACTCATTGGCTACTGCATCGGTTTCCTCCTAGATCTTGTTATGTATCATAGTGTAAAGTCGCCTAGGCTAGGCTTCTCCCATAGACTTAGCCTTAACCGGTCAAAACTGAGCTAGCAACCTCATATGAAGCATCGCTAGCAGAGTATCGCCTCGTAGCCCTTATCTAGGCACTAACACCATCTACGCGCTCGATCCTAGCGCTAGCCGTCTAGTCATGGATGATTGTGCTAGATGTAGGATTTCGCAAAATGCGTGTTTACAGGCATGGCCTGAAATCCGGCTTATCAACGCCGTGCTCCCCTCCTTCTTTTCGTTGTTGCTGTTGACTCACACCTCATGAATGCCCGCAACGCAAGGGATAGTCCCGCTCGCAGTAGCGCAGCTCTTCTGCGTCGTGCAGGAGCTCAGGGACAAGGGTGGGTGTATATCTTTGAGGGGAAATTTGTCAAGATTGTGAGTTGTGCACTTTTCAGGTGTTTATTTTATTTCAGCAGAATTTGCGTGTCATGCTTACTTTTCTTCATATATGTTTGACCGCCATATTTGGAATACCGCGCGGTGTGCGCTGTCTTTGCAACAAGTTACTCTCAGATTTTCATTTGGCTCGCCTCGGGGTTCTCTGCTCCTATGTGCCAAACCGCTATTCCCATTGACAGAAGATGAGTAATTCGCATACGACGGTTTTTGCGCTATCTCCTTCCTATCTCCTCCTTTCACATGCAATATATCCAAATGTCCCCACTTCACGTCATCTGCCATTTTATAATCATCAAGCACTACTGGCTCACCCCATCTGTTGCAGATTTATTTTCGCAGTGGTGAGGGCATGACTGATTTCTTTCTGGATGCCGCCACATTGCTGGACCAGAGATACGTGCGTGGAGATAGCAGCTTTTCTTGGCCAGCACAAGTAGAGGAGTATCCTAGTCTTTACTACATTTAAAAGATGTAAAGATAGGTCTGTTTCCGGTGTGAAATGTCAACAGACACATATACCGTGTACATATCATTTGATTCATATCATGCCCATAATGACCTTAATGCACAACCAAAAATATTTACATATATATATACCCCTTGACGAATGGAACTTCTCCCTGTCATCAATGCCCACCATGCCTATTACCAAGAATGTCGAGACTCTTCTCCAATATATTATACTGGCAGCAACTACTACCAAGAACATTGCAGAAACAGCCAAAGTGCCTTTCCTTGGCTCAACTGCCATATTGTGCTTGTCAATCACAAAGTGTATTGAGGTAAGCTGATGCCTCCACCTATTGGCACCATACTGAACACAGCAAAGACAATCAAATCGAACAAGGAAGAATACATTGAGATTATGGAACTTCATGAAATCCTGTGCATCATTGTCCAGCTTGATTCAGCTTCAGAAATCAGGGGTGTCCTTCCAACAACACTCCTGTATGACATTGCAAAATTCACCGAGTGAGTCCCATTTGAATGATGACATTGTTGACATTGTATTCATTCTATATTTCACACCAGGGTACTTGAAAAGTTCACGGTTCTGAATGGGCAGAAAAAAGGCACTCTAGGAAAAATAAAGGGACTTTTCAGACAGCCTGAAGCCCGAGAAAGATTGGAAACATGCAAGCAAGAGCTCAGCCAGATGGTTGGATTGTTCAAGGTATATCAGATGAAATCTGATTCAGTGCACATTCAAATCATTTGCAGGCTCAAGTTACAGGTTCAACCTTGTCTCAAATGGGGCAAATTAAAAAAGATGCCAAGGAACAACATGAAGAGCTTGTTGCCCTTCTGGAGAATGACTCTGCCCTCACTGGATCTGATTGCTCCTCAGTGAGTAGCAAAGTATGACCATTGAAATTTGTAGCTCATGGTTGTTAGATGGCAGGAACTCTGACAAGTTTGAAGAATGATAGGTGAGGCAAACCTGCAAACACCATCAGTCTTACTAAAGGTCTTGAACAGCTCAGGATCTTTTGGTCTACTTCCACCCTGCCCACAAATCTTCCATGGCCGTGAATCAGAGCTCCAGGATGTGGTGAACATTCTCATACAGGATTCTGCCCACATTGCTATTCTTGGTGCAGGAGGCATGGGAAAGATCAGCCTCGCCACAGTGGCCGTCCATAATCCACAAGTGGAAGCCAAGTATTCACATCGATACTCTGTTCCATGCCACTCAAGCCCCACTTGCACTGAGCTAGCAGTGACAATTGCAGATCATATTGGGTTGGAGAAGGGCTCAAACATGGCAAAGAAGATGGCACATTATTTTGCCCATGCTCCCCCTTCCCCTCTGGTCTTAGATAATCTGGAAACCCCATGGGAAGCCCTTTCAGCTCGCTCTGAAGTTGAAGAGTTTCTATCTCTTCTGACTGACACCCTGCACTTAGGTCTCATGGTGAGTGATGTTTGTGAGTTTATCAAATTATACCTTGAACTTCCTGTAGATCACCCTGAGAGGTGCTGAGCACCCAAGTAAAGTCAAATGGACCCACCCTTTCCTGGCCCCTCTTGAGCCACTTTCCAATGTGGCTGCTCAGCAGACCTTCATTGAGGTTGCTGATGAAGGCCATGATAATGCCAGTCCTTGAACTGACTGGGAATCTTCCCCTGGCAGTCAGCCTCATTGCAAGTGTTGCTGGTTCTGAGGGATGTGCCAAGGCACTTTCTCGGTGGAAACTGGAAAGTACTCGATGCTTTCAGATGGGTATGACCAGAGATCGAGCCTGGATATATCCATCATGTTGTCATACACCAGCTCCCGTATGACCCGAGGTGCTCAGGAGTTGCTCAGCATTCTTTCCATGCTACCAGATGGCCTTGCAGATGCCAATTTGGTGCAGGCCCAACTGCCAATCCCTGATATTCTGTCTTGCAAGGCTACTCTGATTCAAATAGCCCTTGCCTTTGTTGACCAGGATCAACATCTCAAAGTTCTGGTTCCCATCCGAGAACACATCCTTAGCATTCATCCTCCCTCAGATGCATTGAAGCTAAAACTATGGGAACACTTCCATCAGATTCTTGATCTCTGGCACCAATTCAGGCTTCTCAATATAATAGATATACTCCCTCAAATTTCAGGAAATTTGGGCAACTTCAACACTGTTCTCCATGATGGGCTTGAACTGGGGGGGCCTGATATTGTCCAGAATTTGAGGAACATACTGTTTCTCAATGATTATTACTATCAGGTCCATGACACATATTCACCCCTTTTGCTCCAGCTTTCTGGGCAAATGCTGCATTGGAAGGACAATCAAATCTTTGGGGAATGTCTCATCGAGCTATTGAAAACTTCGGCTTATTTGCCTGACCTGGATCTCAATAGTGACATCACCCTCGGGACTGAGCATTTCACATCAAAAGATCCGCTGGAAAAGGGTAAGACACAATCACGGTCCCTGTGTTCACCCAACTAAATTATCACTAGGCAGATGGTACCATGCTCTGGGACTGTATTTCCGGTTTGCAAAGTCAGGCTTAGCAGGAGCCCTGCAGTATTCTCAAACAACATATTCTTTGGCAGAAAGTACTGGATACCCTACCATTGTTGGCTACCAAGCTTTGGCCAGCATATGTAGCATTCTTATTGAGACCGGAAAGCCCTTGAGTGCACTCACACATGCCAAGGAAGCATATAGATATACTGAGCACATAGGGGACATCCATGGACAAGCTTGGTCTCTCCACGTTCAAGGAAAAAGTCACATATATTTGGCAAACTATCAGCATGCTCAACATCTTCTGCAAAAATCCAGACACATCCTGGCTGCTCTTGGTCAACAACAAACTAGATTGAATCTTGAAATCCTAAATCTCCAGGTTGAGATACACCTTGTGAAATCTGAGTATCTGGAATCTCACAAGCTGCAAGTTGCCATTGCATCCAGTTGCCAGCCTACTTCACACAAGGGAATCCTGGCAAACTTGAACATGGCTATCATTGATATTACTACTGGTGCTGACTCAAAAATCATTCACCAAAATGTAAAGATCACTAAGTCTCATTTGAGGGCATTGTATGGGTACTTTGGCAAACATACAAGTCTTGTGGCTGATTCTGTAGCTGCTGAACTCTGTCTTCGTGATGGGGCTATTGGGACTGTGAATGCACTGTTTGAACAATGTTTTGCACTGTCACTGGATATTGACACAGACCTGGCACTCTTATGTGCTGAAAGGCTTGGAGATCTTTCCACTGGTATGAATGACATTCCAACTACACTGCAATAGACTGGAATCTTCCTTGGACTGGCATTAAAGTTCAAAAACAAGTGCCAGACAATGCAAGCATTCCAATGCCTTGGCCAGATTTTTTCTGCCGAAGGCGATGATGAAACAGCTCTCAACCCATTCAATGTTGCTCTTGATGGATTCACATTCATGGATATCCATTGCTGGCAGGCAGATTGCATGGTTCAAATTGGTGATATACTGACTAATCACGGAGAGGTCATTAAAGCAATTGAATTGTGGAAGACAGCCAGGCCCTTGTTTGGAAAGTCCTCTCAGATGAAGGATGCAATCAAGATTGATATAAAGATAGCAGAGGTTGACTCTGCCATTCTGGCCAAGTATGAGGAACAACTTCAACACCTTTCAGAATTGCATGTACCTGTTAGTGCACTGGAGGAGGAGGAGGAGGAGGAAGAGAATAAATTGGTTCAAGGAAGTGATATTTGGGACAAGGGGATGCATGGAGTGTTGGTTTGAATTGTATTCTGGATATTGGATAGTCGGGTTTGTGTTTCAATCTCATTGTTCTTTTTCTTCAACTTTCCACAGCTCCACCCATATTTGGACAAATACATACCTACCTGTTCTTGGCGTGCACAGCATGACATGTCCAGATTATAGCCTTTTGTCCAGTATGTAGCCTCCCTATTTATTTCTTTTATCCACATCAATGGTGATTAAGTGTGGTCTGAATTGTGAAGGCAAAGTAACTACCATCCTCTGCAAGTTGTCGCTAATGCAGCCTCAAATATTTGAACCCACCAAAGAGTTGGCAGCTGTGTGGTCTTATGCCTTCCTGAGGTGATAGCCCATGAACAACAGTCACTCAGTATGGAGATTATCACCCATTAGGTGAAGAAAACATTTTCATTTCATTGTGATCTTTTGTTCCCAAGTGCATGTAATAGTAATACCTCATGATGTAGGCCAAGAAGAAAATCCAACAGGATTTGGGAAAGGGCTGACTCTGTGCCGCCTTGCCATTTCTTATGGTTGAAGGTTATGCCCAGTTGCGAGGAGAACATCACCCATGATTTGGTTCGTCCTGAGCCTTGCATATGCTAAGGCAAATTGCTTCTCTCCAAACTTATTTTATTTGAAGGTTTAAACCGTTAATACAGCCCCCCATGTATCATGGCATGAGAGCCAGCCTTAACATGATAAGCATGATACATGTACCCCCCCCCCTTGGTGCTCGCCACGAGGGCTCGCTGCACGGAGCATTTTCGCTCGCCACTTGGCCCACTGAGGCCCACTGCGTGGTGTTGGCGCCTGCGGCGCCGGTGAGCGGAGTTTAAATCTACTGATGTAATTCCTATTCTTGGCACCCACTTCGGCTAGCGCTAAGCCAGAATTCGCCAACTCGAATTCTGACTCTTCTCGTCATTTCTCGGTTGAAGCTATGGCAGAATCTTTGGTTTTAACCTCCTGCATGTCTACTGCCAGCCCATACGCATCCATTAGGCATCCACGACGCGTCTTTTCCACGTTACTCAAGCTCAAGAAGATCTCGGTACGTTTCAGCATGTGACACATAACAAACACGGCGACGTGGAGATACGACTAGATATGAAGAGTGCGGAACACCACGGGTACTAAACAGCGAGACAATGTATTGTGAAAGGATAGTGCACCAAATAATACAGTCCTTAACCGGGAAGCGAAACAAACTGGGGAGTGAAACACTACGTGTTCTGCACCTTGGGTACCTGCCCCAGGGCCAAATCTTTTTGAGAGCATCGTATACCACCAAAAACTCAGATTCAAAAAAGCATTTGAGTAGGGAGCTCTTCTTGAGCCCAATGAATAATGATGTTTTGGAACATTGTTTGGCCCAGTTGTTCGACGAGTTGAGCAGCCACCGTTTCTCAGCTGTTGCCCGTAAATTTCACAGTCAAAGCATATATTGGGAGTTTTCAAGGTCATGGATTCTGAATATGAATACCCCAAGTCTTCAAACTCTTTTCCTGAGGCCTAAATCATGAGCTTGTAGTGTTTCGCTTCCCAGTGGATCATCAAATTTGATGGTTCCACTAAATACGGCCCGTTCTCCACCACTTTAGCACCAATTCACTCAAACTTTTTGTAATCATGAGTAGATACATTGATTGGAAAAAGAAAAGGGGCGGACATTGGTCTCCATCATAGAGTAATTCACGGTATTGTCTGATCGTTTCGCTTCCCGGTTAAGGACTGTATCTTTAAATGCATGTTCTGTGTTTCCCACATAAATATTACAACCAACTAGTTTGACACCATCAATGGAACTCTCAAACAAACTCGGATAATGCACAGGACTATTTTATTGTAATGGAAAGTCACCCAGTGCGGAAACACGCTTTTGTGACCTTATAGATTCCTTATAATACAAATAGAACATATCTGCACGATCATTTTTATTCCTGAGATCACTCCAAGTTTTAGGCAATGTCAGAAGTCTGATGAAATCTCAAAGTTACTTCTGAATGACTTCACGCTACAGTCAATTCTGCGGCAACCCCTGAACTGAACTTAAGCATGAAAATTTCAGGTTGAAGAATAGTCGATGTAAGGACGATACTATAATTTAATTGATGCAAAATGACCACCAGCAGCACCACCGTTTTCCTTTTTCGTGTCACCCATCCCCCTTTAGGCCGCCCCAATATTTCTGGAATTAGGCATCACTTTTAGGATCAAACGGGCATTTTGGCCTACGTAGATATGCTATAATAATATTTTTGCGGCAAATTTTGGAATTTATAGTCAGGTCGTGGACACCGTGATTGAGTCATCATGGTTGACGAGGGCTTATGAGTTTGGGTAGATGTGTTGTTTCACAATTGAGTATAGAGGCGATAAATATTGAAATATCCGGACGTACATAATGTGAGATCATCCTGTAGCTGAAGAAGCTCTGCTAATAAGTTTGTGAGTAAATTTGGCACGTGAACACCACAGATCATACAACTCCGACATCATGAAGAAAAAATTAGTTTCACTTGGATATCTAATAGAGTATAGGAGATTGACCCCATGTGAAAGATACCGTAGGGGAGCAACGGTCACGGTCACAATGGGGCCGTCGCGTTGCTTGTTTTTCCAGGGTCACAGTCACTGTGCACTCGTTGCCTGAAAAAAATCGTGACCTTTGGGGGGGGAAAATTGCTAAAAAAAAATCCAGAAGCAATAGAAAACATTTGAAAGGAGCCTAATGGAGGTATATTCTCTCAGTTGCTTCTTATGAGTCCTAAAACAATGTTTATACTAAGCTGAAAGCATCAAAATAAAATTATTTGGTTGCCTCTTCAAGCAATGGTCATGATCACGGTGCCCTCCGTTGCCCGAAAAAGAGGCAACGGATATGTCACGGTCTTCAGGTGGTTGCTCCCCTACAGGGTCATACAGTAAGATAACAGACCGAGGCTGTTCTGGGACTGTTCGGTCTGTTCTTTTATTATAAGGTAGACTAGTTCTACTTCTTAATTTCCCCCCATTTTTGTGGAAGCTTCTCGGTTTTTTTCTTGCCCTCAGTTGACTGAAGGTCAGATCAGGGAGGATATACAAGATGCAACACTCCACATATGGGGCACATTGCAGTAGATGTTTTTGAGTGATCACTGTTGCCGCTGGCGCCATCAATTGCGCCATCCGCGGCATGCTGGGGGAAGGTTCGCCAGACCCCTCCCTTTCGCTGGTTCTGCCCTTTTCCGCTGGCGCGGGGCCTTTTTGAGTTGCTTAAATGGTTTTACAGTTTATTGCATGCTTTTGTGTGGGAGGGTTCGGCGGGTTGCCGCCAGACCCTACGCTGGGCTGGGCTGCTGCTGTGCGGGGCTTCTAGCGGTGCCGCCCCTGCACTAGGCCTTTTTCACTGGGCTCTATGGCCCATTAATTGACAGAACTTTTCATTATAGGTGTAAATGTAAATGGGGGTAGGAAAAATATCTAGAGCACTTGAACAGAAATGAACGAGCAAGAGGATCGGTATCGAACAAAGTTATCGCCGGGTCCGGCATTCCCGATCTGGGGGGGCACTGTCAAGGAGGTCGATGTCCGGCCGGGAATTGCCGTTTCTTGTTACATCTTGTCTATTCTGGTCAGATCACGACTTAAAAAAAGGAAAGACTAAAGTTATTTATTTTATGATTCTAGAGTCATTTTGAGATATTTCTGCTCTCGTTGCTGTGCCCCAGACAACATCTCGCCCTACCCCGCCACCCTGATATAAATCCATCAATTACAAATCAGGGGGTAGCGGTAACCCGGATTCATTTTTGACAACGCACAGCAATATAATTATCTCACATTTGACAGCTTGGTACTGAGCCTAATCTCGATTTCTCTCCGACTGCACCAAATACTTGAAAGATCATGCATTGTTTCAGCCAGCCGAATTCTAAACACTGATAGTTTCAGCTCGCTCTTATCATGTCCAGAGTTCGATAGGGGCTGTTGGCCGGCAAATGGAGCAACGGTCTGGCTACCAGCACTGATTGACAGCTTGTGCGTTGCTTGCACACGTGGCACATCGAGGTATTTAACCTTTTCTTCATTCCTCCCCGCAACCCCGACTCCACAAACACCCGGAACTGTCATGGTGAGCGGGCTTGCAGCCAGTCAACAGATTCTAAATGCTGATGGTTTAAGAATTCAAATGCGCCAAATCTAACAACCACCAATGAATTCAATAAGTTTCCTGATTCAGGGCCAGTAAGTGAATCAATCTTAAATGTGGGGCAAGATGTCTTACATGTGCCATAGGAGAAACTAGGAGAAAATCAGTTACAATTCTCTACAGCAGTGACTACCCACAGCACAGGAGATGAAAACACACAACTTCAGCAAATTCCAGCTGCAGTCAGTCTTGAATATTGTGATGCAATGAGGTGCTGAATGAGCTGTAGGTAGAGCCAGATGAGAATGATTCAGCTAAAAATCGATCACCTGAGGATAACTCATATCTTGCTGGCCGTCACCAGCATTTGCCAAGGTCCAGGTCCTTCAGACAGACATTGTACGAAATGAGGGATCGTGAAGCTGAGCATTTCTTGAACTTGGCAATTTTCTTTGGAGAACAATATAGAAAGTCTGGTGACTTGGAGGATCTCAAGGCTGCACTCAAAAACGGCCAAGCGGCTGTGGCACAGGCTCCTGAAGGCCCTGTTCGTGCAGTATGTCACTACACTTTGGGAGTGTCTTTGCGAGAGCAATACCAAATATCTGGTGCCTTGGAGGATCTCAATGCTGTCCTGCATAACCACCAAGAATGTGTGGCACAGACACCAGAGGGCCACCCAGATCTTGCTCTTCGTTTCCACAACTTGGGGCTGGCTTTCTCAGCCCAGTATCAAAGATTAGATGACTCACAGCATCTCCAGGCTGCATTGGACAATATTCAGGCATCCGTGATGCTGACACCAGCCGGCAACCCAGCACGTCTCCACGACTTGGCACTTGCATTTGGACTGCGATATCGAAGAACCCATGATTTGAAAGATCTGGAAGCTGCATTACAACATAATCAAACCAGTGTTGCACAAACACCCAAAGGTCACCCAGATTTGGCTTTCCGTCACCACACCCTGGGGATGTTCTGCTTAGATCAGTACAACAGAAGTATCGACTTAAAAGATCTGGAAGCAGCAATAGAGAATATTCAGGCTGGCACTACACAAACACCTGAAAGCCACCCTGATCTCGCTGCCCGTCTCCAGCTTTTGGCAGAACTATTCAGAGACAAATATCACAGATTTGACGACTTGAAAGATCTCGACGCTGCACATGAGAGCAATAAAGCAGCTGTAGCACATACACCCGATGATCATCCAGCTCTTGCTGAGCGTCTTCTGAATTTGGGAATATCCTTCACAGACCGATACTGCAATTCTGGTGATGTGAAGGATCTTGAGGCATCGCTGCGGAATAATCAAACTGCTCTGGCAAAGCTATCTCATGGCCACCCAGATAGGACTACATATCTACTTAGTCTAGCAATGAGCCTCACACACCGATATCGAAGATCCGGTGACATGAAGGATCTTGAGGCTGCATTGCAAAACTATCAAACTGCAGTGGCACAGACACCTGTGGGCCATCCACAGCATGCTTTATGTCTCCAGAGCCTGGCAACATCTCTGACAGCACGGTATTTAAGATGGGGAGACTTGACAGATTTAAAAGCAGCACTGGAGATGAATCAGGCCGCTGTAAATCACACACCAGCCACAGATCCAAATGTTTCTCTTTATCTCCACAGCTTGGCACAATCCTTCATGCACCAATATACTAGATCAGGTGGCTTGAAGGATTTGGATGCTGCAGTGAGGAACCACGAAGCGGCTGTAGCACAAACACCTGCTGGCCACCTATCTCTTGCTGAACGACTCCAGGCCTTGGGTGATTCATTGATGCACCGATACCTTCAATTGGGACAAGTAAGGGACCTTGAAGCTGCAGTCAAGTATACCAAAAAATGTGTGGCACTAACACCTCCTGCACACCTGGACTTTGCTGCACGTCTCCAGACCTTCGCTCTTGCCCTCACAGGCCAATATGAGAGATCAAGCAACTTGGAAGATCTTGAAGCAGCGCTGAAGAATGATCAAGCTGCTGTAGCTCATACACAAAGGGGCCACCTTAATCTTGCACAGCGTCTTCAGAACCTGGCTGTGTCCTTTGCAGACCGATATGAAGTATCGGGTGCACCCGAGGACCTGGATGCTGCTCTAGTTAATTACTCCGCATCGTTTCAAGGCCCCACTGCAGACCTTGAAAAATCTTGGGAGTCTGCTATACAATGGGCATCACTGGCAAAGACAAACCATCCATCCCAAATGTTGGAGGCTTATTCTGCTGCCTTCAATTTATTGCCGGAACTACTTTGGATTGGAAACTTAATATCTGTGCGTCAAGACAGAAATAGAAGAATAAATGTGTCCCAGGCAACCTCGAATGCTGTTTGTGTCTCAATTGAGCTGCACAACCTTCCTCTAGCAGTGGAATTCTATGAACAGGGAGTGGGAACAACCTTCCGACAACTTTTGGAGCTCAAATCTAATCTTGTACAACTGCCTCACCATTATGCAGCTGAGTTAAATCAAATGTCACAACAACTTTACAATGGAACCGCTCGGGATCCCTCCAAGTTGGCCAGAGAAAGAAATGATTTACTTGAGAAGATTCGAAAAACTCCTGGTCTAGAGCATTATTTGCAACCTAGACCGTACATAGAACTTTGTCAAGCTTCACAACATGGTCCCATTGTGATTCTTAATTCTCATGTGGATCACTGTGACTCAATTATTCTCCTCAATCCGAACTCAGATCCACTTCATATTGCACTGCCATCGGTGTCTGTCGACCGTTTAAAGGTACAAAAAAGTCTCCTCAGAGATCTCATCAAAGGGCGTAATGTGAGATCAAGGGAATTACCACCGGCCCGTCTTTATGGATACCAAGAAGGGATAGAAGTGGGTCTGGACTTGCATTGTGCAGCCAATCTATGTTGCCCTGAATGCTGTAAGTTCTGCTTGTTTTGTCGGATGTATTATTCATTTGTTTGCAGAATGGTATCACTTCTGGCAGATTGTGGTGGTGTCCTATGGGAGATTTCACTGGCTTGCCTTTCCATGCTGTGGACTCTGCAGATCAATTCATACAGTCATATACACCCACACTGGGGGCTCTCCTGGAAGCGAACTCCAAGACACTTTCAACCAATCTACCTTGCATTGGCTTGGTTGGGGTGACACACACTGGTCCTCGCAGAGACCAAGAACTCCCTGGAGTTGAAGAAGAAATCACTAAGATTACCTCCATTGCTGGGGATCGATACCAAGTTCAGAGTCTCATTGGAGAAAGCACCACTGTAGATTCAGTCAAGCAGACACTGAACAATTGTGCTTGGATCCATCTAGCTTGTCATGGAGAGCAGAATATCATAGAGCCTCCAAAAAGCTGCCTCCAGCTCTATGGTGGAACTTTGGAGCTCGAGACCATTCTCCAGATGTCCCTACCAAATGCCGAATTTGTATTCCTTGCTGCATGCCAGACGGCTAAAGGAGATGCTGCACTTGTCAATGAGTCCTTCCACTTGGGTGGTGGTTTCATTGCTGCGGGATTTCAAGGAGTCATTGCCACTATGTGGTCCATGATGGATGAAGATGGGCCAGCTGTTGCGGAAACGGTTTACAGCCATTTATTGGGCAGTGGGAAAAGGCCTCGAGCCTCTGAAGCCGCAAAAGCACTGCAGCTTGCTGTTCAAAAGATGCGGGATGCCAGAGTGCCACATGAACAATGGGTACCGTTTATCCACCTAGGAATCTAGAGTTGTTCCATTTGTGTATCCACCGGTGATCCTAGGTCCTCCACACCGCATGATGAAAAGACTCCGTTTATATTCCTACTAAACATGTGTCTGTCATCTTTTCTTGGACTCAGGATTCAATCTTGTACATTTTTTTTTCTTCAATCACCGGAATGTAGTTCATAGATTTTGCCAATTGAACCAAAATCTCCTGTCATATACCATGGCTTATTGCTATTTTTGTGAGGTTCATTATCCGTGACTCAGCGAGTTGTTTCCTACGGGTGAACAGAGGCTTGGTGACCATTAAATTTATAAGAGTAATCAACTTGCAGAGCTATCTTTGAATAAATTCTGTATACAAATGCCACAGAATCCTATGAATGTTTGAAACAGACGACTGCCATGGTTCACGAGAGCTCATTGGCAGATTTGTGGGGTTGGTCATAAGTGCTTTTTTGAAGGGAGCTGGGTGAATATTATAGTTAAAAGAGTATCCCTTGCGAATAAATTGGATTAATTCGCTGGAAGAAAAAGAATGTATGAGACTTGCAGCTTAATGCCCTCGGAGGGAATTGAACCCTCTAAATCGCGTTCTGGCTTTACCTCCGCACTATTTTAATTGAACCAGACGACCACCATGGTCCACGAGGGCTTATTAGCACGTTTGGGAACTTGGGTATAGATGCGTCTTTCTCAATATTTAAGTTAGTGGAGACGAAAAACATCATTACCACTCAACCCTTCCCTCGGGGAGGATCAAACCCTCACCTTCTAACGGCCAACATGCTTCACCAATTGAATCAGACGACCGCCATGGTCCATAAAGGCATATTTGTAGCTTTGCGAACCTGGTCATATCGGCTCCTTTTTGTGTAGGGTGGCAGATGAATTTCGAGACGTAAATTGCATTTACATCTGCAATTTAAGAAATCAGCTCGCGGAGGCAGCTGCCCCGCACCAACATCCAGCCGTATAACAGACAGATCTTGAAGCCGATGTGAAACATATTTAAAAATAAATAAATAATTGAGCTGCTAAATCGGATACCCTCGGGGGGAATCTAAGCCTCGCCTTCTTGTCGTAAGTTGGATCCACTCGATATAAGTGAACCAGACGACCGCCATGGTCCGCGAGGGCTCATTTGCATCTTTTGTGAACTTGGTTTTGTGCCTCTTGTTAAAGAGGTGCGGTGAATTTACGGCCGTAAATATTATTTCCAAGAGAATTCAGCCTGCGGAGCCTTCTGCGAATAAAATAACTCTAAATCCGACAGGTTATGCATCTTCCTACGTGCTCACAAAAATAAAATAAAATACCACTTGTCCCGCCCATGCACTTGAGGGGAATCGAACCTACGCCTTCTGGCTGTACGGTCCTCGACGCATGATTTGAACCAGTCGACCACTATGGTCCACGAGGGCTTATTTGAATCCTTTGTGAGCCTGTTAGGTGTGTGTCATTTTGGAGCGGATGTACAAATGTTTAAAAACCCGGCTGGATATGGTATTTACATTTTTTACATTGAAGAAATCATAGTGTATTTATGCTGAAGAGAAATAATATTGCATGTATACCGACGGTTCCTCTGATGAATCCGCTAAAAGAGTGGATTATTAGACTGTGCTTGCTGGAGGGGGGAAAAAAGGATTATATTATTCCGATGCCCTCGGAGGGAATTGAACCCACGCCTTCTGGTCGCAAACATACACATTTCGCTTTTAATTGAACCAGACGACCACCATGGTCCACGAGGGCCCATCTGTAGCTTTTTGAACTTGACCATATTGACTCCTTTTTGTGCAGAGGGCCGTACACCTGGATGAATTTCGAGACCGAAATATTGTATTTCCAATGAGAGAAATCAGTTTGCGGAGCCTTCCGTTTGATAAAATTTAAACTAAAATATATCGAGGCCAATAGATCTTGAACTAATCCTTAACTCACTTCATCAAAAGAAAAATCATCGTTCTGTATGCCTCATGCCCTCTGAGGGAATCGAAACCTCGCCTTTTAGTTGACAAGCTCATTACTGTAGTTAAACCAGACGACCACCATGGTCCACGAGGGCTTATTTATATATTGCGGGCTTGGGTATACATGCGTCTTTTGCATGCCATGAACACAATATTTACTCAAGACTGAAAAAACACGACACCAAAGGCATATACCCTCGGAGGGAATCGATCCCTCATGTTCTAGAGGTAAATCAAGCCACAAGCTCAATTGGACCAGACGACCACCATGCTCCACGAAGGCTTATTTGTATATCTGCGGGCTTGGGCATGGGTATGTGTGTGTGTGTTTTTGTCAAGGAGGCGCGGTGAATTTAGTAAATATTTCCAGGAAAAACCAGCCTCAGAGCGTCCCCCTGCAAATAACTTGAAGCTACATATTAATATCCATGTAAAAATTACGGAACACGGTCGTAATTCTGACTTGCTCATGGAAAAAAAACATGAGAAAAACCCCATACGCCCTCGGAGGGAATCGAACCCTCGCCTTCTGGCCGTACTCTGGACGAAGGAGCTATTTGAACTAGACGACCCCCATGGTCCACGAGGGTGTATTCGTATATTTGCGAGCTTGGTTTTATGTGCGTTGTTTCGCAGGAGCAGTGTGGAATAAAGTCACGTATGTCAATTTAGAACTTGAAATCTCGAGAAACAATCATCACAGTGCGGAGATTTCGGATCGCTGGAGGAAATACAGGGCTGTTGATTGGATAGGTGAGCTGTACGGGTTGAAAGGGGGTGTACGGACGGGACTTGCGGGCATTACTGCCGACCGCGCTATCCTTTTCGGGGTTGGGTGCGTCTGGAATCTAGAGCGGAGTGGGCGGCTTTTCGTTATATCGCACAGCTAGCGTTGGCGGGGCGCGGCACAAAGAGCGTGGATTGAACACACCGAATGTAGCGTGCTTCTTGTTGTCGACGTGAGCAGGTAGGATCAGTATTTTCGGGAGGACTGGTGTGTTAATTGGGGTGAACGTGCGTTGGACTTGTGAATTATGGCAGCAGGATTCCCAGGAGACAAAGGGAACGAAGACGCCGTGCGTGGATAGATCGCTGGCAGCGGTACCGACGAATTTCGAAGCTCTCGTGAACGCAGATCCAGATCACGGTGACGTTGAAGATAGAGACAGAGAGATAAGCTGAGATAAGGGATAAATTTTCGGGCGACGCCAGAGACACCGATGCTTGACAAAATTTCTGTTCCAACCCTCGATTCACGCATTATTTGAGCTTCAGCCATCGAAAGACACGTGTGCGACCGGATCATTCCCGTATGTACGTCACATCCCCAATTTCGGAGCTGAGGCCCGGTGGCCTTTGACTCTGCCCGCCATCCACTGACTCACTCTCCTGCTACACTTGACTGGACTACTTATTGTTATACCAGGCTTGCATTCAGTTGCACGCTTTTCTTCTTACACTTCTACTACTTGGCTACTTCTACTTGAAACGATATCGGATATCTAATCGGCTTCAATCTATTCTAATCGACACAGCACAACGACTGCAGCGCGGAGGACGCACACTTGGACGCAACGCATATCTACACTATAGCACGACCACTGCATGCCGCCTCGCGCGAATCGCAGTGCCACTCCCACTACAACGACAACAGGCACTACTCCCCCCACTGGCACACCCTTCACAACGGCGACGACATCCTCCAAACGCCGCACGCAGGCGCTGAGGATCCACCGCCCACCGTTGCCGGATCTAGAACTCGAGGAAGCGGGCGTGGACGAACCGCGCATGGAGGAACAAGAGCGCGCGTCGCCGAGCAAGTACCCGACGCCGCTGCCTGACGAAGGGTCACTGACACCTGTGGAGGAGGCAGAGGCAGCGCCGCCGACGCCTGAAGAGGAGGGTGAGCTTGGTAGGACTGTGGATGGGGAGATAGAGGCGGTGGTGGGTGGGATTGAGGTAGAGGCGAGGGTGGATAAGCATGAGGCGGTGGTGGAAAAGCAGGAGGAGGCGGTGGCGGGGACGAAAGGGAACGGGCAGAGGAAGAGCAGGGAAGTGAATACTGCCCATCTGCGCGCGCCGGAGGCTCCGAGGTGCGGTCTTTTCCTTATTTGTTTCTTCATCTTTTCGTCTTATCCTCCGCCATTTTCTTCTTCCAACTCGTATTGTTCCTCCCATTTCTATTCCATTTTGTCATACCTTTCTCTTATTCCGTCACTTTTCGTTCCTTTCACGCCTTTGCCTCGTTGCACTCCGTCCGCCTCATCATTCCACTCCACTCCATTGCATTGCATTCTACACGCCACGCCCGTCTCCGCATCTATTCTAACCCCGTTTTGCGCTAAGCCTCATCTGTACTATGATCCACACGCCGCTTACTAACTAACGCCCAGACCCCGCCCGCCCTCCACCGCCCTCTCCGCCACGTCGGCAGCAACAGCGACAGTATCCGCCGTCTCCGCCGCCGCCGCACCCCTTGCGCGCTCGGCGCTCTCGCACACCCTGCGCGCGTTGGGGGTAGTCCCGCCGCGAGCGACCCCGCAGACGGTTTATCGGCACCAGGATCGGGAGGGGATTTATCTGCGCCAGGATGACACCCCTTATCAGCACGGCTATCCCGGCGTCTCCCCGCCGCGGGACACGCACCCTTATCGCGCGTACCCATATCACGGTGTTGACGCGCGCGCGCACCACGGCAGCGGTGATAGAACGACGGTGGGACGCGAAGCAGCTGAAGAGGAAGACGACGATCTCCCATCCTTGCCGCGCGGTGGGACGAGGTCGCTGGGCGCCGCCTTCTCACGCTCACCTACGCGCACCGGCGCGGGCTGCAGGTGTGGGACGCGACGAGGCTTGGGGGGGTTAGGGAGGTGGTTAATATCAATTTGCGGGACGACGCTCGCATCGACGAGACCGACACGGGAACGGAAGCGATGCGCGGCCCGTCCTCGCCGCCGCCGTCCTGCCTGCACGCGGGAAGGGGGACCAGGGACTGGAGCTGGAGTTGGGTGTGCTGTACGTGTCTTTTTTTCTTCTTTGACTCTCTTTTTTTTTTGGGGGGGGCGGTTTCTTTGGGGGTTTTTGGCGTGTCGGGCGGGGGCATGTGGCACTTTTGGCGAGGGCGTCTTTTTTTGTGGGTGGTGTAACTCGCCGATCTGGAGGTGTTCGGTGAAGGGGAAGGGGATGTTCGTGGGGCCTTCTTTGCGCTTCGCGGAGTGTGCGCGGTGGGGGGCGGACGGGAGGCTTGGGCGGTTCGCGTGGTGGACGGGGCGTACGCCGCGTGGACGTGTTGGAGATCGGGTGGGGCGTGTCGTGACTCATCCGTCCTTCGCGTGTGCGCAGGCCCACCTCATCCTTCATCCTTGGTACGCGCCGCCTCGGACGCGGAGCCCTCCTTTTGCTGCGACACATTTGTCGGTTGACCACCCGGGGCGCGATTGATTGTGTGCCGCAGGGGTGGGCGCGGCGTGCCATCCCGCCTCGCCTTGCTGCGTTCGGTGCGGGCCTCGACGGTGTACGGACCGGTGTGGGTCTTGCCAGTGTCTATTGGCCTCGGCGACATTGTGTGGACGGGAGATGCGCGCCGCGCCGGTGGTGGTGCGCCTCGTCCATCCGCGGCGTGGATACCGATATCATGCGCCTCTGGAGACGTTGGCGGTGGAGGGTCGGCCCCATTTATGTGCTGCGGCGGTCCTTGCGGTAGTGACGCGCTGGTGGGGCCACCCGGGACTGGATCTATAATGCGTACTTGGTGTCTTCCCCGCGGCTCCCCATCCTTGGCGTTCTGCCCGCCCAGGGTGTGGACATTTCTTTATTTTGCGCGGGCGTCGTCATCGAGTCGACGCGAGCGCTCGGTTCGTGCGTATCGGCTTCCGTCTGCGCTTGCATCCCCAGTCGGCATTGAGGTGGATGTGGAGCGAAGCGCTTCTTTCGTCTCCGCATTGTGCTGTGCTTATCGTGGCCGCGTGCCTTGAGCATGGGCGGGTGGGAGGACGTGGATCTGTGTGTCTGTCTCCCCCAGCCGCCTTCCCGTCAGCGGATCCCCCCTTCGGCTATGCGGCGGGGGCCGAGATATGGGGGGATGCCTTTTGTGCGGTGGTGGGGCGATGCAGGCATCCTGTATCGTGCTTTCATGTGCATCATCTTTGGCGACGCAGGGTTCTTCCGCGATCTGCGACGGTGTGCGCTGGGGTGATATGAGGACGCGCAGCAATGGGGATGGGGATTGCGCCGCACTTCCCGATAGCGAGTGGGCGCGTGCCGTAGCTACACGGCCGATGTAGATCCCTTCCATATATTTGCCAAACAGGTACATTTTTCGAAGTATTGCCGGCCATAGTTCACGGCGTTATACTCGCTGCGCCAGATGAACCCACCCCGATGTGCCCAATAGCACTGACAAGCTATTTCAGCTTGTCCCTACCACCCCGCCGCTTGGCCTTACCGCCCGGGATTCCATCTTCTTCCGCTTCTCACTGCTCAAGGGTCCAATAAATAGGCCTCAAATGCACGCGCAAAAAGTTCGTGCCCGGTCTTGACGCCGAAACTAACTTCTTCTCCCATGTCTCGTATGTATATATATTGTGGGTTGGAGGCCCGCACCTCCGGGAGACTGCTTTCCTCACTTCTTAAGCAATTTATTTCAGCGAGCGCGGTTTCAAGGCCTTCTTCACCTCACCCAGCTCTCAGCTCCAAATTTAAAGCTCGCAAGCTGCTAGAGCCGTCTATGTTCTAGCTGTGTTGGTCGCTCTCGCCGGTGGCTCCTCATCGCTTGTCTACTAGGTGCTGCCCCCCCCTACTTTCTGGGTATCCTGCATTGATCTATCCCTACGTCGCAGACAGGATCAATAATCTGCCGAAAGGCGTTCCCTTTCGGAGTGTTCCTCGATACGCTGCTATCTTCTAAAGGATCTCAATTTCTTTTTGCTTTGTAGATCGCGGGCTGGCTTGTTTTTGCAGATCGCAAACTCGTCTTTCGCGGCTTGCGAGACTGCGTTGGCTACCCACGACGGCGAACCCTTCATTTTCATTCCCGCGCATGTTCAGTCGATCGCACGCCTAAAACACTCTGCGCAGAATCCTAGCATTTAATGGCACCTGGGGGTGGAGGTATAAGCATGCCGATGAGGGGTCCGTTTTTTGATGCTTTTGACCTACCGCTAACTAAGTCGTTAGAAGCTCAATAAACAACAAGATCTTTGGGTAGAGGAGTCCGGGAACCTGAGGTTCTCGGGTCCCTGTGAGTGAGGCACAGGATAGCCACTTCCGTGGTCAGCCAAATACCAAGACTCAGGGTGGTGGGCGGGCTGAGAAAAGCTTGAGAGTGTCGGAGTAAAGAGTGAGTCGATCATCGATCACTTCTCCGCACTCTCTTAGTCAGCCGGCTTTGCGCTCTGACTCGCAAGCTCATTCAGAGCTCAAGCGTGCAGCTAACTAAGTCGTTAGAAGCTCAATAAACAACAAGATCTTTGGGTAGAGGAGTCATGGAACCTGAGGTTCTCGGGTCTCTGTGAGTGAGGCACAGGATGACCACTTCCCCAAACAAACGAGAGAACGAAGAGAACGGACAGTCGCCATCCAGGCCGACTCCCCAACTAAATAGATTTAGCTGCTATACGAGCAACAGAGTTCTTGAGAGAAGGTATCTAGGGAATCACCAATGAAAAGCGGCAAGATTTCCTCGACGTTCCGCCAATATAAAAGAAATGCCGAAGAGCTCCAGCGACCCTGCTTCATGACAATCCATGGATCGACCCCATGGAGGAGTAAATGAGTGGTTCCCCCGATAGGGAAGCCATGGCCATTGAGCGCGCCCATGCCGGCTGCAAGCCAGATCTCATTGCATCTCGCCATGAAATCCGAATGCATGAGATGGGCCCAGCCGGAGCGAGTGGTGTAGGCAAACAGCGGCGCATCACCCGGTACCGTAGAATTAGAGAGTTTGCGATGCAGCCATTCGAGCCATCTGACGGCTGTTTGGCGTTGCGCAAATTGATGGCTAAGGGCTCGAATGGCTTCAATACTTGCCCATATTTTTGGAGTCATTGAGTTGCCTCTGAGTTGTCCAGCTCATGTATGGGTGACCAGTCCCACTCACATATATAACAGCCAGATTGTGGGCCCCAAATAGTTAATCTTGTTGAATTTGGAGGTCTCATGCAGTCTAGGGGCATTCCTTAAGCTCCACGTGTGATAACACACTCACTGACACTCGTTCTAGCAGAAAAGAGCATACACTGACTTTATTTTATTAGCCATTCGAGCCATTAGCCATCAGTTTGCGCAACACCAAACAGCCATCAGATGGCTCGAATGGCTGCATCACAAACAGGCTAATATCAATACTACAAACTACATCTGAGTGAGTTGTAAAAAAAACATGTTTGTACAAGATTGAATCCTGAGCAGAGAAAAAATAACAGGCAGATGTTCTGCAGGAACCTAAATAAATGTGAGTCTTTCATGATGAAGTGTGAAGGAACTAGGATCATTACTCTAGATTCCCAGGTGGATAAATGGTACCCATCGTTCATGTGGCACTCCGGCATCCCGCATCTTTCGAACAGCAAGCTGCAGTGCTTTTGCAGCTTCAGATGCTCGAGGCCTTTTCCCACTGCCCAATAAATGGCTGTAAACTGTTTCCGCAACAGCTGGCCCATCTTCATCCATCATGGACCACATGGTGGCAATGGCTCCTTGAAATCCTGCAGCAATGAAACCACCACCCAAGTGGAAGGACTCATTGACAAGTCCAGCATCTCCTTTAGCTGTCTGGCATGCAGCAAGGAATACAAATTCAGCATTTGGTAGGGACATCTGGAGAATGGTCTCGAGCTCCAAAGTTCCACCATAGAGCTGGAGGCAGCTTTTTGGAGGCTCTATGATGTTCTGCTCTCCATGACAAGCTAGATGGATCCAAGCACAATTGTTCAGTGTCTGCTTGACTGAATCTACAGTGGTGCTTTCTCCAATGAGACTCTGAACTTGGTATCGATCCCCAGCAATGGAGGTAATCTTAGTGATTTCTTCTTCAACTCCAGGGAGTTCTTGGTCTCTGCAAGGACTAGTGTGTGTCACCCCAACCAAGCCAATGCAAGGTAGATTGGTTGAAAGTGTCTTGGAGTTTGCTTCCAGGAGAGCCCCCAGTGTGGGTGTATATGACTGTATGAATTGATCGGCAGAGTCCGCAGCATGGAAAGGCAAGCCGGTGAAATCACCCGTAGGACACCACCACAATCTGCCAGAAGTGATCCCATTCTGCAAACAAAGTGAATAATGGAGTTGAAAAGATAAGCAGAACTTACTGCACTCAAGGCAACATAGATGGGCTGCACAATACAAGTCCAGATCCAGCTCAAAAAGCCATCCAGGCCCACTTCTATCCCTTCTTGGGATCCATAGAGACGGGCCTGTGGTAATTCCCTTGATCTCACATTACGCCCCTTGATGAGATCTCTGAGGAGACTTTTTTGTGCTTTTAAACGGTCAACAGACACCGATGGCAGTGCAATATGAAGTGGATCTGAGGTTGGATTGAGGAGAATAATTGAGTCACAGTGATCATGATGGGAATTGAGAATAACAATTGGCCCATGCTGAGATACATGGCACAGATCTCTGTATGGTTTGGGACGCAGAAAGTTCTTGAGGCCTGGATGATTGCGAATCTCATTAATCAAAGTATTTCGGTCTGCAGCCACCCTCTGAGGATGCTCAGCTTTTCCACTGTAGAGGTCTACAGACAGAAGTTTCAGCTTTTCTGCATCCTTTTGTGGCAGAAAATCAAGGTTGGTTTTCAACTGCAGCAGCTGTTGAAATGTGGTTCCCAACCCTTGTTCAAGGAGCCCTATTGCAAGTGGGAGATTTAAACAGTCAATGCAGGCACTAATAGCCTCAGAGGTTGCCTGGGAAACATTGATTCTCATGTTTACATCTTGACGAACAGATACAGAACTGCCAATCCAGAGGATCTCGGGTAATAGATGGAAGGCAGCAGAGTAGGCCTTTGGGATATCAGATGGTCTGTGTGCCTTTGCTAAGGAAGCCCAGTCAAAAGCTGAGTCCCATGATGCTACAGGATCTGAGGTGTTACTTTGAAAGGAGGTGCTGTAACTGGATAGGGCAGCTTCGAGGTCCTTCACATCACCTGATGTTTGATATTGGTCTCCCAACGACACCCCCAGATTCTGAAGACGTCCAGCCAGGTCTGGATGCCCCTTGGGTGTCTGCTCCACAGCACCCTGATTGTACTGCAATGCAGCCTCGAGGTCCTTCACATCACCTGATCTTTGATATCTATTCCAGAACGATACTCCCAGATTCTGAAGACGTCCAGCCAGGGCTGGGTGCCCCTTGGGTGTCTGCTCCACAGTTGCTTGAAAATTATGCAGTGCAGCTTCGAGGTCTTTCACATCACCTGATCTTTGATATCGGTCTCCAAACGACACCCCAATATTCTGAAGACGTCTAGGCAGGTCTGGATGGCCCTTGGGTGTCTGCTCCACAGCTGCTTGATAATTATGCAGCGCAGCTTCAAGGTCTTTCACATCACCTGATCTTCGATATCTGTCTCTGAACGACACCCCAAGACCCTGAAGACGTCCAGCCAGTTCTGGATGGCCCTTGGGTGTCTGCTCCCCAGCAGCCTCATTGTACTGCAGTGCAGCCTCGAGGTCTTTCACATCACCTGATCTTCGATATCGGTCTCCAAATGACACCCCAAGATTCTGAAGACGTCCAGCCAGGTCTGGATGGCCCTTGGGTGTCTGCTCCACAGCTGCTTGATAATTATGCAGTGCAGCTTCAAGGTCTTTCACGTCACCTGATCTTCGATATCGGTCTCCCAACGACACCCCCAGACTCTGAAGATGTCCAGCCAGGTCTGGATGCCCCTTGGGTGTCTGCTCCACAGCTGCTTGATAATTATGCAGTGCAGCTTCGAGGTCTTTCACATCACCTGATCTTCGATATCGGTCTCCCAACGACACCCCCAGAGTCTGAAGATGTCCAGCCAGGTCTGGATGCCCCTTGGGTGTCTGCTCCACAGCAGCCTGTTTGTTCTGCAGTGCAGCTTCAAGGTCCTTCACATCACCTGATCTTCGATATCTGTCTACGAATGCCTCCCCCAGACCCTGAAGACGTCCAGCCAGTTCTGGATGCCCCTTGGGTGTCTGCTCCACAGCTGTTTGAAAATTATGCAGTGCAGCTTCGAGGTCTTTCACATCACCTGATCTTTGATATCGGTCTCCAAACAACACCCCCAGACTCTGAAGATGTCCAGCCAAGTCTGGATGCCCCTTGGGTGTCTGCTCCACAGCAGCCTGTTTGTTCTGCAGTGCAGCTTCAAGGTCCTTCACATCACCTGATCTTCGATATTGTTCTCCGAATGCTTCCCCCAGACCCTGAAGACGTCCAGCCAGTTCTGGATGGCCCTTGGGTGTCTGCTCCACAGCTGCTTGATAATTATGCAGTGCAGCTTCGAGGTCTTTCACATCACCTGATCTTTGATATTGGTCTCCAAATGATGCCCCCAGACTCTGAAGACATCCAGCCAGGTCTGGATGCCCCTTGGTTGTCTGCTTCACAGCAGCCTGATTGTACTGCAGTGCAGCCTTGAGGTCTTTCACATCACCTGATCTTCGATATCGGTCTCCAAGCGACATCCCAATATTCTGCAGACGTCCAGCCAGGTCTGGATGGCCCTTGGGTGTCTGCTCCACAGCTGCTTGAAAATTATGCAGTGCAGCTTCGAGGTCTTTCACATCACCTGATCTTCGATATCGGTCTCCGAGCGCCACCCCCAGACTCTGAAGACGTCCAGCCAGGTCTGGATGCCCCTTGGGTGTCTCCTCCACAGCCCCTTGATAATTATGCAGTGCAGCTTCGAGGTCTTTCACATCACCTGATCTTCGATATTGGTCTCCCAGCGACACCCCCAGACTGTGAAGATGTCCAGCCAGGTCTGGATGCCCCCTGGGTGTCTGCTCCACAGCAGCCTGTTTGTTCTGCAGTGCAGCTTCGAGGTCTTTCACATCACCTAATCTTCGATATCTGTCTCTGAATGACACCCCCAGACCCTGAAGATGTCCAGCCAGTTCTGGATGGCCCTTGGGTGTCTGCTCCACAGCTGCTTGATAATTATGCAGTGCAGCTTCGAGGTCCTTCACATCACCTGATCTTTGATATCGGTCTCCGAACACCACCCCCAGACTCTGAAGATGTCCAGCCGGGTCTGGGTGCCCCTGGGGTGTCAGCTCTACAGCTGCTTGATCATTCTGCAGTGCAGCCTTGAGGTCCTTCACATCAACTGATCTTTGACATTGGTTTGTGAAGAATGAGGCCAGATTCTGGCTATATTTTGCCATTGTTTGGCACCAATGAGCTTGCTCTTTAACCTTATCTTGATTTGGCTGTGCTGCCTGCATTCCATCTACATTCTTCTTGTCCTCCTTCAAATCATCAAGAACCTGGCTGTCAATTGTGTCCCGAAACTCACTGATTTGGGTTCATGTTTACAATTATCTTTTCCCCTACCCTCTGATGTCACTGGGTTTCTCTCCACCACCTATCAGAATCCCAGTGAGATGACAAGGCATCACTTTCTTGTTCCACACACCTGGCCGGCAGCCACAACTAAATTTGATTTGTTCATTGTTGTCAACTCTGAGTCCTTTAACCACAAAGTTCAGAGTGTAGCTATGGAAAACAAATATGGTCTCACTGGCATAGCTGTTGGGGTGTGGGGCGGGATCAAGGAGCAAGACACCAATTTGACGCTTCTTATATGTCTCTTTGTCTGATACGAATCTCATCCATCAATCACGAAGCAAGCTGCTGTGAGTGTCCGCGATATCTATCACTGCTTGCTTTGCAAATCTCCCTGAGTGGTAGTACTGAATCACCGGTACCGGCCCGGCTAGCTAACCTCTGCACAATTCCAGACATTACCCCACGGCCACGACATTGGGTCAAGAGGCAAATAATCATTGCTGCATCACGCAATACAGCTCTCTGTGATTGAAGCATGTTTTTAGCCTCATAACTCACACCTGTCAGTTTCTAGCACCCAGGCGATACCTAGACAAACTCCGGGAGACAAAGATTGACAAATTATATCACTGCCTAATAATAATATTGGCGCGCAAAAGCCGCGCAGTTGCCACGGCGCGATATTCTAGTACAGGAGTTTACATCTCAGATGACCCAAAAGGTACATGACGTAGGATCCGTGAATGCCAACTGTCGAGTTTGTGATTGACCGTGACGTGCGGAGCGCTGACCCAGTAGCAGGGTGAATGTTGTCAATATCGAAGCGTAGGCCAGTGGGGCATGGTAGGTAGGTAGGTAGTATTACACGGCACGGTCCACTCATGAACGCCAGTTTCCAGGAAGTATCCCGCTGTACACGCTTTACAGCATCGTCCCTGGGCCCCCAAAAATTCCGTTAGCCGAGCTCACGGTCGCAGTACGCCGACTCGCCGTGGTAGAACTAAAAGAATTCAAGGAAACAAACAGTCAGCACTTCAACCACAATTAGCCTCACTCAATCGATACACGGGAACGGCATAGAAGACTTCAAGAACGTCAAATGCATATTTAGCAACAAGTGCGATCGTAGATCTCGGGTAAATGATGGCTTTCAGGAACTCCGTGTCGGAAAATTCCGCTATCCGGTGTCGTAGATTCGGTAAATCAGTGAACAATTTGCCAAGAAAGGTACCGCGTAATTCTATCAGTGTCTCGGAGGATTCACAGGTGATTAACGCGTGTTCTGGGGTTTCCACTTGAGTTTTACAGAATCTACACAACCGTTCCGAGCGCAGCACAGGTTGATATGCATGATCCACATAGCGCAAGATTTCCATGGCTAACAGGTGAGTTGAGAGTAACAGGGAGGTCAGAGCCTTGCAATGTTTCTGTGTTTTCACCAATGTTAAATAATGCCGCATACAGGAGGTAACTTGGGCTGGGCTCTTGTCCTTTTGGGGTTCACGACAGCGGTGTAATAAATATAGTTTTTCGGACGAGTTAATTTCCTCTTGTAACCTTTCCAGCATCAAAGTGTTAACCAGTTTCATATAATCTTCAATGTCCATGACTGTGGTAGTATGGGACAGATTAAGTTCTGGCAGATGGATGGCATTCTTGTAGCAGCTTTGATGAGATCCTTAACCCACGACTTTTTACCCTTGGCGGCAAGTTCAAAAGAACTATCAGGCGCAGCACGAGCATAAGAGTCTGTTTTTTAGGCCTAGGAGGTGGCTGAGACTAAGAAGGAGGCGTCGAACTCGAAGAGGTGTAATCCCAGTTTCAGTGAACAGCGGCGCAATCATGGAGCGGCGATGGAGATTAAGCATTTGGCGTATGAAGCTAATTTGAACTTTTGATAACTCTTTCACATGCACGTCTTCGCTGTCCGGTGATATTTCACACACATGGATCAGATGGCAGTCGACGCGAGCCATGTAACAGTATCCTATCGATCGCCCACCTTTGTAAAAAAAAATTGATGGGACTGCTACTCAAGTATTTGGAGTCGGATTCCTCTGAAATCTAGACAGAGTTCAAGCTATGGGTCTCAATGCTGTCCTCGAAAAATTTAGCATTTATTGGCACCTGGGGATGGAGGTATAAGCATGCCGATGAGGGGTCCGTTTTTGATGCTTTTGACTCACCTTTGTAAAAAAACATCACGCCTGTCACTCCTCTGCCGATCAGGCCGACGTTTCAGCAAAGCTTTCGGTACGTTACGTACCGAACGCAGTGCCGAGCGGAGTTTGAATTTCGCTTCAGTTTGTCACGCGTTGAAAACGATAGTTGGACACAAAATAGAAACAGGATATTATTCAACAAAAAATATGGCTGTGTGGAGGAGACCTCAAAGATTCGCTTCCAATTTTCCGGGAGTCCAGACATTGAGTGTGGCAGAGGTATCAGAGGCTGAGCGTGTTTACACCTGTTTAAGGCTCAATTTTGACGGGTTTTGATTTTTTTCCGAGGTCGTTTGGACACTCACCAGCTAGATACTTCAGCTGCATACTCATAGAGTATAGAAGAACTCATATCTATTTTATCTAAGGAATAGAGCAAGAATTTATAACCCCCATTAATAACCGCGGAGGCTAGATACCAAAATC
The DNA here is from genome assembly GCA_029282285.1 of Mycena rebaudengoi. Taxonomy (NCBI): domain Eukaryota; kingdom Fungi; phylum Basidiomycota; class Agaricomycetes; order Agaricales; family Mycenaceae; genus Mycena; species Mycena rebaudengoi. The sequence goes on from JARJCX010000024.1 coordinate 1,023,485, forward strand.
CGGAATTCTGCGGGGGCCCATGTCCGGACATAGGGGTGGGAATATGTCCCCAAAAGGAAATTTTATATTTCCCACGGCCTTAAAAATGCCAGATCTCCCTCGCGCGTGCTACGGGATGAGTTCCTGACCGAACAACATCGATATGAATCGTTTGCGGTCCAGAATCAGCCCAAAATATGTCACCTGATTCAAGAATTTGTCCCAAATCACCAAATCTTGTCCGGACAGTGCATCTAGCCTCCGAGGCCGGATCGGTATCTAGGCTCCCTGGCTATTAATGGGGGTCCTCGTGTCAAGGATGCATGCGGCTGTGCTACGACAGGTAACACGACCAGACACGACCACATAACCGCCTCGGCCGACTCCTGACACCGTCCGCACCCGAGGACCAGCCTAGCTGGTCCACCGGGTGTCGAAATGTGAAGATGAAAGGGAGTGCATGCACGGATGGTGCAGAGCCGCATAAAAAGAAGAACCGCAGACCGGACGGGACAAACACATGCATATGGATGCAGATGCGTAGGGCGAGAAGAGACGAGGCACGACAACTTTAGTAGCATAGGCATTCAGTGATGCCTATTGATGGCTCGAATGCCTATCCCAAAATCTGAATGCCTATTACATCAGTTGAATGCTTATTGTATCAGCTGAATGCCTATTGCATCAGTTAAACCATATCTGCGTCGCTGAAGTAGGCAATCTCCGTGATGGCATCACCTCAACCGGAGACGCCCAAGACAGAACTGCATTGGAACTCAACTGTGCTGCAGCCAACATTCACACTATTATAGATGTAGCATGAGGAGGAGGGTGGGATGGCCGGCAAGCGGTGAGGCACAAACCGAAAATCCACAGTTTACGCTCGGGCCGCGCTTCGCGCGATCGGAGTTTGCCGGGGATTACATAATGACTTTTCGTCGGACAAAGTTGACCACGGAAAGACACCAAGCTTTCAAAACATGTTTTGGTTTGTGAAACTATTATAGATGTAGCATGACGAGGAGGTTCAAACAAGTACGAGGTAAAAAATGATTTGTGGGTAAAAAATAAGCATAAGTACTACGAATGTTCTTCTTCCCTTTTCCGAACCGTACGACCTGCGAATATGATACGCAAAATGGCTGTATCGTACTTATTCATAGCTGCTCAACAATCACCACATACCCTTCTCGTCTTTGACGGCTTCAATGAATGGTAACCAATTGCGGCGCGCGGTCAAGATGGCGGTCATCCGCGACGCGATGGGCGTTCGGTGTGCTCGACATACTGAAATAGAAATAATTGACGCGTCGTGGCCGAAAGGGGAGGTATAGCTACGTGTTTTCGCCGTTTTTTGCTCTTACAGACGGATGGTGACTGATTGCGACGAGCGGGCAAGATGGTGGCCGAAGGGGGGGGGGGTCCGCGACGGCAAGTTCAACGCGCTCGGCGACATCCCAAAAATAACAATCGATGCAACGTGGGTGGCAGGGAAGGTATATCTATGTTTTCGCTCTTGGAGACTAGATAGTCAGTGAATGTTTCCCAGTTGACGGGGGTTTTGAGCCAATTGAGAAGGAAGGCCTGCCAAAAACGTCCAAAAAACGTCAGGGTCTGCGGACTGCGGGTGTGATGAAGTCTGGCAACACACCAATCCATTGCTTCTCGTCGTCGATATCCGCCTGGATTGCCTGAAGCAGGCTAGCGAGCACAAAGTTCTTCTTTTCCATATTGGTGGTGGAGGAGAGGAGAGGGGACGGGGGAAAATACGCTCGATGTGTGATCTAGTCACATAACAAATGTGTCATCATCTTCGCGTAACTGCTTGACTGATGGATAGGCATTCAATTTGGCCATAGGCATTCAAGCCATCAATAGGCATTCACGAATGCCTATGCTACTAAAGTTGTATGTACTCAGAAGAGACGTACGCCTGCGCGCGAGGACGAGGACAAGACGAACACGTGATGTTCGTCGAGGGTGGATGGGGAGTACCTTTTAAATACTGAGTTGCGCGCCGCAATAATAGATGTCCGGTGGAGACGGCAGACATTCATCAGATCCGCGAGCCCACGTTGGTGGGCTGCGGGTATAGACGGTAGTTCCAATCCTGACGCCGGAGATGGCCAAGTACGTCGGCGAGCGCAAAGAGAATCAGAGAAGAGAATTTCTCTATCGGGAAGTAACAACCACGAGTGCGGAGAAGCTGGCTGCAAGAGGTGGACTGCTCTGGAGCTATGACTCCCCAGTTCCCAGAATCTGGATGGCGTCAGTGATTTGGGTATACTCGTGGGCCAGACGTCCTCTCTTAATTTATTGTACTAGTAGACAGGATTCACAATATTCACCAGTGAGGAGTTATCCGAGGGCCAGCAGGCTTTGGTCTGCGAAGTCTTGGTCGTGAAGCCAGAGCTGCATCACGCGTGACCACATATAAAAGGCGAGGCGATGATATTTCGTGGACTGCACAAAATACTAGACATCCCCCGACCCATCCACCGAATCCTCTCTTTGTTTAGTTAGTTTCTCCGCTTGCTGCTGCGCGCGGGCACCGCGCCGCGTCGTCCCAACCATTGATATATATATCATCGATCCCCAACACCCATGCATCGCCGATCACCACCTCCTCCACCACAAGCTTGTCCTCCACGCTCCACCCCTCCACGCCCCCTTCACTGCGTACCCCGGCTCCAGCCACTCCTCCTTGTCCTTCAACGCGTGCGCACTCGTCGCAGGCTTCGAGATTGACGACGCGACCGAATCCTCCCCGTTGTGCGATGGCGCGTCGTCGTCCTCCGCGCGGTCCGCGTGCACCCGCAGGAACACGTCGTCCTCGTCCAACACGATCCACGCTCCCTGCGTGCGGCGGTGAGCGCGCTGGTGCCCCATCTCGCGGCGCGGCCGCCCGAGGCCCTCGGCGCTGAGCCCCGCTATGGTGGGGAAAATAAGCAAGCCCTGCCTTGGTGCGGATGGGCCTGGAGCTGGGGAAGGACGAGCGCGAGCCGTTGGGGAGCATGACGAACATGGGGGGTGGGAGCACGCAGGCGAGGGGCTCGTCGAAGGACGAGGCCGTGGGGATCAGGCGCGGGGACGAGGTGTAAAGGACTCGTCCCCGCCAGCAGAGCGGCTCACCTCCACCTCCTTGCGCACCTCGATCTTCGCGCCGACGATGTCGAGTTTGTCCCGTCGAATGAGCGCAAAATGAGCGCGTGGCGAGCATGTGGAACGCGAACTGATGAGAGGTGCGTGGCGCGCACGAGAACGTCGAGAGCTCAGCCTGCGCAAGCCAGCTGCGGAGAAAAAACATCAGCCGTGAAGCACAATGGGAACAACGCAAAGTACATGCTTCTGCTTCCCACCACCCGCGTTCTCCGCCGCCGCCCCACCGTCGCCCAACACCGCCCGCCGAATCTCCGCCCACCGGCGCCGCCGCCTCAAACTCCACGTCGCCACCACCGCCTCCCTCGCGCCCAACTCTATCCCCGCCGCAGCTTCCCGCCGCAGCTTCACCCGTGCCACCCCCCGCGGCATACGACGACGCCGGGGATGCATACGCGGGCTCATGCTCACGCCCAGGCGCCACCTAGGGAACGACACGCTGATTGGCAGCCCCGCCACATACGCCGCGGGCTCCAGCGTGAGCGCCACGCGCAGCAACGGCAGCACCCCGCCCGCGGGGTCAAACACCAGCACGTCCTGCACCCTAGCCGGGGACCCGGGCGGGATGAACACGATCGAGAGCGACGCAGGCGGCGTGGCGTGGCGTCCTCCGCGTACTACTGTGCCAGCCCGCGCTGCGGTATCCGCATCCGCACAAGCGGATACAGCTGCTCCACCACCGCCCCGCCGCGGCCGCCGCCCAGCCCCTCCGCGTCCCACGCCCGCGCCTCAAGATGGCGTGGATCGTGCGCAGCGGCGCGTCGTCGTCGACCGTGCGCAGGGGCTCGTCCTCCGCAGCGTACCGCAGAACATCATCCACCACGCCCCCTAGATCCACTATCCCCGCGCTCCCGCCGCCCCCTACCATGTCTATGCCCATCCCCGCGCCCATCATCCCTATCTCCTGCCTCACGTCCCCCACCGCGCCGCGCGCGCGCTGCACAAGAAGAAGCGCGCGCCGCCCGTCAGCGAGCCGGGTGTGGTGTAGTTGTAGGTGTGGGCGTGTGGAGTCGCACGCGCGGATGGCGTGGCGGTCGTATGCGCGAACGGCACGGTATACGGTGTGCAGGCGGACGGCGCAGGCGCGAAGGACACAAGCAGGTGGCCGTGCAGCGCGCAGATCGTCGGCGTGGTGCTGTACAGAGGAGTGCGCTGGGGAGACGAAGGAAGATGGGGGCGCGGAAGCGGGGGTGCTGCTGGCGGTGGTGTTGCCGTCGGTGGGTGTGGGATCGGCGGCAGGGCGGCAAGCGCGGAGGCGGGGACGGCGTGCAGGACGCGCTGGGCCGGGCGCGCGAGGACGGGGCGAGTGGGTGCGCTGGAAGAAAGAGGGGAAGTTAGCTTAGTGGCAATCGGGGGCGGAGGGGAAGGAGGTTTACGACGACCATAGATCAGAATCGGTGAGGCGTGTTTGCGCGTCACGCCCCACCCGCGTGGAGGGGTACCATACTGCCAAGACGCGGCGAGGTCGCAGATGTACAGTGAGGCGTGGCTGCAGAGAAGGACGAGGTCAGCGCGGAGTCGATACGAAGGGAAACCGGAAGGGAAAGAGGGAAAGAAGAATGGGATCTGCGGTCAGGACACCGCGAATAGGATACAGTCGCGGACGAGCCCAGCAGCAGAAGACCCGCGCCATGACGACCCGCACGGCGAACACGCAGCGCAACACGCTGGAGGAGTTCGACGGGGACAGCAGGATAGGACACTTACGACGACGATGAGGCGGGATACGGGTGAGGAAAAGCCGAAAAGCTGGACGAGTTCGTCGATGTGGAACACGTCGAAGAAACTCGCGGGACTCCAGTTGAGAGCTCGGCGCAGATTACTCGGTAGAGTAAGGTTTCGATCCACCAGGAACACATATGAAGCCGCGGTGGTCAAGCGCAGATACCGAGCCAGGAGACCCATAGGCGAGTTGGAATATAGTCATCAATGGGCCAGTGCGAATATACACCTCCATTGCAGCTCTGGCGGCGGGGCGAGCTTCATTTTCAAGGGGTGGTGAATGGAAAGAGTGTTGGCACAGCACGGCCCGACTTGGCCCGCACCAACAAACAAAACAACAGCCAAACAAGTTGAAACAACGCTCTTCTTCAAACCACCGCGTCTCAATATCTCAATAACTCCACACATTGCATGCTACCTTACTTCCCCATATGTGAACGGCCTTGACTTTTGTATTACCCACCCTTTAACTTGCCGTGTGCCGAGTTTCTTCTCAGTTTGGGTCCTGAATGTGTTTTTGAGGCTCGCGGTGCGGAAATTGCTGCTGAGAACTCGCTCTTTCATGTGGACCACGGATTTAACTCTCCTATCCAATCGAATGAAATCTTTCACGACAGTCTCACGTCTTTTGATCGCCGCACGCTCGGAGGCTGGAGGAGCGAAATATGATTGTCTGCGAGCCTACCGCTCATACATGGCATACGCTCCACGGGATCGTACCGCGCGCTTGTCCTGGGGTACTGCAACGGTCTCTTCTGCTTCGTCTCCTAATTATCCGTCCCCGAACCCAGGTCTACAAATCATTATGCGAACCGTTGAACCGCAAGGAAATAACAGTACGGAAGCCACAAACAAAAATGAAACATGGTTTCATGTGAGAATGGATCAAAATTTAATCGCGAGTGGTTCTGCCGCGTGTTCGGGCAATTACGGGCCATGACGTGCAGACTATCGAGCCAATATTTCAGTAGATGCGACATCGGTTGTGTGGGACATTAAAATTTGTTGGGAAGTGTGGATCGAGGCGACTGGGGGCGGCGAACACACCGATATCTCGCAATCATTGTGAGAGGCTCTACATGTTGGATTCTATGGACGCGGCCTGCGATGAGCTTTAGACTCTTGAACGACGTATGAGACGAATGCTCGAGAAGGAGTTGAAGGACGTTTAATAAATGAAACTTCTGTCAAGACTCGATCCCGAGTCGAACGGGTGGTTCCGCAGAACTCACACGAGATAGCGTGTGGATGCGGTCCATACCGCTATCGCGCCGATTTAAAATGAGGATCCAGAAGTGGGTTGGATCCCCGTCAATATTAATCCACAACTTTGATGATATCATCAGCTCAGTGCAGCTGCTAAGCGGTGCCTGAGGGCGTATCTGAATTCAAAAAATGTAAGAGGGCGCAGCTGGAAGTACCACTGGCGGGGCCGCTTTATTTAACTGTTCAAAGCCATAACTAAACAATAACTCCCGGTATACTCCATCAGGCGAGGGGGCACCGGCATTCATTCATTTTTTTCTTCTTCTGGCACCTTGTCTCTATGTCACAGTGGTCTTCAGGCATGGCTTAGTCAAATTGCCGCACAAGGTGGAGTCACAGGAGAGTCATGTAAATGTTTACAAAATCGAAGGTGTGTGCGGGGATTTTTCGATGGCACTAAGAACGACTGTCATGTGGGGATCCGGATAAATTATCCAGAGACAAGAATTCAACCACAGAAGAATTTCAGGCTAGATCTGGTCCGGTTATTTGAACTGAATTTCTAGTTTATTTGAATCCTCGCAATAAGAAGGGCCAGTACCAATTGAACCTTGAATTTTACTGGTAACCCATTGCAGGGCCGTTGCGGGGTAAGTAACTCGGATACACAAAAGGAGGGCTCTTAACGAAGTCCAGCTGTGCACCACTCCACCGTTGATTTTAAATACTTGGGGCTTGGACTCACGCGAATGAGATGCATGCATACCAGGACGGCTGGGAGGGCATATTAATTTAGCGCAAGGATAAGAAATTGAATCCATTGTGAGGCTTAAATTTCTATTCAATCCTCAGTTTCTCAAGTTGAACGAAGTCTAACATGACCTCGGGGAATGCAGAACATGCGTGAAAAATAGCCACGCAAATGGGCGAAGACGGGGGTTTGACAAACAGAAGGTGGCGGAAGAAATTGGACCTCATTTCTGCTTGTTTCCGCTTAAATATAATAATTTTGAAAATTAGATCGATAGACCGGGGTTTGATTCCTTGTACCTGCATGAGTGCTCGAGTGGCATGTAGCTTAATGTAATAAATTCAGCTACAAATTCAGGTGTTCTGAAAACAATAGTTCAAGGTACAACTTCAGCCTTCCTTAATTTGGTTTAGCCGTGTAATACCTACCTACCGAAACCATTCATTTCAGTAACATTTTCGGCATCCCTGAAATTTTGTATTTGGCCGTGTGATTGCCAATGGCTGTAAGGAGGCACGGTGAATTTCCAGAAGCAAATGTTGCATTTACATCTGCAATTTGAGAAATTGGCTTGTAAAGGCCCTGCCTTGCAATAAAATCCAGCTAAAACGGTGTGTATGTCAGATCTTGCCGTCAAAGTGAAACCTATATTTTTAGAGGTGCAAAATCGGATGCCTGCGGAGGGAATCGACCCTCACCTTCTGGCTGTACTCTGCGACGTTATAATTTGAACCGGCCACCTCTGAGCCCTACAATTACAAGTTGGAAATTCTGAACTCACTTCATCCAAAAAACAACGCGTTTTGCCCCACTCGCCTCATGCCCGTAGAGGGAATCGAACCCTCACCTTCTGTTCGTGCAAAAGCGGCTATGAGTACTTGAACCAGTTGATCACTATGGTCCACGAGGCTCATTTGTTGCTTTCTGAGCCTGGTCATATCAGGTCTGCGGGGAGGCACCGAGTCAGTTGTAGTTCTTGTCCAGACATAAATATTATTTCCAAGCGCAATCAGTTGGAGGAGGCGGCTATTCCAGAATTCTGGGGATATATAAAATATGGAATGCGACGGTAATGATCGTCAAAAACAAAAGAGTTCTCCCATACCCTCGGAGGGAATCGAACCCTCACCTAGGGCTGCCGCCCGTTGCCGTGACGGCAACGGCCGTCGATTTACGGCCCGTGGAGTGGTCGAAAAAAATCCTGACGGGACGGGACGGTCAACGGCACGGGCGTACCGGGTGTTGAACGGCACATGGGCCAGTTGAAATTTAATTTCGTGCGTATCAATGTAGGATTGACTCATGTACAAGTTATATGTATTTCTGGATGTCTAGGTGTGCTCCACCGCTTCAATATTCAAAATACATCGCATTCTACAGTGAGAAAGCTGTTTCTTTGCTTACCGAACTAAATTTAAACTCCGCCATCACTCGCGGCAAATGCTGCGAACCAACCTAAACCTCAAAATATGACATTTGGCAGAGAATAATAAGCATTCTGGGCTAAGCTTAGTATTTTGAGGTGTACCTATAGTCTATCACAAGGAAATCTACCCCCGTATCAGCATTTCAGAGTGTGGGAAAACTGCAGCCGTTGGACGGCCGTCACGGCCGTGTTTCAACAGGCCGTCGGAGTGGATTAAAAATGCCTGACGGAACGGGCACGGACGGCAGCCCTACCCTCACCTTCCAGCCGTACTCTGGGACTCAATGGGATAAAAGTTAAACCAGACGACCACCATGGTCCACGAGGGTAGGTAGGTCTTATTTGTACTTTTGGAAGCTTGGTTATGTGTTGTTCCAACCGAAGCTGGGAGAAAAACACCTGCGCCACTGGATTATTTTCCTACGTCACCAGTCCAGTTCCGGAGCTCAGGCCCGGTAGCCTTAACTCTGCCCACCACCATCCACTACTGACTCACTCTCCTGCTACACTTGACTACACTGCCGATTTATTCTTATACCAAGGCGGCTTGCATTCGGTTGCACGCTGGCCTTGTTCTCCTTCTCTCTTTATATTCTGAATCCTGTCTATGAATCGACGCAATCGAATACACGGCAACGAAGACAATGGCCGCAGCTACTGCCACTGGGACATCCACGACGGCACCCTCCAAGCGCTGCATGCAGGCGCTGAGGATCCACCGCCCACCGCTGCCGGTCACAGATCCAGAGATTGGGTCGGATGCCAGGTGGGTTGTGATTCCTTTCTTATCTTTTCCCTTTTTCGTGTCGAATTGATTGGAAAAAATACAGTATGTCATGGGCCCGACAGACGGGTTGATGAGTAAAGAGTAAGGATACACTCCATTAGTGTTAAGAGCTACTGGGTAACTTTTTGACATGCTGCCGACACAAAAAATCTCATCTAACTCAAATTATTGGTTGAATGGCAGCAAAATATAGCAAGCTGGTCCCGAATCCGAGGCACAATAACAGTGCAGACTCAAGTTACCTGTAAAAGTGCCGAAAATCCTGAGAATAAATATCAGTATTACAAACTACATCTGAGTGAGTTGTAAAGAAAACATGTTTGTACAAGATTGAATCCTGAACTGAGAAACAATAACAGACAGATGTTCTGCAGGAACCTAAATAAACATGAGTCTTTTATGATGAAGTGTGAAGGAATTAAGATCACTACTCTAGATTCCCAGGTGGATAAATGGTACCCATCGTTCATGTGGCACTCCGGCATCCCGCATCTTTCGAACAGCAAGCTGCAGTGCTTTTGCAGCTTCAGATGCTCGAGGCCTTTTCCCACTGCCCAATAAATGGCTGTAAACCGTTTCCGCAACAGCTGGCCCATCTTCATCCATCATGGACCACATGGTGGCAATGGCTCCTTGAAATCCCGCAGCAATGAAACCACCACCCAAGTGGAAGGACTCATTGACAAGTCCAGCATCTCCTTTAGCCGTCTGGCATGCAGCAAGGAATACAAATTCAGCATTTGGTAGGGACATCTGGAGAATGGTCTCGAGCTCCAAAGTTCCACCATAGAGCTGGAGGCAGCTTTTTGGAGGCTCTATGATATTCTGCTCTCCATGACAAGCTAGATGGATCCAAGCACAATTGTTCAGTGTCTGCTTGACTGAGTTGACAGTGGTGCTTTCTCCAATGAGACTCTGAACTTGGTATTGATCCCCAGCAATGGAGGTAATCTTAGTGATTTCTTCTGCAACCCCAGGGAGTTCTTGGTCTCTGCGAGGACCAGTGTGTGTCACCCCAACCAAGCCAATGCCAGGTAGATTGGTTGAAAGTGTCTTGGAGTTTGCTTCCAGGAGAGCCCCCAGTGTGGGTGTATATGACTGTATGAATTGATCGGCAGAGTCTGCAGCATGGAAAGGCAAGCCGGTGAAATCTCCCGTAGGACACCACCACAATCTGCCAGATGCGATGCCATTCTGCAAACAAAGTGAATAATGGAGTTGAAAAGATAAGCAGAACTTACTGCACTCAAGGCAACATAGATGGGCTGCACAATACAAGTCCAGATCCAGCTCAAAAAACCATCCAGGCCCACTTCTATCCCTTCTTGGTATCCATAGAGACGGGCCTGTGGTAATTCCCTTGATCTCACATTACGCCCCTTGATGAGATCTCTGAGGAGACTTTTTTGTGCTTTTAAACGGTCAACAGACACCAATGGCAGTGCAATATGAAGTGGATCTGTGGTTGGATTGAGGAGAATAATTGAGTCACAGTGATCATGATGGGAATTGAGAATAACAATTGGCCCATGCTGAGATACATGGCACAGATCTCTGTATGGTTTGGGACGCAGAAAGTTCTTGAGGCCTGGATGATTGCGAATCTCATTAATCAAAGTATTTCGGTCTGCAGCCACCCTCTGAGGATGCTCAGCTTTTCCACTGTAGAGGTCTACAGACAGGAGTTTCAACTTGTCTGCATCCTCTTTGGGCAAAAAATCAAGGTTGGTTTTCAACTGCAGCAGTTGTTGGAATGTGGTTCCCAGCCCTTGTTCAAGGAGCTCTATTGCAAGTGGGAGATTTAAAGAGTCAATGCAGGCACTAATGGCCTCTGAAGTTGCCTGAGAAACATTGATTCTCATGTTTATGTCTTGACGAACTGATACAGGGCTGCCAATCCAGAGTATTTCGGGTAATAGATGGAAGGCAGCAGAGTAAGCCTTTGGGATATCAGATGGTCTATGTACCTTTGCTAAAGAAGCCCAGCCAAAGGCTGAGTGCCATGATGCTACAAGATTTGAGGTGTTACTTTGAAAGGAGTTGCTGTAACTGGATAGGGCAGCTTCGAGGTCCTTCACATCACCTGATCTTTGATATCGGTCTCTGAATAACATCCCCAGCTGCTGAAGATGTCCAGCCAGGTCTGGGTGCCCCTGGGGTGTCTGCTCCACAGCTGCTTGAATATTATGCAGTGCAGCATCGAGGTCCTTCACATCACCTGATATTGGATATCGGTCTCCGAATGACACCCCCAGATAGTGAAGACGTCCAGCCAGGTCTGGATGCCCCTTGGGTGTCTGCTCCACAGCCGCTTGATAATTATGCAGTGCAGCATCGAGGTCCTTCACATCACCTGATTGGTGATATCGGTCTCCCAACGACACCCCCAGATACTGAAGACGTCCAGCCAGGTCTGGATGCCCCTGGGGTGTCTGCTCCACAGCTGCTTGGTAATTATGCAGTGCAGCATCAAGGTCTTTCACATCACCTGATCTTCGATATTGGTCTCCAAACGACACCCCCAGACTCTGAAGACGTCCAGCCAGGTCTGGATGCCCCTTGGGTGTCTGCTCTACAGCTGCTTGAAAATTATGCAGTGCAGCTTCAAGGTCCTTCACATCACCTGATCTTTGATATCGGTCTCCAAATGACACCCCCAGACTCTGAAGATGTCTAGCCAGGTCTGGGTGCCCCTGAGGTGTTTGCTCCACAGCTGCCTGATAATTATGCAGTGCAGCTTCAAGGTCCCTCACATCACCTGATCTTCGATATTGATCTCTCAACGACACCCCCAGACTCTGAAGACGTCGTGCCAGGCCTGGGTGCCCCTGGGGTGTCTGCTCCACAGCTGCCTGATTGTTCTGCAGTGCCGCCTCAAGGTCCTTCACTTCACCCAATCTTTGATATCGGTCCCTGAATGACACCCCCAGACTCTGAAGACGTCCAGCCAGGTCTGGGTGCCCCTGGGGTGTCTGCTCCACAGCTGCTTCAAAATTATGCAGTGCAGCTTCGAGGTCCTTCACATCACCTGATCTTCGATATCGGTCTCCCAATGACCCTCCCAGATACTGAAGATGTTCAGCCAGGTCTGGATGCCCCTTGGGTGTCTTCTCCACAGCAGCTTGTTGGTTCTGCAGTGCAGCTTCGAGGTCCTTTACATCACCTGATCTTCGATATCGCTCTCCAAATGATACCCCCAGATAGTGAAGACGTCCAGCCAGGTCTGGATGCCCCTTGGGTGTCTGCTCCACAGCTGCTTGAAAATTATGCAGTGCAGTTTCGAGGTCCTTCACATCACCTGATCTTTGATATCGGTGTCCAAATGCCACTGCCTGACTCTGGAGACGTCCAGCCAGGTCTGGATGCCCTTTGGGTGTCTGCTCCACAGCAACCTGATAGTTGTGCAGTGCAGCCTCAAGATCCTTCACATCACCTGACCTTTGATATCTATTCCCAAATGATGTTGCCAGACCCTGGAGACGTCCAGCCAGGTCTGGATGCCCCTCAGGTGTCTTCTCCACAGCAGCTTGATCATTCTGCAGTGCAGCCTCAAGGTCCTTCACATCTCCTGATCTTTGATATCGGTCTGCAAATGCCACTGCCAGACTCTGGAGACGTCCAGCCAGGTCTGGATGCCCCTTGGGTGTCTGCTCCACAGCAATCTGATAGTTGTGCAGTGCAGCCTCAAGATCTTTCACATCACCTAACCTTTGATATCTATTCCCAAATGATGCTCCCAGACTCTGGAGACGTCCAGCCAGGTCTGGATGCCCCTCAGGTGTCTCCTCCACAGCAGCTCGATCATTCTGCAGTGCGGCCTCAAGGTCCTTCACATCTCCTGATCTTTGATATCGGTCTGCAAATGCCACTGCCAGACTCTGGAGACGTCCAGCCAGGTCTGGATGCCTCTTGGGTGTCTGCTTCACAGCCACTTGATAGTTGTGCAGTGCAGCCTCAAGATCCTTCACATCACCTGATCTTTGATATCTATTCCCAAACGATGCTGCCAGACATTGAAGACGTCCAGCCAGGTCTGGATGCCCCTTGGGCGTCTTCTCCACAGCAGCCTGATCATTCTGCAGTGCAGCCTCAAGGTCCTTCATATCACCTGATCTTTGATATCTATTCCTGAATGACACCGCAAGACTCTGGAGATGTTTAGGCAGGTCTGGATGCCCCTCAGGTGTCTGCTCCACAGTGGCTTGAGCATTCTGCATTGCAGCTTTGAGCTCCTTCACATCACCTAATCTTCGATATCTATTCCTGAATGACACCGCAAGACTTTGGAGACGTCCAGCCAGATCTGGATGCCCCTTGGGTGTCTTCTCCACAGCAGCCTGATCATTCTGCAGTGCAGCCTCAAGGTCCTTCACATCACCTGATCTTCGATATCTATTCTTGAATGACACCGCAAGACTCTGGAGACGTCTAGGCAGGTCGGGATGCCCCTCAGGTGGCTTCTCCACTGCAGCCCAATTGTTCTGTAGTGCTGCCTTGAGGTCCTTAGCATCACCTGATCTTTGATATTGATGTGTGAATGACACTGCCAGAGACTCATGACGCCCGGCCGGGTCTGGATGCCGCTCAGGTGTCTGCTCCACAGTGGCTTGAGCATTCTGCATTGCAGCTCTGAGGTCCTTCACATCACCCAAGCTTTGATATTGATTCCCAAATGATGCTTTCAGATTCTGGAGATGTGCAGCCAGGTCTGAATTCCCCTTGGGTGTCTTCTCCACAGCAACCTGATCATTCTGCAGGACAGACTTGAGGTCCTTCACATCAACTGATCCTTGATATTGGTCCTGGTCATATCTTGACACCTTTGGGGACATGTGAGGCATTCTTTTGCTAACCTCCTGATCCAGATTTGGCTGGGCCATCTGCATTATATCTGTGTTCTGGTCATTCTCATCCTTCAGACCATCAAGTACCTTCTATTAATTGTTCCCAAAACTCACTGATTTGTGCTCAAGTTCATGATTATCTTTTTCACTATCCTCCGATGTCACTGGTTTTGCCTCCAGAACCTGTTATATCAAAGAGACATTAATGCATTTCCCCTCTCATTCCTTGTTGTGCACACCAGCTTGTGATCCACAATTAAATTTGATTTATTCATGGTTGTCAACTCTGAGTCCTTCAATGACAAAGTTCAGAATGTAGCAACGGAAAACAAATATGGTCTCACTGACGTAGCTGTTGGGGTGTGGGGCGGGATCAAAGAGCAAGACACATATTTGACGGGTCTTATACGTATGTCTCCTCTTGTGATACACATCTAAACCATCAATCAAGAAGCGAGCTGTTGTGATTATCCGCGATATCTATCACTTGCTTTGCAAATCTCCTGGAGTGGTAGTGCTATTGTGTTGAGTTGCAAGTACCGCCCAGGCTAGCTAACCTCTGCATAATTCCAGACAATACCCAGCGACACGATATTGGATCAAGATGCAAGTAATCATTGCCGCATCACGCAATACAGCTCGAAGCATATGCATGTCTTAGGCTCCTCACACGCTGTCTGTTTCCTAGCGCCCAGACGATACCTAGACAAACTCCGGGAGACAAAGATTGACAATTTATAGCACTGCTTAATAATAAAACTGGCGCGCAAAAACCGTGCAGTTGCCAGGGCGTGAAAGTCTAGTACAGGAGTTTACATCTCAGGCGACCCCAAAGGTACACGAGATAGGATCCGCGAATGCCAGCTGTCGAGTTTGTGATTGACTGTGAGGGGCGGAGCGCCGACAAGCGTAGGCACGTGGGGCGTGGAACGGACCGAAGCAAGACTGGGCATCGAAATGCGAAGATGAAAGGCCCAAAGGGAGTGCATGCACGGATGGTGCAGAGAGCTGCGCAGAGGCGCATAAAACGAAATGCACGCATACCGGAAGGAGCGATGAGACGAACTGCAGAAGTGCCGAAGGGGAAGAACCCATGCATATGGCGTGAGGAGGAGATGAGAGCGCGCGCGAGGGCGAGACGAGACGAACGTACATGCGAAATCCAGAGGCGCGGTAGTGGGATTTTCGTTCCATGGAGGTAAAGTATAGATGAGTGCCACCAGAATCAGACTGGAAAGAGCATCGGCGCTAGAAGCAAGGTAGAAGAGTTTCAGATCCGGAATATCTGGGGGGGACATCGCGCCCGACATGCAGTCATGAGCAGCAGGGATCGCAAAAAGCTTCATGAATAAATTGAGCACTGCAGTGATAGACATCCTATGAAGACGTAGTCTCTCAGGGACAGAGGATCTAACTTGTACCTCGAATGAAGACGGGAGATATTCATCAGATCCGCGCGCCCACATTGGTGGTGACCTTCCTGCCGTACGGAGATGTTCCAATCCTGCTCACTTGAGGTTATGAAGTCGAGTGCAAAGAGAATCAGGTAAGATAATTTCTCTATCTGGAAAACCCGTCCTGGCGGCAGGAGCTCTGAAGTTAAGCTATGAATCCCCGAGTTCCGCATTCAGATTTTTCAGATTCAAGAATCCGGATGGCGTCAGTGACTTCTTGAGGATACTTGTGGGCCAGACATCCTCTTCATAATTTATTGTAAACAGAAGGCACCAGTTGTGAGTTATCCCAGGGCCAGCAGCGAAGTCGTGGTCGTAAAGACGGAGCTGTGTCACGCGTAACAAAACAAAAAGGCGAGGCGATGATATTTCGTGGACTGCACAAAATACTACATACACCCCGGCCCTTCCACTAAATTTAAACTGTACACCTAGAAAATACAATCGTCTCTTTGTTTAGTTAGTTTCTCCGCTTCCTACTGCACACCGCGCCGTCTCCACCGCCGCCGCCATCTGCTGCTGCAGCTCCTCATCCAAAATCCCCACCACCGATGCGAGCTTGTCCTCCACGCCCCACCCCTCCCCGCTCCTCTCCACCGCGTCCCCCAGCTCCAGCCGCCTCCAGCGCGTGCACGCTCGTCGCAGGTGACGCGACCGAAGCCTCCCCGTTGCGCGACGTAGCGTCGTCGTGCTCCCTGCGGTCCACGTGCACCCGCAGGAACACGTCGTCCTCGTCCGCAATGCCGGGTGGCACGACAAACTCGTCAAACACGCACGGCACCGACGCTTCCACGCTTCCCGCGTGCGGCGGAGCGCGCTGGTGCCGCATCTCGCGGTGCAGCCGCCTTAGACGAGCCTTACCGTGGTGCGGGTGGGCATAGAGCTGGGGAAGGACGAAGGCGAGCCGCTGGGGAGCATGGGGAGTACGGAGAGCACGGAGGGTGGGAGCTCAGGCGAGGGGTTCGTCGAAGGACGAGGACATGGGGATCACGCGCGGGGACGAGGCGTAGCCCCCCCCCCCCCCCCCCCGCCGCCCCCGCCGAGTAGCTGCCCTCCACCTCCTTGCGCACCGCAATCTTCGCGCCGCCGATGTCGATATCAAGCTTGTACCGCCGGATGAGCGCGTCGTAGTCCTCGCCGAGCGGGTGGAACGCGAACTGGTACGAAACGGAACGGTAGATCGTGCGTGGCGCGTACGAGAACACCGAGAGCTCCGCCTGCGCAAGCCAGCTGCAAGGAGGATATATGTCAGCCGCGACGCACAGTGAAAATAACGCATACGTACTTTGCGCTGCGGCAGGCTCATCCTCACAAGCGGGTACACCGCCGCCCCGCCCCTCCGCGTCGCACCCGCGCCCCCAGGTGGCACCGCCGTCCGCGCTTTCACTGTAAGGACGCGCACGGCGCGCCACCGCGGAACCGCCGTCCCGCGCGCAAGCACCTCGACGACCGCCCCATAGTACAGCTACTCCACCTGCGCACCCACACGCCCACGCCCACCCCATCCCGCCGTACAGCACACACCTGCGTCCCGTTCGCCGACAACGCGAGCGCGCGCACCGCGCGGAACGCGTGGATCATGCGCAGGGGCGGCGCGGATCGTGCGCGGGGTCGTCCGCGGCAGTCTCCAGATCCACTACTCGCATCCAGCTCCCCGCGCCCCGGCCGCACCCCCATGTCTATCCCCACCCTCGCGCACACCAACCCCGCCGCAGGCGCGCTGCGTCGCACTGTGCGGCGGGCGCGTCGGGTATCGGGCGGGCGGGCGTGGCCCCGCTGTCTACTGTGCGGGGTGGGAACGCGAGCAGGAAGCCGTCGCGTAGGCGTGGTGCGGCACGGAGGAGTACGCTGCGGGGACGAAGGAGGAGGCAGGCGCGGAGGCGGCTGCCGGTGGTGGTGCTAGGCGGGTGCAGGATCGGCGGGGCGCGCGGCGGGGATGGCGTGCAAGGACGCGGAGGGCTGGGCGCGCGAGAAGGTGGAGCGCGGGGCGCGGGTGGGTGCGCTGGGGGAGATTATGTTAGTTGGGGCGGGCGGAGGAGGAAGAGAAGACTTACGATGAGAATGAGGCGTTTTGTCGCCTCGAATCCGCAAGGCACGCCGGTCTCGCCATGATCCTGGTGTGTCTCCCCATGCCCCGCCTGCTCAGAGGATCGTAGATATACAGCGCGCAGAGCGTGCTGTAGAGAACGAGGTCAGCGCCACGACACGAGAGAGGGGAAACAAGGGAGACAGAAAAGAGGGTGTAACGGGCAAGGAAAGGTATCGCGCGTCCTGTCAGCGGCGACGGATGTACTGGCATCCATACACGATGCAGTTATAAGCAGGCGCGCCCGCGGGAGGTATAAACGGGACATGAAGGACCAGAAGGGAACGTGGCATCACTCACATGCGGCGACAGACGCAGTAGCATTCAGGTGGTTATATTACAGTGCCCAGACCCAGTTATAACCAGGCGCAGACAGAACGCGACGAATGAAGGGCGGAACGGCGCCATCGAGCTTGAGGCGTAAGTAAGAGCCTCAGCGCGTCCAGAAGATTCCATCAAGCAAAAGCAGATTCCCCGCAAGTATTCCGACCAGAACTTGAGTTATCCCAGAAATCCGAGTCGAAGCAAAATAAGAAAGGATGCTTTGTGTGGTAGTGTTAGGCATCGGGCTCTTGTCGCACCGCCACTCCTCTTGTCTCAAACGTCTACCAAAGCTGCTCAAATCGTGTTACTTGCGGAGCTGGCGTCGAGGCCATAGCCAATCCTGAAGCGCGAACGTCAACGTGTAGCTGGGATGCCGAAACATATTAATCACACCGTCCCACAAACCCGCATCAACTTTAGATCCATCCCGCTCTCATTTCTCGCCCTCCGAGTCAAACAGCTCTCATCCTCATCCGTCATTTTAATTATTCCTCAGCCACGCTTCAATCAACATCCACTCATAGCGACTAATACAAATTGCGCCCCGATACTAATCGCGTTTCCTTCATTAAAAAAAAACACAATTTCTCTGCCGCCGAAGCGTGCCTGCGCTAAACGCGCTGGGTCACCCTGACGCCGAACCAAGCCTTCATCTGGGCCAGTGACCACGTTCAGGTCGGCTTTCTTATTTTCATTTATCCTCACTTTCTCTAGACCTCGGTTGCTGACGGCACGCACCTCGCTAAGTTTCTGTCTGTGTTGCGTCAACCGCGGACTCGTCTCTCATGCTCTCGGATCCCCACCTCTGTGGTGCTGCATTGATCTATCTATCCCCACATCGCATCTGCTGAAGTGATTTCAGGTCCCTCTTCGAATTCTTCCTCGATGCTCCGCTATTTATCGTCTGATGGATCTCAAATTTTGGGGGCTGTGGGCGCGCTTTGTTTTGACGATTCTTTCGCGGCTTGCGAGCCGGTCATCATGATACCGACTGCGTTAGCGACCCACGAAGTCGAGGTCTGTCCCCTTCATTTTCACCCCCGCCCTTCCTACGTTTCACATGTTCAGTCGATGGCACGGATAAACTACTCTCCGCAGAGTCCGCAATGCCGTCTGTCGGACCCGACTTTCGCGCCGTCCGCGGCCGGCCGATCTCAATTGTCGAGCCTCGAAGGCGCATTCCAGTCGTTTCACTGTACGTACGACTTCAGATAGTTGCAGGAACATATTTCGGTAGGCCCTATTATATATGCCTCGAAATTTACATATTAATACGGCTACTAACAGTCGTCATTCAAACTAAGATTCTGCAATAAATTCTAGATCGCGCAGCAAAATCGGCACATATAAACCCTTGTTTTGCGATAAAAAATATTGTAATTATCTTCGTTCAACGCCTGAAGTTCGCGCCGGAACTCGCTAAATGCAATAGACGCAAAGGGTATAAAACAAGGATTCAAAGAAAAAGCGCCTCGCACCTCCCCTTCGTGCAGCACTGCCCCGTCCTCGCCCGCGTCAAGCCTCACCTCGACTACATCCCGTCCCCGCCCGTCGCGGCTCGCGACATGCGCTACGCTGACACGCTGACACCGCGCACACGCGGCACCAACCTACTCCCCACGTGCAATCCCTCGACCGCGTCTTACCGAACCTGTAGAAGGCGAAAGGGCCAGATCTCAACATCTCGACGACACGCTACCAGTACGTTTGTCGTTCTTTCCCTTCTGAGCTAAACTCGCCGCGCGCAAATTTCCCCAGACCATTCGCATATACACCGCCTCTCTGTTCCGCACAGGGATGTATATATATTCTGGCACCGATGGCGGAGATCTTCCGCGCGCCGTCACTCTCGCTTCTGCCTCCATTGATGTACATAGGATAATTGTCGCAGCTCACAGTTCTAGATCTAACCATCGATTGACTTGGGCAGACAACTTATCTCGTCTGCGTTGCACAATTTTCATTTCTTAAACTTCTTCCAAATTAACAATAGATTCAGACGAATTTTCCTGCTGTGCTCTGCTGTGCTCTGCTGTACCCTACTACAGAATATCCTATTTCGGCACCAGCGGCAACACTAGAGGATCCGCGGTATGAGTTCACCTAAAAGCTTAAGCCGTGAATGTTGAACGTTAAACGCCTGTCGGGGCTATGAAATTGGGAGATCGGCTAAAAACAGGCAGTCCTGAAAACAAAATTCTGATTTCAAATCAAGGAGCTGTCGGCTTACTGCGTAGGGTGCCAGTGATGGGAATGATGGACAGTATAATCGCGTTTATTCGCATTGCGTGCGTTTCCCGCAGGCAGAATAATATATTTAGTCGTCCAAGTGATGAAACGTCCTAGGCACTTGACTGCGGACTCGCTCATCACGACGCATATCTCGAGCGAAACCCGCCTACGCTGCCTCCAGTCTCTTTGAGGAGCGCTGCGGAAAGGGCAAAATTGATAATCCACGTCGTGGATACTCCGCTTGCCCTAACAGCGCGCGCGCATACGGCGACGTACACCAAACGGCCAATTGTTCTCACAAAATGGCAGAGTGAGGTCCAATGCTTCTTCTCAATGAACCTCCATATTAACTCGCCCCTAGAAGAAAATCCGCCTACTTTATCTCCAGCATCAACCAGAAGCACTGGAAACAATAAGGAACCAAGGGCATTGGAGCGCATCATGACCAGATTTAATTCAAATTTTCAAGCGGTACCATGCAGTACCGTACGCTCCTCATTTTTCTCTTTGTCCCTGCACACTTCTCATATTATATTCATGTTTCAAGCTATGGAGGGCGGTCAATTTAACGAGTTCTCTCGACAAACTTATTTAGTCACCAGAATTCTAAACGTAATTTGGCAGACCGAACATATATGTAAATCGACCATGACGGCAAGATAATCATTCACCGGCGCTGGACCAGGATTCGGTCCGAATAGGTTCCGACAAAAAATGTTGGCAGGGTGGTAGACAGTTTTTGGAGCCCACGGGGTCAAACTCAACGATATTTGTCTTTATTGATGCTGTTGATCTCAACGCGGCTACTCACATGCGATCATGGTCGGCGGGCTTTGAAATCTCACAGCCACCTCCTCTTCTTCCTCGCACTCGTCACTATCAAGGCTCGGCCAAGGCGAGCGACTGTAGTGCGTCCGTTACATGAATTATGCCATTACTAGGCCTGATATACCGAATGCTAGCTCCATCATGAGCTCGGCACTGGCCAGAGTTGTCCAGTCCAATCTTCTTCGCAGCGGTGCCAGGGAAAAGACGTGCGCTTCCCCTTTAATGCTGTAAAAATGTCTAGCAATTCCTTAATCACATGTCTGACACTTACCTTGTAGTTACCGAAGCCACTCGAACCTCCCTCAACGCCCACCATGGCACTTTTGGGATATGCACCTCCCAAAGGTTAGTCCGATTATGAACTCGTTTTGTACTTGATTTATCGTCATCAGACAGCATGGGACTACGAGACACGATGGACACCCACGTATCCTCGTGAACTGTGCAGGGGAATGGAAGGGTCTCTGGAGCATTTTGGGTCTATCCCGGATTGCAAGCTCCCTGAACCTTGGTCATGCAACTGGCGGGCTTGGGGTCTTCTTCTGTACTGGAGAAAGCCTCGCAATACCGGACCAATGCTGCATGTCGAGTCCGCTGTCGAAACGATGCTGTCCGAACAGCTTGATATCTCTGTCTTGAATCCGCTTATGTTTCGCAGCGGCCGCACTGATAACACAACCACAGTCTTTGTAGGGAAGAATTGGTCTACGTATTGGAGGAACCCGGGCCCTACGCAAGGCTCTTGGGGTTATTATGTATACGACGCGCCCACACAAAACGTGTGGAGTCGAAGGTGGGCAGTTTCTCCCATCTGTGTTTGACTTCCTTCAAAGGGCGGACTGGAATATGATGACGCACTTGGCGTCTGTGGGAAGTACAAATATTGGGCCTGCTGCTCTCACTTCTGGACCACCGCTTGTTCTACACGGCCTGCACAATGCTGAGGTAACGTCGTTCAGAAAAGGAAAATTTGGTTTACTTTCGGTCTGACATTATTCTGAGC
The DNA here is from genome assembly GCA_029282285.1 of Mycena rebaudengoi. Lineage (NCBI taxonomy): Eukaryota > Fungi > Basidiomycota > Agaricomycetes > Agaricales > Mycenaceae > Mycena > Mycena rebaudengoi. Next base: position 1,045,286 of record JARJCX010000024.1, read on the forward strand.
TCAGACTCCATGGGGCTACGAGGAACGTGTTGTACGCGCTCCATTTCTCGAGCAATCCAAAAAAAAATATGCCGTCCTGTGACTGGTCTAATTGGCACGGCTGGTGCTATGGGCCGGAGCTACTCCAACACAACCTATGCCGCCTGTACCACATTGCGGGATCTCTGAACCCCATCATGTTCCGGCGTTTCTTGACCACCGGCTTCGAGGCGCGTGGAGTATTCTATCTCTTCGGCCCAGCCTTCTGGGATCGTGAGGAGCATGGTCGGCACCATCACTTCTACGGATTCCCTGGCTCCGACTCCTCCGTCGAGGCCTTCCTAGAAAATTGCGATTGGAATGGAATGGAGGAAATGGAGTGTATCAGCCCGTCCGGTAAATGATTGGAGCTATTCAGCCAGACTTTTGGATGTAGCTCATTTACTGTTAGACAGGATTGCTGCCAGTGTCGAGCCGTGTATCCCATTGCCTCTAACGGAGTCTCAGAATGGCTTACGTCTCGCCTCGATTGAACCCTAGTGAGAACACTGAGAAGTTTCACTGCCGCCGCAATATTCCGACCGTGACATTTTTTTCAGTAGGAAACGCAACCTCATGGCTACGTTGAGTCCCAAGGTAAGTATATATTGATGTACTTTTTACTTGTATACTGAGCCTCCCCATTCGCAGGGTACCTGGGGATATCTACCCCGCCGAAACGAGCGTTGCGGCCTCGAATTGTTATCGGACCCTCGCATTGCCACATGGCCCGCAATCCCTGACGAGCAGCTCCCGGCGTCGTTCACATGTGACTGGACTGCCTTTCCCCCTGTTGATAATTGGTTCGACATTAGCATCGACGGCTCCCAAATCGAGCTGCGGCACCGCTGGGGCGTTCCGGACCTAACGCCCGTTATGTTCATGTCCCACAGCCGTTTTGATTGCCGCTATTATCTGCCGACAGTCTTACGGGCTGAGGGAAAGTATTATTTCTGGAGGTGGGAAGACGATCCATATGATGATTGGCTGAGGGAATTCGAAGGGAGCTATGAAAGTGTAGAAGATTTTATAGAGAATGCCGACTGGAAACAAACTCTCGGGGAGGATGGTGGAGAACGAGAATTGGTATGAAGAGCTCCGGGGTACCGACTCAGATTCAGAGGAAACGGAAGCGGATCTGGTGCAGGAAAAAGAAGGGGTTATTGGTAAAGAGTGTTATCTGTCAACATAATTTATAGGCATCCCAACTCGCATGACAGGTCAACACAGAAATATTCCAAGCATGAATCCAAGCTTGATGCATTGATGCCTCGAGAGTTTCAGATTTCGTTCAAGCCACTCAATATCTTTATCCAGAGTCTCAGAAATGTTCATCCGATGTCTTCTGGATCTTGTTCAACTCCAATATTTAAATTAGACTAACTGTCTGGCATAATAGTATTTTAACTGGACCCAATCCGAAGAATTATCTCGTATTTAGCACTGCCGCGCAAAATTCAAGGGCCCCATCCCGACATATTAGTCAAGTCCAACACTCAAACACTTCGAAAGCCGGACAGGACTCAGAGAGAATGTCGGACATGAGGCTCTTGTTCTTGTGCCGCATGTGCGTCAAAACTGGGAAATGCTCCACCGCATCCTAACTGCCTCCCAATCACTCTGGGGCTTCGGGAATACCTATTGGAAATGTCCCAATAGCCTATTCCTGCCATACGACACCAGGTACCCCGAATATAGCCAGGATGACACACTGGCTCAAAAATACCGTTTGAACACCGTTTGTAGCGGTTTTCCTACCGTTTCCGTTTGGTTTTCCCAGATTCGCAAACGGAAACTGAACGGTTGGAGCCTTACAGGCTTGTTCCATCTTATGGAGATTGGCTCAGGATAACATGTCACACAGTATTAGCATGTATACAGAGACATTCCTTGTTGTCTCTGAGCATCCAGACATTGTGGAAGTTGCACTTGTCACAATGTTTGTGGCACTGCTAGAAGACTAATCAAATAAATACTGGCAGTAAAAATATAAAATTGGAAATGTAGGCTCAAATAAAACTTGGTTTGTGGGCCATTGCTTCGCATGGCATTACAAGTCCTGCAATTATGGCAGGGGGGAGGGGGGAGGGGTTGGATTCTTTGTGAATTGAATATATATATTGCAGCATTTAAACTGTACATGGAGGTGATCTGATAACTCACATGTATACTAGTTTCATATGTCAGCTGCATATACCACCATAATTGCAGAAGTAAGTTGAGTGTAGAAATATCATCTAAATCTTTCATGTAGCCTTCGTATTTTGTTGTAGATCCCGTTGTGAAACCATATATGGCCATTGCTAGTAAATAGTCGAACCATAAAATGCTCACTGCCGCAGTAAACAATTCCCCTCAATCGGTGATTAATACTTCAACCTGCTCATTTAAAATGCAATAGAGGCAACATTTGAATTTGTGCACTAGGTATGGATAAATAGAGGAGGACAGGAATTTGTAATAACTGGGTTCTCCTTATTAAGTGAGATTCAGTGCCATTTTCCGAGCATCTGAGACAGAGTCTAATATTTCTGGCAAAATAATCCCGGAACTACTCCTGTAAGGTAACCACTGCATCTGAATTACTGCGCACTTCATTAGAAGGAATAACTACGGTATGGTATGCGAAAGTATCAGAGAAGCCACTTAAACAGAAACGGTATTTGGGACAGCTAATATATGCCCATCCGCTTGCAATTATAGGCAGCATGCATTCTGCAATTTTGTCTACACTTGCGTTGTTACGTCCATAAGGAAAATCAGCCGCTGTTCTTCCGTGAAACACCATATCTCGAGCTTGTTCGAAAGTTCCAGTTTCATCGTGAACCTTTTCAAACCTGGAAATTAGTGCTTGCATTTCTGGTGAAAACATCTGTAATTGAGCGCTCCTTTTGTTAGCATCATCTCGCCAAATATTATATAATATGGGAAAAAACAAATCATACACACAACTAAAGTTGTAGCTGTCTCATTTAATTCCAGAAAGCTCAGCCGGCATATTATAGGATACACCATGTTGTTCAAAAGCCCGTCACTTCTTGGAAGAGTCACGCTCGGAACAGATTTCGTCGCATTGTCTTTTTTTAGGCTGTTGCACAAATGACGGATCATATGGTTCGGTTTTTTTTAAAAGGGTATGTCAAGTGAAGGCAACAGGGATTTGGCAGCTCCGGTTTTCAAGTAGACGCCCATGATCTTGCATCACACTTGCTGCATGCGGTAGTTAGGACCCCGGGTACCACTTCCGGGCTCCCATCAAAACGGACTTTGCGTTTTTGTCTCAGAGTCCGCGTCTGCCAGGAATATGAGAATGTGGTAAGAATCAGATTGTGCACCCTGTGCAAATGTGGCTCGTTATTGATGGCGGTTCAATTTCGATAGCGGCGGAGTTTTAATTTATGGCACCCAGGGGCCCTTTTGCGACGTGAGTCTATTTTGAAACATCCCTCTGAACCGAGAAAATTGGCGGTTTCTGTGCGCGAGACGCCGAAATTCCGTATAGTTTGGGGAATGCTGTACTCTACACTAACTACAAATATTTGTAATGCAAGTCAGTAAATTCTGAACCAAGTTTGAGGTTAAACACACAGATCTGGAAAAAATAGGACAAGACTCTTAGATCTCGACCGAGAAAAATGAGAATTCGATTAAAACGCGCAGATGAAAGAAAGGAGAGCACACCTAAAAAAAGTCAAGTTTGTGGGGCTTGAAAACTCGCACATCGCGTTTGTAGATTATAATGCTACACAGAAAATGGCTACATAACTCGGATGTCCAAATTTGAGCTTTTCTTTGCATACATTTTATTTGTTCCTGTCCTTTTTGCATGAAGCGGTCTGACTCCCAAAATACTTGTCTGCGGGGGGTTTTTTTTTTTGCTGTGAGCGAGGTCCAATAATTCTGGCAATATCTTTTTGAATTTCGGATCCTTCTTGGAGTTGAAAGTGCTTAATTAATAACTGGCATCTAATCAGCCGATAAATCTGGTGCCTGTTGTTGTAGGAGAGTCTAGGTAAATTTTCTTGACTGCCGCAATCGTGGTTCAATTCCCTGCATCCCAACTAAGTGGCAATGATTTGACAAAATAGTAGATTGATAGATAGTCCATGCGTGATTTGTGAATGGAGCAACAAAGGAAAATTAAAATTACAGAAAGCTCAATAATAATGCGGAGGCGAGTTGAACGGGAACTTTTGCAATAAGTACAGTCGAGAAAGATATTAACCAGCTGCGGACCCTCCTCCACCGAGTCACATTGGGTTGTTAGTAACCTCGCTAGGTTAGAACTTGGCTGCTTTTCAATGGACGATGGATGATTCGATTCAGTGTCTAGAAAGAATTGGAATATGTCAGACCGGAGGGCAAGTCCCTCCAAGATGTTCTGAATCCCTTAGCCCTAAGGGTGGATTATGTACTTATAGGGATATTTGAGAGCCGAATGGGCGGAATAGGTAAAAAGAATCCTGAGTCCAGTAGAGAGGGCAGAGTCGGACAGGCCCGTTCTTCTGCAAATTAGCAGCCTCACACGCATGAAGTCGGGACCGCTGAGCACCGTCTGCGTCTGAGTCAATGGATGTGTTTTGGGGGATGTGCAATAGATAGGAACACCGAGAAGGCAGACAAGTGCCAGAAAAGTAACCCCGATGACCAGGTTAAACCTCCCGGGTCTCCGACCATTAACCGGTTTACTCCGGTTAAACGTGGTTTAACCGTGCCAAAACAACTGCCACTGTGGGGTGGGGGGGTCCCGGTTGAACCCGTTGAATGGTTGAACTTATGTTTAACGGTTGAATAGGTTTAATTGTTCAACTAGTTAACCGCTTTCATGACTAGTGTTACTTGTTAACCGTTGAACCGTTAAATAATAATAGTATGTAGCACAAAGATAAACTTAAGCTTCGCTTCAAACAAGACAGCTTACGCAGAATTGACGCCTACTGCTTCGCGGTCACATAAAAATAAAGTGCGGAGTAGAGTACCAGGATGAGATTCCAAGATGACACTGACGAGACGGTTCGGGAGAGGTCAGGACAAAGTCAAGAACCGAGCTGAAGCAGAATGAAACGGTGATTAGGCAGTAAATAAGTCAAATGAATAAGCTAGGAAGCCATCTTCAGGGTAGCACAGTGCGTGCCACCGCGCCAACATTGTGTAGCCACCCGGGCAACTCGGAATCCGGCTTGGAGCAGCTTGAGACACTAGGATGGAGGCAAGATCCATAGTGAAATGAATTGGAGGTCAGGGTGAATTTGAAGTGGAAGCGGTTGCAGAGAAGGAGTTTGGGAGGAAAGAGACAGTTGTTGGGAGTTGTTTTGCCATCGAGAACGAAGGACTAATGGCACGGCAAACACTCATCAACACCTCTCGCTTTCTTCTGCCACTACGCCAACAAAGGCCACTACCTGAGCTGTTTTATCTTCACTGCTGTGATCCCACTACTCTTCAAGCTGGCAGATCCACGCTGCGATGCAAACAACGCGCAGAACTATCCAGACTGCTGCCACTGCCACCGGTTGCGCTACCTGGTGCCACTCACATTGAGCGTGTCTAGCAACGAAACCTTGTACGTACCGGTGTTCTGCAGCCCACCTATCCACAATACCCCATTTACCATTCTTCACTCACCCATGCCGTTCTTTGAGCAAGAGCCAAAAGGTGATGTGGTGAACTTGCCCATGAATCTGAAGACCCAGTCGGGTGGCAAGTCAGCTGGCTGCTCCCAGACCGCACTTGCTATTTGGACATTGATATTCTTACATGCACCCCATCCCTACTTTTCTCTGTATAAATTAAAACTAACTGGCGGTGGCAGTACTAGTCAACCGATTTGGTTGGAGTTTGAACCAACCAAATCGGTTTCAAGTTCAAACGGTTTCGTTTTTTTTTTTGGGGGGGGGTCCAATCGGTTGGACGGTTGGACGGTTGGTTGGTGGATTTGGTTAAACTGTTCAACATCTCTGGTGACCGGTAGTACTGGAATGCTATTTAGAACACGTATATGTCTGGTTAAACTAGGTTTAACCAAATAAACTGGTTAATGGTTCGAGACCCGTGAGGTTTAACGAAGCTCATCGGGCGGGTAGTTGCCAGAAAGCACCATAAAACTCCAAAAAAAAGGAGGGCCAAGAATGAGAGGACAAAGAAATACTCTGAGCAAGCAGTACAACACATTCTGCGCTATTTGCAGGGGAGGCAGGCGGTTGAGCAGGAACAGGTGGAGAAATAAGCTCACTGAGGTAACTATGCAGATCATTCATCCTCCTCGTTCTGCCTTGCTGCATATCCATAGCCTCGTCCCGGAACCTTTATTATATTCATCGAAACAGTTTTTCCCACTGCAGCTTCTAAATCTACGGCAAAGTGACTACACGGCGGAAGGAAAACATGAGTCGAGGGAGCAAGTTCCGCTGCTGATGCACATTTCTTGGAATATCGGCATTGGAGGTGGACCACTACTGGGCTTGGTTGGGATTGGATGTAAGCCCATCCTTTGGAAGAAAATAGGTGAATCCAACTCAAATTAGAACCTAAATAATATGTAGAGGGCCTACTGGAATTAAGAAGCCTACAATTCAAGACATGTGTTGCATAAAATAGACACACAGCCAACGTTGATACACTGGCGGTACGTCTGCTAGCAGGCCTGAACCTATATACATCAGGTGCTGTGAGGACCGAAAACTGAGAAGAAGAAGAGAGAGATGTGTTCAGCAGAAGCTCAATACTCGTTTGCGTGAACTGCGAGCATGGTGATCAGGATAAAGCAAAGTTGCAGCAAAACAATGAGGGCTGCACGGGAATCGACACAGAGAGCGAGATAAAATGCTAGAGACGACATAGGACACGATGGTGGAAGGGCCAAACGGGATGAGAGAAATAAAATATGAAGCTTAGACTCAAAACACGAGGGGAAAGACTTGTTATTTTCATAGGAAAACTCTCTATATTTTATAAAGGTAAGTTACATCCAAGGAGAAACAAAATACCGTAGAACTGTGACAAAGTCGCAATATTTGACATCGGAGAGTGCCCAGGGGTACAGAACACTACAACAATGAATCCAGACAGTAGAAAAATAGCCACAAGTCCGAAGTAGCATGAGGACAAGCCAGAAGTCTGAATATAATGGTGGGAATGGTGTCACGCATGAAGCTGTGTTGATATTGTTGACAAGGTGGAAGTCATAGCCCAGAATAGTGAGGCTTATCGACGTAGACGGTGTTCTGTGGTGCAGCTCTACAGTTGGGCAGCGTGATGCGACGTAAAAAGGTCCGAGGAAGAGAGAGACATGATGTTGGATTCAGAGATTGTTGCCAAAAGTGATAGATTTATTCTACACATGGGGAATCATGGCCTTTGAGGACACCATTTTATTTCAGGAATACTGGGATTTTGTGGTGCATTTTTCGATAATATGCAATTTTTGCGGCTCTTGTGGTCTCCATTTGGCAAAAAGAAAAACAACCAAGAGCTTAGTACATAGTCACACACCCATTAGACTCGGTGTACATCTAGAAAACGCGTCTAATCTGTGCAAACAGTGAAAAACGCGTCAACGCGACGTAATCACGTGTACCGATCGAGCCCTCGAGGTCTCTGGGGTCCGTCATGATGGCAAGCAGATCCCATTATGATCCTGTCAAAAGTTGCCTAAAGCGGTTGGAAAATTGAGCTGCCTAGTCCCTGTTGCCATAAATTCGCACCCCAGCCACGGTTACGAGGTTCACAATATACAGAATGTGGTTTTTTATCGAATACAGAGAGCCCGGAGAAATCCAGGAATATGTGATGAACGTGACTGAGTGACAGAAAGTTGGTCTCCACGGCCAAACTGCGCCACACCGCTCTCAAATAGGATCGCGAACCAAAGGACAGAAATAGATTGAATTATCGGCCTGATCAGCATCGTGTCTCATTGATAGCAGCATAGGGAGAGCGGGCAGTGCAAAAAGCTTTTACGAGCCGGAGGAGGAGAATGAGGAGGTTGTATAACTGGCAGTAAAATTTTACTACTCTATTCAATAGCTCCAGAGAGAACAGGAATCAGCCTGTTCCCTCAACATAATTTAATTCAGCAAACAGAATATGGTACACATCTTGTGGCTCTCTCAAAGGTCTTCAGCCGCATTCAATCCAGCACCAAGAATAATAACGTAAAACTTAACATTAGAAAGAAGAGAAGCCAAGGGAACATGACCTGACCGCCGAAAGGACCGAATTCCGACCCAGTACAGTGGTAATTTCCATGCAAAGTCAAAATTAAGGGTCGGAAAACGACCAAAATCCGAGGGTAAGAGGATGGATATAGAACGATTACCTAAACAAGTTTAGGACTCGTAAATAAAAAAAACAACAAATTTTCAACTGACCACATGCCCTTGGAGGCCCCGCCCCGCCCAACAGCGAACTTGCCCAACTACAAACCAATTGAACTGGAAAACTGCCATGGTCCTCGAGGGCATATTGGTAGATTTGTGAGCCTGGTCATATCGGCTCCTGTTTTCAAGCTGCTTTTTTAGTAGCCGTACGCTGGGAGGTATGAGGTCAAAGTTGAACCAGACGACCACCATGGTCCACAAGGGCTTATTTGTATCTTTATGAACCTGGTCACACCTGCGTTGTTTCGGGGTGTACCAACACTCTTGAGGAGACTTGAGGATCCTCATGAGGGCAAAAAGACATATTCTGTAAAGGCAATCAACCTGCGAGCGCCCTGTGACAAAATATGTCACAGATAATGCTAAGAAGTGAAAAAATATAATCCTGTCTGGAAGGAGCTGGATTATGCCTTCGGAGGGACTTGAACCCTCGTCATCTGGTGACCAATGATCAGGAGTTATGGTCAATTTGAACCTGACAACGACTATGGTCCACGAGGGCTTATTGATAGGATTGCAAACTTGGGTATATCAGTACTTTATGTATTCACCCACAAAACAGCGTAGTGGCGGTGAATCTCAGATGTGAGTTTTACATTTACAATCAGATAAATCAGGTTGCGAATGAATTTAAACTAAAATATATCGAGGCCAACAGATCGTGAGCTAATAATCCTGGACTCGCCGAAGGAAAAAACAAACAAACAGTCATATGTCCACCCTATGCCCTCGGAGAGAATTGAACCCGTGCTAAGACTGCAATCCTTTTAATTTGAACAAACGACCACCATGGTCCACGAGGTCTGAGATGTATCTCTTGTGAACCAGGTCATCTCACTTCCTTTTTGTGTAGGGGGGCGTACAGAAGGACAATAAGTATGCGGACCCGGTTGCATCTTACATTTGAGAAATATATCAACGTATTCAGGCAGTTAAAGGACACCTTCTCGCGTAAATGTCGAACGTAGCAGATCTTGCAAACCCGCATCTCGGTTGAGAAAAAAAATAACCCCCAAGTAGCTTCAACATGCCTTCGGAGGGAATTGAACCCCCGCCTTCTGGCAGTGGTTCAGATATGCAACACAGTTGAACCAGACAATCACCATTGTCTATGAGGGCTTATTGATGGATTTGTGAGGCTGTTCATGTGCCTGCTTTCCAGCCGTTGTAAAAGCTTTCGCACGCATCTCATACTCTCGGAGGGAATTGAACCCTCGCCTTCTGGCTGTACTCCCCGGCTACACCTAAGTTGAACCAGACGACCACCCTGGTCTACCAGAGCTTATTTGTATCTATGTGAGCCTGGGTATATGTACATCTTTTTTAAATCAGAGGCACTGGCCGCACTCCTGGGACAGTTAATTTGAACCAGACGACCACCATGGTCCACGAGGGCTTATTGATACATGTGAACCTGGGTGTGTCAGCTCCTTGTCTAAGTATCATGCGGCAAGGCAATCATAGTGATTGTCCAGGCATAAATAGCATCTACAAGAACCTCAAAAGCAGCTGAGACTGCAACAGGGAATGCCTCCACCCTGAGATTGATTGAAGAAAAAAAGTCACTGCAACACTGCATACACACATGCCCTCAGAGGGAATCGAACCCTCGCATTCTGGATTCTGGTAGTAGGATATATACTCCTTAAACGAACCAGACAACCACCATGATCCACGAGGGTTCATTTCTAGCTCAATGAGCTTAAGTATGGGGGGGCTGTTTCCGGAGTTTATGTGTAGTGGGAAGGAGGGATGAACGTGCGTTAGACATTAAGTTTATGGCGTGAGTCGGTAAATTGGGATTGCGAGATTGCGAGCAGACAGAAAGGAAGCAGCAGGAAAGGAAAGGAAGACACCGTGGGCTGATAGACTACTGGTCGCGGTACCGAAGAAATTAGGGCCCTGTAAGTATTTCCCAGCCAATTAAAAGCGTGTATATATACTTGGTATATATACAGGCCGTATATATATCTGTATATAAACGCTGCACCTAAAATACCATTTTTTCGGCTTCCCCGTCCCAGCTTATTTTCCCCCCACTCTGTGTGCCATTGCCACCAGAGTTGATGGCCGTGCCGGACCAATTCGAAAGGCTCATGACCTTATTGGCACCGTCCACAGGTTTGTCCGTCAATAGATCCCTGAAAAATGGCAGTGTTATTGTGCCGCAAGACTGGGATATTATTGGGATCGCAGAACCAGTGTTTCAATTGAAGGATGTGGCGAGTGCGTGACTGACAACAGTCTGGGTGCAGCCTGCAACGGCGATCTTCTTGGGGTCAGGAATATAGCCAATGAAGTCGTGACAATCTCCAAGTGGGATGGCTTCGGGTAGTGCCCTCAGTAGGCGCCCCAGATACTGGAGCTCCTCGTCATAGTGAGCAGCTACAGACGGAGACATGGGCGTTGTCGAAGGGCGAAACAAAAAAAATTGCCGGCTTTGATTGCCGACGGGCCGTGGTCCCGACAGATTTAAAAACCGGGCATTTCCCAGAATCAATTAAAAACCGGTATATATACACGTGTATATATACCAGTATATATACATCCGCCAAATACAGGGCCCTAGACGAAATCTAAGCTCGACGCTCCGAGTCGTGAACCGTGACGCCGCTGCAGATCCAGATCACAGCGATACACAGAGATTAAGAATAGATTTGCGGGGACGTCAGATGTACCGGTGCTTGACGCAATCTCTCTCCCATATTTGACCTTGAGCTTCAACTTGAACTGTGGCGGAGAAAGACACGTGTGGCCCCGGATCATTTCCGTATGTCACCAATTCCGGAGCTCAGGGTCGGTGGCCCTTGACTCCGCCACCACCATCTACTAACTCACTCTCCACACTCTCGACTTGACTGGACTGACTACACGGACGATTATTGTTATACCAGGTCTATTCTACCATAACCTATACAACTTCCCACTCCATCGCCTCCCTGTCATTTCGTGGCATTATTTTTACTTATCCTCCACGTTCCGCTTGTTTGCGGTTGTTTCATATCCTTTACCTGCTCACTTTCACATCTTTCTCCTTGCTTAATTTTAGCCCCATCATACATCCCTTTCTTCCCTCCCTTCTGTCCTAATCATCCTTACCGCTTTACTAACCCCCCCGCACCACGACAGACCCCGCCCGCCCTCCACCGCCCTCTCCACAACGTCGGCCGCCACCGCCACCGTCTCCGCCGTCTCAGCAGCTCCCGCGCTCTCGCATACCCTGCGCGCGCTTGGCGTCGCGCCCCCGCGGATGACGCCGCGGATGGTTTATAGGCACCAGGATCGGGATGGGGTTTATCCGCGCCAGGAGGACGCCGTTTATCAGCACGGCTACCCCGGTGTGTCCCCGCCCCGGGACGCGTACCCTTATTGCGTCTACGAGGGTACCGGGATGGGCGGCAGGATGGGACGCCAAGCAGAGGAAGAATACGCCATCGAGACGAGGTCGAGCGGTGCCTTTTTCTTTTTTTTCCTTTTTCTCTTTGTTTCGCACTATTTCGCCGTGCGCCGACTTGTTCTTTACTACGGGCAGGATGGCGGCGGCGAAGACGGTCCGCGCATTGATATCAATTGGTCGGCGGGCGCGCTTCCTGTTCCTGTGTGCGAACCCGATGTGCTGTCGTCGGCGTCGGCGTCGTCCGTGCGTCATTGATTATTATTATTTTCAATCCTTTATTTTCTTTCTTCTTTTCTTTTTCTGTTTTTTTTTCTTCTTCCGGCGAAGACGATCCGCGCATTGATATCAATTTTTCTGCTGGCGCGCTTCCTGTTCTTGTTCCTGTGTGGGCGCCCGATGTGCTGTTGTCGGGGTAGGCGCCGTCGGTGCGTTGTTAGTGTTTTTTTTTTTTTCAATCCTTTATTTTCTTTCTTCTTCCTTTTCTGTTTTTTTCTCTCTTCTTCTCGCCGGGGGCGTCATGGGGTGTAATACCCGTGGATGTCGCGTCGGCACTGCGTGTGTGTGTGTGTGTGGGGGGGGGGATGTTCCGCCTTTGTAGGTTTGGGTACAGGAGACGGGATAGATGCGCGCCGGGCGTTTGCGCCTGCTTTTTTTTGGTGGGGGACATTTGGACGCGGGGCGTCGACGCAGCTGTAGATGCGCAGGCTTGTGGTGTCTATTTTCTTCCCCCTTTTCGTGTTCGGTCGGCGCAGCCCCCCTCTTGTGCTGGCGGAATGTCCGTGCGGTAGCAACACGTTTTGTGCTCGGCGCGATAGCTACGCCTCTGCGGGTGTCTGGTGTTTGGTGTTGCGTCGCATGATGCCGCCGACCCTCCCCGCAGTCGTTCCTTTGTCCCGATCCACGCGCACTGCGCATGAATTCCACCCTCTCCTGGGGATGGAGTTCATGTCGTCCGACGCACTCGAGGCGCGGGGGATGCGATGGCGATGGGGACGGGGTGACGCGCCGGGCATCGGTCGGCACCACATGTCCGTCAGTTTTGGCGACGCGGGGTTCGTCGGTGATCTGCGACGGTGTGGGGTTGTGATGGTGGCGCGTGGGCGGTATGGATGGCGATCGCGAAGCACCTCTCGATAGCGAGCGCGTACATGCCATTGCTACAGAGCCTAGATCCCCGCCATGTATCTGCCCAACTGTTGCCTGTCATATTCTTGCACCCCGGTGTGCACAATAACGTACGAAATACTTGAGTTTTTTCGCGAAACGTGCGCTCCCGCGCCTCCGCTTGTATCCACCAATACTGCGAGTGCGCTTCAGAAGCCTTTCGGACAGAAAATTGTATTGATATGGTCCACTTATATATCCCATGAACCCGGCAGACCAGATGGGGGTGGTTTGGGCCCAGGCAGGCTCTAGCGCAGAAATTGGTATTTATTTATTTATTGTGCCAGGCTGCTGGGATATAATTGCTGTTTAAACAGGCGTTTAACTACTTAACCCCGTTTAATGTACACGGTGCACGGGACCGCGTTTAAACAGCGTCTAAACCGACAATAAAATAAATAAATAATTCAACCTTAAAACCTCCCCGTCCGCCAACACCATCATGTTATGCTACGACCATTAAATCCCTCAAGAGACGTTCCTTTCGATTCTCTACTCCAACTTCGTCCTCCATCGTCTTGGCGAGCTGCCGGGGACATTTTTGTATAAATAGCAACGGCTGCGATCTGGAAAATTTATGGCGGTGCGCCATTAGTATTAATTAAATGCGACAACTACTCCGTGACTTATTTATATCCCGGGCCTGCTACGGGAAATCCGCACGGTGCATGATGCGCAAGAATCTTTTCTTTGACTCATGCTTTCGAGCCAAGAGTAGCAAACTTGGGCTCCCAACCACTGTGCCATTGGTTCGTTTCTCCTCTCAGAATCGCTAAAGCCGAGGTCTGAGGAGTCGTCGATTCATGTTTCTTTTTAAAATTGTGAGTCTTCTTCCCCATTGGCAGCTGTAATGTCCCACGGAATAGGCTGGGATGCTGTCGCAGTTGCAAGCAGTGTGCTGGCAACGTGCCCCCTGATGTATCCATCAATGCCCTCATTTCCCATCTTTCAGAAGACATCATGGCATGTGAAGCCACGTTATCTGCCCTCGATGTTGGTATTTTCGCCGCATTCCAAATTCACTCTCGCCCAGTAGCGCTGAATGCATACCAGGGCGAGGCCAATTTATAGGCGATTACCGTTCCGCCGCCGCCATTCGTGCAGGTGGTTCATCTCTTCAAGCATCACTAAGTGATAGCCGCAGCGGCGACTATTTGTGGGTCCATGTTGACAGGGTAGAGGCCGATGACATAAAAAACCGCCGACAGACGCCTCTGGATCTGTCTTCTTCCCACCCTCCGCACACACCCCTCTGCAGTATGGAGTCCGCAAATCGTAGTGTCCGCAGTGTAACCTCCAAGTTCAAATCCAAATTCTTGGAGAACAAGGAGGGAATTGATGCCGCGCTGGATGTCCTAAAGATAACCTTCGAATCTGCCAAGGAAGGCGCTGAGGCTACCGGAGTCCCAGGTCTTGCTGTGGTGTTCTCGTCAGGAGCGAAGATTTGTGACGTACTGCGTGTAAGTTCACTGGAGGTTAACTGAATATATCTGACCTCTATCTACTTCCCAGAAAATGCGACAAAACAAGGAAGACATCGAAGCACTATCCAATCGGATAGAGAGACTGTGTGGAGTTCTCACCGGCATACCAAAGGAGTTGCTATCGGAATCATCAGCCCTCAGGCAACGACTCGAGCGGTTGTCCAAGTGCGTGGATCATGCGTAACGGCCACAGAAACCCGATTGATCAGTATCACAGGTCCCTTGAGACCACTGGAGAGGAGGTGGTACAGCGAGGCAAAGCCAGTGGCTTCAAGCGGGCAGTAAAGTATGAAGTGGATGTTCAGTGGATCAAAGGCAAAATTCAGGAAATATCCTGGGCCATTGAAAGCTTTCTGGTGTGTTATGATTCCGACTAAACCAGCAAAATTCATTGCTCAACATGATCCTCTCAGACGGAGACCACAATGCATATTGAATTCATGCTTGATGTAAGGCTGTTACCGCATCACTTTCAATTTGCGGACATAATAAATTAACAATTGCTGCTGTTCAAAGGAAAATGCCCGGTTCATCGAGACAGAGTTCACAGTAGTTAAAGCGAAACTCGACGAGACCTGCAATGTCATCAAGGCATATTTCTCTTCAGTTGCGCGCCCCCTCATTAATATTTTCTGCAGGATTTTGCGCAGCAGCAAGGAGTCCATGGTGAGTGGTTTCACTTCCCTGAGCGGACTGTGAATGTTGACATGCACTAGCTGGCCGTCCACCTCATGCTTTACGTGCGGCTTTCGACCACATGATTCACCAGGGCCGACTCGTTGAGTGCGCTGCGGGAACGAGGGCTGCTGTACTGGGAGAGATAAAAGCCTGGATCAACACGCACACTGCATCCACAATGGCTGCCCCACCACCCAACAGACAAAGCTCCACCCCAGCTTCTCGCATATTGTGGATTAATGGTGAAGCAGGAACTGGAAAAAGCACAATTGCATACACCGTTGCCAAACACTGTCGGGAGTCAAATTTATTTGGAGCCTCTTTCTTCTGCACACGAGAAGATGGCACCTGCAGTGATCTTGGCCTTGTATTCCCAACCATATCCTATCAACTTGGCCTCTTCCACCCACCCTTTGGTGAAGCTGTCACTCAGGTGTTGAGCAGCAATCCAGGGGCTGCATACACCAGACCTCTATTTCAACTTGAGGACCTAATCGTGAAGCCGCTTCAATCTGAATCAGTCCGCAATTCATTCCCCCCCTGTGTGGTTATATTGGATGCACTGGATGAATGCAAAGACACCGGATCCAGATCCACCATTCTCTCTGCACTAGCTGGCCATATTCACAATCTTGCTCCTATCATTTTCATCATCACCAGCCGTCCCGATCATTCAATTAAACTCGGCTTTGACATACCAGACCTGGTCCCTTGTACCCACCGTTTACATTTACGAGCCGCAGTAGCAGAAACAGTGCTGCTTGAAGACATCAAGCATTACCTCAACTTTGAACTGGCGGAGATCAAGATATACTTCCGGATTGTCAACCTATGGCCACCGGAAATGGATGTTCAGATATTGGCCCAACTTTCTTCCGGCCTATTCATATTTGCTGCCACCTCGGTGAAATTCATCGGTGATAAAGTACATTGGAATCCGGTGAAACAACTTCAACGGCTCATTGACCAAACTGCTCCATCTCTCGAGAAATCATCGCCTTTTCACCAACTTGACATGTTGTATGGCCAGATATTGAATCTTGCATTTCCGGAGCTCTCCATTGAAGCTCTCCGCTATCTTAAGATGGTGGTGGGCTCAATTGTCATGGTCAAAAAGCCACTCTCTCCAGCTCAACTTGAGAAACTTCTCAGATTGCCTGATGGCCGACTCAGGCAGATATTGCTGCACTTGCACTCTTTAATTGTGGTTCCGGACAACGACACCGATGTCATTCGTCTCCTACATCCTTCCTTCTTCGATTTTATCACCTCAGACACTCGTTGCTTGCATAAGCAGTTCCTGGTAAAGCCAGCGGAGCAGCACATACTTCTTGCAATGTGCTGCTTTCAGGCTATGAAGAGCCTTTCTCGAGACATCTGCCAAATCCGCAATCCTTCACTTCTCAACACGGAGATCGGTGATCTTTCGGCACGTATTGATGTACACATACCGCAGTACCTTCAATATGCTTGTCGCTACTGGGAGCAGCATATTTCACAAGGAAAGAACATTGTTTCAGATGCTCTTCTGGAGCTATTGGATCAATTCTGCTCAAATGATCTCCTGCATTGGATCGAAGCTTGTAGTCTGTTAGGAGAGCTTAGGCAAGCACTCATATCCATTACTGCCATGGTCTCTCTGTATCAGGAATTCACGGTATGTCTCTTCGGATTTGAATTCAAATGGTATTCATATTACATGTAGGCAGCCAAGAGACCAACAGCAACCACAATTACCTTTGGCCTTTTATGTGACTGTGAACGATTCATACACCAATTCTTTCCAGTTATTGGTGACTCTGCTCTCCACGTATATCATTCTGCGCTGTGGTTGACCCCACGCAACACGTTAATTTGGAAGCAGTACGGCAAAGAAATACTACTGCCTTTCAAGGTTTACAATGCGGTTGAATCAATGTGGACAAGGTGCATTATGATCATGGAGGCTTCGGACCAAGTGGCTGCTGCACTATTTTCTCCAAATGGTGCCTTCATTATTTCGTCACACAGGGATAGGAGACTTCACTTGTGGGATGTGACTGGTGGTCTGCACCTTAAAACTCTTGAGATGCCATTCCCTTCACGTCCTAAAATGGGTTACTTTTCTGGCACCTCGATGGCTTTCTCGCCAGATAGTACTCGAGTTCTGTTTTCATCCGGTGGACAGACATATAGTTGGGATTTCACCACTGGGGAGTGTCAAATTGCCTTTGGTGAACCTCAAAGTGCTGTTACCGCCATTGCTTTCTCTCCAGATGGCACAAGTGTCATTTGCGGGTATGCAGATAACAGGTTGCGCAAATGGGATGCAACAACTGGTGGCCATCTTTGCACATTTGACGGTCATACAGGCGGGGTCACGTCAGTTGTCTTCTCCCAGGATAGCAGTTATATCGTGTCGGCATCTCGGGACAAGACAGCTCGATTGTGGGATTCAAGGAATCCGGTTACTCTGAAAACCTTCAAGGGCCATAAAGGGATGGTTCACTCTATAGCACTGCATCCTGATGGGGCACAGCTTGCATCCACATCTGACAAGAATGTGAAACTGTGGAATACAGCAGCTGGTTCCCTAGTCCGTACCTTCAAGGGGCATTTACAAGATGTTGCCAGTGTTGAATTTTCACCGGATGGGCAGTTCATTGCATCAGCCTGCTATGATCACACAATTAAAATCTGGGATACCCAGAGTGGTGCTCCGATACTTCTTCTGGAAGGGCATACAAACTATGTTACTTCGGTCTCGTTCAATCTGGACGGAACACGTATATTGTCGTCTTCCATAGACCGCAGTGTGCGTTTGTGGGATGTTGTTGGTCCTGAACATCGAAGTGACATTTCCAGACACATTAGTTCTCTTAGTATCATTCAATTTTCATCTAATGGGAAATACATCATGTCTATGGATCATCGGAACAGGAAAGATACAAGTGTGCGTGTGTGGGATGCAAAGACCGGTTCATGCATCTCATTAATGGCAATGCTTAAATCACCTTTCCGAGCACTTATCTCACCAGATGGATCTGTGGTGGCCTCTATTTCTGAGGAACTCGCTGGTGTACAGCTCAACGATGCAACCAGCGGTAGACTTCTTACCATTCTCCAGGGTGGTCATTCCTTTTGTCATTGCATTGCATTCTCCATGGATGGGCAGTCACTTGTGGCTGGCACAACAGATGGACGTATTATGCTGTGGGATGTAGATACCGGCAACCACCGCACATTCAAGGTTCCTGAAGAGAGGTCCCTGGCCCACGACATTGCATTCTCTGAGGATGGAACTCGCATCATGGCAGCCGTGCCGGGGTATAAGGTCACCACAAGGACAATTAATACATGGGATGTCAGCAGTGGGAATCTGCTTGAAACTAGACTCATTGAACCTGGAATGGTATTATCCACCAACGGCAGCTTGGTCCCAGTAATCAGCAAGCCCTACGTGGTGAAGGAGGGCTGGATATATTCAACGGCTCAGAATCGGCGCATCTGTTGGATTCCTGTTGACTGCAGGCCATCTGGAAACTCTCTGGATGTATTCAATGACCGCGTCGCAATCGGAACAGACGATGGAAGGGTTATATTGTTCGACTTCACAGACATTGACTCATACTACAAGAGTCTGGAGTGATTTTTCAAGATTGTGGAAAGAGGATAGGTGCACATTTATTTAAATGGAATTTTGCCTTCAACTCCTGTCAGTAGATACTGATACATCGTTGAAATCTTCACTCCGCTACTTTCAGTGCCGATGGTAAACTTTGTGGAATCAAACTCCAAAGTGAATATGAACCCCCAGTAAATGACACTCCACTGATATATGTAGTTTACTGCCCGCTCATTGACTCTAGTGGTCTGCGAAAGTAAAAAAACCTGTGACTGGATTCGAGAGGAGAAGATAGAGATCGTGATCATCGGTATCCAGATATATTTCACGAACCTTCATGAAAGGTGGGGAGGCTTTTCCCAAGAGAGATCGAATTTTCCCTCTTGTGATCGACGGCTCCTCTGATGAATCCGCAATAAGAGTGGATTATCAGACTGTGCTTTACTTGAGGGAAAGAAAAAGCATTGTATTATTCCGATGCCCTCGGAGGGAATTGAACCCACGCCTTCTGGTCGCAAACATGTTTGTTTTCGCTCTTAATTGAACCAGACGACCACCATGGTCCACGAGGGCCCATCTGTAGCTTTCTGAACCTGACCATATTGACTCCTTTTTGTGCGGAGGGCTGTACACCTAGATGAATTTCGAGACCGAAATATTGGATTTCCAATGCGAGAAATGAGCTTGCGGAGCCTTCTGTAAATAAAATGTAACTGATAACATATGTCGGGCCAAAGGATCTTGAAGCTAATCCTGAAGCCCTTGGCAAAAAAAAGGGCTGCCGACCCCATATGCCCTCGGAGGGAATGGAACCCTCGCCTTCTGGAGGACATCTTGTCGTTTGTAAATTGAGCCAGACGACCACCATGGTCCACGAGGGCTGATGGGTATGTTTGTGAGGTTGAGTATGTGCATTGCTTTCCCGCCATCTTACTCGAGCCAAAAAAAAAGCCTTTCGCCCTCCGCTTCATGCTCTCAGAGGGAATCGAACCCTCGCCTTCTAGTTGACAAAACCATCACAGTATTTAAACCAGACGACCACCATGGTCCACAAGGGCTTATTGGTATATTTGTGAACTCGCTTATGTGCCTTGCTTTCATACCATGAATATGATATTTATTCGAGACTGAAAAAAAAGTCATTCACCGCGCATGCCCTCGGAGGGATTCTAAGGTCGTAGCCATGTTCAGAGGGCTCCAAGTGCATCAGACGACAACCATGGTCCACAAGGGCTTATTTATATATTTGCGGGCTTGGGTATACATGCGTCTTTTGCATGCCATGAACACAATATTTACTCGAGACTGAAAAAACACGATACCAAAGGCGTATGCCCTCGGAGGGAATCGATCCCTCATGTTCCAGAGGTAAATCAAGTCACAAGCTCAATTGGACCAGACGACCACCATGCTCCACGAAGGCTTATTTGTATATCTGCGGGCTTGGGTATGTGTGTTTTTTTTGTCAAGGAGGCGCGGTGAATTTAGTAAATATTTCCAAGAAAAACGAGCCTCAGAGCATCCCCCCTGCAAATGCCTTGCAGCTACATATTAATATCCATGTAAAATTATGGAACGCGGCCGTAATTCTTACTTGCTCATGGAAAAAAAACATTGGTAAACCACCATGCCCTCGGAGGGAATCGAACCCTCGCCTTCTAGTTGACAAGATCATCACTGTAGTTAAACCAGGCGACCACCATGGTCTACGAGGATGTATTTGTATATTTGCGAGCTTGGTTTTATGTGCGTTGTTTCGCGGAGAGCGGTGTGGAATAAAATCATGTATATCAATTTAGAACTTGAGATCTCGAGAAATAATCATCACTGTGCGGAGATTTCGGATCGCTGAAGGACATACAGGGCCGTTGATTGGATAGGTGAGTTGTACGGGTTGAAACGGGGTGTACGGACGGGACTTGCGGGCATTACTGCCGATCGCGCTATCCTTTTCGGGGTTGGGTGCGTCTGGAATCTAGAGCGGAGTGGGCGGCTTTTCGTTATATCGCACAGCTGGCGTCGGCGGGGCGCAAGGAGCGTGGATTGAACACACCGAATGTAGCGTGCTTCTTGTTGTCGACGTGAGCAGGTAGGATCAGTATTTTCGGGAGGACTGGTGTCTTAATTGGGCTGAACGTGCGGTGAAACCGTAAACCGTAAACGTGCGTTGGACTTGTAAATTATGGCAGCACAAAAGGGAACGAAGACGCCGTGCGTGGATAGATCGCTGGCAGCGGTACTGACGAATTTCGAAGCTCTCGTGAACGCAGATCCAGATCACGGTGACGTTGAAGATAGAGACAGAGAGATAAGGGATAAATTTCCGGGGGACGTCAGATACACAATCTCTGTTCCAACCCTCGATTCACGCATTTAGCTCCAACTGCAAGAAACGCTTGAGGAAGGCCATCGAAGTTGGGAGAAAGACACGTGTGCGACCGGATCATTCCCGTATGTCCGTCACATCCCCAATTTCGGAGCTGAGGCCCGGTGGCCTTTTGCGAGCTCAGGCGAGGCGAGCTTGCGAGCCAGCCTGAGTGGAAGGCAAGTTAGATAAGATTAGATACCGCGTGTGAATTCTGTTTGACAGCGGCACAGCCGCCTCATCATTTTGCTTCCGTCTCCGACTACAGCAAAAATCTAACGCGTCTTCTACGCTCCCTCAAGCATCCTTCTTTGCTTTTCTCCCACCCACCACAGCCCTGTTTTGGCGCTAACGCGCTGGTTGCTCGGGGTCCGTCTCCTCATGCGGGCCCTCGGTAGCCTTCGCGTACGGGCTTCGCCGTCTCGGCATCCGATTTTCCCAGCCACTTTCCCGGCTTTTCCCGCCGCCTGGGAATTTGGCTTTCGGCCTCTTCGGCGAAGCCCCCCCCCCACACACACAACACGATATCCACTTAAACATTCTGAGGCCTTTACAACAAATATTCTACTAATATTTGCCTTGGCCTAGAAATATACCTGCCACAGGCAGATATATTTCCATCCTCCTGATCCCCACCGCGGGCCTTCTAATCGGCATCTAACTTGCGACTCTGCCCCCCATCCACTGACTCACTCTCCTGCTACACTTGACTGGACTACTTATTGTTATACCAGACTTGCATTCAGTTGCCCGCTGTTCTTCTTACACTTCTACTACTTGGCTACTTCTACTTGAAACGATATCGGATATCTAATCGGCTTTCCATCTATGTATTCTAATCGACACAGCACAACGACTGCAGCGCGGAGGACGCACACTTGGACGCAACACATATCTACACTATAGCACGACCACTGCATGCCGCCTCGCGCGAATCGCAGTGCCACTCCCACTACGACGACGACAGGCACTACTCCCCCCACTGGTACACCCTTCACAGCGGCGACGACATCCTCCAAACGCCGCACGCAGGCGCTGAGGATCCATCGCCCTCCGTTGCCAGATCCAGAACTTGAGGAAACGGGCGTGGACGAACCGCGCATGGAGGAACAAGAGCGCGCGTCGCCGAGCAAGTACCCGACGCCGCTGCCTGACGAAGGGTCGCTGACACCTGTGGAGGAGACAGAGGCAGCGCCGCCGACGCCTGAGGAGGAGGGTGAGCTTGGTAGGATTGCGGGTGGGGAGATAGAGGCGGCGGTGGGTGGGATTGAGGTAGAGGCGAGGGCGGATAAGGAGGAGGCGGTGGTGGACAAGCAGGAGGAGGCGGTGGCGGGAACGAAAGGAAACGGGCCGAGGAGGAGAAGGGAAGAGAATACGGCGCATCTGCGCGCGCCGGAGGCTCCGAGGTACGCTGTTTTTTTTGGATTACTTATTTCTTCATCTCGTCTTATCTTCCGCCATTTTCTTCTTCCAACTCGTATTATTCCTCCCATTTCTATTCCATTTTGTCATACCTTTCTCTTATTCCGTCACTTTTCGTTCCTTTCGCGCCTTTGCCTCGTTGCATTCCGTCCGCCTCATCATTCCACTCCATTGCATTGCATTCTACACGCCACGCCCGTCTCCGCATCTATTCTAATCCCGTTTGCGCTAAGCCTCATCTGTACTATGATCCACACGCCGCTTACTAACAAGCGCCCAGACCCCGCCCGCCCTCCACCGCCCTCTCCGCCACCTCTGCCGCAAAAGCGACCGTCTCCGCCGTCTCAGCAGCCGCCGCACCCCTCGCGCGCTCCGCGCTCTCGCCCACCCTGCGCGCATTGGGGGTAGCCCCGCCACGAGCACGGCGATACCGCGCGCGGGCAGGAGGAAGAGGAAGAGGATGACGATCCCATCCTCGCGGCGCGGTAGGACGAGGTCGCTGGGCGCCGCTTCCTCACGCTCACCTACGCGCACGGGCGCGGGCAGCAGGTGTGGGACGCGACGAGGCTTGGGGGGGTTAGGGAGGTTGTTAATATCAATTTGCGGGACGATACCACGTCGGATCGCTCACGCCGACGCCTCGGGGTCGACAGCACGAATCGAGAAGGAGGAGCAGATGCGCGGCCCCGTCTTCGCCAACGACGCGATTTATCATGCGTTGGTGGGGTACGGCGTGTCCCCCCACAGGAAACTTATGCTTACCATGGGATCGACAGATGCACGCACGAAGGGGCGGACCCCGCGCGGCGGCCGACAACGACGAAGACGCCATCCTCGCCGCGCGGTGGGACGAGGTCGGGCGGTACGTCGCTTTTCTCCTTTCTGCGGAGGGTTTTTAACATATACTCATCTCTCATCTCTCATGTACGAAGCAAGCCGGCCGCCCACAAAGCAACCTGGACCCCCACACGACCGCCAAGCAGGTGATATCGATAGTACGTGTTTTTCTCTTCATTCTTGTTTTGTTTTTGTTTTTTTTGCACGGCGGGCGGGAGCTTTTCTATTTCTTTTGGAGGAGGGGTTTTATCGTTTTTTGGGGGGGGCGGGGTTTTGGGCGGTGGGCCGGTTTTTGGAGAGGGGGATGATTGTATTTCGTTCCTGCGTTTTGCGAAATTTGTGCGGCGCGGCTTGGGCACCGTGGCTTGCCGCGCCGTTTTTGGCGCTGGGGTCGGTGTCGTGGATGGGATTGTGGGTGAATGCGCACCGCACGTTCACGGGGTTGGCGCTTTTTTTTTTCTACTTCTTTTGTGTTTGGACGCGGATGCGGTGGGGCACCGGCGTGGGCGCAGACGTGGACCCGCGCAGGGGTCCGGGGTGCATATTCCCTCCTTTCGAATTCGTTTTTGGCCGGCAACTGCCGTCTTGTGCTCACGGCACTTACGCGTCTGCACATGCCTGGTGTCTGCCGCCGACTCGTTCTGCTGTACCGGTCTACCCGCCTGATGGCGCGGCTCGTGGCGTCTGACGCACGTCACCCGCGCGGCGGGGGATGAGACGTGAGGGGTGCCTTTTGTGCGGCGGTGGGGCGATGCAAATCGGGTGGTCCCGACGACCGATGGGTGTGGGTTAGAGGGGGTGCGTGGGCGGTGCACCACATTTTACGCCGCATTGCCTTTAAGAGCAGATGGCGCAATCACCAATTATATAAGTTGTTAGTTCAACTTACTGTAGGGCGTGATCCCATATAATTTTAATGTGGCGCATAGCCGAAAGCTACGCCTGAGTGAAGCTTGGGCGCTTCGCATTGAGAGTCAACTTATATCGCCTTTTTGCCTGTCTATTGCATGCTATTTCTCATGAAGATTTCTTCGATAAGGCTGGATATATTTCGCCTCCGAATTTCGATCGATACATCCCCTTATCACTTTCCACCCTAACGACAAGTGGAGGTAGGTTGTATGTTCCTTGATGAAACCACCAATGCATTCTCTTCCTCCTGCATCTCCTCCTGTACTTCACATGTAGAGTAGCCTTCTAGATCTGAAATACAATGTACAAGAATTTTAGATAATACTTATGTACGTGTAAAAGCCGCTGTGTTGCGATATTCTTAGTTGAGACTTGGGGCGCAATTCTTCAGCAAGGCCCTGACATTATTGAACAATCAGGTCACATATCAGCCAGTGGGTTGTGCTACTGAAAGAGTATTGAAAGGTGCTGAATAATTTAATACATTTCTTCTCTCTGTATGTTACTGAGTAAGGAATGAAGACTCTGCTTATATTTCAACTATGGAAGTATCATTGGATGTTTGATGGCTGTTATGCTCCGAAATCTTTGCGTAATTGTGTCAAAGACTCTTGAACCCTAATGGTATCGGGATGTTCTGGGCCTAGTGTTGAGGTCCTCCTCTCCAACACAACTATCAAGAGCTGCTCAGCAGGCGCACATTTCCCCAGCTTCATATATGTGGCTGCAAGAATTGGCATTACAATCAGTGTATCTGGATGGTCTGGGCCGAACATCTGTTTCCTTTTTTCTAGCACATAGATTTGGAGCTCCTCTGCCTCTGCGAATTTCTTTAGTGAAGAATATGTGACCGCGAGACTTGCCATGGCCGCCAAGGTAGCTGGATGGTCTATACCAAGCAGTTGCTTCCTTTTGTCCAATACCAATACTTTGAGCTCCTCTGCATCTGTGAACTTCCCAAGGTGCGAATGTGTGATTGCCAGATTCAGCATAGCACTCAGAGTCTTGGGATCTTCTGTGCCAAATATTTTCTTCCTCTTTTCTAGCACAGTCAGTTGGAGCTTCCCCGCTTCTGTCCATTTCCCCATGCGTGAATATGTAGCTGCGAGATTTGCCATGGTTACCAGAGTTTTTGGATGTTCAGCACCAAATAGCTGCTTCCTCTTTTGGAGCGCAACAACTGTAAGGTCTTCTGCCTCTTTGAATTTCCCCAACTTCCAATATATGACTGCAAGAAGTGTCATCATATGAAGAGTTAGGGGGTGTTCAGTGCCCAAGATGTGCTTCCTATCTTTGAGCAATGCCTCACTGAGCTCCTGAGCTTTTTGAAAATGGCCTGCCTCATAATATACCCGCTGATAGGGATATTGAAATTTATGGATAAGCTGTGGGTCTGCATGAAGCACAGAATTCACATGGGGCCAGAGTTTGATCATGAATATTCGGTCATTATCCACAACCGACATTGCAAGTATTGCTGCAGCACATTCTTGAGTAGACTTTGTGTCAGTGATAGTATTCCTGCTCCAGTCATGCACCAAGGGATGAATAGACAACAGGTCAGTGCTGGGATCCTGGTCAATCAATGAATATCCCTGGAGTTCTGTTGTTATATCAGTGAAGTGGAGTGCATCCCAAGTCCGGGCCTGTGTCATGAAATTGTCTAGGAAATCTCGAGGCTCCTGTATTTGCTTCTTTGTTGGCCCCATGGGATAACATTTGTACCTGGCAGCAGCTGAAAAAATGTCCTCTGATATACCCTCATGGTGCAGGAAGGAGCATATCTGTAAGAATATGGCTGCCACTGGGCTCAAACACTTGAAGCTGATATCCCAGGTGGTATAGACAGACCAGGCATACTGGTCATGGGACTGGGCAGAGAGTCTACTCAGAAGCTGAGCATGGTTTTGCTCATAAAGTGTGAGGTATTTTTTGAATTTCCCAGTTTGTGCGATAAATGCACCTGCTTGGACCACGGTAAGGGGGAAACAGTGGAGGGCCTTTGTAGGATGAATAAAGAATAGTGTAAGTTCTTGAGAACAATACCTTTACAATTTCTGTTGCAAGATTTTCGGTCTCAGTGTTGAGAGGTTGGACAGCACTTGCCAGCAACAGCTGCACTGCATCCTTTTCCTCCATATTTGAGATGTGGTGATGGGAATCCGGTGCATGGACATGAAGCTTAGGATTCCGCGAGGTTATCAAGATGTTGCCGCCAGAACTTTGAGGGAAATATTTGGAGAGATTGATGCTGGGATTATCTGCATTATCAAATATCAGCATCCACTCATCCTGGTGAGAGGAGAGCCAGCGAGAAGTGTCCTCATCGTCGCTTCCAATGGACTGAGTGAGAGCAATATTTTTGAACCCGCTCTTGATTGTGTCAATTGTGCTGGCATCAAGGAAGAAAACATCTGTGAAGCTGTGCAGTGGTTAATCATTAACCAAAGATAGCTTGAGCATGAAATATCCCACCGAGCCTTGGCAGTTTCATCCACGAACTTCAGGCAAATTTGTGTTTTACCTGCACCACCCAGTCCATGCAGCAGACAGACATGCCGCTTTCCGACATTCTCAGAAAAGTAATCATGCATTTTCTTGAGGATATCTTGTCTTCCACGGAATACACGTGAAGGTGGAGGGCAGCTGGTGGTAACACGAGGAGGTTGAGGTTTTGTGACAGATGTACTTGCTATTTCAGGTTCAGTTGATGGGTTAAATATAGCAGCTATGAGCATACCATTGATGTTGAGCTGAGCCGTAGAGGACAGCTTGAAACAGGGGTGAGGGCCATAAGTCCATTGGTAGTGATACACTTACTATAAAATTGCTACGGAGCCTCTTCAGCCGAATTTTGTATTTGGCAAGCTCATCACCAATGCTGGCCGACGTGGCAAATTGTTTCAGGCGGTGTCCGAGACCCTTCTTTGGCTTTGCCTGGATTTCACCCAGTTTATACTGAATTTCCTGCAACAAGCTGAGGCAAGTGAGATAATTAAAATACACATGTATGGTCCTCTCAGACGCACACCCTTCAAGCTCCTGACAGAATTGTTGAAGGCTGCTCGTTGCCTCGACTCCATGTCGAGAGATCTTTTCCTGCAGCATCGACACAATCTCAACAATGCTCTCACATAGTTCTTCAAAATCATCGCGGTTTTTCGTCATTTTCTAAAGCCCAGAAGTTATCCGATCGCTCTCAAAATCTAAGGCCAAGGGAACACACCTGTACTGCCTCGAGGATCGGTATGACAGGGCCCAAAGCACCTTTGACGTAGGGAAACGGCAGGTATTCTGCGGCCGCTGTGATCGTCTTGGCCGTCAGGATCAAGTTGGCGAGCCAGTCTGGTGAAGTGGAGGTCGTGCCAGCGGTCGAAGGTGTCGCTAGTGGCGTAGTCCGGAGGAAGGACATGGTGGCAAGTATCAAAGATGCTGAGCGCTAGATACTATGATGACAG
This sequence comes from Mycena rebaudengoi, assembly GCA_029282285.1. Classification (NCBI taxonomy): domain Eukaryota; kingdom Fungi; phylum Basidiomycota; class Agaricomycetes; order Agaricales; family Mycenaceae; genus Mycena; species Mycena rebaudengoi. The sequence continues at coordinate 1,073,003 of JARJCX010000024.1, forward strand.
AAGCTGCATGACAGACAGCGTGGTGCCAAAGCTCTATTAATAATAATTGCATCGTGTCGCCTTTCGCTGGACCGCACTAACTACGATGTGAGAATACTGTACTATTTCGACCAAAGATTCATGTGACGGGTTACGGACCGCCATGAACTGAACAATTTGGGTGCTGGTGACAGTTACAATTGCTCTGTGAACACCTCTTTAAAAATAGTCAAGAAAGGTTCTAAAATCGATTTTTGGGCTACATAAATTTGACAGAAAAAAGGCAAAGTATGCGAAGTAAAAATCAGTGCTCCATCCAAGCAGGGCCCTAGTAACACCTGGCTATGATCTTCTTGCGCTGCCCCCGGCCTCGGGGAGCGTCATTGTCCGATTCAGCATCAGATTTGTAGATGACCTTCGCTTCTGGGATGGGGAGATGCCGCAATCGGAGTACCAAGTCTTTATTCATAGGTGCGGGAGCGGCCATACTGAAAAACTGAGGAGGATGCGCGTCAAGGGTGGTAGGGCCCATTCGAGCATTTTTGCGATTGAGAGCATCAGCATAGGGAGAATTCTGCCTTCTATTTCTTTCGGAAGGGAAAATATCTCCATGGCGACTTTGCGGACCAGAGGAGGACCAGAGGACCAGAGCTTGGCTTGAGCAAGCTATTCGCTTTTTTTGAAGGATGTGGCAGCCATTTTTCGTTGAGATGATGAAAGGTAGAGGACTTGGAGCCGGTATCTTTTACTTTCTATTGCGCAGTCTCACATAATAATTTAATTCCGTCCGTTTTCCTCCGCAATTGATCTTCGTTGGTCAATTCTACTTCACGTACTCGAGAAAGTGGATAGTAGAATAATATGCGAGCTATAAAGTCGCAAAATGCGTTGATTCTCTCCGATTTGTTCACCTGAGCGCTGTTCCGTGCTTTCCATCAACTTTGTATGTGTTTGAAACATTAATCCGTAGGAATGAACACTTTGCAAAGTGGTGACAGTGACATCCAGGTTATGAACGCCAAGGCCAGTGAACAACTTGAGGTGACGGTGGCATGGCGTGAACGTTTGGTCAAAATAGTACAACAGTGCTCCGGAACTTATAGCCAGAGAACAGCCACATCACTACCAACGGCCTACAGGGCTCGTGTAAATAGGAAGGCACTAAATGCGATGTTGAGTGTGGACACTCACATTAGATAGAAAGTGCAAATGGGAATTTGAGCGCAAAAGCGCAAAAATAATTGAACCCCATCTGGACCCGCATATTCCTTTGGGTCTTAAGGTATGGGTCATACAAACCTCGCAAGCATCATGTGCAGTTCCAAATCCGGAAAAAGACATCTCCTCCAGAACGGAGAGGATTGGCTGAAATCCCTTCCATGAATCTCTTCTAAACAACCTTTCCTTTGTTTTCATGGAAGGAATTGAGCCATCTCTGTGTTGTTGTGGAGGAGTTCCAGTTTTCCAGATTGGGAACTGCACATGACATTTGCGAGGTTTGTATGACCCATACCTTAAACCAATTTGCATTCATAATGACATTTTAAAATGTATAAACGACACCAGATTAAAGCAGGATGTTGGGCCGAAGGGAGACAAGACCGGGAAACTCGGATATAGAGTGGAATCCGACGTCTATCGTAGTACTCACTATTACCGTGCTCTCAATTATGAACCTCCGCAAATATTACATCCGGTTACCGGTACAAGTATGTTCTGTTGTTGTATACCTATAAATTCATGATAATATCAATTTATGCAGCCGCGAACATTTCCACTTGAGCATCAAATCTAAATAATCAACCTGCAGCGCCCCCTCTGCAAACCCCAGTCTCTCAAGCCCTCCGAGGGAATGGAACCCTTGCCTTCCAGCGGCAAAGACGCTCGGGTAATACATGATTAACACTAGACAACTACCGTGGTCCATGAGCGCTTAGTTGTATATTTACGGACTTGTCAATGTGTATGTATGCAATGAATTTCCAGACCTCCACACCATTTGCAAGAGAAATCAGCTCGCGGAGCCCCTACGAATAAATCCAAGTAAGATATGGAACACCACAGATCATGCACGGAGTTTGCCATTCGGTCAGCGAAAAAAGGCAGTGCAATATCACCATACCCTCAGAGGGAATCGAGCCCTCGCCTTGTGACTGTACTGTCCTGTTCTCCGTCTAATTTGAACCAGACAACCACCATGATCTACGGAGGCTTATCTGTATCCTTTGTGGGATCGGTTATATATGCATTTTTTTGCGTGCGCACAATGAGTTTCGCGATGTGAACCATACATTTACGTTGGAGAGAAATCAGCTCGCAGAACTTCTGTGAATAAAATCTAACTAATATATATTGGGCCAACAGATCTTGAGTTGAGCTACTCCTAAACTCTCTGAAGAAAAGGAATGTATGAGACGTGCACCTTAATCCCCTCGGAGGGAATCGAACCCTCCAAATCGCGTTCCGGATTTACGCCATTCCAATTGAACCAGACGACCACCATTGTCCACGAGGGATTATTAGTACGTTTGGAACTTGGGTATAGATGCGTCTTTTTCAATATTTAAGTTAATGAAGACGAAAAATGACATTGCCACTCAACCCCGCCCTCGGGGAGGATCAAGCCCTCACCTTCTAGCGGCCAACATGCTTCGCCAATTGAATCGGACGACTGCCATGGTCCACGAAGGCATGTTTGCGGCTTTGTGAACCTGGTCATATCGACTCCTTTTTGTGTAGGGTGGCAGATGAATTTCGAGACGTAAATTGCATTTACATCTGCAATATAAGAAGTCAGCTTGCGGAGGCAGCTGCTCCGCACTAAAATCCAGCCGCATGACAGACAGATCTTGAAGCCGATGTGAAACATATTTAAAAAAAAAAAGGAAATTGAGCTGCTAAATCGGATGCCCTCGGGGGGAATCTAAGCCTTGCCTTCTTGTCGTAAGTTGGATCCACTCGATATAAGTGAACCAGACAACCGCCATGGTCCGCGATGGCTCATTTGCATCTTTTGTGAACTTGGTTTTGTGCCTCTTGTTAAAGAGGTGCGGTGAATTTACGGCCGTAAATATTATTTCCAAGAGAATTCGGCTTGCGGAGCCTTCTGCGAATAAAATATCTCTAAATCCGACAGGTTATGCATCTTCCTACGTGCCCACAAAAATAAAATAAAATAACACTTGTCCCGCCCATGCACTCGGAGGAAGTTGCGCCGCGCTTGAACCAGATGACCACCATGGTCCACAAGGGCTTATTTGGAAGATTATGGGCCTGGTTGTATATGATAGTGCAGCTGCGGTTAATTGTAGCTCGGAGCCGTACAGTTACGAGTTTGAAATTCGCTCGTGGAACATCATAGATCTTGAATTAATCCTAAACCCGCTGAAGGAACAAAAATGGATTTGTTTCAATCCTCGCCTTCTGGTCATAGCCAGAATCCTAGCGCTCCAATCGAACTAGACGGCCCCCATGGTTCACGGGGGCGTATTTGTATTTTGTGGGTTTGGGTATGGGTACATTCAGGCGGGTGTATTTACGCACCAACCTCATCGCTGAGAGGGAGTTGGGCGCACTGGTGATCGGGAAAAGGAATGAGTGGTTTGTGATTCTAAACTTTGAGATGGACGTCATTCCTACCTGCACAGATAGCGAGCATCCTAGAGATTCAAAATAAAACTTAGAAAATTCACCGCGGTGCATATTCCCTCGGAGGGAATCGAACCCACGTCTTCTGGCTGACGGTCCTCGACGCGTGATTTGGACCAAATGACCACCGTGGTCTACGAGGGCTTGAATGTATCTTTTGTGAGCTGGGGTATCTGTGTGCATCGTTTCTCTGGGCGCACAGTGACGTACATATTCTTTTCAAAGGAGCTCTCTCTGCTGGCTAAATATCGGGCACACAGATATTGAACTAAACCTATTTCTGTGGGGAAAAAAAAAACTAACAGCCGCATGCCCTGGGAGGGAGTCGTACCCATGTCTTCTGGCGGTAATTCCATCCTCATGCAATTGGACCAGACGACCACCATGGTCCACGACGACATATATGTAGTTCTGGGCTTCGTTCGTTATGTGTGCGTTTTTTCATGTCGTGAACAAATATTTACTTACATAAGATGAAAAATAGTATTATATCGATCCCAATCAGGCACTCGGAGAGAATCGAATCCTCGACTTCCGGCATTGCTTGAAGAACACCGCTAATTGAACCAGACGACCACCATGGTCCACGAGGGCCTATTTGTATCTTTTGTGAGCTTGGGTATGTGTGTGTCATTTTGGAGCGGATCTTTAAAAACCTGGCTGGATTTCGTTGAAGAAAATATTGTATTTACGCTGAAGAGAAATAATATTGCATGTATACCGACGGCTCCTCCGATGAATCCGTAAAAAAGAGTGGATTATCAGATTGCGCTTGCTGGAGGGGGGGAAAAGAGGATTACATTATTCCGATGCCCTCGGAAGGAATTGAACCCACGCCTTCTGGTTGCAAACATACACATCTTCGCGTTTAATTGAATCAGACGACCCCCATGGTCCACGAGGGCTTATCTGTAGCTTTCTGAACTTGGCCATATCGACTCCTTTTACGTGAGGACATAGACCAAAGTGGGTTTCGAGAAATGAATATTATTTCCAACAGAAATCAGATGAGTTCCAGCTACAAAGTATATATTCTGAACACAACAGCTGTCGCACCAATTCGAAGCTCAGAGGAAGAAAAAAGCAGTCTCGCCATCAATGCCGACCATGCCCTCGGAGGGAATCGAACCCACGCCTTCTGGCGGTACTCAGGGAAGGCAGCTTATTTGAACCAGGCGACCACCGTGATCCACGAGAGCGTATTAGTAGGTTTGTGAACCTGGGAATATTGGCTGTCTTTTGTGAACTAAATCAACGAAGGAGCTCCGCTGATAGACACCTCCGGATCTCGCACAAGCGCGGAGCTGAGAGGAAGAAAAAAGAATCTGGCCAAATTCCCATGCGCTCGGAGGAATAAAACCCTCGGCTTCTGGCGGTTTGGAACCTATTTTCACAATTGAAGCAGACAATCATCATCATGGCCCACGAGGGCTTATTTTGGAATTTGTGAGCTTGGTTAGGTGTGGGTCATATTTCCTAGTCTAGTCTTACTCGCGCTTCCGAAGCACGTGATCCTGCGCGCATCGCTGAACGACGCGCCGCCGCGATGTTAGCACAGAGTGAACTGGACCAATTTGATACTGGAATCTTCCTGAAGTTATTTCAGCACACCAATTTTGCCATACTTTGGCACCAGACCTCCGCTCACTTTCTGCAACCCATGTGAACTCAGGCACTGCCACTTCCTCGGGATTCACCGGCGAGCCTACATTGGGGCATTTTGCACCTTGGATTGCATGGAAAACTTTACAAATGATTCTTAAACCAATTTTAGAGCCTCCCGGGAATTAATACATGCCAGGGGACCCAGCACGGTCAACAAGACGAGAAAATTGAAATGGAAATATCTGGTTCACAGATCTTAAACTCATCCTGAGCTCGCTAGTACTTGGCCAAAAACACTCCGGAAAACCGACATGTCCTCGGAGGGGAATCGATTCCTCTGGCCATAAACATGGTCATCTTGCCATTAAATTGAACCAGACGACCACCCTAGTTCACGAGAGCTTATTTGTATATTTGCGGGCTTGGCTATGTGCCTTACTTTGCAGCCATTTTAGTCGAGCCGGAAAAAAGATTTGTATTCTGGATTATGCCCTCGGAGGGAATCGAACCCTCCTCGCCTTCTGGTCATAAAGTTGCGCCGCGCCAGACTTGAACCAGGTGACCACCATGATCCAGGAGAGCTTTTTTGTAGGTTTGTGAACTGGGTTATGTGCCTTGCTTTCATGCCGTGAATATGATATTTATTCGAGACTGAAAAAAAGTTATTCACCGCGCATGCCCTCGAAGGGAATCGAACCCTCGCCTTCTGGCCGTAAACATCGATATCTTTACCTTTAATTGAACCAGACGACCACCGTGGTCCACGAGCGCTTATTTGTATATTTGTGAACTTGCTCATTTTTCGGCCGTTTCACTCGAGCCGGAAAAAGGGTTTTAACCAGTCTCTGTGACCATGCCCTCGGAGGGAATCGAACCCTCGCCTTCTAGTTGACAAGATCATTACTGTAGTTAAACCAGACGACCACCATGGTCCACGAGGGCTTATTTATATATTGCGGGCTTGGGTATACATGCGTCTTTTGCATGCCATGAACACAATATTTACTCAAGACTGAAAAAACACGACACCAAAGGCATATACCCTCGGAGGGAATCGATCCCTCATGTTCTAGAGGTAAATCAAGCCACAAGCTCAATTGGACCAGACGACCACCATGCTCTACGAAGGCTTATTTGTATATCTGCGGGCTTGGGCATGGGTATGTGTGTGTTTTTTTTTGTCAAGGAGGCGCGGTGAATTTAGTAAATATTTCCAAGAAAAACGAGCCTCAGAGCATCCCCCCTGCAAATAACTTGCAGCTACATATTAATATCCATGTAAAATTACGGAACACGGTCGTAATTGTGACTTGCTCATGGAAAAAAAAAAACATTGGAAAACCACCATGCCCTCGGAGGGAATCGAACCCTCGCCTTCTGGCCGTACTCTGGGCGAAGGAGCTATTTGAACTGGACGACCACCATGGTCCACGAGGGTGTATTTGTATATTTGCGAGCTTGGTTTTATGTGCGTTGTTTCGCGGTGAGCGGTGTGGAATGAAGTCACGTATATCAATTTAGAACTTGAGATCTCGAGAAATAATCATCACAGTGCGGAGATTTCGGATCGCTGGAGGAAATACAGGGCTGTTGATTGGATAGGTGAGCTGTACGGGTTGAAACGGGGTGTACGGACGGGACTTGGGGGCATTACTGCCGACCGCGCTATCCTTTTCGGGGTTGGGTGCGTCTGGAATCTAGAGCGGAGTGGGCGGCTTTTCGTTATATCGCATCGTTGGCGTTGGCGGGGCGCGGCGCAAGGAACGCCGATTGAACGCGCCGAATGTAGTAGCGTGCTTCTTGTTGTCGACGTGAGCAGGTAGGATCAGTATTTTCGGGAGTATCGGTGTGTTAATTGGGTGAACGTGCGTTGGACTTGTAAATTATGGCAGCAGGATTCCCAGAAGACAAAGGGAACGAAGACGCCGCGCGTGGATAGATCGCTGGCAGCGGTTCCGACCAATTTCGAAGCTCTCGTGAACGCAGATCCAGATCAGGGTGACGTTGAAGATAGAGACAGAGAGATAAGGGATAAATTTCCGGGCGACGTCAGAGACACCGATGCTTGACAAAATTTCTGTTCCAACCCTCGATTCACGCATTATTTGAGCTTCAGCTCCAGCTGCAAGAAACGCTTGAGGAAGGCCATCGAAGTTGGGAGAAAGACACGTGTGCGACCGGATCATTCCCGTATGTACGTCACACCCAATTCCGGAGCTGAGGCCCGGTGGCCTTTGACTCTGCCCGCCATCCACTGACTCACTCTCCTGCTACACTTGACTGGACTACTTATTGTTATACCAGGCTTGCATTCAGTTGCACGCTTTTCTTCTTACACTTCTACTACTTGGCTACTTCTACTTGAAACGATATCGGATATCTAATCGGCTTCAATCTATTCTAATCGACACAGCACAACGACTGCAGCGCGGAGGACGCACACTTTGGACGCAACGCATATCTACACTATAGCACGACCACTGCATGCCGCCTCGCGCGAATCGCAGTGCCACTCCCACTACGACGACGACAGGCACTACTCCCCCCACTGGTACACCCTTCACAACGGCGACGACATCCTCCAAACGCCGCACACAGGCGCTGAGGATCCACCGCCCGCCATTGCCGGATCTAGAACTCGAGGAAGCGGGCGTGGACGAACCGCGCATGGAGGAGCAAGAGCGCGCGTCGCCGAGCAAGTACCCGACGCCGCTGCCTGACGAAGGGTCGCTGACACCTGTGGAGGAGGCGGAGGCAACGCCGCCGACGCCTGAGGAGGTGGGTGGGATTGTGGGTGAAGTTGTGGGTGGGGAGGTAGAGGCGGTGGTGCGTGGGATTGAGGTAGAGGCGAGGGTTGATAAGGATGAGCCGGTGGTGGAGAAGCAGCAGGAGGCGGTGGCGGGGACGAAAGGGAACGGGCAGAGGAAGAGCAGGGAAGAGAATACGGCCCATCTGCGCGCGCCGGAGGCTCCGAGGTGTGTTCTTTTCCTTACTTGTTTCTTCATCTTTTCGTCTTATCTTCCGCCATTTTCTTCTTCCAACTCGTATTATTCCTCCCATTTCTATTCAAATTTTGTCATACCTTTCTCTTATTCCGTCACTTTTCGTTCCTTTCACGCCTTTGCCTCGTTGCATTCCGTCCGCCTCATCATTCCACTCCATTGCATTGCATTCTACACGCCACGCCCGTCTCCGCATCTATTCTAATCCCGTTTGTGCTAAGCCTCATTTGTACTATGATCCATATGCCGCTTACTAACTAACGCCCAGACCCCGCCCGCCCTCCACCGCCCTCTCCGCAACGTCCGCCGCCACCGCGACAGTCTCCGCCGTCTCCGCAGCCGCCGCGCCCCTCGCGCGCTCCGCGCTCTCGCACACCCTGCGCGCATTGGGGGTAGCCCCGCCGCGAGCGACGCCGCAGACGGTTTATCGGCACCAGGATCGAGAGGTGGTTTATCCGCGCCAGGATGACGCCCCTTATCAGCACGGCTACCCTGGTGTCTCACCCCCGCGGGACACGACGCAGCACCCTTATCGCGCGTACCCATATCCATCTCACGGTGTTGACGCGCGCGCGTACCACGGCGATACAACGCGCAGGCAGAAAGCAGCTGAAGAGGAAGAAGACGATCCCATCCTCGCCGCGCGGTGGGACGAGGTCGCTGGGCGCCGCCTCCTCACGCTCACCTATGCGCACGGGCGCGGGCTGCAGGTGTGGGACGCGACGAGGCTTAGGGGGGTTAGAGAGGTTGTTAATATCAATTTGCGAGACGCCGACGCCACATCATCTGGCTCGGGGATCGAGAAGGAGGAGCAGCAGCAGATGCACGGCCCCGTGCTCGCTGCGGCCGTCCTGCCTGCGCGCGGGAAGGGGGACCAGGGACTGGAGCTGGAGTTGGGTGTGCTGTACGTGTCTTTTTTTCTCTTCTTTGACTCTCTTTTTTGGGGGGCGGTTTCTTCGGGGGTTTTTTGGGATGTTTTGGCGTGGCGATGCGGCACTTTTGGCGGGGGCGTCTTTGTCTGTGGGCGGTGTTATGGACGGGGTGTTCGGGGAAGGGGATGTCGGGGGGCCTTCTTTGGGTGCGCGCGTGGTGGGGGACGAACGTGAGGCTTGGGCGTTTCGCGGGGACGGTGGACGTACGCCGCGTGGACGCGTTGGAGATCGGGTGGGCGTGTCTTGACTCGTCCTTCCTTCGCGGGCAGGCGCATTCCATCCTTCATCCTTGTACGCGTCACCTCGGACGCGGGGCCTTCCTTTTGCTGCGACGACGACGGCGACCGACCACCCGGGACGCGATTGACTGTGTGCCGCAGGGGTGCCATCCCGCCTCGGCTTGCGTTCGGTGCTGTCGGCCTCAGCGACATTGTGTGGACGGGAGATGCGCGCGCCCGGTGGTGTGCGCCTCGTCTATCCGCGGCGTGGATATGGATATTATGCGCTGCCGGTGGGTGGGTCGGCCCCATCTATGCTGCGGCGGTCCTTGCGGTAGTGACGCGCGGGACTGGATGCATAATGCGCACTTGGTGTCTTCCCCGGTTCCTCATCCTTAGCGGTCGGCTTCTGTATTCTTGCCGTGGACGTCTTTGTCTGGTTCTTTATTTTGCGGGGGCGTCGTTGTCGCGTGTTGGGCGTGCGTTCGTGCGCAGTCGGCTTCTCGGGGTCTTGTCGTCTGCCATCCCCAGCCAGAGTCGAGCGCCGTGGCAGGTGGCTCTGCGCTTATCGTGGCCGCGCGCCTTGAGCATCGGCGGGTGAGAGGACGTGGATCTGTGCGTCTGTCTCCCCCGACAGCGGATCCCCCCTTCGCCCTTCTTCTCTTTTCTTTCCCCCTTCCTTCTTGTGGTTTCACCCCAGTCTCGAGTAAGGTTGCTGACCTCGTCCTTCTTGCAGCACGCCCCACGCGCTCTACATCTACGACCTCGCCGCGGGCCGCGTCTCGGCAGTATGGCACCCCCCCTCCGCGCAGCGGAATGGGAAGACACACAAGGATCACAGCGACACCGGCACACCCTGCGGATTCGAGGCTACGGACCGCCTCATCGTAGTCGTAAGCCTTCCCCCCTCTGCCCCCCAGCTGCTCCTAACCTCCTTCCTCTCCTCACCAGCGCACCCACTCGCCCCCCGCGCTCCTCGTCCTCTCCCGCCCGACCCTACGCACCCTGCACACCATCCCCGCCTCCGCCCTCGCTGCCCTCCCGCCGATCCCGCATCCGCCCAACGCCAACACCACGGGCAGCAGCCCCGCCTCCGCGCCCTCCACCTCCTTCGTCCCCTCCTCCGTGCCGCACCCCGCCGACGCGCCCCCCGCGCCAGTATGCGCGCTGCACGGCCGCTTGCTTGCCTTCCTCGCGCCTGCGCCGTCAGCGCCGCCTGCGACCGCTGCGCCGTCCGCGCACACCTACGTCAACGCGCACACCCACGCTCTACCCGACGCGCCCGCCGCCGAGCGCGACGGCTGGCTCACGGGCCTCGGGCGCTTCTTCTCGCGCAGCGCTCCCGCCGCGGGCGCGGCGCTGTCTGCGCTCGCGACGGGGTCGGGCCTGTCCGCGGCGGCGGGATCGGTGGTCGGGCAGAGCATAGGGAGCGGGGGCGGGAGTTGGGTGAGGGTGGTGGATCTCGGGGGCCTGAGCTCCGCAGCAGATAACGCGATCCACGACGACGCGCCCCTGCGCACGATCCACGCCTTCCGTGCGGGGGCCGGTGCGGTGGGCGGGCTGGCGTTTTCCGCGGACGGGACGCGGGTGTTTGCTGTAAGGCGGGACGGCGTGGGCGCGGGCGTGTGGGGGCTGCGGCCGGGCGCTGCGCAGGCGGAGCAGGTGTACGATCTGCGGCGCGGGCGCACGGGCGCGGTCGTCGAGGCGCTTGCAGGCGCGCGGGACGGGCGGTTCGTCGCGCTCGCGACGCGGAGAAGGACCGTGCATGTGTTTGCGGTGAACCCGTATGGCGGGCGCGCGGACGTGAGGAGCCACCTGGGGGCACGGGTGAGGGACGCTGCGGAGGGGCTGGGTGGGAGCGGCGGGGTGGGGGTGGAGCAGGTGTACCCGCTTGTGCGGATGCGGCTGCCACAGCGGCAGCAGCAACAACAACAACAGGCAGAAGACGCCGCGCCGCCTGCGCCGCTTGCGATCGTGTTCGTCCCGCCCGCTGCCGACGCGGGCGCGCCGTCTTCCCCCGCTGCCGCGCCCGTGGGCCTGCAGGACGTGCTGGTGTTCGACCCTGCGGACGGGGTGCTGTCGCTGCGGCGCGTGACGCTCGCGCTGGAGCCTGCATCGCATGCGGCGGGGCTGCCGATCAGCGTGTCGCTCCCTGCGGGACGGCTGGGCGTGAGCATGAGCGTGTCGCCGCCCACGTATGGGTCCCCGGCGTCGTCGTATGCTGCGGGGGGCGGGGCGGGCGAGCCGGCAGCGGGGATGGAGCTGGGCGCGAAGGAGGCGGTGGTGGCGACGTGGAGTTTGAGGCGGCGGCGCGGGTGGGCGGAGATTCGGCGGGCGGTGCTGGGCGACGGTGGGGTGGTGGAGAAGGCGGGTGGTGGCAAACAGGAGTATCTACTTACTTTGCGTTGTTCTGTCGTGCGTGCTAACGTCTTCTCCTTGCAGCTGGCTTGCGCAGGCGGAGCTCTCGACGTTCTCGCGCGCGCCGCGGGTGCTGCCGCGCACGATCTACCTCTCGCACCAATTCGCGTTCCACACGCTCGGCGAGGACTACCACGCGCTCATCCGGCGGTACAAGCTCGACATCGGCGGCGCGAAGATCGAGGTGCGCAAGGAGGTGGAGGTGAGCTACTCTGCCGGCGGGGGTGGGGGCGGCGGCGAGTCCTTCGTCGAGGGGTACGCCTCGTCTCCGCGCGCGATCCGCCGGCGCAGCCGCACGTCGTCTACCTTCGACGAGCCCCTTGCCTCCGCGCTCGCCGGCGCGCACTACGCGCTCCCGCCGCCTGTGCTCCCCATGCTGCCCAACGGCTCGCCCTCGTCCTTCCGCAGCTCCATACCCATCCGCACCATGGCGGGGCTCGGCGCCGAGGGCCTCGGACGCCTGCGCCGCGAGATGCGGCACCAGCGGCAGCGCAGCGCGCGCTCGCCGCCGCACGCGGGGAGCGTGGAGGCGTCGGTGCCGCTCGCGTTTGACGAAGAGGACGAAGACTTTGTGGTACCACCCGGCGTTGCGGACGAGGACAACGTGTTCCTGCGGGTGCACGCGGACCGCGGGGAGGACGACGACGCGCTGTCGGCGACCACGTCGCGCAACGGGGAGGAATCGGTCGCGTCGATCTCGACACCTGCGACGAGTGCGCATGCGCTGGAGGAGGACGAGGAACGGCTGGAGCTGGGGGACGCGGTGGAGGGGGGCGGGGAGGGCGCGTGGCATGGGTGGGGCGTGGAGGACAAGCTTGCGGTGGAGGAGGCGGAGCGGTTCGACGATATATCGGTGATGGGGATCTTGGATGAGGAGTTGCAGCAGCAGCAGGCGGCGATGAAGGCTGCGGAGACGGCGCGGCGCAAGGTGCCTGCGCGCAGTAGGAAGCGGAGAAACTAACTAAACAAAGAGACGAATGTATTTTTTAGGTGTACACGTTAGACTTAGTGGAAGGGCCGGGGTGTATGTAGTGTTTTGTAGTCCGCGAAATATCATCACCTCGCCTTTTTAGGTGGTCACGCGTGACGCAGCTCCGTCTTCACGACCCGACTTCGCCCAGACTAAACGCTGCTGGCCCTTGCCTTTATGGAAAGAAAATCACTACGCGATGTGATGGTCCAATCTGAGAGCTCGCCCACTACGTGCCCTGACTGATATCGCGCCCACCAACGCCCACAGTGCCTCTTAATCAAGTACCACCACTCGCATCTCCCCCTTGGACCGTAGAATCGTGGTTCATCGACCCTCTACTCGTATGAACTCTACGCTCCATCAATATCCTCAAGAGATCATCGACGTGATCATTGATGCGCTTGGGAAGGACAAAGACGCGCTCATCGCCTGCTCACTGGCCGCTCCAGCTTTCATTACCCCCACCCGCCGCCATCTTTTCCACCGTCTATCCCTGGGAGACGCGTACAGAGCTCATGATCTGCTCACGTTCTTGCCGCACGTCGCGTCCCTATTCCGCGAGCTCTGGGTAGATTTCAGCGACCCGACACACGAGGTCTACGATCCGCATCTGATACCAATCCTGGATCGGCTGAACAACATCGAGATGTTGACCATGGAGGACTATTATTCCCGGCCAGACCCTCTCGAGGCGTCGCTCCTCCGTCTCATCTCCAAACCCTCCTTTAATCACCTCACGTTGCGGAATACCGTTGTATCTCTCCCCTTTTTTCTTGCCGCCATGTCCGCGTCCCCCACCTTGACTATGGCCGCCACCGACGTTGGGCATTTCGAGGAATCCCACACCGCCGCCCAGCTCCCGCCCGTCTCGTCGCCCCCGGCGGTAGCACTCCGAACTCTGATTATCCTCAATATGGGATACCCATCTCTCCACAACTTCCTTCTCGATCCAAATACTGCGCCGTATCTGCGCTCCGTCACACAACTACACCTCAACGAGTTGCGGCTCGATTTCTTCGTGAAATTCCTTGCGCTCACGGCCCCGACGCTCGAGAAGCTCATATTGGGGTGTGATGACGGCGCAGACGGCCCTGTTGAGCTCCCGAGTCTTCCACTACTGCGGTTGGTCGAATTCCGGATCTCCCACAGCGCGGCTGGGCGCATCGATGATGTCGTCAGACATCTTCGTGCTTCCACACCCCAGGTGGAAATTGTTGTATCGTACCGGCGTACGGCGACCACGACCACAACTACGATTCGTTAAGGTATGTGACTATTTTTGTTTTCTTTGAGCGTCGTTAACGGCGTGTTATTCGTTAGTGTATTCTCCTGAGTCCTAAGCAGGGACATAATCAAGTGTCTTGTCGGTGTCCTCACTTTAGACTGGTCGAAAACTCAAATGGTTTCTAATCTATTGGATTCTATCGGATTCCGTAGATTATCTCGGAATCCCCGGGGTATTCCATTCATTTCTTAATTCGAATTGTCTTGGAATTGCCAGTGTACTACCCTAGTCGTACCTCAGTCATTTTCTTCCTCCTTTACCAGTACTTCCACTGCAATTTTCATCTCTCAATATCATCTCCTCACGATATGCCATTTTTTGTCTTACGGGAGTTGATCCGGTCTCGGCAACGTGGGAACTGATCGCGGCAGCCGCTTTCATCACTTTGCCGGTCCCGACCTGGTCCCGACTCTTTACCGTGACGCCGGAAGCCCACGTCCACCAGCCATGGCGAGCATAAGCCGTGGATTTCCGCAGGAAATCATCGACGCCATAGTGGAAGAACTCGATAACCGTTGTCTTAAGGCCTGTTCGCTCGCTGGTCCCGCTTTCACCACTCCCACCCGCCGCCGACTTTTCCGCTTTGTAGCCTTAGCTGAATATCGGCCTCAGGCTATCATGCAGCAGAGATTTTGCGATCTGCTCGCCTTCTCACCGCGCGTGGCTCTGTTCGTCCGCGAGCTTGTGGTTCTGCTAGACCGCAAGAGCCAGCACGAACAGACGGTGATCATTCTCAAAGAGCTCGGGGAACTCCAGACTCTGAGGCTCGATGGCCATTTTTCGAATTCACCCCTCGAAAAAGCCATTCTTAATTTTCTCGCCAATTTTCGTTTGAAACATCTCCATATATCCTCCGGAAAGGTAACCCCAGTCTTCCTCGCATCCGCGATGGTGGCTTGCCCAAAATTGACGCTGGGTAGCATGGGCCTGATCTCGCATGCAGATTCTTCTGCTGCATTCCTGCCCACAACTTCTCCTGCGGTGGCCCTGACATCGCTCCATCTTCAGCATCGTGCCGGGAACACAATGGCGTCGCTTTACGCCTTCCTCATCCGTCCAGCAACGTCCCGCTACCTCCGATCCCTTACGCGGTTACACTTGCACGAGGCGTGTCCCAAGGAATTCTACACTGCATGCCTTTCGCTCACTTCTCCTACTCTCGAGACATTCATCTTGGACTGCCTCGCTAATGGCGACGCTCTGCCCGCCCTCCCTCCCCTTCCTGCCCTTCGATACTTGGAATTTCGTGTTCCCCGTTCCGGCGCTGCGCGTGTCGAAAATACTGTTCGGGATATGCGCGCTGGGTCTCCTCAGGTGGAGGTTCTAGTGCGGGTCTACGGTTAGCTGGTTGAGCGTAGGATGGACTAGGGCCGCAATCGGCTCTGATTCCGGTAAACATGCCCCTGTAATCTTTTCCCTGTATGGCGTTTACGTCAAGTTATTTCCGCAGGCAGTTACCATCTCTAAACCATGCTGAATTCGTTTCTTCGCCATCGTCTTCCTCTTCCCCGGATGTGGAACTTGTAAAATTTGCACGGATGCATCTCCATCAAACTCCCGTCATCTGTAAAAGTAAATATTATTGCCGACTTCTTGCCTTAGCTACGACTCTTCATCCAATTGTTACGATATGTCCATCCCGACATTTACTCACTCCGTTGAAGCCATTTCTAGTCAGAGGGTTAGCTTACATGCATCGACCCAGATGTAGACATAGCTCACCAGACACCTTGGGCTAGCAATGCAAACACACCATGCCTAGGTTGGCCTATGTGGGTCTAGTTGTTATTACACCCCGTAGACCCAATAACAACTAAAGCTACAACCAGGTAGATTTACTAAAAAATATTTCTTTTATGAATTATTTCCTCCTCCAAATGAGAAAAGTGCGTTGGACCGAGGTAGGTCTACCTGGGTTGGCCTAGGTACACCCGGATGAACTTCAGTCGGAGTATGTACATAGAACGAGCTAGGCCAATCCCCACCCAGCATGGGTGTACCTGCCGGTTCTAGCTGGGTAGTCCGACGCCCACATAAGCCAACCCCGTCAGACCCCTGACTAGAAATGGCGTCAACGCAGTGACTTTCTCTCCGTTTCCGCTGGATGATTGATATTATTCATCTTGAGACCGAACTGTTCAAGATTTACGGGGCTACAAGCCTTGTTTATTTTATGAGACGTGTTGTGATTCTCAATGGCTGTGCGTGAAAGTCCAGGAAGTTGACAATAGGATTTTGTCATTCGCTCCTAAAAAATTGGTTATCTGTTTGTGATTGTAACATTGTTCGACATTCACAGCGGATTCGCGCCGACTCATCGAATATTGAAGGAGACCGTAAACTTGAAAGACTATGGAGAGAAGCAGAATTATTCTAGTTTATAAACTCAGACGAAGGTGCTGAATTCAGGGATGGTGGCGGTCGCGCTTCCGATACGCCGCCGTCAGAGTCGTAAGTCGCGGGTACAGCAGAATTCTCGGTCCCTCGGAGGTACGACTGAACGGGGCGAAAACGGCATCCAATACACGCAGACTGTGCACCCTGCCCCCAGTCGCAATACACAAGTCGCGACGACCTGAGGCCACGTTCCCGTGCCTGAATTGCACGAAGTAAGGCGGCCAGCATCACTGTAGTGGTCTCTGACGGCGTTTCGAGGGCAGTTTGAAGAACGCCAGACCATGCATTCAAAAAATTTGCCTGTCAAATATGGTTTCGGGAATCCGCGAGGGAAATGATGATTGAAACGAACTCATGGAACAACGACTCGGAGTTGCGGAGGTAAACTCGTAATGACATCCCAAAGGGACATTCCAATCATGAGAGGTGCAGCCCTGGATAGAAGATATTTATAGCCATGTTTCTCTGCGTAGGCGGCTACAGCGGTCGGGTTTTCGCCAACACTAGCCCTTAATGGTCGTCAGTACCTCATTTGTACAGGCAGGAAATGCGACAAACTTCACATGTAGGTAACAGACACTCATTGCCCCAAGTGCTTGGTACTTCTCCGCGGTTTCAGCCAGAGGATGTCATTGAGGATACGCGAATTGGAAGAGCAAGTGCAACGTCTCGGACGTCTCAGTGAAGTCCGTAATTCCAGTTCCAGTGAAAATTTCGAGGGGGGAATCCTTCTGCGCATACCGCGAGATTATTGCGATGGATGCGAAATAAAACTCGGTCGGAGGATCTGAAGGTGACATCTGCGTCAGCAGAATTGACTGGTTCTGTAGTCAGAATGGGTGTAGGAGCACCGAAAAGTGGTTATTACACGTCGCCAACGTCATATCAGGGATTGGGGGGCTCATCGTCGATGGTGGTGAGAAGAAAGAGACGCAGTCCACGTGCTCTAGACTCGTAACCAGTCTGTAACCGATATCCAAAAATGTGGCGAGCACTTTTGGCGGTTGCATTGAGCTGTCTGCGGAGTTTGAATTTTTGGCAGGTGCCGCGATCGGCCGATAAGCGAGCCATCAAAACCGATCAATTCTGCCTCAAACTTGATAGTCTTTTCGGCTCTTCCACCTACAATAAATAAAAATCTGAGGAAGAAAATGTGTTCATTTCTAGCATAGGAAGGTTCTTGATAATTTGAATTTGATAAGAGGTCAAGTGCAAGAGAGAACAAGGGCCTCAGCAAAATTTTAAACTCCGATGACAGCCCAATTCGGTTTCCCGAGTTGTACCAGTCTGTAACTGCCAAAAGTGCTTGCCATATTTTTTGGATATTGGTTACAGACTGGTAACGAGTCTACACGTGCTCCGTGTAATCGCTGATGGTTGGCTCCTACCGGGAATTGGGATCGCAGGGCTTGATCATGGAGGGTGTCTTTGTAAACAACCAAACACATCAAGTTTCGCTCCGACCAGTATAGGCAGGTGCTCGGTTCCTTTGCATTTTCAGCCCGCAAATCAAAGACATTTTTATTTAGGTTGTAATCAAATGATGAATCTCCTAGTCAATTTATGGGTGATATCACTATGTTCCACTGACCTTAGGCTGAGCTAGGAAGGTACCTACGCCCAGTGTTTCTAGCTAATCGAAGCTGAAGGTAGGTCTGCCTAGCCGCCTACCCCAGAGCCATAGGCACCGCTACGCAGAGATTATGATAGATAGGCAGAAGCAAAAAAAAACTCTGCCTAGGCGCCTACGCAGACCTACCTTAAGCTTCAATCACCTACTGCAACTTTACTTAGAAAAAAACGGTGAATTTCTTGCCTACTTTTGAGGGCCCGAGGACTGAACAGTGATTCTTAAACTACACTACCACCCTTTAGACCTCGATCAAAACTCCACAAAAGCATATCAAATTGGACCTTGTTAGGTTTCGGCTTCCTTCCAGGCGCCCATATAGTAGATTCATGGTTTCGTGCCAGCCCTATTTCAAGAAGACAGAATTCAGCTTCTTCATGCTCTGCTCCATGCCGGAAGCTCCAGTCGGTAAAAGGACATTTGTTGGACATGTCAACATGCCAAACAAGTCCGGTCTTGATGGCACCATTCCGATGAACCATGGGACTCCCTCAAGGTGCAGAACATCATCCAACTTGGATGCAATCAAAGGTGCAGGCCGTCTCAAAGGTGCAAGCAGTCTCAAAGGTGCAAGCAGGTTTAAGGTTGTAAGCAGATGCGAAAGTTGCCAGTAAAGAACATGTTTGCAGTGGCCGAAAGGTGTAACAAAAAAGCCCCGTATTTGGTACCCAGTATATCACCCATACCTAAGGCCATGCTATAGATGTGCCATAGAAAGGAACTGTGCTGACATGATTTCATGTTTTTACCTTATTTTCGATGGCCGCTTTTCTGCCGGTCCTTTCTCCGGCGAAGGAAAGGAACCTGTCTTGTTCAACCCTCCACATTTAAGCCTCAAGTTCAACTCAAGTTGACATTCAAATTGTAATTTGATCGCATCAAAAGAGCGATAAATTCTCCAGCAGGCTTCCGGGTGGTCTCCAGGAAGAAATCCAAGCCTGTATCTAGAGACGTTTACAATCTATAAGGCCGGTAAGGCTGACAAGCGGCACAGCCCGCTACCTGGTCAAACTTAGCCAGTGCCAGCGAAGTAATGTCTACCAGCCCACATTTTTTTAGACTGGACTCTCACCGACCGCTCACTCATTCAACTTACCAGCGGTTGATCCAACTGTATTCTGTTTATTCGATCTGCCCAAACTTTTTACTTAGTAATTCAACCCAAGTTCCCACACCCGAGTCCGTTTATTCAACCAGATTTTTCGCTTGGTGGAATTAATTCAACCCGTTTCGGATTCAGCTTGCTTCAACCTCACACTCCTATTTCCGAAAATTCAGCCCAATTCGTGAGGGCCTTTAAAATCATTAGCACCCTTACTCAAGTTTCCCCAAAGCGAGGGCAATGCCACATCTAAACTTTCGTGCCTCAGGATATTAGGAAAGATTGTCGATAATTTTTTTGCGGAACGGTAGTCATCTTCCTTAGTAGGTGAAATTAATTTTCGCTTTATTTAAGAACACACTTTACATTAATTCTGTCTTCTTTTAACAATATCTACCAGCAGCTGCTTATTCAAATGAAAATGAAAATGAATGCAAATCTGCTGGCAGTCGTCATATGAGAAAGTAATGTAGAAAGTGAATAGTTGGCATGAACTGAAATGAAAATGAAATCAGAATGAAAGTCAGAAAATGAAAGTCAGAATGAAAATGAAAATGTGAAAGCAGAAGACCGAAAATGGAGTGACTGCATGGGATATCACAATTGCGGAGATAGTCAAATTGGAAGTTGAGATGGATAGGAAAGGATGATACAAAGAATAAGTAGCTGGAGACAACAGGAAATAATGACCCTGAAACTCGACAAAAAAGGGGATGAAAACGCGTTAAAACAGCCGAGTAGCCACGCAAAGAAGAAGATTTGCAACTTTGAGGACTTGAGAGAAAGTTTTTGGCAGCTTGGACTTAAAAATGTGTTAGAACATGCATATCTCATGAAATGAGTACTTACTCACGACACTTGAAGCATGTGGACTTGCAGCTTGAGAGCTCGTCTTTGGGTTAGCCGGCACGGCGCAGCAAAGAATAATCTCGGTTGAAATGCAGATTTAGCACATAGCTCATGGGCGGTGGTAATGGAATTTACCAGTGAAAAGCCCGGGAGAACTTGATTTGGCGTGTTGCGAGGGTGGTAGCATGTTTGCTATCCTTTGGAAAGGAGCACGACGCGCCGCAGGCGCGTTGTGAGTTCGCGCCGGAACGTGGGAGCTCTGAGGCGAGCACATGATGCTGCGCACCGCCGGGCTATCGGAGGGTGGAGGGTCCAGCACCGTTTTGGTTAAAGGCAGCAGCGCACACGGTGGTGGGGAGGGTACTTCACGGTGTCAGGCCGCCGAGGTTGTGAAAGATATCAGCACACAAGAGCCAAGGGTGGCTCCAGACCGCCAGACGAATGTGCGGGAGTGTCAAAAATCTAAAAATAATGCACAGTAGCAATCCACGCATCCCCACCGTGGGCGCAGAAGCCGTCAGACACGGGCATGGGGAGTAAGTAGCGCTACGCACCTGGCACGGACACGCTAAGGCTTGGGATGCGAAAAGCCGCAGGCCCGCAACTTGATGACGCGGCGCGTCTCAGTGGCGCGCGAAGGTGACGGCACAGTGGCAGAAGTCGAGCAAAAGTTGACCTGCGACAGTGGCACTTGCGACGAAAGAAGATAACTAGATGAGGATAAGCCTGAGTGCTCACTGCTAGTAGTAGCGGGGCAAAGCGCGACGGCTTGCTGCAGACGATGGTCGAAGAGAGAAAGTGTGTTGACATCAATATTGATCTGCATCAATCTCTTGACAAAACAATGATGGACCAAACACCCTATCTCTTTCTTTCACCTCGACTATCTCCTCACGCCAATGAACTCTGGACCATCATTCTCATCGATGGGGAGCTCAACATCAATCCTTCGGCCTGACTGCGTGTCAAGAGACTTTCGCCTCGACGGCCACTTCGCCTTTGTTCAATCTTCAGTGGCAACATTGGTGGCGGGACGCTAAAAAAGGGGCGAAGAATTCGCGCGGCACGATGCGGATGCGTGGTCAGCGCGTATATGCAACACATTCTCTCAGTTACCTGCAGGAGAATATGTGGGTGGAATCAAACTTGGGAATCAGTACACTCCTTGTTCATTGTTTTGTACTCACAGTTGCTTCTAGACAAGCTGTACATATTACTGATGTGTTTGCCATGCACTGCACCGCCGCAGACAAAAATCTTCAAGTTCCTCCGCTCCCGCCGACGCCTCTCCACCTCTCGGCATGCGCACCTGAACGCGCCCCACTGCGCTTTTTTGGTCCTAAGTGCTCAAGGTATGCCATTTTCTTTTTCATTTGTTTCCCTGCACTTACAACATATTCCAGATGTTCTGTGACGACCTTGCGACGCCACGGTGCGCCAATACCCACTGTTGTGAGTGCACTTTGGGAGTCAGGCGCTCTTCTTTCGCGCATTGGCACATATCTGTGGCACGTAGCGGCCCACGCACTCTGATTCGACTTTTGGGCATCCCGCGGTCTAGATCGTATCTCCCCGAGTGAGTTTCACTCCATCCCCTTTTTGAGATGAATCCAGAATTAATCGAAAACTAATGGAAGAATTAATTCTCATTCCAGGCACAGTTCTCGTCCAGTGATACGCTTGCGGTGCGTCTGCTAGTGTGGAGAGGTGGAACCTAAAACAAAACAAATGTATAGGTCCGTGCGATACACCAGGAGGACTGTGGAACTGTGGGAGAAGGGGAGAAGGTTCATTCAACGAAGGGTCAGTTGCTCGAGGGTGAGTCACGTGGACTGCGAGGGTGGTGATGAGGAAGGGTTAGGAAGGGATGCAGCAACAACGGCGGCTGCGACGTGGATACAAGATACAGGGGACGGTGATAGCAAATGCGATAACTGATTGCTCTCTCTCGTCCTGTCTCGGTAAGAGAAGGATTGGGTAGTGAGATACGAGCTTTCAATTAAGACAAGTGACTAAGGACAAGGTACTACAACGATAACAATGACGATGGCAGCGACGACGAAGGCTGCGGGACGATACAATACAATATGATACAATACAATACAATACAATACAATACAATGAGCACGACGAGATACTATACGAGAGCGAGAGCGATACGAAAACTTAAGCTGAGACTGATGGGGGATCAAAACCTAATCTATTAATGGTACAATATAGGCAGTTTATATACTACTGGAGTGAGTGCGCACGGACCATGGCTTGTTTGTCCTTGTTTGGCGTCAATATTTATATCTACAAAATGACTCAGAATCCTGTGCAATGCTGTGTAGAATATAAATAGTTAGCGTGAGTTTGAATGAGTCTGTGTGAGTCATGTTGTTTGTTTCGGGGCTTGTTGACAAAGCTGATGAATTGATCCGTTTCAGTGAATAGCGCTGATCAGTGTTCATCACCAGATTAATTCTGCTTACAGATAAAATTAATTCTCCTCATTCAGGACGCACTCCCGACAACCTTCTATGCATGCCCATTTCGCCTTCAAGAAAAAATTAATTTCTATAAATTAATTAGACAGGTTGCGCAAAAGCCATTGGAGCCACCTTGTGGCTTTTTGGCGTTGCGCAAAAATAGCAGGCGAATGGCTCCACGGAGCCATATGAAGCCATTGACATCATAATTTGGTGGGTGGAACCATTCAATGCACATGTCAAAGAGGCCACAAGGTGGCTCCAATGGCTGTTGCACAACCTCTCTATTCTACTCCAAGTAAGTTTCACTCTGACTAGCTCTCGTTCATTCTCGCTAACTATGTCTTCTATTTACTCTCTGTGGAATTAATATTGACCTGTTAGTTTACGCTGTAGTACATGTCTTTAGATAGAAAGAAAATTAATGTAAAGTTGTTTGAAAAACAAAGACGGAATTAATTCTATCTACTGATATCACTACGGTAGTTTACCTAGGACATCAGAATGAAGGCTTTGTTTTGGCTCCAGGCTCTCACCTGGGTTCCGATAATCAATGCACAGGTCTTGCATTAATTGCGGGTTTTCTTGACTTGGTATTTTCCTGTTGAAACACACTGGCATGTTGCAAGTGCAACAGTAATTTCCTGTTCCAGAAAATAGTGTTCAACCAAAAAAGGAATGGAGGAAGTACAGCCAAAGCAGGGTTGTATTAGCCACAGAAGAGTGGGGTTGAATCACTAGGGTTGAAATTATGTGTTAGGTTGGATCAGTGGTTTCGACGAAGGATGTTTCTGGGACTGTGAAATTAAATGTATAGTTGAATCAGTTGGGTTTGGCAAAATAAAAATTGAAACAGTGAGTGTGTAAGCTTGAGATAATTAATACAAGAAAATCTCCTTTGGGGCACAGGCGAAGGGGCGGGTACGGAAGGTTGAACCTAAAGTTGGGCTAAATCAGTAGCCCGTATTTGTCAGACCGTTAATTATAACCCAGCCCAGGTCAATCAATTGCCAGGAGGCCACATCTGAGGTGAGGGGGCATAATGATTGGGAAGTCGGTCTGGAACAAGTCAGTCCCGTAAAAACATATTTTCATACTTATGTAATTGTGAAAGAAGAAGGTTCACTTCACTTCATCCCAAATTGACTTATCATCAACACCATTAGCCCAAGACTCAAAGACTGACATGTGCTAATCATTTTTGAACAGACAACCTACTTTAGTCTGGTATCTTCAATATGCATCTGTTGGGCCAGCACAAACCATTGTTTTTTAAGCTTACTTGAGTTCACAAATAGCAGTGAATAATTGCAGGCGGCAATCCATTTCTCGCCGACTCAAGTTCACCCCAAGTTCACCCAGTAAATAGTCCCTGAATCATTTGAATTTCTCTGAGCCTGACACCAATGGTGTCCCAAATTTTAAAAGACTCTTATGACAAAGCTGTCTTATACCCATCTTATACCCGGATTATAAGGAAGGTATAAGAGGATATAAGATGTGTTTCACATCCTTCAGTACATTATCTGAGGTTCTAAGAGGAAAGATCCTTCATAAGAGATCATAGCCTTGAAATAAAAGTTGGGACACAGCCTAATCAGTTAGTTCTTCTTGCATTTGTTCAAGGGTTCCATACCTTATGAGGATGTTGAAACTTTGCCAAATTGTTGCTTGCTGTTGAATAGGGGTTGAGAGTAAGCTGGTCTACTGTACCTCCCGGCATATCTTGGCATCACGGTCAGTCGGCTCTTGTGTCGAAGAAATTTGGCAGCTGCTGACACAGAGGAAATGATGAAAATGTGATGGTCCGCCAAAAGATGTTTGATGGAGCGCCCTATAGAAACCTGTACATAAAGGTAGCGGGAATTTACACACTCAATGGGCAGACATCTTTGAGGTCGACAAAGAAAAAACTTTGTGCAGAGTTCAGGTGTAGTTTTGATTTATACTTTCTTTTCAGAAACTCCCTGAAGTAGCTAGGATTCTTCCGATTATGAATTTGCAAGCTACGGCCAGTAAATAGCCTGTTGAGGCAATAATTTATCTTTGTTTGGCTCTATTTTTTAAAATGTTCTGGCCGGGTTGACTTAAGAATTGAGTGCCAGGAACACCAAAGGCCATTAACCTCAGACCAAGGTTTGACAAGTTCAGTAGGATGACATTGTTTAGCTTGTTAGGAAGTGGAAATTCCCAATCACAAGAGGGAAAATTCCATCTCTCTTGGGAAAAGCCTCCCCCCCAGCCTTTCATGAAGGTCCGTGAAATATACTTGGATACCGATGATCACCATCTCTATCTTCTCCTTTCGAATCCAGTGACAAGCTTTCTTACTTTTGCAGACCACTTGAGTCAATAATCCCTTTAGCAGGCTGTAAGCTATATCAGTGGAGTGGCATTTTTCTGGGAGTTCATATTCATTTTGGAGATGGATCCCACAAAGTTTACCATTGGCGCAGAAAGTAACGGAGTGAAGATCTCAACTACATATCAGCATCTACTGACAGACATTGGAAGCAAAATTCCATTTAAATAAATGTGTACCTATCCTCTTTCCACAATCTTGAAAAATCACTCCAGACTCTTGTAGTATGAGTCAATGTCTGTGAAGTTGAACAATATAACCTTTCCATCGTCTGTTCCGATTGCGACCCGGTCATTGAATACATCCAGAGTATTTCCATAAGATGGCCTGCAGTCAACAGGAATCCAACAGATGCGCCGATTCTGAGCCGTTGAATATATCCAGCCCTCCTTCATCACGTAGGGCTTGCTGATGACTTGAACCAAGCTGCCGTTGGTGGATAATGCCATTCCAGGTTCAATGAGTCTGGTTTCAAGCAGATTCCCACTGCTGACATCCCACGTATTAATTGTCCTTGTGGTGACCTTATACCCCCTCCCGGCTGTCATGATGCGAGTCCCATCCTCTGAGAATGCAATGGAGGAGTGGGACAGGTACATCCCTTCAGGAATATTGAATGAGCGGTGGTTGCCAGCATCCACATCCCACAGCAGAATACGTCCATCCGTTATGCCAGCCACAAGTGACTGTCCATCTTTGGAGAATGCAATGCAACGACAGAAAGAATGACCACCTTGGAGAATGGTAAGAAGTCTACCACTGGTTGCATCGCTGAGCTGTACACCAGCTAGTTTCTCGGAAATAGAGGCCACCACAGTCCCATCTGGTGAGATAAGTGCATGGAAAGGTGATTTAAGCATTGCCATTATCGAGATGCATGAACCGGTCTTTGCATCCCACACACGTACACTTGTATCTTCCTTGTTTCGGCGATCCATAGACATGATATATTTCCCATTAGAGGAAAATTGAATGATATCAAGAGAATTAATGTGTCTGGAAATGTCACTTCGATTTTGAGGGCCAACAACATCCCATAAGCGCACACTGTGGTCTATGGAAGACGACAATATACGTGTTCCATCCAGATTGAATGAGACTGATGTTATACCAGCTGTATGCCCCTCCAGAAGAAGTATAGGGGCACCACTCTGGGTATCCCAGATTTTGATTGTGTTGTCATCGGACGCTGATACGATGAACTGCCCATCCGGTGAGAAATCAACACTGTTAACCCGTTGTGAATGTCCCTTGAGGGTGCGGACTAAGGAACCAGTCGCTGTATTCCACAGCTTCACGGTCTCGTGAGCTGCAGATGCAAGCTGTGTCCCATCAGGACATAGTGCCACAGAGGCCACCCCTTTATGGCTCTTGAAGGTTTTCACAGCAATCGGATTCCCTGAATGCCACAATCGCATTGTCCCGTCCCGGGACCCAGACACGATATATCTGCTGTCCTGGGAGAAGACAACCGAGCTGACCTCACCTGTATGACCGTCAAATGTGCCAAGATGGCCACCAGTTGTTGCATCCCATTTGCACAGCTTGTTATCTGCGTACCCACAAATGACACTTGTGCCATCTGGAGAGAAAGCAATGGCAGTAACAGCACTTTGAGGTTCACCAAAGGCAATTTGACACTCCCCAGTGGTAAAATCCCAGCTATATGTCTGTCCACCTGATGAAAACACAACTCGAGTACTATCTGGCAAGAAAGCCAATGGGGTGCCAGAAACATAGCTTTTGTTGGGACCTGCAGGGCTTGGCATCTGAAGAGTTTTGAGGTGCAGACCACCAATCACATCCCACAACTGAAGTTTCCTATCCCTGTGTGAGCCCGAAATAATGAAGGCACCATTTGGAGAAAATAGTGCAGCATCGACTTGGTCTGAAGCTTCCATGATCATAATGCACCTTGTCCACATTGATTCAAAGGCATTGTAAACTTTGAAAGGCCATGGCATTTCTTTACCATAATGCTTCCAAATTAATGTGTTGCGTGGAGTCAACCACAACGCAGAGTGATAGACATGGAGAGCAGAGTCACTGATAACTGGAAAGAAGTGGTGTATGAATCTTTCACAGTCACATAAAAGGCCAAAGGTAATCGCAGTTGCTGTTGGTCTCTTGGCTGCCTACATGTAATATGAATACCGTTTGAATTCAAATCCGAAGAGACATACCGTGAATTCCTGATACAGAGAGACCATGGCAGTAATGGATATGAGTGCTTGCCTAAGCTCTCCTAGCAAACTACAAACTTCGATCCAATGCAGGAGATCGTTTGAGCAAAATTCATCCAACAGCTCTAGCAGAGCATCTGAAACAATTCTTTTTCCTTGTGAAATATGCTGCTCCCAGTAGCGACAAGCATATTGAAGGTACTGCGGGATGTGTGTATCAATACGTGCCGAAAGATCATCAAACTCCGTGTTGAGGAGTGAAGGATTGCGGATTTGGCAGATATCTCGAGGAAGGCTCTTCATAGCCTGAAGGCAGCACATTGCAAGAAGTATGTGCTGCTCTGCTGGCTTTACCAGGAACTGCTTAGGCAAGCAGCGAGTGTCCGAGGTGATAAAATCGAAGAAGGAGGGATGTAGGAGACGAATGACATCGGTGTCATTGTCCGGAACCACAATTAAAGAGTGCAAGTGCAGCAATATCTGCCTGAGTCGGCCATCAGGCAATCTGAGAAGTTTCTCAAGTTGAGCTGGAGAGAGTGGCTTTTTGACCATGACAATTGAGCCCACCACCATCTTAAGATACCGCAGAGCTTCAATGGAGAGCTCCGGAAATGCAAGATTCAATATCTGACCATACAACATGTCAAGTTGGTGAAGAGGCGATGATTTCTCGAGAGATGGGGCAGTTTGGTCAATGAGCCGTTGAAGTTGTTTCACCGGATTCCAATGTACTTTATCACCGATGAATTTCACCGAGGTGGCAGCAAATATGAATAGGCCGGAAGAAAGTTGGGCCAATATCTGAACATCCATTTCCGGTGGCCATAGGTTGACGATCCGGAAGTATATCTTGATCTCCGCCAGTTCAAAGTTGAGGTAATGCTTGATGTCCTCAAGCAGCACTGTTTCTGCTACTGCGGCTCGTAAACGTAAACGGTGGGTACAAGGGACCAGGTCCGGTATGTCAAAGCCGAGTTCAATTGAATGCTCGGGACGACTGGTGATGATGAAAATGATAGGAGCAAGATTGTGAATATGGCCAGCTAGTGCAGAGAGAATGGTGGATCTGGATCCTGTGTCTTTGCATTCATCCAGTGCATCCAATATAACCACACAGGGGGGGAATGAATTGCGGACTGATTCGGATTGAAGAGGCTTCATGATTAAATCCTCAAGTTGAAATAGAGGTCTGGTGTATGCAGCCCCTGGATTGCTGTTCAACACCTGAGTGACAACTTCACCAAAGGGTGGGTGGAAAAGGCCGAGCTGATAGGACATGGTTGGGAATACAAGGCCAAGATCACTGCAGGTACCATCTTCTCGTGTGCAGAAGAAGGAAGCTCCAAGCACATTTGACTCCCGACAGTGTTTGGCGATGGTATATGCAATAGTGCTTTTTCCAGTTCCCGCTTCACCGTTAACCCACAATATGCGAGAAGCTGGGGTGGAGCTTTGTCTGTTGGGTGGTAGGGCAGCCATTATGGATCTGGTGTGCATGTCAATCCAGGCCTTTATCTCTCCCAGTACAGCGGCCCTTGTGCCCGTTGCGCACTCAACGAGTCGGCCCTGGTGAATCATGTGGTTGAAAGCTGCACGTAAAGCGTGAGGTGGACGGCCAGCTAGTGCATGTCAATACTCACAGTCCACTCACGGAAGCAAAACCACTCACCATGGACTCCTTGCTGCTGCGCAAAATCCTGCAGAAAAATATTAATGAGGAGGCGCGCAACCTGAAGAGAAACACGCCTTGATGGCATCACGGGTCTCGTCAAGTTTCGCTTTAACTACCGCGAACTCTGTCTCGACAAACCGGGCATTTTCCTTTCAGCAGCAACAATTGTTAATTTATTGCGTCCGCAAATTGAAAGTGATGCGGTAATGTCTTACATCGAGCATGAATTCAATATGCATTGTGGTATCTGTCTGAGAGGATCATGTTGAGCAATGAATTTTGCTGGTTTAGTCGGAATCATAACACACCAGAAAGCTTTCAATGGCCCAGGATATTTCCTGAATTTTGCCTTTGATCCACTGAACATCCACTTCATACTTTACTGCCCGCTTGAGGCCACTGGCTTTGCCTCGCTGTACCACCTCCTCTCCGGTGGTCTCAAGGGACCTGTGATACTGATCAATCGGGTTTCTGTGGCCGTTACGCATGATCCACGCACTTGGACAACCGCTCGAGTCGTTGCCTGAGGGCTGATGATTCTGATAGCATCTCCTTTGGTATCCCGGTGAGAACTCCACGTAGTCTCTCTACCCGATTAGATAGCGCTTCGATGTCTTCCTTGTTTTGTCGCATTTTCTGGGAATAAGATAGAGGTCAGATCAGATATATCCAATTAACCTCCAGTGAACTTACACGCAGCACGTCACAAATCTTCGCTCCTGACGACAACACCACAGCGAGACCTGGGATTCCGGTAGCCTCAGCGCCGTCCTTAGCAGACTCGAAGGTTATCTTTAGGACATCCAGCGCGGCATCAATTCCCTCCTTGTTCTCCAAGAATTTAGATTTGAACTTCGAGGTTACACTGCGGACACTACGATTTGCGGACTCCATACTGCAGAGGGGGGTGTGTGTGGAGGGTGGGAAGAAGAAAGTTCCAGAGGCGTCTATCGGCCGTTTTTTATGTCATCGGCCTCTACCCTGTCAACATGGACCCACAAATAGTCGCCGTGGCGGCTATCACTTAGTGATGCTTAAAGAGATGAACAACCAGCACGAATGACGGCGGCGGAATGGTAATTGCCTATAAATTGGCCTCGCTCTGGTATGCATTCGGCGCTACAGGGCGAGAGTGAATTTGGAATGCGGCGAAAAAAACCGACATCGAGGGCAGATAACGTGGCTTCACATGCCATGATGTCTTCTGAAAGATGGGAAATGAAGGCATTGATAGACACATCAGGGGGCACGTTGCCAGCTGCAATTGCGACGGCATCCCAGCCTATTCCGTGGGACATTACAGCTGCCAATAGGAAAGAAGACTCACAATTTTAAAAAGAAACATGATTGGACGACTCCTCGGACCTCGGCTTTAGCGATTCTGAGAGGAGAAACGAACCGATGGCACAGTGGTTGGGAGCCTAAGTTTGTTACTCTTAGCTCGAAAGCATGAGTCAAAGAAAAGATTCTTGCGCATCATGCGGATTTCCCGTAGCAGGCCCGGGATATAAATCGTACGTTATTGTGCACCCCGGGGTGCAAGAATATGATAGGCAAAGCTTGTAAATGTGAGGGTTTCTCCAGTTGGGCAGATACATGGCGGGGATCTAGGCTCTGTAGCTATGGCATTGCCCGCTCGCTATCGAGAGGTGCTGCGCGATCGCCATCCATACCGCCCGCACGCCCCCATCCCAATCCACACCATCGCAGAACACCAACGAACCCCGCGTCGCCAAAACTGATGGACATGTGGTGCCGACCGATGAAAGGCGCATCACCCCGTCCCCATCGCCATCGCGTGACCCGCGCCTCGAGCCCCATCCCCAGGAAGAGGGTGGAATCCATGCGCAGCACGGGTGGATCGAGACAAAGGAACGACTGCGGGGAGAGAGTATCATGCGACGCGACACAAAACACCAAACACCCGCAGAGGCGTAGGTGCCGCGCCGAGCACAAAACGCATTGCTGCTGCGCGGATATTCCGCCAGCACAAGAGGGAGGCTGCGTCAGCCGAACACGAAAAGGGGGGGAAATGGACACCATAAGCCTGCGCGCATCTGCAACTGCGTCAACGCCCCGCATCCAAACGCCCCCGCCCCCCCCCCCCCCCCAAAAAAAAAAAAAAAGCACGCGCAAACGCCCGGCACACATCCATCCCGCCTCCTGCGCCCAAGCCCACAAAGGCGGAACCCCCGCGCAGTGCCGACGCGACATCCACGGGTATTATACCCCATGACGCCCCCGGCGCGAAGAAGAAAACAGAAAAAGAAAAAAAGAAGAAAGAAATAAAGGATTGAAAAAAAAAAAATTACGGACGCACCGACGACGCCTACCTCGACGACGACGACAGCACATCGGGCGCCCACAGAGGAACAGGAAGCGCGCCCGCAAACCAATTAATATCAATGCGCAGATTGTCTTCGGCGCTAAGGCTCCAACCGTTCCGTTTCCGTTTGCAATTCTGGGAAAACCAAACGGAAACGGAAAGGAAACCGTTACAAACGGTTAGAAACGGTTTCTAAACGGTAATTTTGAGCGGGTGCATCATCCTGGCTATATTCAGGGTACCTGGTGTCATACAACAGGGATAGGCTATTAGGGCATTTCTAGCGGGCATTCTGGCAGCTCTAGAGTGATTGGGAGGTATTTCAGATGTGGCCAAACATTGTCCAGGCCGTGAGCAAGACCCTCATAGCCAATATTCAGGCCAGTAAATCAACCTGGTATGCCAGGGAGAAATCAGCGCTGACTTTTCATAAGCAGCAATCATTTATTTGCGCCACTGGAGCTTGTTGGAGATGGATTCATGTTTTTCTTGATGGTCGTAAATTGAAACGCAGAAACCGTTTGCAAACTGTTTCTGGAACTATTTGTCAAGCTCAGCAAACGAAACGGAAATAAAAACGGTTTTAACCGTTCGCAAACGGTTGAAAACGGAAATGGTTGGAGCCGTAGTCTTCGCCGTGGCCGTCCTCTCCGTAGTAAAGAACAAGTCGGCGTGCGGCGAAATAGTGGTGCGAAACGAGGAGAAAAAAGAGGGAAAAGGAAACAAAAGGCACCGCCCGACCTCGTCCCCATGGCGTCTTCTTCCTCTGCTCAGCGTCCCGTCCTGCCGCCCATCCCGGTACCGTCGTAGCCGCAATAAGGATACGCGTCCCGGGCCGGTAGCGTACCCACCCGCGGCGGGGAGACACCGGGGTAGCCGTAACGATAAACGGCGTCGTCCTGACGCGGATGAACCCCCTCCCGATCCTGGCGCCTGAGCCAAGCGCACGCAGGGTATGCGAAAGCGCGGAGCGCGCGAGGGGCACGGCGGCTGCTGAAACTGCGGAGACGGTGGCAGTGGCGGCCGACGTTGCGGAGAGGGCGGTGGAGGGCGGGCGGGGTCTGTCGTGGTGCGGGGGGGTTAGTAAAGCGGTAAGGATAATTAGGACAGAAGGGAGGGAAGAAAGGGGGCTAAAATTAAGCAGGGAGAAAGATACGAAAAGTGAGCAGGTGAAGGATATGGAACAACCGCAAGCAAGAGGACAAGTAAAAATAATGTCACGAAATGATGGGGAGGAGTGGAATGGAGCGGGGACCGCGAAGGACGGGATTGCAGTCGTTTGTCGTTCTCTTCTTAGTTGTATTGGTTATGGTAGAATAGACCTGGTGTAACAATAATCGTCCGTGTAGTCCGTCCAGTCAAGTCAAGAGTGTGAAGAGTGAGTTAGTGGATGGAGTCAAGGGCCACCGGCCCTGAGCTTCGGAATTGGTGACGTACGGAACTGAACCGGGGACACACGTGTCTTTCTCCCAACTTCGTCAAAGCCACAGTTCAAGTTGAAGCTCTAGGTCAAACATGGGAGAGAGATTGCGTCAAGCACCGGTACATCTGACGTCCCCGCAATCTATTCTTAATCTCTGTGTATCAGTGTGATCTAGATCTGCAGCGCGTCACGGTTCACGACTCGGAGCGTCGAGCTTAGATTTCGTCGGTACCGCGACCAGCGCTCAGCCCACGGCGTCTTCTTTCCTTTTCCTGCTCCTTCTTTTGTCCGCTCGCATTCTCGCAATCCTGATTTACCGACTCACGCCATAAACTTAAAGTCCAACGCACGTTCATCCCTCCTTCCCACTACACATAAACTCCGGAAACAGCCCGCCCATACCCAAGCTCATTGAGCTAGAAATGAACCCTTGTGGACCATGGTGGTCATCTGGTTCAACTTTGACCTCATACCTCCCAGCGTACGGCTACTAAAAAAGCAGCTGAAAACAGGAGCCGATATGACCAGGCTCACAAATCTACCAATATGCCCTCGAGGACCATGGCGGTTTTCCAGTTCAATTGGTTTGTAGTTGGGCAAGCTCGCTGTCGGGCGGGGTGGGGCCTCCAAGGGCATGTGGTCAGCTGAAAATTTGTTGTTCATTTATTTTTTATTTGAGCCTACATTTCCAATTTTATATTTTTACTGCCTATTTATTTGATTAGTCTTCTAGCAGTGCCAAAAACATTGCGACAAGTGCAACTTCCATGATGTCTGGATGCTCAGAGACAACAAGGAATGTCTCTGTATACATGCTAATACTGTGTGACATGTTACCTGGGCCAATCTCCATAAGATGGAACAAGCCTGTAAGGCTCCAACCGTTCAGTTTCCGTTTGCGAATCTGGGAAAACCAAACGGAAACGGTAGGAAAACCGTTACAAACGGTGTTCAAACGGTATTTTTGAGCCAGTGTGTCATCCTGGCTATATTCGGGGTACCTGGTGTCGTATGGCAGGAACAGGCTATTGGGACATTTCCAATAGGTATTCCCGAAGCCCCAGAGTGATTGGGAGGCAGTTAGGATGGGGTGGAGCATTGCCCAGTTTTGACACACATGCGGCACAAGAACAAGAGCCTCATGTCCGACATTCAGGTCAACAAATCAATCTGATATGCGAGGGAGAGGTCAGAACTGAGTTTTATTAGCACAAATCATTTATTTTTGCACCAGAGTTTTTTTGGAGGTAGGTTAATGCTCAGGATAATATATTACCCCACTAGGTCCCATTTTGGAATCTGCAGGGTTGTAGTGTTTAGTACATTGGCCTATATGCCCTACCTGCTACACCACAGCCCACTTATCTTCAGCGAGCTCAGCTTCTTTCAGGTTGTATATCTAAATCTGCCAGCTGTAGTTGAAAGAGGTACCAATATGCTACCGGTTCCAGCCTCGGAGAAGTTTGCATTCTATCCATCTTATTAATTCATACGAGATTATATGCTTTCGCCACACTGCGGCAATGAGGATCCAAATAAATATGTGGAGATGGGGGGGGGGATATATTATACTCACATGGTTCAACAAGTGAACAACGAGTTTACGGAAGACTAACAAGTAGTATTGTAAGGGTGGTTGTTCCATCCAAGAAACTACAAGAAGCCAACCGAACACAACATCATTCCAGGGGGTACCACAAGACGCTGAGTGAACGAGGTATGAGTTAGATCCACTAAAGCTCTGTCCCCTGAGCGACTAGTGGAGATGATGAAATGAATGGTTCCTTACGCTCCGCACAAGTAGTCTACTTAATTGAAATCTGTGACGGCTGCAAGGACGCAGCCTAGACCCGCCCGGCAGAGGTTTGCTCCGTGGTGGTAATTCCTAAGTCCTCATGAAGTTTTCCCTTACATGGTGGCACCGATGAGAGACGAGACTCTGACCGTTCAGGCGGTAGGGAAGTTATGTGAAGTGTTAGCAAAATCACAAATAAACGAAGACTGCAGGTGCTCTCTGAGTCCTGTCCGGCTTTCGAAGTTTTTGAGTGTTGGACTTGACTAATATGTCGAGATGGGGCCCTTGAATTTTGTGCGGCAGTGCTAAATACGGGATAATTCTTCGGATTGGGTCCAGTTAAAATACTATTATGCCAGACAGTTAGTCTAATTTAAATGTTGGAGTTGAACAAGATGCAGAAGACATCGAATGAACATTTCTGAGACTGTGGATAAAGACATTGAGTGGCTGGAACGAAATCTGAAACTCTCGAGGCATCAATGCATCAAGCTCGGATTCATGCTTGGAATATCTCTGTCATGCAGAGGATCAGAATAAAGGAATTCAACTGTGGCCTGATATTGTATGCAGTGAGTTGGGATGCCTATAAATTATGTTGACAGATAACATATCACTCTTTACCAATAACCCCTTCTTTTTCCTGCACCAGATCCGCTTCCGTTCCCTCTGAATCTGAGGAGGTGGTACTGCATTGGTCGAACTC
Source organism: Mycena rebaudengoi (assembly GCA_029282285.1). Lineage (NCBI taxonomy): Eukaryota > Fungi > Basidiomycota > Agaricomycetes > Agaricales > Mycenaceae > Mycena > Mycena rebaudengoi. The sequence goes on from JARJCX010000024.1 coordinate 1,107,979, forward strand.
GGCAGAAGATCGGATTTGTGATGGACAGCTCGGATCGCTTCCTATCACGGGTGCCTCAGGAGTGATCCCGGAACAAGTCGGACTGTACATAAATGTACATAATTCACCCCGCCTTTTCGATGCGCCGCGGAGCGCCCTCTCGGAGCCTCCGGAAGTGATGCTGCCCGTGCTAAACACCTCCAAACATGACCAAAAAACGCCGCCCAGTTCCCCGTCTGCCCACGAGGTTGCGGATCCTGCCTGTCTCATCTGGCAGCTTCGAAATCCCTCCCAATTGAACCTAGTTGCTGAGTCCAGAACGTGTCAGAAGCCGCGGACTTCAGGATGAACCTCCGACTTTCTCTACTCGTGTTTTTGGGATAGGACGCGCTTGTGAAACCGGAACGCTCGCAGGGCCCCACTAGCTGCATGGCGCACAAATTATCTCTGGATTTCCTTGTCAGCTCAGCGCCGCCTCCTCTCGTTGATGTTCGTCCCCAATTGGACCAACTAGCCTCAGCAAGCTATGCTACCGACCTACCGACACCAGTGCGCCTGGTAGAGAGACTCACGGAGGCGATCTCATATCTAAGGTCCCTGCCTCCTGTGGCTGCCTCAGCTCCTGGACACGACCTGGTCGATATTCGCCCACAGCTCCATAATCTAGCGGCGCTGTCTTTAGATTCTCGTGTCTTGGCACCGCCTGCCGTAGCGGAGCCACTCACTGAAGCTGTCTCCTACCTCAAGAACCGAGGTTTAACCGGTTCCCCTTCCCCCTTCTCACTCATTCCCAAACTCTCCTCCGACCTCGACGGCCTCCTCTCTCCAACGCCTCCTTACCAAGTGCGCCATAATATTAGAATCACTCGCCAGACAACTCTCGATCATCTGTACGAGTACTCGCCAAATGCCGTCATCGAATACCCGTCAACATCTGCGAAGGGGAAAATTGGCCACCTTTTCCAAATGCCCCCAGACCCCGACGACTGGAGCTGCCCTCTTCTCAATATCGCATATTCGCGTGGGGATCCCCGAGGGCAGTCGAAGAAAGGTCAAACCTTTTCAAACCTTCTCCTCCTTGGTAGAGATGGGACGCCAGTCCCTTGTACCGAAAAGCACAGTACATGTATGTATTTTTTGTACCTTGTACCTGTATCGCCATTATTTCTGCCAAATATAATTGCTCTTCAATATTGAATAAACGATCTCATAAACGGTCATCTAGGCCAAGGCTCCAAAGTCTGCCCCCAGGCCAATCTACCAGTGCTTCAACAGCCCCATGAAAGCGCCTCACGAGCAGATATAAGTCAGAGGCTGGCAGAGGAGCGGACTCTACGATTAGCCGGCTCATCACCCAGTCGTGACATATTCAAAAAGACTCAGGCTTATTTGACTGATATTCGGCGCTTTGGGTGTCGACGCCCGGAGTCAACTCCTACACATCTTTCAGCTCTGGAGCAACAGAACCAAGAAGCGCAAGATCTGGAAAATTTTCGAAGTCAGCGAGGTTATCAAAGACAGGTTGATGATTGCCAAGGGCGTATTCTGTTCGCTTTCAGTGAAAGTGGCAAAGGATTCTTATTGTTGAGCCATTCCATCTCCGAGTACTTTCCACTGTCTAAATATTTTCTCCAGTTGCGAGCACTACAACTCGAAATCGAATCGCGACCATTTTTTTGATACCTCTATCGCCGATGGCAGCTACGATGTGGAATATATTGAAGCAGTCATTTGCGAAGATGAAGAAGAAATAGAGCGCATCGAAGAAGAAGCCGCGGAGGCTGGATATGGGCCTCGTACGGGTTTTTGCCAAACGGTTTTGAACTGCAGTTCACAGCGTAACCATTGTCGTCAGTTTCCTTGTGTTATCTTTGGAACTACTAATTTTCTGAGATATTGTTTAGCCCATGACCACCGCAACACCACCGACGGCAAGCTCCAGCAGCCACCGCTAATACGCCTAACCTGCTCTGCTCGATTCATACTATACGAGCCACTTCCAGAATATCAGCGCGAATGCTCTTTTGTCCTTCTTGTTACCGAGAACGCACACACACATCCTGTCCCCCTTCCTACCAAGACTCCGGCCCTTGTTCGACGCAAAATTCTTCAACTCTTAGAGGATACATCCGAAGATTTACCTGATATGACACCCAGAAGATTCCTTCGCCATCCAGTGCTCAAATCTTTTTTGAGGAAACTGCTCCCAACTGTCGTTGACCCAACCCTCTCTGATTGGCATGTCTCTCTCGCCAACCGATCCCATCTCAATTCCTATATAATACAAGCCCGCGAATTACGGTGGCCATTTGGGACCGATTGGGCTGGTAACTATTAGTTTATTTCTCACAAAATATATCGACATTTGACGAACATCTGGCAGGGTTGCTTCATTTAAAGGAGTACCAAGACACGCACCTGCCACGAGAATATAGGTACATCCGGCGTCTTCTTGCGGTTGATCCAGGAACACCCCAAGAAGAAGACGAGCAGGAGGATCTCCTACAGTCCCGAGACAACCTGCTGCGAATCGCGGTCTGTATGTTCGCAGAATCCAGTGAGCACCTGAACGACCAGAATAATGAAAGTGGAAAATATGTCCAATCTGACATTGCCTTCCAACGGGTCGTCGGGTTTGAGGAATTCGAACTTGCAGGCATGGACCGCGATTCTAACACCAGTCAGCAAACTTTTGCCCTCACACACAAAACACTGACTGTACCGCCCCCTCTAGGTGTAGTATTCTGCCGTGCGTATGTTAATCGCCAAAGCGCGTACGCACATCAGCTTCTGTTCCAACAAATCCACGACATCGTACAAGAAGACACAGGAAAAGGCATTCAATGGCGGCACCTGCATGCCAAACATGTCGGTGATTTTGCAGGCTGGACGCTCACTCTCATGGCAGACCAACATCGTGGCCAGGCACTCGGTCAGTGTTAGATTTTCTGTTGAACCGTTTTTGAGCCGTATTATTTTCAGGCTTTGGGCAGTATCTCCAAGGGCTCGCCTCGTCATTGCCAATGAAGCGGGACCTTCATCAACCATGGCGAAATATCCAAGACCTTGGCCCGTACGACCACCTTGCAAGATGCTTTCGAGTATGCGTGCTACATATGCAAAAACGGATCAAGATAGCCAAAGTGCCTCCTATTTGTAAGCAACATATGCGAAGTCTTATGTGCATAGAGCACGACGATTGGGAAGGTACTTTACAGGCGATATGCGGACTAGGAGGCAAGGCTGGCAAAGGTACGCCAATGCTTTTCTTTCACTTTCAATCTTTCGATCTTTCCACCTATAAACAGATTGGGTACAAGACAAGGTCTCCAGTCGCTTCATTTTTCCCGGCATTTGCCAGTCACTCAGTTTTATTCCACTGGAAATCTGGTGTGCCATGGAAAATACCAGTAACGTCGTAGAGCAAGTCCACCGCAATGTTAACCTGGAAGGAACCCAAAACACGTTAGTCGGCGGCGTGCTAAAGGGGCATAGCTTTGATGCTTTGCAAAAGAGGACTCTTCAGGTGAGCGTGCCACCTTCTCATTGTCGTCTTTTTTCAAAGCTCCCTTTAGGCCCTCGAGACTTTTGGCATCCGACCCACATTTAGATCTGGACATTTGTCTCAAAACGCTCACCACAACCTCCAGCGCCAAGGTGAGTTACTCCCCTGTATTTCCAAGCGTCTTCTCAATGCGTCTTCTCAATTTATTTTAGACAACGCTAAGCGTAAGACACTTCTGGCCGCGGATGCCAAGATTCAATCTTTCAACGCAAAATTGAAGAACTCCTATGAAGCCCTCGAGCATCTTCATTCTGATGTGAAGCGCAGGCAAGCAGAGCTTTCCACCTGCAACGATGCCACTCGGGAGAAAAAGCAGGAGCAGCTAGAAAAAAAACAGAATGCGTTAATCAAGAAGCTGGAGCAGTTTAGAAAGCTGGTATCGGATGGGGCTGAGATGGAAAAGGCCGGGTATCGTCACGACGATATATTGAAATTCGATGTCTCCCGTTTCTATACTTGAATAGTTTTCTAATGCAAGTACATTTTTTGTGCATAGACAAATCAGCTCTGGGGTAGAGCATTTAGGCCCAGGGTCTCGATAACCAGCTGTCGCCTTAGCAGAGCCACACGTCTCCAGCTCTCCACAGTGGCCTGAAGGTGTGCGGCCTCAAGTTCACGTCGTGCCATTTCTTGGTTGATATCGTGTTGACTGGGTCCGCGAAACAATTGCCCGTCAGCAGTTATTCCTGAATGACTGAAACCTGATATGGCAGCCCTGGGCAATAGGTGTTTGGGAACTTCCCCCACTGAAGCAGGCGTCACAAAAAATAACCCTTATATACTTTCAAAGCGTACTCAGGTATTGCAATGTTTCTCTCGGGTGAGGACGATGATGGGGAGTGTCTAACAGCCGGGTTAAAGGGATGAATTCCTGGACAACAAGAAGTTATAGATCATGCAACCTGGTGAGCAAATATTTGACGTACCATGGTGGTCGAGAGCAAGAGGTCTTTGTTTGGAGTGCTGTACTTGTGCTCAGCGACTCAAACAGACAGACACCATCGGAAAAAAGAAAGAATGCACCAAGAAAACGAATTCAATTCCCACTACATGAAGGTACCGTCGTCCTAAGACTCTGAGTCATCCGACTCCTCTTCCTCTTCAGACTCTTCAGACTCTTCAGACTCCTGCCCCTCATAACGCCCTAGCTCAAGGTTCCAGGCTGAACGTTCAGTCCACCCGAGTGGCCGGCGACGTTCCATTCCTGGGTCCCTCTCATGAAGCCATGTCTCCCTCCATTCCTGCTCTGCAGCTCCAAAAGCATATGACGCGCCTTTTGGTTTTCGCGCTACCTGGTCGGAAAACCCCCAGTTCCTGCCGTTGGTGCTCACCCAGTGCAAGCGAATTCCCTCTGATCCCTCCATGTCTTCCCCGCCTGTTAACTCGTTCGCCACACTCTCCTTAACCCTCCTCTCCCCGGCGTCTTCCAAATGCTGGCATTCACGGGCCAAGCGCTGTTTCTCTTTTTCTTCACATATGCGCTGGTAGACGGAAATCGATATCCCTCCATCCCCAAAGCCTGAGTTAATGACGATCTCCCTGAGGGTAGAGCATCGCATCTGTGAGGTCCAACTCTGGAAAACACTGCACAGCTGGGTTGCTGTCGGAGGCCAGACAACGTAGTTGGGGGTCGTCAGAATAAGAGTCCGGACTTGAGGGATACGGGACAAGTCGAGCGGCCACCCCCAAGGATTCTCGGTCCAAGGACCAATGAGCTCTGCGTTGGTCGGCAAGCCTGTCCAATCTTCTTGGCTGTCCTCCTCGTCAAAAGGCTAGATGACTTGCTCATCAACACAGAATTGAGAGCTCAGAATGAGACCCTACATTACCAGAAGACCGTGCATACAAAGGTTTCAGATGGAGCGTATGCACTTTAGGTGGTAAAGTTCGGACCAAATTGGCGTTAGTGAGGATTCGCCGGAGGAAAAAACCATCCTCATTGGCAAAACTGAAGGTGATGTAGACCAAGGAACAGAGTTTGGGCAGCAGCTGACGTAGCTCCACCCAGAACGGTGTTTCGCAGTCAGGTTGGCTCAGTCGGAAAGAAATGAGGGGGCGGAGATCGAACGAGAACTGTAAGGATTTGATATGACCCTGAAGATCTGTTCTTTTTGCCAGAGTCTGAAAGAAGTGTAGAGCCCTATTGCGGGTGACCAGATTAACGTATCGATACATGTACGGTTGGAATACAGCCCTGGAAGCCTTGCACACGCTTAGCAGGGCCACAATCTGGGCCTTGCTCAAGCTCCAAAGCTCCAGATTATATTCATTCGCCCAGAGACGCCAGATGTCCTCATTGACTGGGGGTTTGAATCAGGGCTACAGACGACATAAAAGAAATTGCCATGCATACCAGATATTGCCGGAACACATTCATCAGACACCTTGAGGGGCAGGTAATCCTCAGTAGCAGGAAGAAACGGCAAAGGCATTGGGCCAGTGCAAGGGAGTCGCCAATAGTTTCGAGTGGGTTGACCGTTTTGGGACTGAAGAAGCTACTGGTAAATACAACCAAGCAAGCCTGTCTCCTAAACGCCGCCTCGTTTCTTTCTTTCCGATCTTTCTCTGGCTTTCTGATCTTTCTCGGTATTTGGGACTTGCTTCTGGAGTTACACACTGGCGTATTCTTTTCTTGAGAACGTTCTGGAGCATGGATATCAAGTTCCTACTTAAGGTGTTACCGGAACGTAACCCTCGGGCAAGCTACAAACTCCCTTGGCTTCACTACCCTCATGTCGTCGCTCTACAACCCTACAGTTACCAATGCTATGGCTATTTGCATGCTCCCTGTCCATCCTCGGGGGGATTTTGTTAATCGAGCGGAACATGATCGTTTGGCCGGCGCCCATTGGTACGTGGTCACCAAAGGCCGCAAGCTGGGTGCTTTTACCCACCAGTAAGCCCTTTTCGTTTCTGCTTTCACTCTCGACGTACCTGATTTTTTTTCCAGCGAGGATGCTGAAGAGCAAATACGCAATTACTCAGGAGGAGAACGTTTCGCCTTTGCCACCTACGCAGAGGCCAAATCCCACTGGGCGGATCACTGTTTCGCGAATCACCTCCCCTGGTGCTCATACTGGTATGAGCAAAACCATGTCGATAATGTTGTGCGATGGGGCGTCAAAGGTCTTTCTGACCTCTTTAATACTGAGTACGCTTCTTTATTTTTCACTTTACGGGCTAACTGTCCTATATGACCTTTAGGGACGACGCCCATTGGGCCGCTCGTTATAGAGGGCTCCCCCCCGACGATGTATCTTTAATGTGCTCAGCCAATCCAGTACAGCTCCACAATTTCGTTAGGGGAGGGTAGATTTCTGAGGAACGGAAGGATCATAGCCAAAATTTGTCTTACTCGCACCCCAATCCATTGTCGCGTTATTGTTTGTCATTCCCATTGCAAATCCAGAACGCTCTCCCAAGAAGTACGGTTAAAGCACGTTTAGCCTCCTTGCCCGCAGCCACCGCGACCTAATCATCTTCTAACACTGTAAAAGTGTTCTCCCTAGATGTCTAAAATCCTGATTCTTTCTCTTTAGAAATTGCCCTAGCCACCTCGTGCAAATTTCCAGGTCCCCGCCCCCAACGTTCTGCGCGCGATTTGCAGGTTCGCTTGCAAACAAGAACAATGAGTGGATGTACAAAAGGTCGAGTGTTTATGCCCTTCCCCCTCACCCACAATTGCTCCAGAGAAACAGCGAAACGTCCTACTCCTCACGATGACCTGCTTGCCACGATTCTTCCCTAGCTCCCCCGAGTTCAACCGTGAAGAGCACGACTGTAGGGCCGATCGAAAATATTACTGTGTTGACTCTGGACGCGTTGAGGGGATTTACGATAACGAGTGAGATATTTCACCCTGTTGTTTATTCAAAACTAATCTACATTCCAGTGCAGATGCCCTCGCGCAGGTATACGGGGTTACCGACAGTCACCAGAGGTCCACCCGAACGTATGAACAGGCGGTCGCCCTCTGGGTCACCCATTGCCAAACTCACCATGGAATTCCGTGCCCTTACGCCGCTGCCCAGCACCATCCCCAGGGCATTCTGAAATGGGCAGTGAAGGGTGTGTGGGACTTGTTTGCCACCAAGTAGGTTCCTTTGCTGCATTCTAGATGCAAAACTCAATTTTTATTGCAGAGCCGAAGCTGTCAACGCAGCTGCTGTGAACAGCCTGCCCTACGCTGACGAATATCTCCGGTCTTCGACCAATGAGGTGCTGCTCAACAACTTTGCGCGCGGCGTCTGAAATAGAATACGGGCCTCAGAAATAGAATAGGAGTCGTGTAAAAATTGTTACGATTGCAATAAAACAAAAAATGTTTATTCGTATCTCACTGACACAAATTGAGCTCCTCCTCATCATTCTCCCTTCTCTGATCCTCATCGTCATCCTCATCTCTCTGTCTCTGCTGCTCTACATCGCGCATAAGTGGTCCCGGCACCCATCTGCGAGGGAAAAGACTGGTAGGCGAAAGCCGGCGGAGTAACCAGGTCTGTTTCCATTCATCGTTCTCCAAACCAAAGGCATAAGATATGCCTTTGGGTGCTCTGTAGGGATCACTCACAGTCCACTGCCTCCCATTCGCGCTTTCCCAAATAATGCGGGTCCCGACATAACCCTCCATATCATCTCCTCCTCCTAGTTCCGGTGCAAGCCAGTCTTCATCCTCCACCTCTTCCCCCATCGCAAGAGACTCTTCCCATTCGTTAATGTACTCCCCTAGACGGTACTCGTCACCAAAACCCGAATTGATGACAATGCATCTCAAAGTCGAAGGGGTGGCACTGCGCCGGGCCATGGACATCTGACTAGTCCACGCCAGAAGAACGCTGGACCTCTGAGAGGCGGTAGGGGGCCATATAACGTAGGTAGGCGTCGAGACAACAAAGTTTTGGATGGGAGCAGGGATTTGAGACACAGAAAGACGCCAATGCGAGAAGTTCCACAGTCCAGATTTGTCAGCGAACTCCCTCCTCTAGTTCCTGTCAAGTCCGTTTTGCTATAAATACAGGTGAGACTTACCTTGTACAAGAACTTGAGGTGGAGGGTGTGAACATTGGATGGAATAGAGGTGGCTAGGTGGCCGTCCCCAATTATTCGGTTAAGGGCGTCCTCATCGTCCTCTCCGAAAGAGAATGCCAAGCTTTGCAAGTTGTGCAACGTTGGTAGAAGGGCCTGGAATCCTGTCCAGAAAGGCGGAGGGGGGTGTAAGTCGAGGGTGAACTGTATTGATAGAACGCGAGAAGCCAAATGAGGTTTAGAGAGCACGGTTTGAAAGAATTGTAGTGCGCGGTTGCCAGTGGTCAGATTGACATGAATGTAGAGGAGGGGCTGGAACAGCTTGAGGAAAACAGAGCCCAAATATTGAAGACAATCCACGGTGTCCTTATCGAGGTCTCGGAAGTCCAGAAGTTGCTCCGCTATAAGCAGCCACAGCTCCGGTGCAACTTCGGAGCTGTATGAGTACACGACTAGAAAGGAAAGAGTAGAGTAGACTCACAAGCATTGGCGAGTCGGCCTCTGGACGGAACTGCGGTCTCCATGCATGGGAGGAAGAAAGGCGTATTTCCTAATTTCCTAATTGGGCCCACAGCAAATCGATAGGGGAAGAGGTTTCATTGGATGCCGAAGTTACAATATATATACAGGTACGTATACAGGCCGCCTCAGTCGCAACATCCCACTCCCCTCATCGCACCGCACGTTCGCCCAAAACCACCCGCAACCGCACCCGCAGCAGCAGATGCAGAAGTAAACGCCTCCTCCCGAAGCCCCGGATTCAGCCCCACACCTACCTGGCCCTCTTGCTCACGCCCCACACGAGCCCGCTGACGCCTGTCTCGCGCTGAGCAGCGACGCACCCGCGCCGATGGAGTGGAAGGCAGGATTGAAGCCCGCATTGCCGAGCGCGCCGAAGTGCAGGATGACGAAGAGCAGTGCGAGGTCATGCGTGGAGCCTGCGGGCGGCGGGGAGGCGTCGCGGCTGGCCCGCTCTCCTCGGGAAACCCCGCCGCCAGCACCTCGCCCTCGGGCTGCCCGCGCGTCGCCACACCAAGCCAAAGAACCACGGCGCCCGTGCGAGGTATAGCTCGCACAGTGCGCGCGCGTCCGCGTGCGGGGGGGAGGCATGTCGCAAGCTGCGCGCGCAGCATCGCGGGGCTGAGCGTCACCGCGCGCGAGCCAGTACAAGGCGCGAGAGGGGGGACTCGCCCATGAGAAGGACTGTAATAAATTATTAGTAGAGAAGAAAAGAAAGAAAAGCCAACGCACCTCAGACCCCGCCCTCCTCCCATAAAACGTCGCCGTGCCGTCTTCCCTAGCGGTAAGCGTCCCAAAGGCATCAACGTAGTCCTCCGGCTCCTCGCCCCCGCTGTCCCCGCCGCCGCCCTTCGCGTCCCGCTGCACCCCTCGCGCTGCGTGCGCACGCAGTCACACTGCGCGCCGTCATCCACGCCCACCCGCGCGCCGTGAACCTCACGCATCCTAGGCCCGGCTACGGGTACAACGTCGCAGCACTGCGTTCCCGGATCGTCAGCCAGCAAGGCCGCATGTCTGCCCGGGATCGTACGACATCGCAGCGCGGCGTTCCAGCCTGCGCAGACCACGCCGCCCCCGCAGACTCCTCGCCTCGCCCGCGCACGCCCGCCGTGTCCCATAAAGAAAAGAAAAGATTCAAAAGGAGACTCACCCAGTACGAAGGAGAAAGAAAGAAAGCAGACTGCTTAGGCTTGATATTCGCTGATATTCCAGCGAGGCGCACACGCGCGCAAGACGAGATGTTTGCACCAAGTCCGGGGCTTGTAGGGCTGGGCTGGCTGGGCAAGGGCACGGAAAGCATGGAAAAGAGTGGCTTGAGGCCGTACGGAGACGAGAAACCAGCGGGAGTAAAGAGTAAAGCAGGAGGAGGTCAGGTGTGACACCTTGTGACGAAATCTTTGTTTGGCAGTACACTCTTGCTCAAACATTACTCTGCTTTTCTTCTGTGACTGGCGCGTCGACGCGTCCTCATTAACTGCGTTACAAACCACCCGTTTCGTCACACCGCGGTGGACCTTTGGGTCCAACGCGTCCGGTCTTCATCAAGACGCCGGCGTTTTAACTTTACGGTTCGACGTGTCTTTCTCTCTCGCCAGCACCTGCACCTTCGCGGACACCTCACTGCCCATCGGCGTACGTGTCCACCCCCTCGCGCTGCACTGAATCTTACTTACAGGCTCGCAGGCGAACGGCGCGAACCTGACGGGCGGCGGGGCGGACGCCGTCGTTCGTACCCTTCAACGGCAAGGGCTACAGCCTCTCTGCGGGCGTGTGGGCTGCAACCGCTGTTGGCACGTTCGGTGCGCTCGCGGGCATACTGGGGGTGTTTAGCTGCTTGTGATTCGCCGCTCCCGCAAGACCTAATAGAAGCTTTTCTGTTTGGTCTTTCTCCTTACCTCGCGCCGCGTTGACGAACTGTTACGAGCTTTGGATATTCACACGCACTTGGACAATTTTTCATTGAACTCTGTCTGCGGCCCCACAAGCCCGCCGAAGGACGGCACCGAGACCGCGTCGTCTGAGCGCCAGCTCGACGCGGAGTCCAAGGGCTGGCGGTTCGCGCAATATTCGACCAGAGGTGAGGTCCCTTGCTCCATTAAATAAATAAACCTTAATGGCTACTGCAGAACCATCCGCGCAGGCCTGGGCAGCGCGCTCGCGAACGCCGGGCCACGGCAGCGCAGAGCCGCGCGGCCCACATGGACGTCTCCGTCCGCGCTCAGCAGAATCTCGCCCCGTACCCCCATGCCCGCGCGCCGAGGACGCCTACCTCGGCTGATCTTCCCAGCGTGCCCCCTCTCCACCGGCCGAGCGCCGCTTCCACGCGCGCAAAACCCTTTCCCTCGGCACCTTCGTCTTCCCGCGCACCCCGTTCCCCTATCGAGGACGGCCAGCTCGAAGACGAATACGCTCGAGGCGCGCGCGAGCATCGTCATCCCCACGCTGCACCTCCCCGCCACGCGCCCGCCCACTCCCCGCATCTGGAGCGGCGGCTTCGCATCGTACACGCCCGTCGCGCGTCCATACGTGCCCGACACACGGTGCCGCTTCTACACGCACAACTCAGACCTGCTTGCGTGCGCGGCGATCTGCGAGGCGAGGGCGTAGAGCGTGCACGGGTCGACGGCGCGCAGGACGGGAGTGTAGAGGCTCGAGGCCGTGGAGAGCGCGAGGGTGAGGTCGGTGTGTGGGCAGATGGTTAGGCGTCGAGAGGGTTGGTGGGGAGGGGGGGTCCGAAGGAGAGAGCGGATTGTTGGCGGGGAGAGGCGGGCGGGCGAGGTGTCGGTGGAGGAGTTGGAGGAGGAAGGGAGGTAGTGCATGTTGAGGAGCGCTTAGAGGGCGTGCACGTCGAGGCTCCTGGGCAGAGCGAGCGGCGCTTAGAGGGCGGACGGGGTGGCGGCGAGCTTGGAGGACGAGCATGGAGACTTTGGTGAGGCGGGTGATGCTGTAAAGAGGGGTGGCTGTAACGGCCTGTATACCTATCTGTACTACTCGATTACTTGTAACTTCTAGATTATGCTTATTTTATTGAAAAGCGAAGGCCCAGAGGCCTATGGTGTCGCAAAAAGGCGCAGGAGTATTGGGTGTGACAGGCCTTGTGACGAATTCTTGTTTGGCGCCAGCCTTTCACGCAAATCTTTGCTTTTTTTAAGTCTGTGACCGACGCGTCAACGCGTCCTCTTTACTGGCGTTACAAAACCACCCGCTTCGTCACACCGCGGTGGATGCTTGCGTCCCACGCGTCCGGTCTACTTCAAGACGCCGGTATTTTAGCTTTATGGTTCGACGCGACTTTCTCTATTTAACCCAGCCAGCGCGTCGCCGTCTCTGTTGTTGTTACCCCGTCTCTGTTGCTGCTACTCTCTCTCTGCTGCCTCGTCATCTCGTCGTCCGCGGAGACCATGGAAGACGTCACTTTCACGCTCAGCGCAGAAGATGCTGCTGCCGTTCTCGCCGCTCTGCCGGGGCTCGTGCGGAATCGCGCCCCTGCGTCGCCCACGCACTCCGCCCTCCAATGCCTTCAAGACCGTATAGGCCGGCGTCTCCACTGGACGTACGCTAGCGCAGGTTTTTTTTTTCTCTTCCGAATCTAAGCCAAGCTCTAACGAATTCAAGACGTTCCAATGCCCCCATCATCGCCCCCTCAGCTGACCCCATTGTCGGCGCCTTTGCTGCAGCCTTCCCCGTTGCTGCAGCCTCCGCTGTTGCGCTCTACGCCATCCCCGTCCGTGTCGCCCCCTCAGCCCGCCCTGTTGTCGCCGCCGCCGCTGCAGCCTGCGCTGTCAAGCTCTATGCCGTTCCCGCAGCCCCCCCTGCCCATCCATTCAAGATGTTCCAATGCCCCCATCGTCGCCCCCTCAGCTGGCCCCGTTGTCGCCGCCTTCGCCTTTGCTGCAGCCTTCCCCATTGTTACAGCCTCCGCCATTGCGCTCTACGCCATCCCCGTCTGCGTCGCCCCCTCAGCCCGCCCCGTTGTCGCCGCCGCTGCTGCAGCCTGCGCCGTCACGCTCTACGCCATTCCCGCAGCCCCCCTGCCCATCCACTCCTCCGCGACGGCTCTTATCGCCATTACGCTTACCCGCTACCCCCACCAAATCTCGTGCCGTGGGTCCTTCTTCAGCGGGCGCGCCATTGTCGGGCCTCTTCGAGGGGCCGCTTTCCCCTCCCCCGCCTCCCTCGCCACCCTCCGTCCTCTCTGCGGCGTTCTAAACGCGGTCGTTCTTCGCCTGACCCAGAGGGTGATGAGGAGAGTGGAGATGAAGCAGATGGCCCGGGAGCAGCCAAGCAGATTCGCGGGGGGGCGCCGTGCCCACGGGGTGGTGACCGGGCACGAAAAAAATCTGGCAAATCAGCAGCGAAAACCGTAGCTCAGATGCAGGAAGAGATTCGTCAAGAAGATGCTGGGGCCGAGGGTGACGTAGATATGGAGGGAGGGGAGGGAGGGTGAGGCATCAGGAGGGGAGGAAGCGCCGTCGGACGGAGGTGAGGAGCTGGCAGATAGCGGGATGGCGAAGGGGAAGGGGAAGGCGGGGAAGGGGAAGGGGAAGGCGGCGAAGGGGAAGGGGAAGGGGAAGGGGAAGGGGAACGCCAAGGGAGGGGAGGCGAAGGAATGGGGGACAGACGGCGAGCCTCCGGATATTTTGGAAGAAGCCTCCAAACGCTTGGTAGGGCTGGGAATGATTGTTGCTTCCCAGCTTCGCCAACAACGTCTAGCCCAATTGCTTGACGATTTGGCACCCCCCCCACCGCCTGCCTCCCCAACTCCCTCTCCAGACGCAGCACCAGCACCCACAGAAGCCCCAGCGTTTTCGACGTTCAAAGAATTGGGATCCCGTTGCCACAGGCTCGATTCCAATGCAGTGCTCAACGACTTTGACGCGATGATGGCGTACATCGAGGTTACCTTGTATATCCTCTGGTGTGTTGTGCCTTTTTCATGTCTGTCACTCTCTAATTCTTTGGGGCCAGGCGGCGCTCTCGATCTACAAAACAATCGGAGTCTTCTCTCACGACTTTGGCCCGAGAGGTTGAGCACCCCCAAGTCAACCGAGTAACAGTCAAGAATTGGTTCACTGCAGGCACCCGCCTCATATTTTTAGCCTCAGCCGGTGAGTACTACTTCGAAATTCCTAGCGCTGTTGACTAATTCTATGTTCTAGCTGGCATGTATATCATTCCCCTGCTGGCGGCATGTGGGGGTGGGGTGCGGAACCAGATCACCAAGACAGATGGGGTTGAGACCATCGAAAGTCTCGGGTACCACTTGGGAAACCCTCACCGTAAGCTCTGGTCTGTTGTCCTGAGGCGCCCAATTGACGACTCTTTCTAGCTTCTACCACGCATCAACTGACCAAGACATGCAATCAAATTACACGAAATGAGATAATCCCCTCAATGGTTTTCTTACGCCAGGTATCAACAAACCTAGAGGCGTCGGCTTTCCGCGTTCGTTTCCCCCCCGATGCAGAGGGCGTTTCAGCATTTGTTCCCTTCAGCAGTATAGCAGAGCTGCAGAAGAGGTTTCGTGCGCTGGACTTGAGGTGTGTAGGGTGGGCATCCTTTAGCTTCCTTATATTGACGATCCCCAGCTTCTTGCCTCTGCCCCCTCAAGACAAGGCGTGGGCGGCCCTAGATAACCCGATGCTCTGTCCTGCGCCACCAAACCTTCTCAACAGTCCTGAGCCCTCTGAGGCCTGGGTTGCCGAAGAGATTGTGATCACAGCCGCTATCGACCTGAAAGCCACGCCATGCCCAGTAAATCCTGATAACTCCCAGGCCTTCACCAAGGCGGAACGGGCTAAGGCTTCAAAAGCTCCGGTTGCTCGGGACTTGGCTGACCTTGCTGAACGAGTAAGTAAGTTACTTTGCTCGTTCCGCCTATTCTCTAATTGTTTTCTGTAGCTCAAAAGCCACAAGGGAGGGGAGTCTGGATACATCTGTGTTGATCCCGCAATCTGTGGGGGGTGCGTTCTACTCGTTTTTCCTCCGATATCCCCTAATAAAGCTGTCAGAAAAGTATTGACGTTACGCGACTCGAAGTCCAAGCTTCTCGCAATGATTATCACTAATCTTGCTGAGTTGCTTCCTCACCTCGACAAGACCACTCTTTCCTTAGTATCCGTGGCAATTCCTGGGGAAGTATATCCAGACAACTCCAAACGCCGAGGCTATCGTTACCTGGCTTGTCATTTCTCCTGGTACAACCGTTACGCTGAGAAGGTGGGCATCTTTCATCTGCTTTTGAGACTCACTAAACGACTTTATCAGGGACATTCTGCTCCCAAGGACGTGCACCCAAATTATGTCCACAACAAGAATTCCGGTCGAGTTAATCACAGCCAGCGCGTGCCTCATCGCTCTGCTGAGATGAGGGATGCTCCCGACGAGACGGAGATTTTGGCAGAGCTCATCCAGTTGATAACTCTCATAGTCGAATTCCACGTTCGTGTTTTTTTTTGTCTACAAACCTGCGGCTAAGCCTTTCTAGATTAAAAAATTACTACCAGACGACTATGAAACAATCAAGGTCTACGTCAGCCGGCTCCCCTTGAACGAACGTAGCCACGCTCATCCCTTTGGAGGGTTTGTCGTCAACATCGCTGTGGCCACTCGTGGTCATCGGGACGCTGGAGACAAGCTTTTCTGCGTAGTGATCCCTTTTGGACGCTGGACCGGAGGGGAGCTCTGTCTCTTTGAGCCAGGCTTCGTGTTCCGCCTGCGACCCTGGGACATCATTCTCTTCCCTTCTTGCGACATCACACACTTTAATCTTGACTTCCAGGGTGTTCGCCTGTCTCTGGTGCTCCACTCGGACAAGCACGGCGACCACTGGGTGGTGGACGGTAACGGGTGGATGCCTCGTACTCAGGCAGAGCCCAAGGGTCCCGTTTTTACTCTGTCGTCTTAGGCTATTCTATATTGTATTCTAATTCATTATGTTTTGCGTTTCATATACATATATATTGAGACAAAGAATACATTGTAAGCAAGCTAGCTATAGGATAGATACAGGACATAGCGAGATTATCAAGATACAGGACATAGCGAGATTATCAAGATATGGGAGGTATAGCAAGAAAAAGGCGTAGATGAGGAGGATGGTGGCAAATATCTAGGCAGGATCGGGGCAAAGAGCCAAGTGGTCAAGAAGAAGACGCGCCACGAAAAAAAGTTGACAGTGGGGGGCAACGACTCAGCAGTCCTTCAATGTCTTCTAAGGTTATACCAGCACCTTGCCCCAACGTCACGAAGAGGGCCGCCTCAGGCAAGTTCAGCTGATTGAGATGCGCAGGGGGGAGAGCAGGTGATGGGGAGATAGCAGGTGCTAGCATTTGGAGCGCGCCTTCGTCAGGAAAACCTAGGCCGTCCGTCACCCAGGGTCAATGTGATAGTGTACTACGAAAATAAAAAACCCTCACCGAGTGCCTCAGAAGGCTCATCAGATACTAGCATCAGTCGTCCCTCCTGAAGATGACTGTACCGCTCTCCCCAGTAGCCCTCGATGTAGGGACGTTCTTCTTTGGAGATCAGATAGCCGAGGAGCGTCTGAGAGTCGTACTCAGTATTGGCTGAGACGGGAGCATATTCAGCGCGGAGAGTGGCAGTTTCGGATTTTCGTCCCAGATTGACTAGATGTAATTAGGAGGAAGAGCCAGAGAGGGAAAAGTAGGTGTACTAAAGAAAGAACAACGCGGAGGGGTGTAATGGCAGACGGCGTAGGTTCCTTTCCCTGAATAGTGGAGAATAGCGCAGGATATGGATTCGGAGTTTTCGAGATTAAGTGCACAGAAACACGCCCAGTGCAGTTCGTTCCTCCGCAAGAAAGGCAGGAGTAATTCGTATGGAACGATTAGCCCGTTGACCGTGGGCCTAAAAGGGTGTTTTCAGCAGACAAGAAAGGGAGAGCCAAAGGACTAACCATGCAATTATCACCGGTAGTCGGAGCAAGGGACAAAAAACGACCAGTTCCTCAGACTCTTGCTGAATTTGGACGCAAGCATGGTCGAAGAGGCGCAACTTAGGGGTCCAGATGGCCGCACAAGGAGGGACGTCAGCTTCCGACTCAGGATTCCTGGCAGAGGGAGGGGAGGAGCTCATGGTGGTTAGGGATAAAGAACATGGGAGGAGTGGCGGCTTTTAAAGAGCGGAAGTCAGAGGAAGCCGTCGAGAGCAAGCGGCCGAGTTAGTTTTAGTGTGTTTGACACATTTTTTTATTCACCGTCCCGCGGGGTTTCTTTTTTCTTTTTTTTTGGGACATTATCTTTGAAGGTGGGCTACTCTACGATACAGCTCAAGACAAGTACAATATTCAAAACCGACTAGTAAACTACTCTCAAGACAAGACAAGTACGATATAATATAATACAGAGATATTCAAAACCGCCTAGTAAACTGCTCGTCGTCGCTATCGGTTAAAGACGGTGCTATTACCTTGGCCTGGCCAACATCGGCACACATCCCTTGGTCGTCCAGGTGGAGCTTGTGGCCAGCGAAAGAGCGGGCAAGATCGCAGCCTGGGCAGACTATGTAGCCTGTGCATACCATCATCCAGACGTCGCTTGGAATGCCTATACGGGAATTCCACTCCAGGAGGGCGAGGCCAGTGGGCGAGTCCAGGACCTCTTCGCAATGGGTAGGTCGCTGGTTTTTGTAGTAGGTGCGGTAAGTAAAGTCAGAGACCGCCGAAAGAGGGGGATGGAATTCTGCAACTGGAACAAGGTCAAAAGGCTGTAATGTACGGATGAGAAATTGGAGAAACTTACGGATGGGTAATTCATTCAGAGGTGGCTGCACCAGATTGCGGCAATGGCCTCGATCCAAGTGGGCATTGTACCCGTCGAAGGAAAACATGCACCGGCAATTGCTGCAACCGTTGCAGTGCCGGATCATGTTGGAAAACGCAGACAGAGGTATTCCTACGGTGGATAGGAACTGGCGGATGCAATGACCAAGATCAGTCGCAAAAAAAGTGAGATTGGCGAAGGTTCTAGTGGCACAGTCCGGGTGACGACTTTTGTCGTAAGCGTGCATAACATAGGGGAGGTCTGCCGCGGTCTCGTTGGCGAGAGGGTGGTCGAAGGGAGATCCTGGGGGTAATCGTCAGGAGGGAACTGAGAATAGAGAATAAAAACATACTACGGTAACGTCCCATCCACTGCTCCTCCTGAAGGTGGCTGATTAGGCTATGATCCGAGTTCGCACGAGCCAAAGCAACAGGCAAGTCGAAGAAGGGGACCACGGGCCGTGGTGAGGAGGTGAGCCGGCGAGGGCTGGGAGGTGACTGTCCTGGGCTAGGCATAGGGTGGAAGGGGCGCCGAGGGTCGTCTTGCAGGAGGGGGTGCGACTGGGAAGAGGCTTGAGAGGTGGGCTGTGCAGAGGCTTCCTCGTCGTCTTGAATTGAGGCTTCGTCTAGAATTTCTGGAATGAAAAAAAGACAACATTAAAACTAAGCACGTACCTTGGAACCTCGAAATCTGATCCCACGTCGTCAGGATTTGGGATTTCCTGGCACTATTCTTCGGTCGGACCAGCACTGGATGAAAAGATATGAGTAAGTCAAGTAGGAAGATTAGCGACTGACTTTTAAAATGGCAGAGGTGGTCCTTATAGCACTGGAAAAATGTAGCCTTTCGCCCGTTGTAGTCGCCGTCCACTCGTACGGTTGCAGCAAGGAAACGGTTGCCCTTCTTGTCGGTGTGGGCGCAGTAGACTTCGGACGAGGGAGCCCCCAGAGAGTTGAACATTGATCGTAGGCCGGTAGGTGCAACGTCGACGGCGCCAGCACTGGTAGTGCGTTGAGGTCTTAGCCCAAATAAAATTAGTGTAGGAAAATATGAAGGGCGATAAAAAAATTACATCGGGACAAAATTCCAGCAACGGCGGAAATGGTCGTAGGTAGGAATCCCATCGCCAGGGTTCTCGTTCAGGAGGAGGAGTTCGGCGTAGGCTTTGGCAGTGTTGGGGAATGCATCTGAAGGCGGAGAGATTTTGGAGGGGCAACTCTTGAGGCGGTGGTACGGGAACATTGTGGGGGGGGGGGCGAATAATTGCAGAGAGACCAGATATTTGGTTTATATTGGAACTGAGCTTCACTAATAATATTTCTGAAGTCCATGCCAGAGTAATTCCCAGACTAATCCCTCGGAATTTCATTAGGACGAAACTGAAAGACATTTGACGGGTATCCAGCGGAACGAGAATGCCAGAAGAGAGAGAGAATGGTCGAAGAGTTTATTAGAAGTAAGACGCCGAATTGTTGATGCGCCATCAATATTTGGCACAGGAAGCAAACTGCAGCGATACACATCCACACAAAGGCGCCCCGGGCCCAACGGCGCGCCTCGGAGCTCAATGGGGCGGTTTACGTTATTACGTTACGTATTACAGTACGTATTGGAAAACCTGCTAGAACCCCATCAAGAACACCTGCCCATCATCTTCTCCCGAGTTCGACCGTTGCAGTATTTACCGAATCTGAGTCGGTACCGCGGAGCTCTTCATACCAATTCTCGTTCTCCACCATCCTCCCCGAGAGTTTGTTCCAGTCGGCATTCTGTATAAAATCTTCCACACTTTCATAGCTCCCTTCGAATTCCCTCAGCCAATCATCATATGGATCGTCTTCCCACCTCCAGAAATAATACTTTCCCTCAGCCCGTAAGACTGTCGGCAGATGATAGCGGCAATCAAAGCGGCTGTGGGACATGAACATAACGGGTGTTAGGTCCGGAACGCCCCAGCGGTGCCGCAGCTCGATTTGGGAGCCGTCGATGCCAATGTCGAACCAATTATCAACAGGGGAAAAGGCAGTCCAGTCACATGTGAACGGCGCCGGGAGCTGCTCGTCAGGGATCGCAGGCCATGTGGCAATGCGAGGGTCCGATAACAATTCGAGGCCGCAACGCTCGTATCGGCGGGGTAGATATCCCCAGGTACCCTGCGAATGGGGAGGCTCAGTATACAAGTAAAAAGTACATCAATATATATACTTACCTTGGGACTCAACGTAGCCATGAGGTTGCGTTTCCTACTGAAAAAAATGTGACGGTCGGAATATTGCGGCAGTGAAACTTCTCAGTGTTCTCACTAGGGTTCAATCGAGGCGAGACGTAAGCCATTCTGAGACTCCGTTAGAGGCAATGGGAGACACGGCTCGACACTGGCAGCAATCCTGTCTAACAGTAAATGAGCTACATCCAAAAGTCTGACTGAATAGCTCCAATCATTTACCGGACGGGCTGATACACTCCATTTCCTCCATTCCATTCCAATCGCAATTTTCTAGGAAAGCCTCGACGGAGGAATAGGAGCCAGGGAATCTGTAGAAGTGATGGTGCCGACCATGCTCCTCACGATCCCAGAAGGCTGGGCCGAAGAGATAGAATACTCCACGCGCCTCGAAGACGGTGGTCAAGAAACGCCGGAACATGATGGGGTTCAGAGATCCCGCAATGTGGTACAGGCGGCATAGGCTGTCTTGGAGTAGCTCCGGCCCATAGCACCAGCCGTGCCAATTAGACCAGTCACAGGACCACGGTGACGGAAGGTACGCGTCGGGAATGGCGCACCAATCTCGAACCGCGGCATCTATTTTTTTGGATTGCTCGAGAAATGGAGCGCGTACAACACGTTCCTCGTAGCCCCATGGAGTCTGAGCTCAGAATAATGTCAGACCGAAAGTCAACCGAAATTTCCATTTCTGAACGACGTCACCTCAGCATTGTGCAGGCCGTGTAGAACAAGCGGTGGTCCAGAAGTAAGAGCAGCAGGCCCAATATTTGTACTTCCCACAGACGCCAAGTGCGTCATCATATTCCAGTCCGCCCTTTGAAGGAAGTCAAACACAGATGGGAGAAACTGCCCACTTTCGACTCCATCAAACCGGTACACGTTTTGTGTGGGCGCGTCGTATAGATAGTAACCCCAAGAGCCTTGCGTAGGGCCCGGGTTCCTCCAATATGTAGGCCAATTCTTCCCTACAAAGACTGTGGTTGTGTTATCAGTGCGGCCGCTGCGAAACATAAGCGGATTCAAGTCAGAGATATCAAGCTGTTCGGACAGCATCGTTTCGACAGCGGACTCGACATGCAGCATTGGGCCGGTATTGCGAGGCTTTCTCCAGTACGGAAGAAGACCCCAAGCCCGCCAGTTGCATGACCAAGGTTCAGGGAGCTTGCAGTCTGGGATAGACCCAAAATGTTCCAGAGTCCCTTCCATTCCCCTGCACAGTCCCTGCACAGTTCACGAGGATACGCGGGTGTCCATCGTGTCTCGTAGTCCCATGCTGTCTGATGACGATAAATCAAGTACAAAACGAGTTCATAATCGGACTAACCTTTGGGAGGTGCATATCCCAAAAGTGCCATGGTGGGCGTTGAGGGAGGTTCGAGTGGCTTCGGTAACTACAAGATAAGTGTCAGACATGCGATTGAGGAATTGCTAGACATTTTTACAGCATTAAAGGGGAAGCGCACGTCTTTTCCCTGGCACCGCTGCGAAGAAGATTGGACTGGACAACTCTGGCCAGTGTCGAGCTCATGATGGAGCTAGCATTCGGTATATCAGGCCTAGTAATGGCATAATTCATGTAACGGACACACTACAGTCGCTCGCCTTGGCCGAGCCTTGATAGTGACGATGAGTGCGAGGAAGAAGAGGAGGTGGCTGTGAGATTTCAAAGCCCGCCGACCATGATCGTCATGTGAGTAGCCGCGTTGAGATCAACAGCAACAAATATCGTTGAGTTTGACCCCGTGGGCTCCAAAAACTGTCTACCACCCTGCCAACATTTTTTGTCGGAACCTATTCGGACCGAATCCTGGTCCAGCGCCGGTGAATGATTATCTTGCCGTCATGGTCGATTTACATATATGTTCGGTCTGCCAAATTACGTTTAGAATTCTGGTGACTGAATGAGTTTGTCGAGAGAACTCGTTAAATTGACCGCCCTCCATAGCTTGAAACATGAATATAATATGAGAAGATGTGTGCAGGGACAAAGAGAAAAATGAGGAGCGTACGGTACTGCATGGTACCGCTTGAAAATTTGAATTAAATCTGGTCATGATGCACTCCAATGCCCTTGGTTCCTTATTGTTTCCAGTGCTTCTGGTTGAGGCTGGAGACAAAGTAGGCGGATTCTCTTCTAGGGGCGAGTTAATATGGAGGTTCATTGAGAAGAAGCATTGGACCTCACTCTGCCATTTTGTGAGAACAATTGGCCGTTTGGTGTACGTCGCCGTATGCGCGCGCGCTGTTAGAGCAAGCGGAGTATCCACGACGCGGATTATCAATTTTGCCCTTTCCGCAGCGCTCCTCAAAGAGACTGGAGGCAGCGTAGGCGGGTTTCGCTCGAGATATGCGTCGTGATGAGCGAGTCCGCAGTCAACTGCCTAGGACGTTTCATCACTTGGACGACTAAATATATTATGCTGCCTGCGGGAAACGCACGCAATGCGAATAAACGCGATTATACTGTCCATCTTTCCCATCACTGGCACCCTACGCAGTAAGCCGACAGCTCCTTGATTTGAAATCAGAATTTTGTTTTCAGGACTGCCTGTTTTTAGCCGATCTCCCAATTTCATAGCCCCGACAGGCGCTCAACGTTCAACATTCACGGCTTAAGCCTTTAGGTGAACTCATACCGCGGATCCTCTGCAGAGTCTGGTGTTACCGCTGGTGCCGAAATAGGATATTCTGTAGTAGGGTACAGCAGAACACAGCAGGAAAATCCGTCTGAATCTATTGTTAATTTGGGAGAAGTTTACGCAGACAAGATAAGTTGTCTGCCCAAGTCAATCGATGGTTAGATCTAGAACTGTGAGCTGCGAGAATTATCCTATGGACATCAATGGACGCAGAAGCGAGAGTGACGGCGCGCGGAAGATCTCTGCCATCGGCGCCAGAATATATATACATCCCTGTGCGGAACAGAGGGGCGGTGTATATGCGAATGGTCTGGGGAAATTTGCGCGCGGCGAGTTTAGCTCAGGAGGGAAAGAACGACAAACGTACTGGTAGCGTTGTCGTCGAGATGTTGAGATCTGGCCCTTTCGCCTTCTACAGGTTCGGTAAGACGCGGTCGAGGGATTGCACGTGGGGAGTGGCTTGGTGCCGCGTGTGCGCGGTGTCAGCGTGTCAGCGTAGCGCATCTCGCGAGCCGCGACGGGCGGGGACACAATGTGGTCGAGGTGAGGCTTGACGCGGGCGAGGAGGGGGCAGTGCTGCACGAAGGGGAGGTGCGAGGCGCTTTTTCTTTGAATCCTTGTTTTATACCCTTTGTGTCTATTGCATTTAGCGAGTTCCGGCGCGAACTTCAGGCGTTGGACGAAGATAATTACAATACTTTTTATCGCAAAACAAGGGTTTATATGTGCCGATTTTGCTGTGCGGTCCAGAATCTATTCCAGAAATACAGTGTTGGGAGATTTAAATTTCGCGACATATATAACAAGGCCTACCGAAATATGTTCCTGCAACCATCTGAAGTCGTACATATAGTTGAACGGCTGGAACGCGCCGCCGAGTGTCGACAGCAGGGGATTCGCGGAGATCGGCCCGCCGCGGACGGCACAAAAGTCGGGTCCGACAGACGGCATTGCGGATTCTGCGGAGAGTATTTTACGCGTGCTATCGACCGAACATGTGAAACGTAGAAAGGCGTGAATGAAAATGAAAGGGACAGACCTCGACTTCGTGGGTCGCTAACGCAGTCGGTATCATGATGACCGGCTCGCAAGCTGCGAAAGAATCGTCAAAACAAAGCGCGCCCGCAACCCCCAAAATTTGAGATCCATCAGAAGATAAATATGTAGCGGAGTATCGAGGAAGAATTCGAAGAGGGACCCTGAAATCACTTCAGCAGATGCGATGTGGGGATAGATAGATCAATGCAGCACCACAGGTGGGAATCCGAGAGCATGAGAGACGAGTCCGCGGTTGACACAACACAGACAGAAACTAAGCGGTTCCAGCGGCTTGTGCTTCATGGAGAGTTGAGGCGGTGCGATGTCACTGGATGCGGTAGCCTTTAAATCGCGCAGAATGACTCTGGCTTCGCTGAAATAAATCGCCTCGGAAGTGAGGATAGTTTCCAGGGAGGTGCGTGCCGTCAGCAACCGAGTCTAGAGAAAGTGAGGATAAATGAAAATAAGAAAGCCGACCTGAAGGTTGTCACTGGCCCAGATGAAGGCTTGGTTCGGCGTCAAGGCAACAAGACTTGACCCAGCGCGTTTAGCGCAGGCACGCTTCGGCGGCAGGAGGAATTGTGTTTTTTTATGAAGGAAACGCGATTAGTATCGGGGCGCAATTTGTATTAGTTTGCTAGGAGTGGATGCTGATTGAAGCGTGGCTAAGGAATAATTAAAATGACGGATGAGAGCTGTTTGACTCGGAGGGCGAGAAATGAGAGCGGGTTGGATTTATTGATGCGGGTTTGTAGGACGGTGTGATTAATATGTTTCGGCATCCAAGCTACACGTTGGCGTTCGCGCTTCAGGATTGGACTCGATGCCACCTCCGCAAGTAGCGCGATTTGAGCAGCTTTGGTGGACGTTTGAGACAAGAGGACTCGGAGTGGCGGTGCGACAAGAGCCCGATGCCTAACACTACCACACAAAACATAACTTCGACTCGAATTTCTGGGATAACTCAAGTTCTGGTGGGAATATTTGCGGGGAATCTGCTTTACTTGATGGAATCTTCTGTCTTTCCTGCAACGCAGACGCGCTGAGGCTCTTACTTACGCCTCAAGTTCGATGGCGCCGTTGCGCCCTTCATTCGTCGCGTTCTGTCTGCTCGCCTGGTTATAACTGGGTCTGGGCATTGTAGTATAAATGCCACTGCGTTTGTCGCCGCCGACAATACTGCATGTGAGTGGTGCCACGCCTCGACACGGGTCTCCCTTCTGGTTCTTTATGTCCCGTTGCGTTCCGTCTGTACCTTCCGCGGGCGCGCGCCTGCTTATAACCGCATCGTGTATGGATGCCCGTCGTCCGTCGCCGCTGACAGGACGCGCGATACCTTTCCTTGCCCGTTCTCTGTCCCCCTTCCTTCCTGCCGTTTCCCCTCCTCTCCGTGTCGTGGCGCTGACCTCGTCCTCTACAGCACAGAACGCCTCATTCTCATCGTAAGTCTCCTCTTCCTCCTCCGCCCACCCCAACTAACATAATCTCCCCCCAGCGCACCCGCTCGCCCCCCACCCTCGTCCTCGTGCGCCCGGCCCTCCACGCCATCCCCGCCGCGCGCCCGCCGATCCCGCACCCGCCTAACACCAGCACTTGCAACAGTACCGGGAGCAGCCGCCTCCGCGCCCGCCTCCTCCTTCGTCCCCCCGGTGTACTCCTCCGTGCCGCAGCACGCCGACGCGACGACTACTTACTCGCGTTCCCACCCCGCACCGTCGACCGCCCCGCTGTCTACCGTGCCGTCCGCCCCGCAGCCTGCACCGCCGTATGCCGCACGGTCGGCACGCACAGCGCGACGGCTGGCTGACCTCGGGCGTTTCTCCTCGCGCACGCCCGGGTCGGGCAGGGGATGGGGATGGTGGGCGCGGTGGCGAGGATGAGCATGCTGGGCGGGGAGCCGGATGCGAGTAGCGGATCTGGAGACCGCCGCGGACGACCCCGCGCACGATGCACGCGTTCCGCTCGGCGGGCGCGCGCGCGCTCTCCGCGGACGGGTCGCAAGTGTTCGCTGTAAGGCGGGACGGGGTGGGCGCGGTACGTGTGGAGACGCGGGTCCTGCGCAGCTGTATTATCTTCGGGTGGTCGTCGAGGCGCTTGTGTGCGCGCGGGACGGCGGTTCCGCGGAGGCGCGCCGTTGTGGGCGTGAGTACGGGGCGGGGGCGGCGGGCCGGTGGTGGAGCAGGTGTACCCGCTTGTGCGGAAATGCAGGTGGCTTGCGCAGGCGGAGCTCTCGACGTCCTCGCGCGCGCTACGCACAATCTACCCCTCGCACCACTTCGCGTTCCGCACGTTCGACGAGGACTACCACGGGGTCATCCGGCGGTACAAGCTCGACACCGGCGGCGCGAAGATCGAGGGGTGCAAGGAGGTGGAGGTGCCACTCGGCGGGGTGGCGGCGAGTTCTTCGTCGAGGACTACGCCTCGTCCTGGCACGCGATCCGCGGGCGCAGCCCCACGAGCCCCTCGCCTCCGCCCTCACAGGCGCGCACTACGCGTTCCCCCCGCCCGTGCTCCCTATACTCGCCCTCGTCCTGCAGCTCCATGCCCATCCGCACCACGGCGCGCCAGATGCAGGCACTAGTGGCCGCGCGCTCGCCGCCGCGGGGGACGTGGGGCGTCGGTGCCGCACCTTTGACGAGAAGGACGAGGACTTTCGTTGTCCCGCCCAGCGTCGCGGACGAAAACGACGTGTTCCTGCGCGTGCGCGCGGACCGCGGGGACGACGACACGACATCGCGAAACAGGGAGGACTCGGTCGCGTCGCCTGCGACGAGCGCGCACGCGCTGGAGCAGCTAGAGCTGGGGACGCGGCGGAGTGGGGCGAGGACGGGTGGGGCGTGGAGGACGAGCTCGCGGTGGAGGAGGCGGTGATATATCGGTGGTGGGGATATTAGATGAGGAGTTGCAGCAGGCGGCGGCGATGAAGGCGGTGGAAACGGCGCGGCGCGTAGCAGGAAGCGGCGAAATTAACTAAACAAAAGAGACGACTGTATTTTTTAGGCGTAGTACACTGAAGAGTACTAGAGGTTTTTTTTTTTTGTGTATGTAGTCCACGAAATATTATCGCCTGGGCAGAGTCAAGCGTAGCGCTCCGAAATTAGTGACGTATGATCCGGATTGTGCCGCCTTAATCCTCTCTCTCACTGCGTTCCGAGGCCCCGTCGGCAGACTGTGCCTGGCATCGGCTGACTCATGCCGACGAGATCAGCACCGCTTGAGACCGCTTGCCGACCTGACGTCGGCAAAATTGGGAAATGCCATTCGCCTACACGGCGGACAATCACGTGTCATTTGCGGTCTGGGTCTATGTTGTCATCGAACAGCCACCTGTAGTGTCATTTGCTTAAATCCGGCCGCTTTCCCCTTTAGTCGAGATTTCGGACGTTGCCGCGGCCACGCTGCAGCCACGCGTTTTCAAAATTTGGACCGCTATCTCAATTTGCCCCCAAAGCAAAGGCGGCCTTCAATTTGCCCGGATTAGAACAATGGTTAAATATGTTACAAAATACTTAACATTAGGGCATGATAAGATGACAATATCTAATCATATCTAATCAGATCTATGATTTCGGGTCAAATGAGCTGCAGTTACCGGTCAGCAAGTCAATCTGGCGCTGGGTCACAAACTGCTTTCCAGACAACGAGCCACTATGGAAGAACATCCCGAAGGCAAGAGGAATTATGTCCTGTGTTATTGCCGCTCTCATGATTGCGCGGCGCAAACCTGGGTGAGAAAGGACGGGACAACGGCGCAGGGCAAGTGGTACCACAAGACGACGGTAGCCACCCATCGCAGGCAGGACGCAGACCTCGTCGCAAAAAAATTGATACCTCCAGTGAGATTCTCTAGAGAAAACAGAAGCCACGGTAGACTGAATCATATCAGGTCCAGAGCAAAGTGGCGGAGACACCGGCAGCGGCGGAATATAAACCACCCAGAGCTCTTGGAGTCATGGCCGTGGCCGATGAAGATGATATATTGGAGGAGGAGGGAACAGGTTGGATCAATATATTTTGTCCTCAAGTGTACATATTGATTTACTTTTGTCAGGGCTTGCTGCAGCCCACCGTCGTATTGTTTTCCTCGCATGCACGCTCGTGGCATGGCTACATCTTGTATGCGGTCTCAGCCGAGATGCGAGCCACCGAGTTCTCAAGGTCCTCGGCTTCATAATAACTATCGTGGCCGCGTCAGACAGCAATCATAAAATTCCCGAGGACGTTCGCACTGCAGTAAAATACCTTTCCATTGAACCGGTCATCAACCGATCTATATGCTGCCCAACCTGCTTCAGAGCCTATTCATTGGAGGAGCTTCCACAGATTTGCCTGGCTCGGGCAACAGGCAGATCAACTCCATGTAACACCCGCCTTTGGGTGGAACGTCAAACTCGTGCAGGCCCAAAGATCGTTCCCCGGCGTCTGTATTCTACACAGAATTTCCACAGCTGGCTGGCACATTTCCTCTCTCGACCTGGGATGGAGGAGCTTCTTCGGAAATCACACGTCCATCGGCCAAATCCAGAGAGGATGTCGTCCATTTGGGACAGCCCAGCCTGGCAAAGTCTGGGAACATATACCTCCCAGCCCAATAATCTGGTTTTCACCCTTTATATCGACTGGTTCAATCCCTTCATGAACAAAATTGCAGGAAAGTCCGCGTCTTGCGGGGCTATCATCGCAGTTTGTCTCAATCTACCTTACGAGATGTGGCGTCTCGAGGGCTGCACATACTTTGTCGGAATGACCCCTCCTCCCAAAGAGCCCACTGCCACGGCAATGGCTGCACTCGCCGACCCAATTGTGGACCAGTTCCAGGAAATGTGGCAGGGAAAGATGGTCCCCACATACAATCACCCTGAGGGTGATTTCTACCGCGCTGCGATTATTGCTGCTATTGGTGACATCCTGGCTCTTAAAAAATTGCTAGGCTGCGCAGGCCACACATCGCATAATTTTTGTTCTTTTTGCAAGCTCCAGTACGCAGACATTGATCGCCTGGATCTCGACAACTTCGAGCCCCGAGTTGGATCGGAAGTCCTTCGCTGGGCCAAAGCTTGGCTCATTGCGGGAACACTAGATGCTCGCAAGCAAATCTTCCAAGATCACGGATGTCGCTATTCCCCCCTAAACCGACTCACATACCGCAACCCGGTGAAGCAGACAGTGCTCGGCCTCATGCACAATTGGCTTCAAGGTGTTCTTCAGCATCACTGCCGTCTTAAATGGGGCATTGGTTCCATGGGCTCGAAGGCGGGTCGCACCGGTGCTCCGTCCGAATCTAGTTCTGACTCCGACAGCGATGTGGAGATGATGGATGTAGACGCTGCCGCCATTGAGGCCGAGATTGACGATCTGCACCAGGACAGTTTCCTTCAGGATGATCAACCAGCCTCCACACTTGCCCGCCGTGCTTCCTTCGTCGTAATGAGTGAGGCTGAAGATGCAGCAGAGCTAGGTCGCGAGGAGGAGGAAGAAGGGAAGGAGGAAGAGGAAGCGGCGGAGGAAGAGGACGATTATACGGTGTATGAGAAGGAGAGGCCGCCGCAAATCGTGTTTGAAGCCGATGACATGGCCATTATCCATGCAGGACTTGCCGGCGTCGTGATTCCATCCTGGATTGATCGTCCACCCACCAACTTAGGGGAGAAGACACATGGGAAGCTGAAGGCCGACAATTGGTTTGTTCTGTTCGCCATCTTCTTCCCTTTGATTATTCCCGAGCTCTGGCATCACACATCGTCGTCGAGGAGGGAGCACAAATTACTCGACAATTTTCACGACCTCGTTGGTGCAACAAACATCCTCTGTTCGTACACCGCGACCCCATCGGGGGCCGATCAATACACAGAGATGTATCTCAACTATCTCCAATCCTCCAAGTCGCTTTTCCCGGGCCTCACAACTCGTCCTAACCACCACTACGCCATGCACAACGGCTCCCAGATGAAGTGGTGGGGTCCGCTTATGAAGCTTTCTGAGTTTATGTATGAAAGCCACAACGGAAGCCTACAAAAGATCAAGACGAACAACCATATGTGTAAGCTGGACTTCAACTGCTTGTGATTGTCAACTTACATGCAGCAGGGGAACTCGACTTGACAATGCTTCGACAAATATGCCGACGGGGGAGGTTGCTTGCATCGATCAGTGACAGCATCCGGATCACGGACTCGCAATCTCCTGTTGCAGAGGCACTTCAAGTCCTATCCCCTCGAAACCCAGTCAGCTCGGATTCGGAAAGCTTTCAAGATCTTTCACCACCCCAAGAAACTGCATACAATGGCTCGGGAGTTGTGCTTGAAGCCTCAATGTATGAGCTGATTTTGGGCTACTGGAATCACGCACATTCTCCTCCATATATCCGTGCAGCGGAGCTCACATACGACCTCCTGGATACAGGTGTTAACGTCCTTCCATCGCGAGCGGTAAAACTTACCGAGTTCGTGCATAAAACACGGCTATTCTGCACCTTCAAGAAACATCACGGCAACAGTTCCATTTCTTTCCGTCATCCCTGGACTGGAGGTAAGGATTTTGGGTTTATCCGATCCGTATGGACACAGGCGCTTCAGGGTGAGAGGCGGACATTTGTTGTCGTACAGCCCCACTCCGTCTTGGGTCAGCTGGATGCTGCAAAAACCCCATACTTCACACATCCGCACTTTGCGTGCATTGTGCGGTACTCGGGGCCACTGAACCCGCAACCTCTGCTCATCGTCGAGCCTCGGCACATCGTCTCCCATGTTCCCTACTATCCGCGACCGAAGGGGACATTTGGCGTCAAGCAGGCTATCACCATCTTCGTGGATTCGCTGCATAGGAACCGGGATTAACGACAAAGTGGGGCAATTGTTCGTGAAACTGATAGTCTCAAATAATAGCAGGGGTAAACATATCTCACTGTCACATGAAGTAATTTTTTGTTCCAATGTATCTTCTACTATAATTATGAACATGCATTTATATTCGGCCACAAAATTTTGAGTCTCGCAGCTTTGATGAACAGCGATCAAATTCTGATGGAGCGCGTCTTGAGATTGTCGAAACGCTGACTAATTTGACAATCTCAAGACGCACTCGATCATTGATGTGATCACAGCGTCGAGGTATGCAACGACGTTGCACACAATATACTCATCGGTTTGACCTCTGGCTCTCTTCTAAACAAGCAGAAAATTGTACTGTAAATTATTATCTTAAAAAAAACAAAAGAAAAGAAGTGGGGATGGCATGTTGTTGAAGAGTCTCGAAGTGGTAGCATCTGTGTTTGGTCTGGCATTGTGTTTGGCACGCAGCTGTGATACAAACATAGCCATCTCACCGCGCTTTCTTTCCGTCATCCTAGCTTCTTCAAGGTCTTGTATGCGGCGAGGATGGCGTAAAGTTAGGTCTTGAGCCTTGAATAAATTTTCTTCTCATTGGTTCTCCTATGTGGTGCCCTACCTTGTCTACCAAGGGTGGCACACTGATGCCTTTTCGCTGGATGCTACTTGCCACGAGCTCAAGGCGCTTTGATCCCGGGTTCTCAAAAACCAAGCGACGCTTTGTGCAGTTCTAAAGGAATTATTCTTTGTTCATGACATCTTTAAAACGAGGACTCAAATGTTTGAATGACAGTTAACTTGCCTCGAACCTACCACCACATCGAACCCAGTCCACTACTGCCAATTCTCTTCGATATGGACCCTAATAATCCACCTGTTATCCCCGACGCATCCATTGGTGGCGACCAGTCTTTCAACAACTCCGTCACTTCGAGTGGCTATCCCGACAACTCGGTCACCCAACAGCAACCCCAGCCCGTTGACATCGCGGCCTTGATCGCTGCTAATCAAGAACTCACCAACCAGCTCAACCAGATGAACCTCGGTTATAACACACACGTGAAGGCGGAGATGGATGCTTTCCGAGCTGCCGTCCGGGACGACTTTTTCGCTGTGCAGGCTCAGCGAGATGCTGCGCAAGCTGAGGTCGCCGCTACTATTGCTCGCCTTGAGCTCCTTGAAGGGTATGTCACAGCAGTGCTGCTCAACTGTCTTTGTTCTCTTATTTATGTCGTATCAGTGCAGCCCAACGTACTCGCGACCCCCGTGTGCGGCCCGCACAATCTCAGCCTGCACCGACCCCTTCCAAGGCTCGTTCTGGGCATGCTAAGTCGACTGCCAAGGCTACCGCAGCAAAACAAGCCCCAGCTACACCAAACCGAGCCCAGAAATCTCGACCCTCGGGGCCTGATCCGTCGCCCAAGCTACCTCGTTCGTCCCTGCAGACCTCTCGAGCATCTGCCAACCCACCTCGTCCATCTCCTAATCCGCTGGGTTCGCGCGCGAATGCAGCGCGCGGCTCTGCTTCTTCATCCAAGAGCAAGAACGGAAGTTCGAACGACACCAAGAAAGGCTCTCCCAGAAGACTGGCTGAACACCAGATGCTCAAAGGCGATATCGACAAGGCGGCCCAATCTTTTAAGGTATAGTGCATCCTTCAACTTTCCGTCTGACATTCACTCATTCATCTCCATGGCTAGAATACTTTCCAATGCCATCTCCGCTTCATTGCAGGTTGCTTGGAGTCCGCCCTCGCTCCGTCCTCAGCATCACCAGCCGTTGTCCAGCAGTTTGAACTCAGGTTCGAAGGCCTTACTGTTACCGAGCTGAAGAGATTGGGGCAAATTGGATCCCCTATAATCAAGCCCAGCGAGGTTAAGGTTCGTCCGCTATCTTGACTTCCTTACATGATAATTAATCTTTTTTTTTTTTGTCAAGCTCGGTCTCTCTGTCCAGGAATATGTCCGGTCCAAAAATCGGATTGTGCGCGCATTCTTTCAGCTGGAAGAGGCCGCTATTCTTCATGTCAAGGCCTACTTCGCTAAACTTGGCATCGTCACCTGGGCCGTCGACTTTAGCCAAAGCCCTTATTCTATGTACAACTCCGCCATGCGCATGTGCGCCATCGACACCTTTCGCTTCATGATCGCAGGCACATATTACGACTTTCTCCATCCAGACACCAGCTATATCAAAGATTCCGGCTTGCTCGTTCGCCTGTACGACCACTTCATCCACCGCTACATGTTCGACAAGTGGAAGGCGGAGATACGGATGCCAGGTGGTAATGAACTCACTGCAGAGCGGAACAAATTTTCTCAATATCGCATTCGTGTATGTTTTTCAGCTGTACAGGTGTTTTGAGTCCTTAACTGATTCTTGTGCTAGCTCCACACCTCTCGTGATTCATACCTCAAGGCGTCCAAGGTTCCGAAGAGACTTGCCCTTCTCTTCACCGCCAAGGCCACCTCCGACGACGAAAGCACTCCACAAGGTCCTCGGGCCCTTGCACGTGAAGAGCGATCCGAACCTGCCGATCACATCATTCGGGCAGTAGATCGTCTCATCGTCGAGGATCTCAATGCAGACGGCAAGACGCGCCAGGCCAACAGTCGTAACCGACGCAAGGTTCCGGCCTTCGGTGAGCGTAACCCTAGCCATTTTGAAGAGGTGAGAATGTCGCTCTTTCCAGCGCCTCATATTTTAAAATAAATTTATTCAGATACCGAAAGCGATGCCGATCCAATACTACGACCCCGACTGGTTCAACAATCGGCCTCCCCAGGCTCGGGCCAAGATTGCGCCGAAACTCATTGTGGTCTTTCCCCCTGGATCCAAGGATTTCTTTTCCCGCCGTGGCGACAACACCATGTCTATTGCGCAATTAACCGACAAGTACGGCGAAGCTGTCTTCGCTAATTATGATCTTGATTTTAGGACGGGTGATGCTGAGGCATCGACGGAGGGTGTTGACGACGCTGATGATGAAGGCGACGGGGACATTGTTGGTAGCGAGGACAGTGATGAAGAAGCGGGATCGTCGGACGGCAGCAGCGTCGCCTCTTTCCTCGATGATGAGGATGCCTCTGATGCCGAACAGGATGATCCCATGTCTGGCAGGGAGGAGGAGGAGGAGGGGACTTGGGACGGCCAGGCAGAGTTTGCTGCAGCTTATGATGTCAGTATGGGTGAGCTCGAGAACCAGATTTTCGGCGACTCCGAGTCCGACTCGGAGACCTCGCCCTAAGCTCTTGGCCGCTGCGGCGTTGAGCCACTGATAATAAAACAATAATTTGATTTCTTACATTTATTTATTTTCTTAGGGCTACGTAGCTAACTGTGATTTGATTATTCTTTTCTTTTGTGGCCACTTTGGGGCCAATTGAGATAGCGGCCCAAATTTTAGGGTGCAGCGTGGCCGCGGCAAAGTCCGAAATCTCGACTAAAGGGGGAAAGCGGCCGGATTTAAGCAAATGACACTACAGGTGGCTGTTAGATGACAACATTGACCCAGACCGCAAATGACACGTGATTGTCCGCCGTGCTAGCGCTGTGTTGTAAATATAATAGCATGCTATGCTATGCTATTAATTGTTGTCCTTCGAGAGGTCAATAGCAAGCATGAGTTATTAACTGTTATTTAGCATAGGCATAAGCATTACCAAACAAAGCTCCCTGAGGCTCGGGGAATTTCGCAAAATGCCTGGAATGCTACAGGTGGCATCTACCACTTATTATATCATCACTTCCTCCCACGGACACTTTTTTTCAACATCCCACAAGCATCCCAAGAATCTTTTTCATTGCCGAAAGGACAATCAAACAATGATCCGAGTTGTATCCGACCCAGATATGGTGCAAAATGGTTTTGTCAAGATTTTTGACCTGTCTAAGTGCAGACAGCAGCTAATCAGCATCCAAGAGGTGTCCCTGC
The DNA here is from genome assembly GCA_029282285.1 of Mycena rebaudengoi. NCBI lineage: Eukaryota > Fungi > Basidiomycota > Agaricomycetes > Agaricales > Mycenaceae > Mycena > Mycena rebaudengoi. The sequence goes on from JARJCX010000024.1 coordinate 1,142,515, forward strand.
GCACCCACACACAGTTTGAATTAATAGCAATAAATAGCATGGCTCCTCAGAGGGTCTCATGCTATAGCAGTTATTAGTGTGTTAATAGCATACTATTTATTGCGATGTTATTAACATTTGCATTTACAACACAGCGCTACATTCGCCGCCTTTGTTTCTGCTAACGTGTCCCCCGCGGTCTTCTCATCTTTATGGTTCGCGTCCTGCACCTCTGCATTCGCATGCACGCATTTGTCTTGCCGCGTCCACTCTCTCATCGTGCGCCTCTGTATTCATTCGCCCTGTCCGGCGCTTCTGGAAGACTGCATCGCTTTGCAAATGGCATCCATCTCATGCCTGGTGTTTCGATGCTCGGCCTTTCTTAGTCTCGTTCCCGCCGTTATAGGGCAGTCGCTCGCTGCGCACGCGAACTCACCTGTCGTCGACTCGCCTCACCTCACCTCAAGTACTGCCTCTCGTCCAGCTTCTGTCACAAAGGCCGCGAGCTTCCGGGGCCCCTCCGCGCCCGCACCGAGCTCCCTTCGTACCTACCGCAGCCGCAATACAGATGACACGTACCAGCCATCATCGTACTTACTACCTCTAGACTGCCTCACCCTTCCCGTCCGGCCATTCTTCCGCAACGAAAGATTAGCACATCTCTACTCTTCTAGAGACGCATCTGCGGCGCGTCCACGCCTGCATATCCATGCCGCAGCGAAATGCTGTTGCCGGCCTCTAGCGCGTGCGAACTCCACATATCTACACACATCCAGTTTGTTGTGCGCTCTGACGGACCCGGCGTATATCCATCTCGTACCAAGCTGGCTGTCCGATGCAGCGATACCGCCGCCGCGGCGGCCCATGCACGCAGATGGCCGCAAGATTAGAACGTGCACGCGCAATGCGTTCCGATTCCAGCCACACAGCCTGCGCAGTACGCTGACGCTCAGGAATCATTCCACCTTCGCTGGCGATCGATATGCCTCTCGTGCCTCGAGCTCCGCGCAGACAGCTCTGAGGCCCCCCACCCAGCCTCGAGCATCCCACTCTTAACGCAGACGCATACTCTCCTCGGTAGTGGTGGCAAGGTCCGGTTCAGAAATCGGTCCGAACCTGAACCGAACCGAACTGAACACGAGGTTCAGGTTCAAGGTTCAGCAATTTACTGAACCTGAACGCCAAGTCCGGTTCGGGGTTCAGCGGAAGACTTTTTTTTTGAACCTGAACCGAACCCCGAACCGCAAACTCCCTCGTTTCACCCATTTTGAAGGGTTTTCACGGAATTTTCGATGGATTCATTCATCTTGATACCATCGCATTGTTCAACACCCACCTGCAGAATATTTTGACACCATTGGGCGGCGGTTTAAACACGTACAATAGGTGACGGCATGCTGGAGGCTATTGATAGTCAACAGGATTTCACCCGAATGGCAAGCTGAACGTGTTTGGGGCTAGATATAACTGTCCTACTTTCGTTCGAAGCATAAAATGGTATGAGTGAACAATTCCCTCGCACAAAATTTTGAATTTAAGGCTGCAGTTCTTTTTTAGGTTCGAACGCGTTCGAACGCCGAACCGAACCTGAACGCGGGTTCAGGTTCAGGTTCGGGAATTCCTTGAACCGAACGTGAGGTTCAGGTTCGGGGTTCAGAGGAAAGGGCCCTGAACCTGAACCGAACCGAACCTTGCCAGCACTACTCCTCGGCGCTTACGCCGCGATTCTTTCTCCCAGCCACTGTCTCCAGCGCGCTCCCGATTTGTACCCCACCACCGTGCAGTAGCCCCCACCGGCGTATTCCCGCTACCTTTAGGTAAGGGTCTTAGGGCGCCCTAATTTCAGGCCTCGCAGTAAATCACATTTTCGTTAGCACATCTGACTCATCAGTGATTTTCTCAAAGTTTCGGCTTGTCATCCAGCCAAGAAGAATGCTGCAGATGCCGGAACAGCATGATAGGCTCAATTACTCAACCACCTGTGGGCATGAACCTGGAATTGTCCTGGAAGCTTTGGGCCTGGAGAAAATGCATTGTCATTTTTTAATCATGACCATATAGAGTCTGAGAATTGCCTTGCCCGACAATGTCTCCCAAAACTCATAATTGCACCAACGCGGCTTGATCCGCCCTTTCCGTCACGTTCCGCAAGACACGTAATCAAATTACCTGTCTCTGTCTTAAATTCTGACAACTAACGGCCGACGTCAAGTTGACCTCAAGCCTGAGACTCAACGCTCGAACTCAGTAGGAATTCTGAGTATTCCACCTCGAAGTTTAGATTTACTGTTTTCTTTCAAAAAAAAAAAACAGAAATCTCATGAAGACTCAAGAGGGACCTTCTCTGCAAACTTCAGGACTCAGCGTAACATTAGGGCTGCATGTTGTGCTCCTCTTGACAGTTCTACGGGTTTCGTACAACAGGTGGCCTCCCCTCCGTTGGAGGTTCTGATTTGTTTTTCTCCAGGACGGCAACGGAATGGTTTTAGCCCCCAACGGCCAGCGAAATGACGGTTGTGCATGGTCCGACGGTCTGACTACCTCCTCGGGCCAATTCATCCTACCAAATGTAGCTGTCCAGCCAGTGGGAGACCATTATTTGATGAAACAACAGCACCAGCATGATTTCGGAGAGACCATCCAGATATTTATTCTGTTCTCTCAAATTTCAACAGTACAGTGCCGGGAAGCATTTGCCAGCGAGATCCACCGAGTCCTCGGGAGCCGTGAGTATATGATGGACAGACTCTGATTGGTCAAGCGAAGATAATATTACCCTGTGAGTCTTATTTGTCTTCTCCAAATATGCAGGTTGAGAGTTCCAAAGAACTAGTCAGCAGCTGCAAGAGAGAAAAAAGACATCAAATGAGGCTACTAAGCGGACCTGGGCTCGCTCAGTCTCTGGGGTGATATCAATTGAAATTTCACCTCAGTATGAGCGGCAGATGAATGAATCGAGCAACTACGAGGTACAGATGCATTCTGAATGCTACCAGGCCTTGATTCACTATTTTGAACTCTAGCTAGATGGGTATGTATTTTGATTGAAATAATATGGGCCCAGGTAACACACAGTGTTATCCTGGAGGTTCAAGTGTACTGCACATCATTAAGCAGAGAGAGCTATGGACTAAGCCAGTGCAAATAGAAATAAAATCAACATAATGCACTGGTGTGAGGATAACCACTGATCCTCATTCATTTCGAGAAGCAGGCAAAAAATTTAAAAAAATTTAAAATGATGCATACTCAGAATGTCGAAGCTGGTATTCTAAGACAAAAATTGAAGAATTTCAAATAGGCATGTATTCTATCTCATTGCTCAGCAAGTACACAAGCAAAGTTATGCCGATGCATTAGGCACTTCCTTGTCTTCTCTGCCGACCTAAACTGGACCCACAAACCAACAATTTGATCCAACTTGTTGAGTTTGATTAACTCACCGAGCCCAATGCAAGCTGGCCGACGCGCCAGCAGGACAACTACATTTCCACATGCAGGCTGTAGCAGCCGAAGAAGATCAAACGGATAATTCAACAGGCCCAATGACTTAAATTCAAACCATCATTACTATTTTTCAGTGACTGGGACTATTTTTCGTTACTACTTACATTAATTAATTCGGGTAGCGGGCTGTGCCGCATGTCGGCCTTACCCGCTTTATACCGACTGCATATTGTCCTCGGCACTTACGCCATGTGCCGCGCGATTCTTTCTCCCAGCCCCTGTGCTTATATAATCACGGCTTGCGGATATACAATGCATATGGACTACGCCTACGGCTTGTTTAGCCACCTACCTATTACAATAGGTTTGTGTTGTATAGCACGCTTGCTACGATATCTGTGCTATATACATAGATAGATAGATACCGCCTTACTGACCTTCTAGCCTGCGTCTAGAGCTGGCCTGCTCCCCTCGCTGCAACGAGTTCTCGCAGCACCCATCCGCGCCCGTCGGTGTGCTATCCAAGGGCTGTTGTTGTTTACGAATCTGACCGATATCCACAGGGATTTTTCGATCGAGTTTGCTGGGGTCCTCTTTCAATCGCACCCTTATCTTGGCTGGATTCAGCGAGAGATGTGTCTCGATAATGACTTGTGGCCACCCTTGTTGTTACCCGGAAAATTTGAGAGAGTTATTTTGACTGGTTCATATTGGTCTGGAGTCGCAATGGGCTTACAAAGTCCTGTTCTGGCACAAATGCGAGAGATCTCCCTGTGTATGGCAACGCAGAGTGATCTGCTCTGGTGATCCGGTTACGGTCGGTCGCCTTGCCGCCTGATGCGGAAAACCTGTAAAATATACTCACAGGACAGTGCAGGATGTACACTTAATTCTCATGATCATCCCGTACTTATCAGACGGCACGACGGCCGTTAACGGATCAGCAGAGCAGATCACTCTGCGTTGCCATACCCTGTGTGATGCGATCAAACCAACTTCAACCCAAAAGCTAGGCTTGGCTTGGCTGACCTCGCACGATGCAGGGGAAAGCGAAAGGCGAAAGAGCACGGACGTTCTTAAGCGAGTCGTCCTGCGTGCCAAAGCGGATCCCGAACGGGCGAGCAACAGGTCGTCAAGCATCGGCGTTGGTGACTGTGCACGCCGACCGCGTCGAATCCTGCGCGGAAGTGCCATGCAAAGTGTTGAGAATTCCGTCAAATAAAGGCTGGAGCTCCTGAGAGGCAATCCGTGTTCTTTCACCCACAAGTCGCCCATGAAGTATGGATTTTGGAACTCATTGGCTACAACGTTCAAGGGGATTGAATTTGATAGGACGGTCGCACAGCCTGCTACATATTCCTGGGTGTACGGTGAAGAACTCATAGAAACGAATGTACGGAGGCGAATCGGCCCGCCTATCGCCGCCGCATCAACCTAAATGCGATCACGTGGAACCGCGCGACTTTGCAAAGCAGCGCGCATACGCGCATACGGTTCTCCGCTCAAGACACTGGACTATACATGCCTGTAAAAAAAATTAGTCATTTGAATGAGTCAAGACATGAAAATTCAAAATAGGCTCGTCCGTTTTCACCACTCTTCGCTTTCGCTGTCCTTTGCTGGTGCGTAGACTCGTGACCAGTCTGTAACCAATTGCCGAAAAATGTGGCAAGCACTTTCGGTGGTTACAGACTGGTACAACTCGGGACGTTGCATTGGGCTGTCCGCGGAGTTTGAAAATTTGGCGAGGGTCCTGTTCTGGGCTGCAGTTTAGATATAAATGAATTTGGAGTACACAGGAACAATTTTACCTTAAAAATGGTTCAATTTGCCTCCTCGCTTATTTTTTAATCCAGCTTGGAAGAGTGGAAAGACACATCAACTTTCGACCAGAATTGATCGGCTTTGATGGCTCTTGTATCGGCCGATCACGGCACCTGCTAAAAGTTCAAACTCCGGGGACAGCTCAATCGATGTCAACGAGTTGTACCAGTCTGTAACCACCGAAGTGCTTGCCACATTTTTTCGGCATTTGGTTACAGACTGGTTACGAGTCTAGCTGGTGCGATGGGACGGCTTCTTTTACGCCTTTTATGCCTGATTTTGTGCGGTCGGGAGACGCTATATCAGTAAAGCGGATTCTCATCCGCCACACGCGTATATAATCCTATTCTTCATATTTGTGTTTGGAATCCTCTTGTCGCAACTCACGCCAACGCCATCCTGCCTATCTGTACTTCAAGTGCCATTATCGTAATTCCCGTGCCTGTGCCCCGCAATCACCCTAGACATGCCTCTGATTCAACGATTGCCCGTTCTCGATGCATCTCTTTCACTCTACCACTGCAACGTCGACCGCCCGCAAGCTCACACCGATACCTCACCGATCGACCTTCCTCCAGGTTCGGATTTGCTCCCGTCAATGCGTGCAGCCCAAATCACAAGTCCTACTTCAAGTTCCATTGTACAGCGGACGTATGTCATCTGTGGATGATGGACAAACTGTTTTCTATTCTATCAACTTGAAAATAAGCGTGCCGCATTTATCAAGTCTTCTGCCTGTCAGGCACGGCCGCACGGGTAACGTCCCCGAAAAGAAAAACCCTTGTAACCGCGTAACTGTAATGTGTACTTATAAAAGGCTGACTCCACAGGTATTCGGACAGCCATCGCCAGATGTTTGGATATACACACTTACTTACGACTGCGTTTGCACTGGGCCAGGTGGGACTGGCGCTGGCGGTACGTGTCACGCTGTATGCAACCCAAGTTTTCATCCCTCAACGCTGACACTGCGATGTGGTAATCAGTCCACCACGGTTCCCGAGTACAAGGAATGGAAATCGGTCGGGTGCCAGGGGTGCGCCGTTTTCCTTTTCACAGATGTGTTCACTGTTTGTCTGACCCACTTCACAGAGACAGTACCTCCGCCCGCGCATTGAAGCACCTCGTCGCCGTGGCGTCTCCCAACGTTACAGTCCAGAGCTGTCTCGACTCGTGCGCCGCGGGGGGGTTTATACTCGCAGGCGTTGAGTTTGGCGACGAGTGCTGTGAGTGTGTTCCGCGTCGACTTGTCTGTTTTCGCGATTCTGATCACCGCCATCCAGACTGCGGCAATGCTCTCCTCTACGTATATGGCGAATCCCAGGCATGCGACATGCCCTGCTCCGGAAACACCTCTGAATTCTGCGGCGGGCCCAAGGCGCTTAATCTGTATCAGTTCGCCAACACGCCGTTTACTACTGGTCCCCCATCGACCGTGTTTTCTTATAAAAATTGGGTATGGTGGGGATGTATGGAGTGCGTGTCAATGCTCATCATTTTCCTCCTTTTTTTCGAGACATAATAAAGCTGACTTGATTGATTGGTCCTCAGCGAACTCTTCCCCTTGGGTGGGCGGCTGCTGCCCCATGCGCCTCTAGTGCCGATTCCCGGGGAGCAGATGACGGTCGAGGGGTGCCTCGACGGGTGCGCGGCTGCGGGGTATAATGCCGCTGCACTCGAAGCCGGACAGGTAGGGTTCCTCTCTCCGATTTGAGCAACGAATATATAATGACTGTACACCTATAGGAATGCTGTACGTGCCACTGTCTTGTTACTTCCTCGCCGCACCTTGGTATTTAACCGACCTCATCTCAGACTGCGACCTCGCCGACAGGCCCCAGCCTCCGGGGTGGGAATCCACCAACTGGTTCGAGTGCGCCGACCCGTGTTTGGCGAACGCGACGGAGGTGTGTGGTGGGTTGATCCCAAACTTTGTGGACCCCTCCGCGACGACCGAAGGCCGGCTGTCGGCATATCTTATATGTGACCTTCTTGATAGGTGTTGAGGTTCAACTGTGGGGACGTTCCCAGACTTGTGGTTGATTTTTTATGCGGACTGTATAACGTGCGCTGAGTAGATAGCGCTGAATTCGCTTTTCTCCAGACGGAACGACTTGGCTTTGTTGGTGCTCTTCACCTCAAGAGTAGCCCAGGCGCGTTCGGATTGTTTCGGCTTGTAGGATTTGCCGGTAGTAAATATGTGATGTCCGACTTCGGCCGACCCCAGGCCAAATCACCGGTGCGAAAACAATTCAACTTTGAATGTATGTCTTGAACTTTTGAATGACCGCGTACAAAATCCTGGGGGTTGCCTGTGCTCAAGGATTTCACTCCCTGAACAGACTTGCGAATATCCCTCCGAAAATCAATCAAGCACCTCTAGGTGCCATAAATAGCGCTACAGCAGGGACATGTCTTTTTTGTTTCTGAGGAAGAAACACAACGCCTGGAGGTTAAATACCCAACCCCGAATCGAACGGGTGCTTTGCAGAATGATGTGCTTCACATTCATTTCCTATTAGACATCGATTCAGGTGCCCACCATGTGCCGTAAGGCCTGCCACTCAAGACAAGGTCTGCATTTTTTATTTCGTTAGAAAAAACCTGACCCTGGATCAAACAAACGGGCAGCCTGCAATAGGAAAGAAAGAAAAAATCACTGAGCGCAGGAGCGCACCCAGCGCCGCCAGGTCATTATTGTTTCTACTTGAGCCCGAGTAAGTGTGGTTGAATTTTGGGTCATCCGTGAATTAAAAAAATAAAGCACCATGTTCTGACCCGACCCCGAATCGAACGGGCAGCCTGCAGAAACTACCGTGATGACAGACATAGTGAGTGCAAGAGCGCACCATGCGCCGTCGGGTTGTTATTCTCACTATTTGAACTTGAACAGGTGTGGTTGAATTTTGGGTCACCAGTGCATAATAGAAAATCCACGTCCCCAACTCATGACCCGACTCCGAATCGAACGGGCGTACCCGGACGGATATTTCACACACTGGACAGTCACGCACTACGGACTGTCATACAGAATTGTACCTGTATCCTCAGTGACTCCCTAGGTGCGGCGTTCTTGAGCGGGACCGTGCCGTGTAATCTTCCTTCCTTCCTTCGGGTCGTTATTCTCTCTACCTAAGCTCGCATATATGCGGTTGAATTTTGGGTCCCTAATGGATTAAAAAAAAAAAGAACTTCGTACCGTCCTATATCCCAACCGCGTCATTCTCTTTGCGTAAAGTTGAATAGGTGCAGCTGAATTTCGTGTGACCCGAGCCCGAATCAAACAGATGGCCTGCATGCAGGTAATGAAAGATTATATTCAATATATATTACAGGTGTTCCCCATGCACCGTCGGGTCTTTCTTCATAAATATGGAACTCAACCCAGTGCCGTTCATTTTAACCCTGCCTCGGGCCAAAAACAAACAAACAATGCCAGTCAAAGGCTCCAACACCCGAACTCGAATCAAATGGGAGCCCTGAGAGACCGGCAGTTAAAACCAGTGTGCACCCATAGGTTTTTATTTATTTAAATCACCTCATTAGGTGTTGGATACTACCAGAATAGTTCATGAATGAGTGAAGAAAAAATTGTGCAAGACAACAGATCCGGATATAACCCCCAGCCCGGATCGAACGGGTAACTGGCGTACTTCAAGTAGGTGCGTGTAGGGGTGTACGGCAATTGAAGGCAGGCGTGCACGACTGCGCTCTCGTATCTGTTTAGCATATTCAAACTAGTTGGATATATAGGTGAAGCGGCTTGAGTGAAAAAAGGGCCAAAATGTTACTAGACACACACAACCCAACCCCGACTCGAACGGGTGGCCTACCAAAGATGACATGATGCAAGAAATTCAATGTCAAGTGCGCACCTTGCGCTGTTAAGTCTATACGCAGATAAGTTGAACTTCAGCTAGATAGGCTTTGGCAAATCCACTTCAACCGACAATTCATGTTTCAGGATCAGCTTCAACAAGCTGCACCGAACAATTGACCAAGAGCTGAGCATAAAACGGATGAATTAATGTGCCTCGCAGTGACGCAGACTGCCGGTGCTCCTTGCGAAAGGAAAAGTTGATGTTGGTGTGACCGGCAAGGACCGGACAGTGACCTGCGTGACTTCCCACAACAATTGACACCTGCCCAATCGAGAAGGTCATGTGCGGAGCGGCCATCACCCGGCAGAAACAATGCAGCTAAAGAGTTCCTCACGAGACGGTACGGTCAACGGCACGGCCGTAACGGGTTGTTGACGGTTGAGAAAATATTGCTTGAGCTATTCATGCAATAAAAATTAAGCCGTTGAACGGCCGTGATGGCCGTTTTTCAACGGGCCGTAGCACTGCAACCCGTACCGAGACCGTGACGTTGAGGTCGAGGGAAAATGGTTGACGGAACGGGCACGGCACCCGTTCGACGGGTGCCGTGGAACCGTTGCAACGGTCACGGGCAGCAGCCCTAATGCAAACTGTTTTGTTAATATCATAATTCATTGACTGTGTGGAAGGCAGCTTTGTGAAAAGCTGCCCAATACGTGACAGGAGAGGTGGAGGTGAGCTGTGGAATAACCTGAATCGCACAGCTGGCGTATTCTTGTGTCTGGCCGTCTCGGCATTTGCCGCTAGACCTGTGATGGCCGACTTCAAGTTCGTCCGATCCAATTGCGGTGCGAGAGCAATTCAAGCTTGAACGTTGCTTGAACATATGTCCGGAATTTTGAAAGACCGCGGCGAGACGCACTCCTGTATATTTTTTTACAGAAATTCGCTGGATACAGAATCCTGGGGGGCTGCCTGTGCCCTGTGTTCAAGGGGATCATTGTTCAGACATTTGGGCCACGCGATACATCTCCCCCCCCACCCTGAACAGACTTACGAGTTTCCCTCTGTAAATAAATGAAGCACCTCCAAATGCCTCAAATAGCGCGACAACAGGTTTATTTAATTACACTTCTCGATTACCGAGGGAAAAAGAAAGCTTTCACCATCAATGACCCAACTCCGAATTTAACGGGCAGTCTGCAGTAACAAGTATGAGTCATTTGAGCAGTAGCAGGAGCGCATGTCGGGACGTGTTCTGTTTACCTGAGCTCGCATAGGCGTGCTTTTTTTGGGGGGGTCAACAATGGATCAAAAAACTTCCTCGGATTGCCCCATGACCCAACCCACGGGTAACCTACAAAATTTCGAACTTAAAATGAGAACAGGAGCGCACCATTGCGTTGTCGGATCATTATTCCCTGTACCTGAACTTGAACAAGTGTGATTGAATTTTTGGGCTCACCAGTGAATAAAAAGTATCGCCGCCAGTTAGTGTTGTTGGCAGATTACTGCCATTCTGCCATTTCACCCGGCAGAATGGCAGGCACAATGGCTCAATAGATTTTAGGCTGGCAAAATTTGGCAGAAGTCGGAGGCTCGGAGCATGGGCGGAGTTTGAAACACGGTTGTGCGGGGTCAAAGCAACTCTATTTATGACTTCTCATTGTGTGTTGGGTGATGTCTCACTTAATTTAATAATTGGTTCAACCACTGGCAGTCCAATACTTGTTGATTTCGAAGAACTGGAGTGCCTTGGTCACAGAGAGACATCAGGAATTTACAAAGATGATATTGATGTTGTTGGGGATGAGGTTGCAAGCGGCTGGAGCATGAGGATCTCATGGATAAATAAATTTTGGCTCAAAAAATACGAATTTGTGTTGGAATCAGCGAGAAAATGCTTTAAATAGTGTGCCAATTCTGCCAAATTCTGCCATCATTCTGCCTGCCATTCTACCATTCTGCCTGGGTCAAGTGAGTGCAGGAGCGCACCATGCACCGTCAGGGTCGTTATTGCTGCACATTGAACCAATGTAAGTGTACTCGAATTTTGGGTCAGCAATTGATATAAAACAAAGTACTGAATATCGATTGATGACCCGACCCCGAATCGAACGGGCAACCTGCAGTGACAAAGAAGATTTTTTACGGAGCGCAGGACTGCGCCATGTGCCCTCGGGTCTGTATTCTCGCTACCTGAGCTCGAATTGGCGCGCTTGAGTTTTTGGTCACCAGTGGATCCAAAACTCCATATTACTGTCACCACCATTCGATGACTCAACCCCGAATCGAACGGGCAGCCTGCAGTAGCATTCATTTCATTATAGTCATGAGAGCACCGCGCGGCGCAACACTTTTTCAACTGACACAGACTGACGCGGACGTTTGATTGACGCAGGCTAGGTGACACCGGCGCTTGACTGCGGCAGTTGCAAATTCATTAATATTCATTGACACAACCAAGACGCATCCACCGACGCCGTTGCAGCATTCAGCGGAAATCGTTACTATCGCCGCCCACGCTACAGGACCTGCCGGACCACCATCATTTCACTCTCTTGCTACAACACACTCGCCGTTGCCCTCCAAACATACTCACAAGTTGCATTTCGTACATTTTTCTCCTTCTACTATATATTAACAATTTGATCCCCGCACATGGCATGTCCGGGTTGGTGGAGATGCCTGTCGAAAAATGACAGCATTGGCGGTCTAACCCTGGCCGAAATGCCCTTCCCGTCATTCATTTCGGTGCTGGTCGACCAAAGAGAGGCGACACATAAAAACGGCCTTGCTTGCCTTCGCTATAATCAGAACTCATCTCCGTCTTCCTTCACAAATTCACAATGTACTTCACCTTAAAACTCATCTTCCTCGCCTCTTTCCTGATGCTCGTCAACGTCAGTCATCTCCTTTACTATTGCGCATAGACTCTAGCTTCTCCTCGGCAGATCTGTCGAGGCTGTGGAACTACAAATGCGTTCTGCGGCAGCGCGGCCGGAGGCGCTCCCTGCTGTGCCGGCTTAACTTGTACCACTAGCAACGTCAGTCATTTCCTTGACTATTGCGCATAGACGTCTAACTTCTCCTCGGCAGATCTGTCGAGGCTGTGGAACCACAAATGCGTTCTGTGGCAGCGCGGCCGGAGGCGCTCCCTGCTGTGCCGGCTTAACTTGTACCACTAGCAACGTCAGTCATTTCCTTGACTATTGCGCATAGACGTCTAACTTCTCCTCGGAAGATCTGTCGAGGCTGTGGAACCACAAATGCGTTCTGCGGCAGCGCGGCCGGAGGCGCTCCCTGCTGTGCCGGCTTAACTTGTACCACTAGCAACGTCAGTCATTTCCTTGACTATTGCGCACAGACGTCTAACTTCTCCTCGGAAGATCTGTCGAGGTTGTGGAACCACAAATGCGTTCTGCGGCAGCGCGGCCGGAGGCGCTCCCTGCTGTGCTGGCTTAACGTGTACCACTAACAACGTCAGTCATTTCCTTGACTATTGCGCATATACGTCTAACTTCTCCTCGGCAGATCTGTCGAGGCTGTGGAACCACAAATGCGTTCTGCGGCAGCGCGGCCGGAGGCGCTCCCTGCTGTGCCGGCTTAACTTGTACCACTAACAATGTCAGTCATTTTCTTGCCTATTACACATAGAGGTCTAACGTCTCTTCATCAGATCTGTCGTTGAGTCTAGGACATGTTACATAATTAACACAAGTGGTCTGCGTCTTTGAAATGGGGTGGTGAACCGGAGATGTGTGTCGTGTCAACGAACCACGAACAAATAAATGTGTGAACGAAGAGACTCTCTCGACCCAGTGGTGTTCATTTTAACCCTGTCTTGGACCAAAAACAAAAATCAACGCCGCTCAAACCCTGAATCAAATGGGAGCACTGCGGGGGTCAGGATATTTTGACGCGGCTAACGCGCAGTGACGCGGCACTGAGACCAGCTGACGCCTCAAAACAGCTTGTTTGATGCCAGCGCATCAATGAAAAGTGATCGCGCGTGGCGGCTGCCTTGCTGGGCGCACTGCATAGCATTTCTAGTTTCCTGATGTTTCTGCAGGGAGTACTTTCAGGGTCCTTTGCCCCAGCCGTCTTGGAGCCAGTCCTTTGAAGTTTGAGCTCAATGTACTGGGCACTCAATCCCGTGACTGATTCGTATGGACAGCCTCTTCATCTTATCCCCTCCCGAAACGGACTCGGGAGTCTCGTGCGGGGCTTTCCTCTCCCGTTTGCGCATGCGCTGTTGTGACATCTGCGCGGCGTCGGCTATCCGGTTCTTGTATGCATGTACGCTGTCTCCTTTATATATATATCACTGCATAATTCACAAAGCTCGATTAGCTTTAAAGGTGGTGGTCATGATACAATGAATTTATTTGCATAAATTGCCCTGAAATGGAATTCTCACGTGACGTTGGCGACGTTTGTATGTCCCATACCTTAGAACACGCTCACATCCTTCCACCGCGGTCCGAATAGATGATATATAACTGCAGCACGGCGCGCGCTCTGCTTGTCATTCTCATTCCGTAAGGTCACTTAGTAGATCCGTTCATGTGGATATATCGTCGACCTCCTCCGATTTACTCCGCCAAATATTGCTACAGGACCGCATTATTTGCACTAGTCCCCATTGGCTCTGCTGCCAAGTCTCGCTGCGACTCACACTAGGTTCGCTTGCAAATTTACCGGCAATGTACCCTTGTCTCCTCTACTTCCATTTTCCTGATCCATCATCTGTTCCGCCGCGCATCTCATTTCCGTCCGTTCCAGTACCTCACAGACCGTTCAACGTTCTCGGTTTTTTCCAACTCAAGGGGGTCGTCGGGTACCGACGCAGGAGGCCAACACTGTGTATACAGTATGGCATATTCATTACTCTTGAGCTTCTGCTTTAACTGCAAGTTGCAGTTAAAGCAGAAGCTCAAATAATCCGTGGCACGGGGGCTGCGAAAGAGATCGTGTCAAGAGTCTCTGTCTATCTCTTAGAATCCGTCGGTACCGCGACAAGCGTTCTATCCTCACAAGGGATTTTCCCCCCTTCTTTTGATCCACTGGCAATTAGGCTGCCATAATTTACAAGTCCAACGCACGTTCCGCCCCACATTCCGCCCAATTAGCACACCAGAACTCCCGAAAATATTGATCCTACCTCCTCACGTCGACGACCAGAACCACGCTACATACCCGGCGCGCCCATGCACAGCAGTTCCCCTGCGCGCTCCGCACCACTCCGCCGATAGCCGCCAGAGAACGCAACCGCGTAAAGGATAGTGCGACCACCCAAACGCCTGCATTAATATTTCCTTCGCTCCCACCTGCGAAAATTTAAAATCCCCACAGCCCCGCACGGGTGATGATTATTCGAGAATCGTATATGTGTGGCGATGTTCATTCGCCTCCGCTCCGCGTGTCTGCGATAGAAATAACCCACACATATCCCGGGTCATAAATGATACCAATAAAAAAGCCTCGTAGACCATGGCGGGTCATCTGGTTCAAGTCAAAGAAGTAAACTTCTGTACCCCCAGAAGGCGAAGATTCGAGTCCCACCGAGGGTATATGGTGGAAGCAGAACAACACCATGTTTTGTTTTTTCTGGTGAGCAAGTCAGAATTGTTGCCGCATTCCATGTTATACATACACACAACTGGAATTCATCGGAACACTGGCATCCCCAAGCTGATTGATTTCTCTCGCAGGAAATAATATCTAGGTCGAAATCCACCACGGTAGCACTGTGAAATAACTCATATAAGAAAGCCTACAAAAGTACATCTAATACTTCGTGGACCATGGTGGTCGTCTAGTTCAATTGGAAAAACGGGTTGCAAACCGCCAGAAAGCGAGGGTTTGATTCCCTCCGAGGGCATGAAGCAGAGTGCGAAGAAGATTTTCTTTCCCTTCAGCACATTCAAGATTAGTTCAAAATCTGTCAGCTCAGGCGAAATTCAGTGGAAGAGCTGGTTGAGCGCCTTTGCAAGTTGATTTTTTCTTCAATGTAAATGTATGGTTCGGGCCGAAGATTCCCCGCGCCTGCGCTCTGTGCAGCCCTTGAATGCAGCACACATGACCAAGCTCACAAGTATACATATAAGCTCTTGTAGACCATGGTGGTCGTCTGGTTCAATTAGCTGTTTGTATTGTTATTACCGCAAGAAGACGTGGGGTCGATTCCCTCCAAGTGCATAACAAAATTGCAAACGCACTTTTTTTTTTTTGACGAAGTGGCGTTAGTATTTGTGGATGATCTGTGACGTCTACATTTTCAAGTACAATTTATCCGCAGAAGGCTCCCCCAGCTCATTTCTCTGTAAATGTATGGTTGACATCGTGGATTGACTGTGCGCTCTCAAAACAATGCACACATACATACCCAAGCCCGCAAATGTACCTCGTGGACCATGGCGGTCGTCTCGTTCAAATCATCCACGCTACGCGCTGCGGCCAGAAGACGAGGGTTCGATTCCCTCTGAGGGCATTGTACAACCGGCCCAACTTCTTACACAATGAAACAAAGAACATATACCCAAACCCATGAACCCTATCGGTAAGCCCTCGTGGACCATGGCGGTTGTCTGTTGTCAATCAGGGTGAAATTTTGCGCCAGAAGCTATGCGTTCAATTCTCCACCAAGGGCATCCTATTTAGGGGCTGGATTTTTTTCGAAAGACACATAGCTTTCACTTTGACTGCAAGATCTGTCATACATACTGTTTTAACTGGATGCAAGATGACTTTCGCAAATTATAATTCGGTGCCGCCTGCACGCTGCGCCCACCGAAAACGAAGAGCTCGCGAGTCCACGTCCACTTCCACTGCGATGCTCAATGGTCCACGTCCAAACGCAAAAAATAAAATAAAATAAAATAAAGTGCGAGTCCCCGAGAACATGCGTGCGCATAAATTCACGACTTCCATCCACGACGCCAAAGAAGGCGCGGCGCGGGCACGAAAGCGTGACTCGGCAGCGCTATTCACGTTCACCACACCCGCCCGAACCGCCCGCACGCCGCACGCCGCACTTGCCACACCGCAGGGACGAAAGGAAAGGTAGGAGCGATGGAAAACCGCACCGCCCCTCCGCACAATCAATAGAAGAACATTGCCGGCCGCGCAACATTAAAAAGACAATACCGCCCCTCCCACAAAAGAAGAAACAAAGCAGCACAACTTTTTTTTTTTTTTTAAATGCCGCTCGCAAATAAAACGGAAGGAAACCCGTCCGCCACAATGCAACTCCTCGGCATAAACCGCCCGCCCACAATAAATAAATGAATAAAATTGCCCTCCCCTCCCCTAAGAAATAAAATTACGTCAGCCGCCGCGCGCGCAGAAAAAAAGGACAAAGAGGAAGTAAGGGCAGAAAGCTAGAAAGACGCGTACGGCACGCCTCTAGCTCCTCCTCCCTATCGTTCTCGGGTAGCACACGACGCACGCTCGCGATGACGCACGGGCGTAGTGAGGACGGGACCACGCATCGACATTGCCTGCGCGCCGCCCTTCTCGGTCTGTGCTGTCGAACCTGGGCTGGGCCCAACCTGGTGTATGATTCGGAGCAGGCGGCGAAGATGGCGCGTGAGTACAAGAAGGGCGAGAGGCAGGCTGGGAGGATGCGAACGGAGAAGGGAGAGCGGGGGGAGGAAGACGGGAGGGAACGAGAGGGAACGAGACGGAGGCGGTGGGCGGAGAAATAAAGGACGATAGAGAATACATCGGCACGCGCCGAATCTAGTCGATGACGCCACACAAAAGAGAAAAGGAAAAAGAAAAAAACAAAGAAAAGGGACCGCGGGGCGAGGATCGCGTCCTCGTCGTTGTCGGCTGCCGCGCAGTGGAGGAGCGCGGCGTCCTCCCGTCCGTCCAGGCCGCGATCAAGGTGCGCGTCCCATGGTGGGGACACACCGTACCCCGCCGTTGCGTGATAAATCGCGTCTTTCGCGCGCGAGTGGTAGATCGTGTCGGCGTCGGCGCGCCGCGATAAACAGTCCGCTGCGCCACCCGTGGAGGCGCAACGCTCGCCCTTAGAGGTGCGACGCACGGCGCGCGAAGCGTATGCGATGGCGCGGCCGTTGCTGAGACGGCGGAGACTGGGGCAGTGGCCGCCGAGGTGGCTGAGAAGGCGGTGGAGGGCGGGCAAGGTCTGTGTGCGGGAGTTAGTAGAGGCAAGGGATTGGGGTTAAAATTAAGATACGAAACAAAATTAAAAGTACGCAGGCGCAAGGTACAAAAATGAAGAAGGAGCATGGAGGGGAAGCAAAAATACTGGCGCGAAATGACGGGAAGGTGAAGTGGACCGCGAAGGACGGGCACAGGATTTGGCGAAGTGACTAAATGGGTATGTGGCGTATTATCCGTTCTCTTAAGCAAATCTCTCGAATGTCATTGTACATGTTTGTTCAACAACCCCATTTGTGTATCCCCATTCCTATTCCTCCCCTCTGGCACTTCATTCATCGCTTTTCTGAGTCCCACGAGTGCGCAGTTTGTTTACAGCTATATTCCATTTCCAGCCACGGCGCTCCGAAAATACACCACAAGACCATACCTGCTGACCCGGGGCAGCTTTGCCGCAGTTCAACACGCCGCCATGAGTTGAGCACAAGACCTGCACCGCAGTTAAATGGAGTCAGATAGGGAATTGTCACGATGCTGCGGCAACGTATTCTTGGGTGACTTGCCGTGGTATAAAGCCGCTGCCTTTCTGCATTCATTTGTTCTGGTCTGTACGCCCCCGTCCACCCAACTATTAATATTCCCCATAGCTCATTCTGTTTCCACATGGTACAAGAAAATCTTCAAGCACTTTCTCTTCAAATTCCCAAGCACAGTTGCACATTCGAAAGCCCCAACTTCCCCTTAAACTCACTCGCAACCCCTGTTTGCTCAATTCGCATCCAAGCTGTGCTTTGCCGCGTCGACTCATGTGCATCCCATTGTGGTCCCAAGCTCTCTACTGAACAAGACTCAAAACTCAAGAGATCGTTCTTCGTGCTCAAACGCGCCCAACATTTTAAATCATTCACAAGATCGGAATTCTTCATATGCAGGCTTCACCACTGGCAGCGACACAGTGAGTTCTCCAATTGTACTTCACGATTCTTTCGCTTAATCTACCTCTGCGTTGCAGTGAATATCGAATGGGGATTCGAGTGTACCACCAAATTAACACAACTCACTCTTATTTTGGTGAGTGCTAGCCAACGCACTGAGTTTCCGCAATTTATGCCCGTGTCCACACGCACACAGGACTGCACACCTCACCGCCCCTCCACGGGCTTGGACGTCCTCACGCAGCTCTTCAGACTCAGGTCTTTCATTATAGCCACATGTCGTAGCCACATGTTATCTGGACTCAATATCTTGAATGTCTCGCAATAACCTGTCCCTTCATTTATCTAACTTAGTGCCACATTTTTTTTCAATTACTGGATCGAAGATAAAGCACGCCACTTCCCATTCTCCTCGAAGGAACCTTGCTTCCTGTCCCTGCAGCCCCGCAGTTCAATTGGTTCAGCGCAGTAAATTAACACCGACCATGTACTGTGCCGCAATATAGACATAAAGTACAGGTAATTGTGGTGGTTTTTTCTTCAGGTATGGAGACCACACATATTCCCCTGAAATTTTGCAGGGATTGCGGCCTGCATCTATATGTCTGGTAAGCCTGATTTCTTAGTAGGAGTAATAGTGTCTGGAATAATATTATTCAGTTATCCACTCTGAATTATGCACTGCTAGACAGATTTCAAAGAGTACGCAGTTTCAAAGTTTATGACTGACAGCCATGGAAGTTGTCCATGATGAATTAACGCTTTATCAGGCACATTCACATATTTAAATTCGGAAATTTGCGTGTACATCTCAGTGTAATGAACCCCTGGTTTAAGTACCCTCATTTGTCTGAATATTCGCTGTTGCCGGAGCATAGCGAAGGCATATCTTGTAGAATGGAATGAAGTGATGGGACGGACGGCTAGAATGAACGCGGTGAACACGCAGGATGGTGAAGGATTTGGCAAGGGAGATGATCGAAGGCAGAATAAAGGGAGAAACATAATAAATGGAAGCAGAAAGGCAGAAATGAAGAAACGTCGAAGGATAAAGCAAAAACTGCGAAAAAAAACGCACCTCGGAGCCTCCGGCGCGCGCAGATGGGCCGCACTCTCTTCCCTGCTCCTCCTCCGCCCGTTCCCTTCCAGACCCTTCGTCGCCACCGCATCCTCCTGCTTCTGCACCACCGCCTCATCAGGCTTATCCACCCTCGCCTCTACGCTCGAGACCGTCCCGTCGCCTATAACCAGCTCATGCCCCGCCTCCTCAGGCGTCGGTGGTGCAGCCTCTGCCTCCTCCACAAGCGTTATCTGCCCCTCGTCCGGCAGCGGCGTTGGGTACTTGCTCGGCGGCGCGCGCTCCCGCTCGCGCTCTTCGGCGTACTCGGGGTCTGGTACGGGATTCCCAGGCTCCGGTTCGGGTTCTTCAGGCGGCAAAGGCGGGCGGTGGATCCTCAGCGCCTGCGTGCGGCGTTTCGCGCTGGGCCCGTCGACGTAGCAGGTGTGGCGTCGGGAGTACTAGCGGCCGTCGTTGCGAGTGTGGCACCACTGCGATTCGCGCAGGGTGGCATGCAGTCGTCATGCTATAGTGTAGATATGCGTTGCGTCCAAAGTGTGCGTCCTCCGCGCTGCAGTCGTTGTGCTGTGTCGATTAGAATAGATGGAAAGCCGATTAGATATCCGATATCGTTTGTCGAAGTAGCCGAGGAGTAAAAGTAAAAGTAAGAAAGATGAACAGCGTGCAACCGAATGCAAGCCTGGTATAACAATAAGTAGTCCAGTCAAGTGTAGCAGGAGAGTGAGTCAGTGGATGGTGGGCAGAGAGTCACTAGTCAAGGCCTAAGGCCGTGGGTCCGAAATTGGGAAGTGACGTACGGGAATGATCCGGGGACACAGTCAACTTCGATGGCGTTCCTTTGGCGTTCCTTGCAGTTGAAACTCAAGCGCTCAAGCTCAAATAATGCGTGAATTGAGGGTTGGAAGAGAGATCACCGTATGTCGCCCCCAAATCTATTTATTGACCTCTGTCTATCTTCAACATCACCGTGATCTGGACTTGGGGTGAAGGAGCGTGGCTGCACCCAGCAGGACCTCGTACTTACTTTTTGTTTCTTTTGTTTCTTTGTTCTATGTACCAAGTAACATCATGGTTGGCTATATCCACATTGAGAGATGGAAAAATATATTATCACGGACAAAGTCAACTAAAGGCATGAATATCGCGAGGTAAATGCAAAATTTCTGCAGGCAGGCATGACGATACCGCATTAACCAGACATTGTCTGTGGACAATTATTTAGCATCGTATAATATTTGAAGAAGCATTCTGCACGAAGATTCAGATGTTTAAATTCCGCCTCAGATCACAGCCTAGATCGGGTAATTTGATCGCAGGCACAAAATCTTTGCCGTGATGAATGCCGCTCAAGCCGTTGATGACTAATTATCATCCCCTCGCACGAGTCAAGTACAAAACACGTTTCAGACATTTGCCATCCGCTCGCACAAGTCAAGTACAAGACACATTACAGACATACAATAGAGTAGATATAGTGCTCGCCACATTTTTTGGATATCGGTTACAAACTGGTTACGAGTCTAAAAAAGCCGATGGAACAAGCCGAATACAAAAAGAGTTTTTTTGTCAATTTAGGGGTTTTTACTGAGTAGGGGGTTTATTTCCCGAGTATGTAAACAAGTGAAATGCTCAGCCACTGCTCAGCCACTATTTCCACTAGCTTTTTTTCTAATGAATTTAGTGGCAGTGACAAAATCAACTTCATACAGCCACTAAAAAGTCCCTCCCAATTGTTTGTCTCTAATTATGAGTACTTATATAATATGTACCATCTCTTTCAAACTCCAGGGCACCAAATTTCTCTTTTATTTCATTAGAAGAAACTATAGCAGCTTTGTTTAAACAATTCCTGTCGAGACAGGAATTGCTGTTTAAACAGGTGTTTAATCTAAACATGTTTTAGTAACGTGTTGGTGGGTTACCAGCAGGCACCCAGTGCGGTTTAAACGGACTGTTTAAACAGTGTTTAAACGGCCAAAAAAGCACATTTACACCGGAGTTCAAACTCATGACCTACAGGTCATTACATCCGAGGAGGTCACTGCAGTGTCTGACTGAGCCAACATGAAGTGATGAGTGCTAAATATAATGGTGCCTTATAAAGGATTTCTGAAGTATGCACTAACACTGAGAGGCATAACTCTGGGCACTCACTGACCTTCCTGCTTTGCAGCTTGGTTTAAACTTGTGAATATTTAGAATCACTATCACATCAACTCACCCATGTATGCATGCCATTGGTCGATGCAGCCCAGAGTCCCTGGACAGACGTCGACAGACAGTGCCTTGTTTGCACCACGCATGTGACTAATGTTCATCATCTAATTTATCTCAATTAAAGTGGCGATCAAGGCGCGAATTCATTCCTGCCCTCAGAAATTACCACCTGGCTGCTCTTGCGACCTCCCTTCAATGCTGCACCGCTGCTATCACCATGGAAGCCTCCGCTCTCAGCTCTTCATGGCCGCTTGCACGTACCTCCGCAGCTTGCCATCTCTCACCCCTTTATGTCTGTGCTCCTATTTTAAGGTCCGAGATTGCTGCGAGAACAATTTTTAAACACCTGCAACATCCGGGAAAATGACAGTAAGGCTGTAGGTGTACTCTATGCGCGTATCACCTAATTTTTTGCACCATGCTTCTAATTTGAGTGCCAATATTTTCTCTCTCCGATAGTGCCGTTTAGAGTATATATTAAATAAATGGGAACAAAAATATAATAATAAAAAATTGAGTACGAGTTACATGCCGGGCGAAGCCACGGCCCTTTACCCCAAGTCTTCAGCAGGAAGGGAGCCAGAAAGCCAGAGGTTATGGCTCTGTCCTGGTGTTTGTGGGCACTTAATAATAATAATTAAATATCTAAAAAGGAAAGAAGAAGGAAGAGAATAGAGAGTTTGCGCATCAGCCACTCAAGCCATCTGATGGCTGTTTTGCATTGCGCAAAATGATGGCTTGTGGCTTCGATGGCTTGGGTACCTATGCTTGTTGTTGGTGCAATTCAGTTGCTTATGAGTCATAAACACCATGGTTGGATGCAAAAACCCTCCACCACTGCCTACAGGCTGATTGGAGCCCAAAAATATTTGTTTCTTTGGATTTGGGGCTTTCATACAGTTGGGGGTCATTCCTTGAGGTAACCATGTATAAAAACATTCAGTCCCTTTCCATCTGGCCTTATAAAAGACTTTCATCGACTTCATTTTATCAGCCATTGATTAGCCATTAGCCACCAGTTTGCACAACGCAAAAAAGCCTCTGGACAGCTCGAATGGCTGCAGCGCGCAAACTGGCTAATGTAAGATTCCAATGGCTCTTAGCTCAAGTTTTCGTGGCACTTAAAAAAGTCATTAAAATCAAATAACGGTTCGGCGTGCGGACGCGTTTGATGAGCCGCTGCAGACGGTCAATGTGGACCCGACGTCCTATGCAGTATTGTAGTGAATGAGCAGAGCATATGTTCTGAGAGAGGCTTACGGGCGTAGCTCCTATGGCGAGCGCCGATGCAGCGGCGATAGAAGCAAAGAAGATGAGGGACTTTGAGGACATTGTACTTTAGTTTGCTTTGAACTGTGCGAACCAGAGAAGGGAGGCAATCTTCACTTTTTATAGGGAATCACACCAACCTGAACCATAACACCACCCCTCAACATCTTCTTGCTTCTCAGCTTACGGGAGAGATCATTGTTTACGCAACATGTTCAATGAGTCGGAGAACTCTCAAATTCGACTCAGTGCCAAGACAGAAGCCCCGCCAGAGTTCAGAATGTATTTTCTTCTCGTCAGTTGGATCCATTATGTCCTGGTCCTGGCATGAATGACAGCCAGAATACTTCCGATGTTAGCGAGAAAGTTAAAACACCAGGCTTAGATCGGCTGCTGTATAATTAGAAGCACATGGGAACATTTTAATTAGTACAGTGGAAGTCTCAGGAAACCCAAGAGTCTCTAATAATGATTACTACATATGAATAGCGAAGCTTTATCTGCTAGCCTTTAATGAGGCTTTTTATCCGCCGTATCGCGGAAAAATGAAATGGTGGATAATTTGTTCACCTGAATAATTATAGATTTCATTCATAGGATTCCGACTCGGGACTTATCCTGTCCAGAAAACGAGAAAGTTAAAACACCAGGCTTAGATCAGCTGCTGTATAGTCAGAAGCACATATAGTCATTCTACGGTCCTTGCATTTTCCGCAGTCCTTGCATGAACTTAGAACCATCTATAGAATTGGTGAAATCAGTAGCCTGAGTGGTAGGATAACATCTACTATTGCCTAGAAGACTCTCGAGAATTTGAAACCAGAAAAAAAAGTCGCTACAGGCATGCAGTTGCTCAAAACATTATTTATATTTGTGTGGTGAGTTGATATGTGGTCCTTGCATCTGAAAGATTGCCCTCCCACAACAGAATGGCTTCGAATATGGACATTGTGCCTGGTAGATCTCATGTAGGGGAACATAAGACGTGTACCTAGCATTTTTCCCAGGTATACTATATCCCGTTGGGAAGTGGGCCACTTAAGAACAATCAATGAATAGTGACATGCACACACCTTGAAAATGGGGTTTTGTGTACCTGGAATCGAAGATAGGCTTGTTATGGACTTGTGAAGCATATTTGGCCGATTTGTGGTGGGGTGGTGTGGGCTTCAATAATTTATTTTCGGCGACAGTCCAAAAGGGGTAAATATCAGGAAGCGGACCAGGCGGCCAAATTGTGTATTTCTGCCCGGATAACTGCGATGAAACTACTTGGATATGTCATATGGGAACAAATAGACAGTCTAGTATATTCAAATGATACATTACATGCATCTTATTCGTAGAAATAATTGCTTCTCTGACACACAGAATGACGAAAATCACAATGATTGAGGAATTTTGAGTCGTACGCCCCTAAGGTGCAGTAGAGGCCGAAAAATACGCTGGTGGTAGATTCATATGAGGGATCTGAAAGTTCCTGCAGCGAAATATCCACATCTAGATCTAGATGGGGTCCACAAAAAATCTCCAGATTTGGATGCTCGAAGATATCTGGTTTGAGACAATGTTGAACTCCCAGTACTGAATCTGATGCATAAATTATTGATGATTATTCCAAGTCCATTAAATTGGTCCTATAAATAGATATGCAACAGCGGCTAGCCGTATCATTGAGAGTTTACTCACTGCAGAGCGGCCAATGCCAAGCACCCAGAAAGTCCAAGTGCGCTTGGATGAGAAGAAAGCCGAGAAAAATCAAGCTGTATCGGCCAAGAAAGCACATATTAAGGAATTCGACCCCAATGCGAACATAACGAGTCCCAAAGGTCGTGAATCGGCAAAGAACTCGTCGAGAATGAGACGACTGAAGTTGGTGCCGGTAAGCGGTGATGTTCGCACGGCAATATTCGGCTGTCAAACATGCCATAACTTTCGAGCCGCACGGCATGCCGCCATCAAACTTTGCACAAACAAGGGTCTGAGGTCGTATTCCATCCCCCAAATACAAATGGTGACATAAACCGACTGGCGGGGCTACTATTGGCCAATGGCCCACTACCTGGGGGTGGCCCACTTCCCAGCGGGTTATAGTATTAATGAAAAACTGTTGTCAAATGAAGTGAAACAAAATCTTGATGCAAGGACCATGGAATGACTGTATAGGGAACACTTAAATTAGTACAGTGGAAACCTCAGCCAACCCAAGAGTCTCTAATAACGATTACTACATATGAATAGCGAAGCTTTTATCTGCTAGCCTTTAACGAGGCTTTTTATCTGCCGTACACTGGTTGAACATTTCAAATTTTTCAGTGGAAAATTTAGTGAAAGACTTGAATTTTTTTTCACCTATTTTTGCACCAAAAAAGTAGGTGAAAAACGTGAAAGATATTTTACATTTTTCACCTTATTATTGTTTCAAGTCAGAAAAAGGTAAAAATGTTTTACATTTTTCACCCCTTTTTTTGTGGAAAAAATAGGTGAAAAAAAATTCAAGTTTTTCACCAATTTTTTCACTGAAAAACTTGAAATGTTCAACCAGTGGTAGCGCAGAAAAATGAAACGGTGGAATATTTGTTCACCTGAATAATTATAGATTTTATTAGGCCCAAAGTAGACATCAGGCAAATCACATTCCGAGCTTTACTGTACACATAATGGTTTGTAACACGGTTCTCTATCATATCTAGAAGATAGAGCAGGTGAATGAGCTCGGTCTGTCGTTGAAATTAACGGTCCCAGCGATTCCCGGAACGTGGGAGAAGTCCCACGTCCCACCCTGCAAGAAGACGACATCAGTGTCTGTGTTGCTGATGCACCCCAGAGCACTGTGCAGTTATTAGTCCTCTCTCAATCAACATTATATCAGCAGAACGCACTCGAAGAATGTGCAAACAAATGGGGCGGGGACAAAAGCGTTGGAAATCTGATTGTTGAGGAAGCTGAGGCCGCCGGTCAAGCTGTGGCAAACATCCGAGTTGATGATGATGTCGACGCATCCGTTGCGCGGATTCAATGAGCCGCTGCAGGCGGTCAATGTCCACACGATGTCCTATGCAGTATTATAGTCAATGAGCGGAACATATGTTCTGAGAGAGGCTTACGGGCGTAGGTCCTACAGCGAGCGCCGATGCAGCAGCGATAGAAGCAAAGAAGATGAGGGACTTTGAGAACATTGTACTTTAGTTTGCTTTGAACTGGGCGAACTGAAGAAGGGAGTCAAAATCTTCACCTTCTATAGGAATCGCAGCAACCGGAATTGGAAAATCACCCCTCAACATCCCCTTGCTTCTGGGCTGGCGGGAGACATCATTGTTTATGCAACATGCTCAATAAGTCGGAGAAGTCTCAAATCCGACCCAGTGCCAAGATAGAAGCACCGCCAGAGTTCAACATGTATTTTCTTCTATTCAGTTTGATCCATAATGTCCGGGCATGAATGACAGCCAGAATACTTCCGATGTTGGCGGGAAAGTTAAACACTAGGCTTAGATCGGCTGTTGTATAGCTAGACGCACATATATGGAACACTTAAATTAGTACAGTGGAAACCTGAGGCAACCCAAGGGTCTCTAGTAATGATTACTAAATATGAATAGCAAAGCTTTTATCTACTAGCCTTTAACGAGGCTTTTATCCGCCGTACGGCGGGAAAATGAAACGGTGGATAATTTGTTCACCTGAATAATCATATATTTCACTCCCGAGATCGCATCCAAAATTCAACTTTGTGCGTTCTTCCGATTCGAACTACATATTATAGCACGTGACACCAAGTTCAATCCGCTTTCCTTTGTTTTTAGCCTTCTGTTTCTGGCGAACAAAGTGGGAAATGACGATTAACAGATTTTCAGATACCATGGTCAGTCATTTACTCCACTTCCATCGGTGCAACGGGTGTGACCGGATTTCAATACTTCCTTCGGCCCAAAAAGGGCATTCAGGTCCTTCAGGTCCAGCTGTCAACGTTATTTGAGCGTCGATGTCTATCAATAGCAGCGTGAATCCCGGATATTTCTGCATTAAAGATGTTTGAACGGAGTTCAACGGAACCGCCGCTTTTTTCTCAGGCCTGGTCCGAAAATTCCATCCCCAGCAGCCGAGGAATTTTATTTCAGTAACTCCGGACGACAGGCTCAAATTGCCTGGGTGAGTCCGGGACTTTTTTTTGTGTCAAAATTCGCCCTACCCATTCTCTGGTTCAACACTGGTCGAGTTCATAATGCTCTAGAAGTCGTTTATCCTGTCGATCGCTGCAGCTTCGGCTCTTTCCATTGGAACGACCTCCACATGGTACTCACAAAAATATTGTTTACCGCTGAACATCCCTGCTTCCATTCCTTATGCTCCCGAATTCTCCGCGGCCTCGGAAATCTCGCAGCATGTTGCGTCCCTTGTGGAATCTCGCTGTGATGAAAACTGCCGTGGTGTGAAAGTTAAAACCTGTTGCGCCTCTGGGGTGCCGGCGCTCGCTAAAGTTAGGAGGCGAGGGATAACGACTACTAGATGCACCCACTGCTCCTACTCTCGAACATCTCCCGATCTCGGACAACTCGCTTATCCAAACTGATTCCATTCCCGAATTAAAGGCGCTCATTTTGAAGTTTCACTGTATAGAGGAGTATTACTGATACGCGCAAGTCAGAAGTTAGTTATCGTGCAGTATTTCCTCGATTCCTGCTACTTATTCTTGGTATTACGATTGGAGGGCCAGCATAATTATTGATTATGATACTAGCTCTGATTCTATTCAGCAAGTCGAAGTTGACTGTCGAACGGGACCTTCTGCATGAACCAAATAGTGTGGCTTATAATGAATGAATGTAGATGCACACTAATGCACCACGGGATGGTTTCATTTATTTCATGACGGGAAATACTTACGCCGGGTTTCCTTGAGCATTTGCATTACTGTATCAATAGTAGCTGACGTTCATGTCCCCCGAGTTCACTATCTGGGTAGAGACCATTGCTTTAGTAGATTGGAAACTGAGTTGATGTCCCGCTTTAACACTGGGGCATTGGCACAGCATGAGGAAAGCGAAACTTGAACCGGGAAGGGTGGTAAAGGTGGTCAAAATGCCGTCTGAGGCTTACTCTACACATATTGATACGAAACACAGTAATCCATCACATAGTTGGAAGGTGCGGCACCTGAATGAGCTCGCCCGGTCATTTAAATGGACATTGCCAGAGCTTCCCGGATCCGAGAAATTGTACGCCCCACCATGCAAAAAGACCGCATCAGTGTCTGTGTCCTTGCTGATGTACGACGCGGCGCTGTACTGTCATTAGCTCTCTCTCAATTAACGTTTAAATCAGCTGAACGCACTCGAAGAAACTACAATGAAATCCAGCTGGAATGTTCACACTGGAAACCTCATCGTTGAAAAAGCTAAGTCCCCCCGGTGAAGCTGAGGCAATCAGTCGAGGCGATAGGGATGTCGACACATCCGCCGGGCGGATCCGATGTGTCCCTGCGCACGGTCAACCGACGTCCTATGTAGTACTTCAGTCAATGAGCTGAACATATGTTCTGAGAGAGACATACAGGTGTGGGTCCGATGGCAAGCGCCAATGCGGCAGCGATAAAAGCAGAGAGGATGAGCGTCTTGAAGAACATTGTATCTAGATTGTTTTGAACTGGGCGAAATGAAGAGGGGTGGGGATGAAATTCTCACTTTTTACAGAGAATTCCAGCAGCCAGAAGTCGAACATCACTCAGGATCCCCTTGCGTCTCAGCTGGTATATAACTGTTGGCGGAGCAGATCATTGTCTATAGAATATGGCCAACGAGCCGGGGGCGTTTCAAGTCTGATCTCGCCCCAAGACAGAAGCTGAGAAGCACCGCCAGAGTTCAACATGGATTTTCCCTCTGCATATGAGTGTAACAATTCGAAACGTCATGTTTGGTGAATGACAGCACGAATCAACCGACGTTAGCGGGGATATTTTTTACAAAACAACGGTATGGCTCCGAGGTCATCAAGTTGCAGGTGCCTGTGATGGGGCTGGACAATGTCAGGAGCTTGGTGAAAGACGACGGAGACCGAGAGAGTGCTGAATAAATTCGACCCCCTCAAAGTATTCAGAGACGACGTGGAGCCTACTTACATGAGGCGCCTCCCTCTTCTAAGCTACATTGCAAACGTGAAAAAAGGTCAATACAACAACAGAGGGCAACCAAGAGTTATAGCCTATGTAGCTCATGTCTTATTTACATATGTCAACTGTTGTGCCCAAGTCTCATAGTATACGGCACCTCACCGCCCAGACCAATCATGGCATCCTTAGTCGTTTATGTGATGGCCATGAGATTTCCCTGCCTTTAAAATATTATTTTGGGGAGACTGAAACTTCACATCAGCCTCGCGTTTTCCTTAACTCTGGGATGTTTTTAAAGCATGAGCAAAATGAATTTGCATAAGTTGGGAGGGAGTGTTAGCATTGTCAATATGTGTATACATGGTAGTGTTCCATTATATAGCTAGAAGGTAGAGCAGGTGAACGAGCTCGTCCTGTCGTTGAGATGCCCGGAACCGCGTTGAAGTTCCATGATCCACCCTGCAGGAAGACGACATCGGTGTCAGTGTTGCTGACGCATCCCGCAGTGCTGTTGGGTATCAGTCAGTTCAGTTCAAATAAAATGTGATTCAACGCATTCAAAGAAGGTGCAGATGAATCCTGCGGGGATCTTCGCAGTGGAGACCCCATCGTTGAGGCCCCCAGTGAGGCTGCGGCAAGTGTCCGAGTTGACCGGGATGCTGAGGCATCGACTAACGCCGTTGGGATCCGTGCCAAGAGTAACCGTGGTTCCGACGTCCTGAGCAGTATTTATCCAGAGAGCTGAACATAGACTTTGAGAGAGAGGTACGGGCGTGGGGCTGACGGCAACTGCCGGTGCAGCGGCGATAGAAGCAAAGAAGATGAACGATTTGGAGAACATTCACTGCGTTCAGAGGGTCCCGAAACCCTTAAAAATGGAGAACCTGTGAGATGGGTCTAAATCGGTCAATCACTGGTCTATATGCACTTATTTGGCTAGACCGGTCCGGTCGAGATCGGCTCGACCTGACACCGGTTGAGAACCTCTGAGACAGGTCTACCTCGTATGACGGAGGGGAGCCTGTTTGGCTACACTCATTCTTGTCTAGCGAACCTCGGCTGTTGCAGGGACCGCTTAACCGGCTACACACAGCGGGCAAAAGCCATGGCCGCGGCTTCATGACATTTGATCGGCATGGGACCGACACTTGCCATGGCGTTGGCCAGGCGTTGCACCATTTCTTTGTTCTTTTGTCAGCGTGTGAACTCAACATGCCGTCTGTGGCTGGATGTCAGCAATCAAATTCAACCTCGTCACTCCCAGCAACTGTGGGTTTCTCTGGCCTAATTGCACTGAGAAAATAAATCTTATGCACCAAAACATTATTTCAGAAAGGCCCTTCTATGTTGTCTTTTCTACCTCAGCTTCGTTGAGACAGGGGAAAATATTGCCTAGCCCAGGGTTTAAGCCGCACAAAGAACAACTTGAAGTTGATCACACCACAGGGGCTGGAGAAGACTGAGACCAAGACAGAAGCATACATTTTTATTGTCTACTTCATCCTTGTGTGGTTCTATTCAAATACAAGGTATGGTATGTGGAGGAACGGGTGAAAAATTTGGTTGTCGCTAAATTTGACTTCAAGTCCCACGCTGCCAAACAAAACAAAGAATCCGTGCAATGCCTGGCCAACGCCATGGCAAGTGTCAGTCCCACGCCGATCAAATGCCATGAAGCCACGGCCACGGCCCTTGCCTGCAGTGACACCGGACTGAAGAAGCGGTTGTCATGCTGCCTAGACCCACATGCACGCCTAGCTCTGGCTATCAATGCCGAGACAGCTCGACACAAACTGGTTTTAAGGACCCTCTGAACACAGTGATTGGACTTTAGTTAGCTTTGGACTGGGCAAATTGAAGAATGGGAAACCAAAAATACTCCCTTCTATAGAGCAATTCCATCGATTTGAAGTGAAATATCGCTCTCTAGCTCTGTGCTTGCGCGGTTGGATATTGTCTTGTCAAGAACTTCCTCTGAGACGGAGAATGCTCATGCCGGAGGCTGTTTCAGTGTTTATGTTTTGCACTAAGAATTAGATATCTTTTGCTTGGTCCTGGGATAGTTTTTCTTCCATTTTTTAAATTGGAGATAGGCTGTAAATCCACCACGGGGAACAAGCGACGGGATCCCAGCTTTCCCCGGCTGCTCACAGTACCTAGTTCAAACGATCTGCAAGGGTGCCTCCGACTATCCGCATTCCAAACCAGCATACTTAGCATTCCCGTCAACATCGGGCACGCTCTCGCCATTCTTGACTAAGGATTCAAAATAAATGTTGTCCGGCGGGATCGGCGGGGCTTCTGTTTTGACGCTGGGTCGGAATTGAGGATCCTCCGACTCGACTTCCATATGTTATCGACAATAATCTCTCCTTCTGACGGTTAGATGGCAGACGAGGGGTAATTGAGGGTGATATTCTACTTCCAGCACTCTACATTGTTATAAAAGGGGACTCTTATTCTTCAGTTTGCCCAGTCCAAAGCAAACTAAAGTAAAATGGTCTCCAAGTCGCTCATCCTCTTTGCTTCCATCGCTGTGGCATCTGTACTCGCCGTCGGCCCCATCGGAAGGTGAGAAAGATGTTGTTTTAGTATTGACAGGATTCTTTGGGAGTGGTTCCAATCAATTTTTTACATTTTGCGTTACAGACTTCTGGGAGGGGAACATGAGAGATATTTTTCAATGTATCAAAATGGAGGGTATTTGAAATGTCTTTTAACTATGTTTCGATAGCATTCAGCGTGCGTTCTGCATATTTTCTATTTTTTTGGCCCAGCAAAAATAGAAGATATCGAAAACATTTCTTGTGTATGTTTCAATACTGTTCAGGATACCTTTTGCGTCCTAATGGCTGATTTCGAACTCCGACACCCCCATACTCTTCGTCTTCTCCCATGACTTTTAAATTGAGCAAAATTCAAGTACATACATGTATTTTTTTACTAAGGAACATCTATCTCTTAAACTCTGCTTCATTCGAGGATGGTGGACAGGAATTGAGGAATTGACGGCTCACTTCCGGAGATCGCGACACTGGCAAAATTTCAAACTCCGTGCTCACTTCTGCTCGGCCAAATTCTATCAGTCTGTATTGGTCTGACGCATGATGTGCGGCTATCAACATCTGCCAACGGAAACCGGTAATCATTCAAATTCATACCTAGGATTACCAAAATAAGGCTTGACCTAAGTTGATCTTGAACACCCAAAAGTCGTATTAAACTGATATTGCTCCAGAATTGGAACCGATTCTTATGGATTGAGTTTCAAAATCAGGGCAACCGAAATCAGATGGAATAAAATAAAATATTCAGTTTCGGCTTCACTGAAATGAGGGCAAAATTCTGAGAATCATCTTTGAAAAAATATGAGCATAAACTAGTCTTCAAACCATTTGTATTGTAATGAGGAAGAGTGCATCTGAATTTCAACATATCAGCTCCACCGAAAGGAAAACTCGAAACCTGAAACTTCATCATCTCATTTCAGGTTTGTGGGTGGTATACTGTCCGAAAAATACCTGGAATATGTGCATAAAAACGCTTAGCTTGTATTTCCTTACGGCAAAAAACACTCTAGTTGATGGGCATCAAAAAAACGCGATGTTTTGATGCCAGTGGCCTATGGCCACTGCTACCCGGCGGAGGCCTGTGTGGCCATAGTAGGCAGTAGACAGGTTACGTACTCATCATGGCTTGTACCTAGCCATCATACCTGCGACCCCGTACGACCCCACTGGCCCTTCCGGGCTAGTCCGACGGCTGTCTCCGAGATGCTGTGCTGCTTGTAAAAGAGCGCTTACTTCGGTCTATTTTCCAAAATTTGCTTTACAGCTGTTTGCAGAACTTAGGATGCAGCCTTTTTTTTTTTTGCAAGTTTTCTATCGCACGAGCTCAATTCCCTTCGGTTTGGGTTAAAAATAGGCCCATCTTCTCGGCAATGAAAATGCGGATCCCACCACCTTCAATTTTCCTGATGCGATCACACTTTCCTTATTAGGCAAATATCGATCTTTTTGCACAAAATGATGAGCATGATAGCTACAGTTGTCCGACTGACCTAGAAATTTGAGAGGACAGTCTTGGTTTTATTATTGAGGGCTGAAAATACTGGGATTTCTTAGATCATATGTGTTTCCCACATACAAGGTACTTGAATATCCATCACAGTGAGAATGCGGAATACTGGTGAAATAAAGCACACATTGTAAATACCAGCATTTTTGGCCCTTGTTAATACTCATAAGGATGCTGTATCAAATTTCTGGGTCAGTCAGATAACTATAGCTATCATGCTCATCATTTTGTGCAAAAAGACCGATATTTACCTGATAAGGCAATTGTAATTGCATCAGGAAAACTGGTGGTGGTGGGATCCGCATTTTCATTGCCGAGAAGATGGGCCTATTTTTAACCCAAACCGAAAGGAATTGAGCTCGGAATCGCTGTGCGATAGAAAACTTGCAAAAAAAAAAAAGGCTGCATCCTAAGTTCTGCAAACGGCTGTCACTGGTTGAACATTTCAAGTTTTTCAGTGAAAAAATTGGTGAAAAACTTGAAATTTTTTTCACCTATTTTCTCCGCAAAAAAAGGGGTGAAAATGGCAAAACATTTTTACCTTTTTCTGACTTGAAACAATAATAAGGTGAAAAATGTAAAATATCTTTCACATTTTTCACCTACTTTTTTGGTGCAAAAATATGTGAAAAAAAATTCAAGTCTTTCACTAAATTTTCCACTGAAAAATTTGAAATGTTCAACCAGTGTGTAAAGCAAATTTTGGAAAATAGACCGAAGTAAGCGCTCTTTTAGATAGAAAACTTGCCAAAAAAAAAAAAAAAGGGTGTGCCTTAAGTTCTGCAAACAGCTGTAATGAACTAGTTCAAAGCGACAAAAAACACGTAGTAAAATACCAAATGCTTAGAAAAACGCGATGGTGCAGATATGCTTGCAAAAAAACGCGACGTGATTTCATACCAAAAAAAACTTCATATCAATTGGTTTGACATGTTTAAAAAAAATGCGATGTTTGAGCTGAGAATGAAAAACACCTAGTTGAGGTGATCAATAAATAAAATACATAGTGTGCCAGGCACCAAGAAAACTTTCATAGACAACCGTTCAGCTTTATGATTGCAACAGATTCTTAATTGGCACCCAGCACACCTAGGGTACCGGTACAACGGCTGATGCAAGACTCCGACTTGGATCAAGGTGTATTGTGAGATGGCGGGTATTCTGGAATAAATTAACTACATTATAATTACTGGTAACATTGTGCTGTGGTTTTTCATTCCGAAATTATTTATTCCAAGCGTGTTGGAATTAGGTCGGCAGATCGTCCGCCGTTCATCCGCCGCCCGTTCTCCGCTCGTCCTTTGAGCATCCACTGCTTGGTTAATAAGGCAATCGGTAGGTGTATTAATTGTTTTTGCATGGCACTGCGTAGTGGATAAAAGAGAAGACATTTGGGGGATGGTCAGAGTCCAGCACGCTTGGAATAAATAATTTCAGAATGAATAACCACAACACGATGCTACAGTTAATTTCACCGCGACCACACCGTCAAACAACACACCTAACCAAGCCCACAAATGTACAAGAAAGCCTTCGTGGACTGCGGCGGTCGCCTGGTCCAGTTACAAGATTTAGCAGGTATGTACTCCCAGGAGATGAGGGTTCGACTCGTTCCCGAGGCATGGCCAACCTTGACCAGGTCATTTTTTCTTTCGTGAGCTCAAGATTAATGTGAGGCTGTCAGACCTGTCGGCCCAATATTTTAGCGAAGGGAACTGGAACCCTCATAATTAACTACACAAACGTACCAATATGCAATTACGGACCGCCAAAACAATTCTACCACTCATTGATACGGAACGGGTGGACGAACACTGCCGCCTTCCCAGTGAGCCTGATATATGCGGAGTTGTGTGGTCTCGGGAGCGGAGAAGGATATCCCCAGAGCGAAGGGCGTTGGAGTCTTGCGGCGCGTGGCTGTATCGTGGATATTAATATTATCGGGAACTTGATGATGATGATGATGTTTTGTCATTATAGTTACTGTATACGACCTATAGGTTATGACAGCAGAACGAGTTGGGGCTATGGGTAAGACGGGGTGTGTGTACGGTACTGTTCTAATAACTGCGTAAGGTATGTGTAAAGTAAAAAATCCCGAGTAAAACACCCCGGGGCCAGTTCTCCATGATTCATAGACGAAGCAACGAAACATTTCGAAACACCAGCACGCCACCAGGGGGGATAGAACCCCCAGCTTCAACCCACTGGATGGGAGACAGCTGTCTATTTGCGTAGGATGACCGCCATGGTCTATGGTGGCGTATTGCTATCCTCGTGAGCTTGCCCGTACCGACGAGTTCTGGGTTGTCTGTAGCTAGGAATATGGGTTACACACAGCGGTGAAGTATTTTAAAGTCCAGCCATCATTGCAGAAATTCGAAAATGACGACGGTCCTCATAATTATTATAGAGGACCCAGGGAGCCGTACGATCCCATGGGGCGTATGTTATGCACCGATGGTAGGTTCGCAGATAAAGATAATTATATTTCGTTCTTCTAGCCTGATTCTGAGCGTGCGGCGATTAAAAAAACGCAAGACTTTGCCGTGAAAGATGTAGTTCGATTGGATAGGAGAGTTAGATCCGTGGTCCAAATGAAAGAGCGAGTTCTCAGCAGCAATTTCCGCGCCACGAGCCTCAGACCGCATTCAGTTCAAGTTGGCATACGGTCTGGGCAATACAAAAGTCCAGGCCGTGCGAAGTAGGACGGCATGGAGTGAGTAAAGCATTAAGAAGGGAAGGCGGCTCGGGGAAATGAGACGTGGTGTTAGAAGAAAAGAGTTGTTTGGCTATTGTATTGTTTGTTGATGGGGGAGGCAGTCGGGCCAAGTCGGGCCGTGCTGTGCCGACACACTTTCCATTCACCACCTCATGAAAGGGATGGCCGGCAGGCGGCGAGGCACAAACCAAAAATTTTAACAGTGTACGCGCAGCGCGCTCGGTCCGCGCTTCGCGCGGGCCCTCGCACGCTGCCATTTCACGCACGGAAAGGATCGATCGGAGGTTGCCGGATTACATAAAGCATTTTGTGGTCGGACAAAGCTGAGCACGGGAAGACACAAAG
The DNA here is from genome assembly GCA_029282285.1 of Mycena rebaudengoi. Taxonomy (NCBI): domain Eukaryota; kingdom Fungi; phylum Basidiomycota; class Agaricomycetes; order Agaricales; family Mycenaceae; genus Mycena; species Mycena rebaudengoi. The sequence goes on from JARJCX010000024.1 coordinate 1,178,468, forward strand.
CTTTCAAAACAAGTTTTGGTTTGTGAAAATGAAGCTCGTCCCGCCGCCAGAGCTGCAATGGAGGCGTATATTCCCACTGGCTCATTGACGACTATATTCTAACTCGCCTGTGGGTCTCCCGCCGCGTTCTCGCTCGGTATCTGCGCGGCGCGCATATGTTTTGAAAATTGACCACTGTGGCCTCGTACTATGTTTCCTGGAGGACCGATCTACCGAGTAATCCGTCGTGCAGGCCGTTCGCCGACCCCTCAACTGGAATCCCGGGAGTTCCTTCAACACATACTACCACTGCAAGACACTTCGGACGAGATCTACGAACTCCTCCAGCGTGCACGGGCTTTTCGGCACCTGGTATCCCCGCCTCATCTTCGTTGTAAGTGGCTGTCCCCGTTTCTCGCGCATCGCACCCTGCGTTCTCCCTCGGCCTTCCCGCCATCCGTGCTGGTATGTGCGCTGCACGCCGCCTGCTCGTGTTCCTCAGGCGCGCATCCGTCGACCGCCCCGCCGTATGCCGTACACCTTTCCCGACGGGCCCGTCGCACAGTACGAGGACTCGCTGACGGGCCTCGGGCGCTTCCGCTCGCGCAGCGCGCCTGCGTTTAACCTTCTCCCTGCCTTGCTTTCCTCCCTCATCCCCGTCCCTTCTGTACCTCGGTTCCCTACTTAGTTCCTAGCTGATCACGAAGCACACGCAGACCGCGCACGCTCTCCACCGCATCTCCACCACCTGCTCCCCAGCTGCAATCGTCTCCGCCATATCCGCAGCCGCCGCACCCCACCCCGCTTCCGCTGACGCGGCGTACCACCCGCGCGGCGTAGACGATGCCGTTTATCAACGCGCGCCTCACCACCGCGGGACACGCGCGCCTCACCACCGCGGGACACGCGCGCGCATCTTGATTCTGCGGCGCCGTATGCTTATCGAGGTGTGGACGGGCGTGGGTACGAAGACATGGACGGAACGGAAGGGCGCGAAAGAGAGGAAGGGGAAGACGCGATCCTCGCTGCGCGGTGGGCCGAGGTAAGGCGGTGCGTCTCTCCTGTGCGCGGGGGTGTTTTTGGTTTTTTTCTTTTTTCTTTTACGCCGGCGCCGCCTCCTCACGCCTACGCGTACGGGTGCTGGGCGCGGGTGTGGAACGCCACGCGGCTCTGCGGCGTGAGGGAGTCGGATAATAGACGTGTGGGTGTTTCGCAAGGATGTGGGCGTTTTTCGCACTTCCGCGCATTCGTGTCCGCGTCGCATTCGCGCCTTCTTTGGCGGCGGGTTTGGCGCGGCTCCGCCGTGCCCATGCGCCGCCTACCCGTCGACCGTGATCTCGGTGGCGCGTGCACCGCGTCTATGGCGTATCTGCGCGTCGGGCGCACATCGGCTTGGATGCGTGGACGGCGCGCGGTGGCAGATGGGCCGCCTTATTTATGCTGCGGCGTGCTTCTGCTGGTCCGCCATACATGCCCTGACGTCGCGTCTGACACTAGATCCTGGCTCGTACCTTTGGTACGGTGCTACAGGCGCGCGGACTGGATACTTGTTGTGCTATATGCACACATCTTGTCCACATCTTGTCCTGCACGCGCATTTGGTGTCCTGCTACCTCCCCATTCTTGATGTTTGCCGGCAAGGGGGTTGTGTTTTTCCTGCCCGCGGAGCTTCTGCCAGTGCCGACGGGCTCCGGGGTGTGGACGCCCCGTCTGTATTTTCACGGGGCGGCATCGCGTTTATGCGCCTCTGCACCTGCACTCCCTTTCATCTTCACATTTCGTGCCTGGTGCTTCGAGACTGGGCCTTTCTTCAACCCGTCCCACGCTGCTGTACTTTCCCCGACGCACCTACCTCCATGCAGCGCCTACAAGCGCTCAGCGCTCAGCACTGGCGTCTTGTTTCTCGTGAGTCTCAGCCATCACCCTTTGGGTCGCCTGAGACATAAACCCGTGTATGTACTAGAATATCGCACCGAGACTTTTGCGCGTTCATATTATTGTTAAGTACTGATACAAATTTCATTTACGCACTAAAAGAAGTCAAGGAACACGCGTCGATCACAAAAGCTGTATTGCGTGATGCAGCAATAATTAGTTACATCTTCGACCCAATATGCCATTGTGTATTGATTGTTGTATGGAAATTGCGTTGAGCTTAACTAGCACGCCCGGTACTGGTGATTCAACACAATGGTACTACTTAACACTGGGGACAATTGCAAAGCAAGTGGATAAGATATCATGGACACTCATAGCATTCACTTCTTGATTGATGGATGAGATGTGTATCGGCGCAGAGACATATAGGACCCGTCAAAGCGGTGTCTTGCTTCTTGATCCCACCTTACACTCCAATGGTCATGCCAGTAAGACCGTATTAGTTTTCCATTGCTACATTCTGAACTTGCGGTTGAAGGATTCAAAGTTGACAACCGAGAACAAATCAAACTTAATTGTGGATCACAGGCTGGTGTGTGCAAACGAAGGAAGTGGTAGGTGAAGTGCATTGACGCATCTTTGGTATAACAGGCTCTGGAGGCCAACCCAGCAAAATTAGAGGATAGTGGAAAAGATAATGGCGAACTTGAGCACAAATCAGTGAAGTTTTAGGAAAGGCAATCAGATACTTGATGATCTGAGGACTTTTAGGCCGCACTGCAGAATGGTCCAGCTACGTGTGGAGCAGATATCTGAGGGGTATCCAGACCTGGCTGGACATCTCCATGCTCTGGCAGTGTTGTCCGTACACCAATATCAAAGATCCGGTGATGTGAAGGACCTCGAGGCTGCAGTACAGAAGATTTCAGCCGTTGTGGAACAGACACCCAAGGGGCATCCAGACCTGGCACAATATCTCCAGATTCTGGGAGCATTGTTCGGGAACCGATATCGAATATCAGGTGATGTCAAGGACCTCGAAGCTGCACTGCAACACAATCAAGCTGCTGTGGAGCAGACACCTCAGGGGCATCCAGACCTGGCTGGACGTCTTCACAATCTGGCATTGTCGTTCGGGGAGCGATATCAAAGATTAGGAGATGTGAAGGACCTTGAGGCTGCACTGCAGAATGATCAAGGCTGCTGTGGAGCAGACACCTGAGGGGCATCCAGAACTGGCTGGACGTCTCCAGAGTCTGGCAATGTCTTTCACAAGCCGATATCAAAGATCAGGTGTTGTGAAGGACCTCGAGGCTGCACTGAAAAATGATCAAGCTGCTGTGGAGCAGACACCTGCAGGGGATCCAAAGCTGCCTGGACGTCTCCAGAATCTGGCTGTGTCATTCACACACTGCTATCGAAGATCAGGCAATGTGAAGGACCTTGAAGCTGCACTGCAAAATAATCAGGCTGCTCTGGAGCAGACACCCGTGGGACATCCAGACCTGGCTGGACATCTCCGGAATCTCGCAGTGTTATTCACTGACCGATATCAAATATCAGGTGATGTGAAGGACCTTGATACTGCATTACAGAATGCTCAGGCTGCTGTGGATCAGACACCCGAGGGACATCCAGACCAGGCTGGGTGTCTACAGAATCTGGCAGTATCATTTGAGCACTGATATCGAAGATTAGGTGATATGAAGGACCTTGAAGCCGCACTGCAGAACAATCAGGCTGCCATGAGGCAGACACCTGAAGGGCATCCAGCCCTGGCCGGGCGTCTTCAGAATCTGGGAGCGTCATTTGGGATTCGATATCGAAGATCAGGCGATGTAAAGGACCTTGAAGCTGCACTGCAGAATGACCAGGCTGCCGTTGAGCAGACACCTAAGGGGCATCCATATTTGGCTGGACATCTCCAGAGTCTGGCAGTATCATTCACAGACCGATATCAAAGGTTAGGTGATGTGAAGGACCTCGAGGCTGCACTGCAAAACAATCAGGCCTCTGTGGCACAAACACCCAAGGGGCATCCAGACCTGGCTGGACGTCTTCACAATCTCGCAGTGTCATTCACAGTCAGATATCGAGGATTAGGTGATGTGAAAGACTTGGAGGCTGCACTGCTGAACTATCAAGCTGCTGTAGAGCAGATGCCCAGGGACATCCACAGTTGGCTGGACGTCTCCAGAGTCTTGCAGCATCGTTCAGGGACCGATATCGAAGATCAGGAGATATGAAGGACCTCGAAGCTGCACTGCATAATGATCAGGTGGCTGTGGATCAGACTCCTAAGGAGCATCCTGACCTGGCTGCACGTCTGCAGAATTTGGCGGTGTCATTCAGGGACAGATATCAAAGATCAGGTGATGTGAAGGACCTTGAGGCCGCACTGCAGAATGCTCAAGCTGCTGTGGATCAGTCACCCAAGGGGCATCCAGACCTGGCTATACGTCTTCAGAGTCTGGCAGTGTCGTTCAAAGACCAATATCGAAGATCAGGTGATGTGAAGGATGTTGAAGCTGCCCTATCCAGTTACAGCAACTCCTTTCAAAGTAACAGCTCAGATCTTGCAGCATCATGGCACTCAGCTTTTCATTGGGCTTCCTTAGCAAAGGTACACAGACAATCTGATATCCTAAAAGCGTACTCTGCTGCCTTCCATCTATAGCCCGAGATCCTCTGGATTGGCAGTTCTGTATCTGTCCGTCAAGATGTAAACATGAGAATCAGTGTTTCTCAGGCGACCTCTGAGGCCATTAGTGCCTGCATTGACTGCTTAAATCTCCCACTTGCAATAGAGCTGCTTGAACAAGGGTTGGGAACCACCTTCCAACAGATGTTGCAGCTGAAAACAAACCTTGATTTTCTGCCCAAAGAGGATGCAGACAAGTTGAAGCTTCTGTCTTTAGACCTCCTATAGCAGAAAGGCTCAGCATCCACATGAGGGTGGCTGCAGAGAGAAACACTTTGGTTAACGAAATTCGAAATCGTCCAGGCCTTGGGAACTTTCTGCGTCCCAAACCATACAGAGATCTGTGCCAAGTATCTCAGCATGGGCCGATTGTTATTCTCAATTCCCATCATGATCATTGTGACTCAATTATTCTCCTCAACCCAGCCTCAGATCCACTTCATCTTGCACTGCCATCAGTGTCTGTTCACATTTTAAAAGCACAAAAAAGCCTCCTTAGACATCTGATCAGAGGGCGTAATGTGAGATCCAGAGAACTACCACAGGCCCGTCTTCGTATGTACCAAGAAGGGATAGAAGTTGGCATGGATGGGTATTTAAGCTGGCTCTGGACTTGTATTGTACAGCCAATCTATGTTGCCTTGAGTGCAGTAAGTTCTGCCTATCTTTTCAGCTCCATTATTCACTTTGTTTGCAGAATGGTATCACTTCTGGCAGATTGTGGTGGTGTCCTACAGGAGATTTCACCGGCTTGCCTTTCCATGCTGCAGACTCTGCCGATCAATTCACACAGTCATATACACCCACACTGGGGGCTCTCCTGGAAGCAAACTCCAAGACACCTTCAACAAATCCGCCCCGAATTGGCCTGGTTGGTGTGACACACACCGGTCATCGAGGAGACCAAGAACTACCTGGAGCTGAAGAAGAAGTCACCAAGATTAACTCCATTGCTAGGGATCGATACCAGGTTGAATGTCTTGTCGGCGAAAATACCACTGTAGATTCAGTCAAGCAGACACTGAATAATTGTGCTTGGATCCACCTAGCCTGTCACGGGGAGCAGAACATCATAGAGCCTCCAAAAAGCTGCCTCCAGCTCTATGGTGGAACTTTGGAGCTCGAGACCATTCTCCAGATGTCCCTGCCAAATGCTGAATTTGTATTCCTCGCTGCATGCCAGACAGCTAAAGGAGATGCTGCACTGGTGAATGAGTCCTTCCACTTGGGTGGTGGTTTCATCGCTGCGAGATTTCAAGGAGCCATTGCCACCATGTGGTCTATGATGGATGAAGATGGGCCAATTGTTGCAGAAACTGTCTACAGTCATTTATTAGCCAGTGGTCAAAGGCCTCGAGCTTCTGAAGCTGCAAAAGCACTGCAGCTTGCTGTTCGAAAGATGCGGGATGCCGGAGTGCCATATGAACGATGGGTACCATTTATCCACCTGGGAATCTAGAGTGGTGATCCTAGTTCCTTCACACTTTATCATGAAAGACTCAAATTTATTTAGGTTCTTGCTGAACATGCGTCTGTTGTCTTTTCTCGGCTCAGGATCCAATCTTGTATAAACATGTTTTTCCTACAGGATGTAGTCTGTAGTACCAATATTTATCCCCAGGTTTTTGGGCACTTTCATCAGTGGATTAAGTGAGCAGGATCTAGCGTTACTGTGCCTCAGATTCAGGACCACCTTGATATATTTTGCTGCCATGCAACCAATAAATCGATTTAAACGCCATTTTTCTGTGTGGGCGACATGAAGTGACCCAGGCACTGTTGGCATTAATATAATGTCCTTACTTTTTCACGCACTAGACTCGCACTCCGAATATCGAAATAAAATAGGACAATTTCTCTGTCAGTACCTGTCTGACCTTGCAGCCCAAAGCGCCCCCAAATCTGACGACATATAATTCAATTTATTTGTTCAGTCATGAGCTTTCTTTTTTTATTTGCGGAAGTCTGAAACGATACATAAATGCCATACTATAGTACTAGATGCCTGCAACAGGCACCTTGATATTTAAGATCGTCGGTACACCCAGAATAGCTAAGTCTTGATGTTGAAGTCATATTTTTCCGCCATCACAGGTCGACAACAATTGGTGCTTGAATAAAGTTCCTGGTGGGCGAAGTTTACATTGTATACATAATATTAACTCATACAAGATTTGTATGCCTTCACTACGCTCCGGCAAGAAGGATCTAAATAAACATGCCTTTGAAGTTGAGCAATGTGGAGATGATAGTATCAATGGTTCATCACGCACTGCGCAAGTACATAGTCTACTCAATTAACATCTGTAACGGTAGCAGGGACGCAGCCCAACAGAGCTTTACTCCGTGTCAGTCATTTTTATGGCCCCATAAAAATTTACATCCCATGCACCGATGAGAGAGGAGATTAAGTTGACCGAGCATTTCTGCAAAGTGTTAAATAAGTAGCAAGATCGCGAAATAAATGAACACTGCCGGTGCTCTCCGCCTCTTGTCCAATTTCAAAGTCTCTAACCGTTGGACTTGAAGAATGTATGTCCCCTTGAATTTTGTGCCGAGATGGCAGATACGATATCATTCGGATTGGGTCCAGGTAAAATAATAGTATGCAGACGGTATATATTCTCTAGTAACAATCCACGCTAAACAGATACGGATGGGACGGACTGGGAAGCCAGAGAGATTCGGGAATAGCAGAGCCAGCCAGAGATGAGTTTTATGTTTTATGGTTCCGGGCACGAATATTTTGCGCGCACATTTGACTCTTGAGCAGCGGAAGAAGATGGAAACCTGCACGTCGAGCTCTTGCGTTGGGACTATGTCCGGCAGTGCTTTGCAAAATGTACCTGTTCGGCATATACATGGCGGGGATGTACATCAGGCGTGTAGCTATAGTATGCGCACGTTCGCTTTCAGGAGGTGCTGTGAGATCCCCATCCACATCACCCGCGCGCCATCCATACGCACACCGCTGTAGATTGCGGGCAAACCCTGCCGTCGATAACGATGTACACGAGAGTACACCGTTCCCCTTCGACGCGCCACCACCCCGTCTGCATCGCCCCACCGAGACACAAAAGGCACCCCCACGTCTCAGCCCCCGCCGCACAGCAGGCCCGCGCGGGACAACACGACCCGCGGGCCTCATCGCGGTAAGAGGGGGGAATCGGCAGCGCGGATAGACCGGGACGAAGGAACGAGTCGGCAGGATACACTAGACACCCGCAGCCGCGTGGGTGCCGCGCGGATATTCCGCTGCACTACCTTCCCCGCGGTCGAAAATGAAAAGAAAAGAAAAGAGGGGAGAAGAGAAGTCCGCACCCCTGCGCAGCGTCGACGCCGAGGTCCACGGCCAACCGCCGATGCCCCACCGCGCCTGCTGTCCAAACGCAAAGAAAATGAAGAAAAATGAAGGTTGAACCCCCGCGATCGTGAGCGCACACGACACCGACCCCAGCACCAACAAAAAAAAAGGCGCGGCACGGACACGGAAGCCACGACACCTAAACCACGCCCACACGCCACACTTGCTGCGCCGCACAAATATGAACGATAAAAGAGGAATGCCCCCGCTCCTCCACACGAAACCGCTCCTCCGCACAAATAAAGAGGCAAGGAAACCCTGAAAGAGGAGGAAGAAAGATGAAATAAGGCAGAAGGACAGAAAGCACGGACGGCACGGCACGTCCAGCTCCTGGCGCGGACAGGATGGCCAGCGGCGAGGACGGGGCCGCGTTTGGTCGGCGGGCGTGAGGGCGTCCGGTTTGCTGTCGTCGGCGAGAGTGTCGTCGTCCCCCGGGTGTCCCGTGAAGTTACGCCAGCTTGTCGCATCCCACACCTGCGGCCTGCGCCCGTGCGCGTAGGTGAGCGTGGCGGCGGTGCGGCGGCTGTTTTGCAAAAAGACGGCGTCTCAGTTCTGTGAAAGGGAGGGAGAATAAGGGATGGAACGAGAGGGGAGGAGGAAGAACGAGACAGGGGGGGGAGAATAAGTCGGCGCGCGCCGAATATATGTGGTTGAATACCCCGCGCAAAAGGAGGGGAAAAATAAGAGAAAAGAGACGCACCTTTAAACCGTCGCATCGCGCTGCGAGGATCGCGTCTTCCTCCGTCGCTGTAGTCGTCGCTGCCGTCGTAGCTGCACCCGTCGATCCTGTGGTAAGTGTGCGAGTGCCGTGGTGGAGAGACGTCGGGGAGGCATTGTCTACCTGTGCGGGCAGCCTGCGTGGTCAGGAGGTGGGGTGCCGCAGCTCTGCGCACGCGGCGTGTTCGTCAGAGGCGCGGCTGGCGGGGAGGCCGGGCGGGGTCTGTGCAGAGTAGTCAGAATGGGAGTAGGATGGAATGGAACAAAGATTCGACTGAATTGATGGCAGCGCACGTGCTGGCTGGGCTTCCTTCGATGGCATTTTGCGCGTTTGGTCAAAAGCGTTCAAGCCTTTCAAGAGATTGTGTCAAATATCTCTGACGTCGCCTGCAAATTTATTCTTGATCTCTGTCTATCTCTGTGATCTGCCAGATCTGCAGTGGCGTCGACTGAGCCTCCGGTACCGCGACGAACTCCGAGTCTCTATCCGCGCACGGCGTCTTCGTTCCCTTTGATCTCTCCCAAGTCTCTCCCCACGTTTCGCCCCGAGTCGCCAGTCAACTGGGACCAGTACTTCTGCCATTCCAGATGAACTCAACCCCGAAGAGGATAGCGCGGTCGGCGGTGTACCCGCGAAACAAGTGCCGTCCGTACACCGACTGCTAAACTATCTATTCAACTACCCAGCCGCCTGAAAATATTTCCTTCAGGTTCAGCTGCGAAGTCCCCGCAGCCCCGCAAGGTCATTTCTGAAGTTCTAAATGGCATATTCGTTCATTCGACCGCGCCCCCAAAACAAAGCATGGACAAAAAAATCAAATTCGCCCTCTTCGACCATGGTGATCGCCTGGAGTCAATTTTGAGAAAACTCGTTTGCGCCAGAAGATGAGGCCCAGTGGGAAACACATCTGCTCAGGTTGCTGGTATGCTCCATTAGGAAAAATATTAGCTGTCAAATTTTCATACGACAGCCTAGGCTCAAATATTGAAGAATCTAAAGCACAATTGTTTAAACAAATTATTGCGTCTAGACGCAAATTGCCATATAAACAGCTGTTTAATCTAAACACGTTTAACACGCTGGTAGGTGATCAGTGCGATTTAAACCGGGTCTAAACAGGCAAAAGCACATTTTCGAACTCACGACCGACTGAGCCAACATGAAGTGATAATGGCTCAAAATAACGGCACCTTACCACGGAGTTCCAAGGGATGCACCATAGCTACGGTGCTGAACAGGGCTTGTCTGACTTGCAGCCCGGTTTAAACTTGCATTTGACCAAGTGCATAATACATCGTTCAAACACTGTCTCGGCGTGATTAGAGCAACAACCCACGGTAAAAAATATTTGGTTTGTGTATGGGTTCAGCGGTACTTAGCAATGGCATGCTCCATGAGTGTCATGGCAGACACACCCGCCCGCCCAGAAGGGGCATCTAAGCAGTCAGTAAAATAGGCCAGCATTAGCGTCCATGTTTTCAATTTTAAACACGGGGTGCTGCCTTCTGCGCTTCAAAAACCAGCGATCCTAAATCCCGATGGACAAAATTAACTGAGGGGACTGTGAGACTCGGGGATATTCAACCTAAACTTCAACGATTCTAACCCAACCCTGTGATGTGATGTTTAGTCAATTGAACTGTGGACAATACTATGCACCTGTCACCTTCAGGCTTCATCTGCAATATTTATCTGTCGCAATGGTCCAGGGTGCTCTAAATCTCGCAATTTCCCTTGCAGTGATCGTCATTCCAGCGAAGTTAACAAGCCGGAAAATATGTATCACGAGCACTACCACTGTAATCCTGAGAAAGGACACTGATTTCAATTCCGCCTCAAGTCTGACATTATCTCCGTAATAACTATTCTGTTGGAGACACATTGGAACAGCCCCAATCACCCAATTGCTATACATTACTCTCCACAAATGTTTAAATGCCACAAAGTAAGACCTAGATTGAGGGCCAAAACGAAAACATTATTGAGAGTTCCAGATGCCAATGAAGCATCCTCTTCGTTTGAGAATATGTGGGCTGAATTTTTACGTGCATTGAAACCCTACACCATATTGGTATCATCTGTTCGGTCCCCGCTTCATCGGCTGTCTGTAGTACACGCGCCGGAACAGTCAAATAGTGTATTGGTTTTCCCACCCTGGCCATCAAGAAGGACGAATCTGAAGATGTGTTTTGGAGCTCATTGAGGTTGAATTTTGACCAGATTAAACAGCACTTCAATCAGTGTAGTAGCTCAGAGACGTCAAGTCGTATAAATAGCCGCTATGACCTCGGACGTGGCTGCTAATATCTAAAGGAACTGACCGGAGTACAAAGGCCGGGTTTGGTTCGATTAACGATGAATCTCCCTAGGCCAAGTGGGGGTAACAAGGGCGCGGAAATTTGTTTTAGATTCGAGCACATTCACTTGACTCACACGCAAGGAGGTTACCGTCCGTTTGCTTGCTTCGGAGTGGACTTACTTTGGAGCAGGTTCAGTCATCATCAGCGGCGTACCTCCTCATCCTTTCATATCTGTGGCCAATGTGTTGAACTGGATATACATAAATACAGTGGGTGGTAGTGAAAGAAAAATTGAACAATGTTCCAAATACGAGGCGCTGAATGTCCGAACGGACTTGTTACCATGCGCACGCGGTGACCATAGTAAGCCTGAGTTAACTTATTGAATAAAAGCCGGACTTCCGACCATCGCGAAGTGCAAGCAGGGGATGGTGTTCTGTCCATCCGAGCATAAGTGATGACTACCGAAGGTAAATACACATGCTCCTTTATAAATGTACTCTGGAGTCTAGACTTGCGTCATCATCATTTCCCAGAATACCATGCTTCTTAAGCGAGCGCTGCATGCGTTCAACAATGAGACTGAGATGCTGATAATCAGGATCCCTGGAGGGCTGCCAGTGCAACCCCTCAGCAGCGAACAAGGGCGCCTCCGATCTATTCGTAGGATCGCATTCTGCCCGATTGTATTTTCAATTTCCGATGGCTCCGGAGGCGATTATGTGGCTTACCTTCCACGATTACCGTCTTTTCCTGCATGTACTCATCCCGTTTACCATTTGCGTCATCTATGTGCAAGTAAGCAAAATTTAGGAGCAAGCTGGAACAGAAAACAGACCACTACGCGACCTCGCAAAAGCTCCCGCAATTAAATTGAATATAGTCCATAGGGTGGAGAGCATGGCAAATGTCGAGACGAAGACACTGGTGATAGCAGAACCCAGAGGCTTTAGCTGCGGGACAGGTCGGAGATAGGGCATGATGGGAACGCGATCGCCTTCGGTAAATGCACATACGGAGTTTCTCCACTCCGACATTAAGGTGGCATTAGAAGTAGACCTGCGCGAACGGTTCGCGGCTGGAAAATTAGGATTGATGGGTGCGGGCGCTCTTGGAAGATGCACATTTAATATGCTAAGGTTATACATCTCTGGAGATGCGTAGATCTGGTTTTCAAGGATGAGGCCCAGATCCCGGCGAACGAGATGGTAAATGCTCTGGAAAGCGTTCTGGAAGAGAGTGTTTATCTCTGTTCCGGGTACATTGTCGCCCCAAAAGTCGACTATCGGAGAAGTAGAAAAGATGTTTGTTGTGTTCGGTGTGCCCTGCCAGAAATCGTAGTTCTGGGAACTGGTGAGGGAGACGTCGACTGCCATAAACCGAGCCGGTTCGAGTCGGCATGGTGCCTGGGATGGGGAGGCAGTATCGGTGGATCTGTCGAAACCTGTTTTAGAGTTGCTTTCGCAGTTGCAACATGGTTGGACAGCGACACCGACGGTGGCAGTGACCTTGTCGTCTTTACCGGAGGTCACATTTGGAGCAGATAATCTCCTGAATTTATGGAAGGGCCACATTAAATTAGCGAGCAAAGAAGGTAGCGTAAGTCATACCAAAAGCCGGAAACTGCCGCCTGTTGATGAAGAAACTCCATGTCAGTTTCGTGTCCGTTCCGAAGCCTAAACATCGAACCAAGTCCAGAAGGATTGATCCGAAGTCGCTCCATGCTGGATCCGATGCCGTTAAGCCAAAGTTGATGCCTTGTTCATTCTCCCCAAAAGACCAAGTCATTGTGAAGAGAGTGGGAATATGACATGCGACGTCGACCTGTTGTCCTATGAGTTCCTACGACTTCGTCCACCACAAAGAGCTAGCGTTCTCACCATCAAATCGAGCTTAGTTTCAAATGCATTCCCAGTGTCAACAAAGATCACGAGATTTGTCTGGGGATGCGTCAGACGTCATGTTGAGAACCCAAATTTGCGTAATTACCACATCACACCCGTCAGAAAACGGATTGTTGTAGTACGAGAACGATGACACCTGTCGCGAATTATCAAGTACCTCCTTGACAGTAAACTTGAATGCAGAATTGTTCAGTTGGATCATGTCCCCCACAGTCAGAGTGTGGGGGGCGAAGCTGTCTGTCGAATGTTGCAATATCTCGGGTATGAAACTGCTGAAAGGGAGGCGGGGAAGTGTATCATTCGGATGATACGTGAATTCCTGCACGATGCTGTAGGCAGCCAAAGGAACTATGGATGTATCAGCCCCACATACACGCATAAAGTAGGTTATGCACTGTTGATAATGGCGAGAAAAGCTGTCAACAAGACAAATGTGCTTAGCACAATGGGCGTCGTCCATCGCCACGGGTACGCTGGCCAGTCGTCAGTCGAAGGGTCCAGAAAACTGAGCCGAGATGCTCACGATGCTGGGGGCTGTATCCTAGCCGAAATTCCCGAATACTTATGGGAAGGCGGACGAGGAAGGACATGGTAGGTAGTGGGAGCAATGACAAAGTTGCCTTCTTCTATCATTCAGTGCGCCTGTAGAACGGTGATCGATCCTTGTCATGCTGTGGCAAAAGTACGCATCGGCCCCAAACCGGCCAGTAGACGTAGTGCGATGCGGAATGAAACGAGCCACGTATTTAAGAGCTCAGGCTAATCTGGTATTTGAGCCAGAGGATGAATCTCGAATGTTTCGTAGTCCAATCCTGATCCCTAACTCCAAGTCAGCGAGGGCGTGATAATAGAAGTGTAGTCGCCAGACTTGGTGGGGGACGGGGGCAAGGGGGTGGAGAGCGTAGAGCGCAGAGTGAACCTGGTTGTAAGCAGCCTCGAGAAACTATTATACAACAAGAGTGCGGGGCAGCAGAGTGAAATGGAGCGAAATATATGGCGGCGGCGTTTTGGTCCTAGAACTTGTCTGGATTCGACATCCACGGCTCCGAGATAGTGGTACACGGAAAAGTAGAGCTAGATATACGAGAAATAGGAGGAAAGAGACTGAAAAACCCGAAGGCAAGCAAAAGGCAAAGTGTCCGCACTGGGAAGTAAAAAAATAACCCAGAGGCAGCTCAGAAAGCTTCTAGCAGTGTGGGAGACTGCGGTTAGCCTACGGCGGCCTCAAAAGTTCATCTCGCTATTCTCGCGGGCTCGAAATCGCCTTTCCCGACATTTGAACAAAGCGGCTTGAGTGAGGAAGTGCTTGGACCCCTGTCTGAAAATTTGTGCCAACTCTTTGATCTGGCCATTTCCCATCATCTTGGATGTCATTTTCTGCCGCTGAACGCTGAGAGTAAAGCGCTTAGAACGTAAGTGCGGCCTTCGGGTCCCGGATAATACGTTTAATATTTTTATTTTATTTTTATTTCAATGTCAATAGCGCAGTTTCGCTACGTCATCTGAAGAAAGGTCAGAGCAGTCTACCTCTTCCAATGTCAATCCGACAGGATTCAATATGAATCCAGTCTTGCGAAAAGCGTGGGTGGAATTACGGCAGAAAGGTGCCAAAGATGCCGGCGCATCTGGGTTTCAAATTCAAACTCCGGTCCGATCGTATATCACGTGCTCCTTGCCCTCACACCTGCAACCCGCAGGCTCAGAATGGACCCTCCCGCAGCGGACACAGACAAGTCTTACACGTTACCCTTTCGCGTTTCGGATCATTGGTTCTCAGATGCGACCTTGGTCATACAAGCGGGTGAGCTTATTCAGGGTGTTTCCTGGCATCCTAGTCGCGAAATCCCGTCATTCCTGTTGATAATCGACGGAAGATGATGAGCTGAAGATAAATGAACAACAAAGTGGCAAGACATTTGTCCTAGGATGTACGTAGAACTGTGTACTGTGGGCAAACGAACAAAGAGGAAACGTCCAAATAACACTACATAAAAGGCCGTGCCACATTCCCATGATAGACGCCGACGGCAAGCTCAATCGTCAACTCAAATCTCTATAGTTCCCGCAACCGGCAAACTCGGAACTTATTAATAGATGTCCTGTTGTCCTGTAGTTCATCTTCCTGCCTCAGACGCCGACACCGACTCTTTTTTTACGGGCTTTATTCCACTCTGCGAGGCAGTCATCTTATCCATTCGCGTGGGACGCCAACTCATGTTCACGTAGGTTCTTTGAGCCTTATCCCGAAAAAGTGGCTTGTGAAGCCGTTGCCGGAATTCTCAGGCTCAGGCAAAAGTACCAGGTGGAGCATTTACACAAGCGCGCGCTGCTTCATCTTTCCGAGCAGTATCCAACATCCTTCGCTGCGTCCACCGTGGATGAACTCTGGACTATATACCACATGGACATCATCAATCTGGCCAGAGAAGTCTCTGCGGATTTCCATTGCACTCGACTTCCTTCTCCGTCCCACTTCCATCCTCGGATGTCTGGATTGGCCAAAACTGCGATGGCCGTCCTCCGCATGGGCCCCGATCCACTCTGCTGGTACATCTCCCTTCATTCCTCTTGTCTCGAAGAGCTTTACAAACCCGCCCAGTCGAAGCGGCAAGATGTCTTGAATGTGACGGATTGTGAGGTATCCGGTTTCATTGCTCTCTTGATGAGCGAGGTTTTTTTGAAAAGAAATGCCTCTGCCTCAGTTCTTTTATTTGACTAGGCAATTTTTCTCATGATTCATCCCCATGAATCCCAACCGCGCTGTAGAGAATCTTATTCAACAACTGCAATGTCGTAATTGAACCTGACCCACGAGCACATCATTTTAGCATCGGTAATTACACACATCTATTTTAAGAGGCGGTGTTCCATTGCTGCCACTGCAGTTGGAAGAGATTCCTCTTCACGTAAATCCGGGGTGTGGTGTGTTGTTCTTCCAATCCCACCTCACTGACCACATCTTATGGCCTCACCTTTCAATGACCACATTCAGCCCCGGAGCGTGGAGATGCTTCATGTTTTTTTCCGAGACCATCCCGTATTGAACCCATTTGCCGGTATAGCTGTTGAGGCCGGTTGATGTGCGTCCTTCGGCAACCGACATCTAGTGCGCTGTGGCTCCTCTTCCCCGCGGAGATCGCGAATAGGCTTGCATCCCATCTACGGCGTCTTTTTCAAGTTCTCGCTATCAACGGAACTTCGCCCTCCGATTTGAGTTTAACACTTGTGCCCGCGGCGCTGCCGCGATGCCTGCGAACTTCAACAGTGTGTCAAATTTAGACCGCACACTTCTATATAAGCTCAACGAAAATTCCACCCAGAAACACCGGGCTTCAAATGTATCTTCTCACTGCATCTCTAATTTTGGCCGCTATTGCTTCCACCAGTGCGACTCCCCGGTACTCGAGCAAGAATGACCACAAATGGATTACTCCTAGGGCCACCGACGTTCGTTCCCCTTGCCCTGAGCTAAACACGTGCGTGAACTGTACTTGCCTTTCACCCGCCGATACTCATAAGTGTTCGAATTTGACAGACTAGCTAATCATGGCTACCTTCCAAGGGATGGAAAAATGATTTCCATTCCCATGATATTGGAGGCAGCTAGCAGTGGGTAACCACCCACACGTCTTTGTTCCGGACTGACATTTTCTGTCCATAGAAGTCTTCAATATGGCACCGGACCCGTTTATCACCCCCGCGAAGCTCGGTCTCTTGTCCGGTCCTGAGCTCATAACCTTGAATCTGGAAGCGCTGAAGCTGTAAGTCTCGTTCTAATTGATCATACTGAATTATGATTCATAGGGCTGCCACCCATTGCCGTGACAGTGACGGCAACGGCCGTTGATTTACGGCCCGTGGAGTGGTCGAAAAAAATCCTGACGCGACGGGGCGGTCAACGGCACAGCCGTACCGGGTGTTGAACGGCACACGGGTCGGTTGAAAATTAATTTCGTGCGTATCAATGTAGGACTGACTTATGTACAAGCTACATGTATTTTTGGATGTCTAAGTGTGTTCCACCGGTTCAATATTCAAAATACGTCGCATTCTACGGTGAGAAAGCTGTTTCTTTGCTTACCGAACTAAATTCAAACTCCGCCATCACTCGCGGCAAATGCCGTGAACCAACCTAAACCTCAAAATATGACATTTGGCGGAGAATAATGGTCATTCTGGGCTAAGCTTTAGTATTTTTGAGGTGTCCCTATAGTATACCACAAGGAAATCTACCCCGTATCAGCATTTCAGAGTGTGGGAAAACTACAGCCGTTGGACGGCCGTCACGGCCGTGTTTCAACGGGCTGTCGGAGTGGATGAAAAATGCCTGACGGAACGGGCACGGCACCCCGTCGACGGGTGCCGTGGAACCGTGGCAACGGGCACGGGCGGCAGCCCTAATTATGAATACCCTGTAGCCACAATCTTCTCGAGAACGACGTGTCTTTATCGGGCGGGGATTTCGCACTCGGAGATAATTTGCGTTTCAATGAGACAATCTTCAGCACTTTAGCCAACTCTAATCCCACCGTCGACTACTACAACGTCACCTCCGCCGGTCAGGCTTTGCACGACCGGCTTGCGATCTCACTTGCGACCAATCCCAACATTACCAACACCCCCAAAGAGATCCTGGCTCGCAGCGGTACCTCCGCATTCTACCTCAGCATCATGGGTCATCCAGTTACTGGCATCGCTCCGAAGAAGTTCGTATCTACTTCACCGTAGATAAATCGTATCAGATCACATGTCAGGTTCGTCAACATTTTCTTCAGGGAAGAGTGCCTGCCAGGCCCATTGCCGAGGGTTGGAAAAAGCCAACTACTCGCATCACACAGGAAACATTAGGCCATCTCCTCGGCGTCATTCAGGAGGCGTCGAATTGGGAGCTTACGCAGTTGTGCGAAGCTCCCGTTCTTGGTCCTAGCTAGTTTTTCAGCCTCATTTTGCGTATACAAGTACGTTATTTTGAAAATTTTAATGCTTGTCGTCGCCCCGCGCGCCCCTTTTTAAAAATAATATAAACCTATGAATTCTAGGCATCTCTTTTCAATTTTCCCCCAAAGTACGCGAGACCAAGGATGTATGACAAGACAATGACGCATTATGCCGGGGCCGGAAATGACGACGGCCTAGCGAATTGAATATGTTTGCTGACACTTAAAAATATCGTAAACATGTCCTTGTTTTCCAGTATTCATTCAGATTGTGTGTCGTGGTCCATGAAACCCACTTCTGGAAACATATTCATGCCAGCAGTCAACTTCACATTTGGATGTGGAATTATATAGTACTTTGTGCAGTGTAAAGGCATGAAATGGAGAAAGGAAGTCCACTGACAATATTCCCTCTACTGTTAGGTAAGGGTCTTATGAGCGCCCTAATTTTACTCCCCGCACAAAATCACGATTTGCTTATTTGTATTAGGGGTGCTCAATCCTTGGCTCATATCGCCCATCTAATTTTTTTTTGCCCATCTCATATTTGTTTGAAACAAATAAAGAATTCGAACTCCGCTTTGCAGCGACTCATCCGGCAGGACAATGGCACTCGAGTTATACAGTTTAGGGTTAGAATATTAACATGAAGACCTTTATTTATGTATCATACACCATTCTGGTCAGTTGAAGCAGGCAAGAAATATAATTGGTTTTAAAAATCCAAAAGGAATGCAGGGGATTTTATCATATTGACACATAATTTCCAGTCCATTATGCGGGCAAATAAAGGTGCAAGTAGATCGAAAATAATGTGTTTATGCTGGTCAGGCTAAGCGGAGTTTGAATGCTTTATTTATTTCGAACAAATAAGAGATGAGCCAAAATGAGATGCACTGCGGGGGTTCCTGCATCTTTCAAACCCAAAAAAGACTTTGAAAGATGTCTACCATTTTTGTTAATTTTTGGGGGCTCAGGAAAAAAAGGTCAAAGATATTGAGTGTTTTCTTCATTTTATCCTCTTGGTAGAAGATCTTCTGAGTAACTGAAGCGGCTTTGTAGAATTTCTTCTGGTCAAGAATTAGCTCTATTTGTAATACCAAAGACTGATTGAACAATGGGCCCCATTGTCCATCCAGCCTTTCATGCGCCAATAATAATTTATTTGCGACACCAAGAAACAAACCTCATTTCAATCACCCTTTGGCCAGATTTTTACCACACTAGCAAAAGGGAGAAAATAATCTTGCATTTTTCATCTTATCTTTGTTACACTCCCTAAATTTGGTGAAACAGGTAGGCATCTTTGAACCTCATTTTGGGGCCACAAAGATGTGTGGACCCCCGCAGTGATGGGCCAAGATGAGCCAAGAATTCTGTGTCAGCAGAGATTTTCCCTGCCGAAAAAAAAAACCCTCATTTTGGCTTTAATATCATCAAAATGATGGCATCGACAATGGCTACTCAGTGTGCTTACGGTCTCAGTTTCAACTTGGCTCTGTAAATACATCCACTTTTCTTTAACAGACCTCCACCCAGCCCAGCACCTACTTTGCACTGGACCGTGCGGTGCGACTGCAAATCTGTGTGCAATACATTCTTCAAAATTTAACAACTTATGTTCATTTTGGATTCTCAGTTGACTCGGAGTCTTCCAGATCGGACTCTTCAAGGGAGTTGTTCTTTTGAGAAACACAAGAGCAATGAGCTCGCCTTGAGTATGTACCTGAAAGTGAGCCCCCAATTACTTGGAAACCCAATATGCACCATCCTTTTCCCCTATTTTTCTTCATCTCAATTGAAATGTTCAACCTGGTCGTAGCTAGCTCATTGACGGCTCGGTCGGAGCAGTATAATTTTATTGGTTGGGTAAGCACTGCCAGTTGAATATAGTCCATAAATGTTTTGGATTATCTACGATGCCGAGGCGGCTGTCGGGACTCCCTCACTTTTAAGACAATCTATTATAGGGGTGCTCAATTCTTGGCTCATCTGGCTCATCTGATTTTTAGCCCATCTCTTATCCGACGGCGCAGCGAAAAAATTCCCATTTTGGGCAGATTTTGATTGATTTCAAAGAATTACTTGTAACTGGACAGGTTCTACATGTATTGACTTAAAAAGTGGATAGAATTAACGGGCTAATTCATAAGCAATTAGTGATAGAGCTAAAGTAGTGAAAATGTCATATTCTTGGATGTCTTGAGAAAGTCAGAGTTTCAAATGAGAATATGGGCTGGCAGGTCCAAATCACATCCAAATGAGCTGGACTTTTGGTAGGGGCTATTTGTGACTACTCCCATAAATGTCATAGAGCCAGAATAGTTGATTTACCACAGAGCACAGGTATATAAGGTAATTTTATCCCATTTGATCTGAAATTGGTTTCAATGAGCTAAAAAGCTTAGGGGAAAGGTTATATGCAGTTCGGGCTCTATGACATTTACGAAAGTAGTTATAAATAGCCCCTACCAAATGTCCAGCTCATTTGGATGTGATTTGGGCCTGCCAGCCCATATTCTCACCTGAAACCCTGACTTTCTCAAGACACACAAAAATATAACATTTTCACTACTTTAGCTCTATCACTAATTGCTTATGAATTAGCCCGTCAATTCCATCCACTTTTTAGGTCAATGCATGTAGAACCCGTCCAGTTACAAGCAATTCTTTGAATTCGATCAAAATCTGCCCAAAATGGGAATTTTTTCGTGGCGCCCTCGGTACTGACATTAGCTGTAAACACAATTTGTTTGTGTGGGTGACATGTTAAAAGTGACCAGTGTAAGCTAGTGTAGTGTATCCTTACTCTTTCACGTGCTAGACTCGCACTCCGGATGTCGAAAAGAAAAGTGACAATTTCCCCGCCAGTACCTGTTGAGCCCAAATCTGATAACATAATTAGATATGAGTTTTTTTCTTTTTCTTCTTCGGAAGTCTGAAAAGTCACATAAATTCCCTGCTAGATCCCCGCAACAGGCACATTGATAAATGAAATCATCGGTACAGCCAGAATATCGCAATTCAAGCTTACATTTTTATGTTGAAGTCATATTTTTACTGTCATGTCAAGGAGTCAACCACAGGTTGACAACGAGTGGTGCTTGAATGGAGTTCCCGAAAGTTTGCAGTGTATCCATAAGATTAAACCGATACAAGATATGCCTTCGCCACGCTCTGGCAACGAGGATCCAAAAAAATGTCTTTGATGTCGGGTGATGTGGAGATGATAGGAAAATCAATGGTTCATTACGCTCCGTGCAATTAGTCTACTTAATCAACATCTGTGAAGGCAGTAAAAACACAGCCTGGACCAGCCCAACACTTTGCTCCGTATTCCTACGTTCTCATAAGATTTTCCCTTACATGCACCGATGAGAGAGGACATTTTGACCGTACAGGCAGGTGAAGAATTTTTGCAAAGTATCCCGAAATAAATTAACACTGCGGGTGCTCTTCGAGTCCTGTCTCGTTTCCAAAGTTTTGACGTGGGAGTTGACTAAGTAATCTATGTCCCCTTGAATTTTGTGCGGCAGTGTCGCTATATTTCGGAATATTGGGTCCATGTAAGATAATATTATGTAGGCAATATATTCTCCAGTGACAATCTAGGCTAAACGGACGGATGGAACGGACTGAGCAACTAGAGAGATTCGGGAATGGCGGAATCGGCCAGAAATGAGTATTATATTTGATAGGTCCGGGCCACGAATATTTTGCGCACGCATTTCTATTTGACTGTTGAGCAGCGG